>CM074739.1:116648842-117248842 GCA_037367245.1 Phrynocephalus guinanensis
TTTGAGTGGACATCTCCTAGTCCTAGTATTTTGTGAGAGGGAGAGGAGTGCCTCTGTCCACTTTATTCATACCCTGCGTAATTTGCAATGGCATTTGGAGCTTCATTGTTTAGAAAAAGATAAACTTGGGGGATTTTCAGCTACAAACTAAGGTGATAACATTAACTTAGGAGGGTCTTGACAGTCATCAATATTTTTGGATTCCTAAATGGTGTTTACAACATATGAATACATTGATTTTTCTGCCTATTTCTGTATGTTAACAGTGGATATAACATCTGGAAGTTGAATCATGGCAACTGGACTTCTTTTATTGAGGGACTGAAACGTTTTGCTACTCATCCAAGCAGTTACGTCCGTTTAAGGAAAGTTAGTGGAGAGTTCTCCATTTTATAGTTTCACCTTGATTTCATACCCCCTGGTCGGAATAGACTCATAAGTTGGCCAACAGCCTGAATAGGCTCGTTAGGTGGACAATAGCCTGAATAGGTTCATAGGTGTGTTAGGATTTTATAAACATGACAAAAATCAAAATATATTATAAGCATTAAAATATTAACAGACCCAAATATGTTGACAAGGTATAAGGTCAAAATGACCCAGCAAAACTTGGCATAACCCATCCTCTAAGACTTGGCACTATCTTACAGTGCATGGGTGCCAGTCTCCTGAAGTGCGTAGGTGCCGATCTCCTGAAGAGCAACATATGGCGGTTAGCCAGGAATAAGGAACCAGCTTGAAATCAAACAAACTAGGGTCAGGTCATTGTGGGCTTTGATGGCCAACCGGCTATAAGCCAAGAACATGAGCTAATGAACAGGCACATGTGGACACGTGTAGGGGCGTACAAAATACGTCAGTCTTAGATCATGCTTACCATACAGAAAACTATGAAAATCATGGAAAGTCATTTAGTCCTTTGTCCAGGACAGCAGGGCGGATCGAACTGTCTGGCCTGTGCTATGTCTTGGAACCTTAAGGGGCCCTTGGACCCTTAAGCTAAGATGTCTACTAACCTATTTTCTGTACTGTATGTGTTCTGTGTTGTATCTCTATCTGTCTTTAATAAACCTTTTGCTATATAACTAACTCGGCGTGGCAATTTATAAAGAACCACCAAATGCCAATTTTTAAGGTACATTCTTAAACTTAACAGGTGGACCATGATCTGAATAGGCTCGGTTTACAATTTTTGGAGGTTTATAATGCTGCTCCTGTGCATGCTGGAGTCTGCACTTCAGTTTAAGAATTTTTCACAGTACAAAACATCCCGGAGAATGCATCAAATTCGTAAACCAAGGTACCATTGTACTATCTATCTAGAAAACCCTGTTGCTGATCCAGGACAAGACCTGTCCTTTGATTCCATGACTGGTGAGTTTATTCAAGAGCCTTTGGTGTGGAACCTTGTCAAAAGTCGTCTGAAAGTCCAGATAAACAAGGTCAACTGGATCTCCCTTAGCCATATGCTTGTTGACACTCAGAGAATTCCAACAGATTAGTAAGGCATGATTTGCCCTTCCAAAAGCTATGTTGGCTCTCCTCCAGCAGCACCTTCTCTTCTATGTGCCTATTAATTTTATCTTTTAGGGTGGTTTCCATCACTTTACCTGTGACACGTCAAACTGACCAGTTGGTAATTTCCTGGATCACCTCTGGATCCTTTTTTGATTGGTGTAACTTTCGCTACCTTCCATTCATTAGGCACAACACCTGATTTGAGGGAAATATATATTTTGGCTATTTATCTTTAAATTCCTTGAGAACTCGTGGATGGATGCCATCTGGTCCTGGTGATTTGGTAGCATTTAGTTTAACAAGACATTCAAGGACCTCCTCCCTGGTTATTTCTATCTGGCTCAATGCTTCGGTTTCCCTCCCTACAAAGATAGACTCTGTTTTGGGTATATGGTCATCTAATGGTCCAATGGCCATCCTAGTTGAGTTTTTACTTTTAATGTACTTAAAGAAGTACTTGTTATTTCTTTCCTGCTTGTTGCCTTGCATTTGTTCTGCCAGAATTTTTGTTTCTGCCTGTTGTCCTTGTTTGGACAAGCCTTCCATCTTCTAAATGAGCTTTGATCACTTCCCAAACAGCTCCTGTAAGCCACATCAGAGTCCTCTTAGACCAGGCAGTGCCCTTTCCTTTTGGGTATGCATTCCAATTGGACCTCTGTTATGGTTTTTGTGAACAACCTCCATGCCTCTTGGAGTGTTTGGACTCTCTCAATTTTTCCTTTCAGCTTCTTTTTTACTAGTTTCCTCATCTTTGGGAGATTTCCTTTTTTAAAATTTAAGGTATCTGTGTTAGATTTTATCAGTGATTGGCAGTCTATGATTAAGTTAAAAGTAATTGTGTTGTGGTCACTGTTCCCTATTGCATCAGTCACATTAACATTTTGCACCAAATCCTGTGTATTATTCAGGATCAAGTCAAGGATTCTTGTACTTCGAGTTGGTCTTTCAACTATCTGTTCTAGGGTACAATCATTTAGCATATGTAGGAACTTTATAGCTTAATGATATGTTCATGATCCACCGATGAACCTATTCAGGCTATTGTCCAGTTAACAAACCTATTCAGGCCTTTGTCCAACTTATGAGCCTATTCAGACCAGGGTGATGTGAAATCAAGGTGAACTATAAAATGGAGGACTTGCCACTAACTTTCCTCAGACTGACGAAGCTGCTTGGACGAGTAGCAAAATGTTTCAATCCCTCAAGAAAAGAAGTCCAGCTGCCATGACTCAACGTCCAGATAGACTTACCTGGATGACATTCAGTGTTTCATTGATTACCTGGAAGGGCTTGAACCAGCCCAAGCTGGACTGGATAACAATGCTCTTGATTGATTTCTAGAGCTGTCCACATATTTACAGAAATATGGTTCTCTGGGCTGAAGCAGTACATCTCCACTGTTCAGAAACCCGGACCCATTGATGAAACACTGAATGTTCTAACTGTACAACATGATTATGATTGCTCGTCCTTCATAACTGAGAACACTGCATTCATACATGATGTTTGAGCAGGTACTAAAAGGTGTGTGAGAGAAAACTTCTCAGAATTTCTCTCTGATTTGTGGCTCATGTTTACACATAAATGTACAGATGGTGCACTATGATTCCTGAGTAATCTGATAGTACTCAATAGGAGCTTGAGTTTTGATGCTGGGGTTTGTATTGATGCCTGTACCTCCACTTTGCAAAACTTAGTGATCGGTTACCACCGTCCCTTGTTGAGGAGGAGGAGGAGGAGGTGAAGAGGGAGCACCGCTAAACATATTCCATAAGCCCAAATGAGCCCTGCATGAAATTGCAGATGGTTGGGATCAGCCTCACTTGGTTTTGCTTTCCAGCAGCCTATTTCTCTTGCAAGCTTATGTCGCTGGAGTTGTGCCAGAGTCTCCTTTTACTGTTTTAGTTCACACAACAGTATTCTGTTGTTGACGCAGCCCATGAGCCAATCTGAGAGTTCCACAGTGTCCTAACACATTGTGCATTTTGTTTCCACATGAATATAAAATGATACAGAAGCCATTATCACCATTTGCAAACTTTTCAATGCCATGGTATTAAACCCTAATTTCTCCTGATCTCCTATTTACCGTTACCAAATTGCAAGTTCCTCCTTGAAATTTAAAAGAAACACAACATCGAAGAAAAATATATGAAATTAAAAATAAGCACAAATGATATAAATATACTAATTTACTTATTAAAAGCTGTTAGGTACTATTTCAAGAAATGTCTGAAATGTAGTTATTGTTACTGTTCCTCTTTTTTCAAAAAGAGGTAGTTGTATTAGTCTGTTTCAGGAAATGAAAATAAAAGAGATGTATCACCTTAAAGAGTATCAGATTTATTTGTTTGTTTGTTTGCTAACAATAAAACAAATACAATAAAGAAACCAGGAAATCAAAAGGTTCCAATAAAAAGGACAGGGTCAATACCCTCTAGAAAGGATGAGGTGGGCGGCAAGGAGAAAGAGGGGGGGGAACTTAAGTAAAAAGGTCGCCAAATGCCTCCTTAAAAAGATTTGTTTCAGTGTGAGCTTTCTTGTTTTAAAAATTCACCTATTCAGACACAAGACTGAGATACAGTGGTACCTCTGTTTAAAAATGCCTCGGTTAAAGAAAAATTCAGTTTAAGAAAAGCAATTATTGGAAATGTGGATTATTTATTTATTTATTTATTGCACTTCTATACTGCTCAATTTAACCAAATAGGAACTCTGAGTGGTTTAAGAAAAAATTTCAATGCAATGCTCCGGTTTAAGTATTTTTTCATAAGACATTAACAGTTGATGTATGATGTTCTCGTGACAAAAAGAATGGGGATGCCTCAGTTTAAGAAAATTTTAAATGGGATGCCCCGGTTTGCCTTTTTTCTGACCCGTAGAACAGATTAATTAGTTTTCAATGCATTCCTATGGGAAACTGTGTTTCAGTTTAAGAATTTTTTGCAATATAAAATGGCTGGGAGAACAAATTAATTACTTAAACCTCTGTACACTGAAATATTTTGTAGTTAAGAGGCCACTTCATTTTTATTTCAGGTAGAGCTATTTTCAAAGTATCTCTTCTTAGTATTGAAAAATAGTTAAAATAGTTGCTTTTAGTTACTATTTTGAAACAAACACCAGAATGCTGCTAAGACTTGGTCTGTGGAATAGACACAAATCAGGTAGACAAATTCTTATACAGTGGTACCCCGACTTAAGAGCAGCTCGACTTAAGAGCGGAAAACTGTTGGCATTTTAACTGCCACCTTACAAATTTCTCAACTTACATTCTTTTTTCATTATTTATTTATTTTTTAACTTATTTTTTTCAATTTTTTAGATAGGTACCCTGATTTAACAGTAGTTCGACTTAAGAGCATGCATTCAGAACGGATTAAATTCGTAAGTCAAGATACCACTGTATTCATAAAAGGAGCTGAAGAAGTTATAGTTACACTGCAGAATTGGGTGACATTGTTCCTCACTGTATTTCCCTTGTAATGTCACTTGTAACTAGTTACCTCTAAGGCCTGTTAGGTATATGGGCAGAGCTGGATTTTGGATTTTCTGTAGGCCCTGGTCTATGTATGCATTTTTCTGTCAGATCTGTTAATGTGTAGCAATTTTAGTCCAGGGGATTCTGCCTAAGGAACAATGGGCTTTCTGGGGCTTTAAGTAGGAAATGCTGTTATACAGGGTACATTGCAGATTATGTGGTGAAGTATCTTAATTAGCAGTATAGATGACAATAATTGTGTTTTGCCACTTTCACTTTGAGATCTATCCTATAGTAGATTGTTCTTTTTTGCTCTTCTGGCCTTATTCATCTTTTTTCACTTTTTCTTTTTTCGCTCCATTGTTATAGTGTCTAAGAAAAGTCTGTTGGAAGCTTGTTCATTGTGCATCTGTCTCATGAATCAGAATATACTTGGTTGTATGATATGGCTTGGCTGAAGATGGTGCACATGGACCATGTCTTCTGGGTGGAAGCTGAAACATAGAGATGTTTAATGGTTGCTTTCTTTTCTGAAATAAGATAAGTGTTTATGAATCAGGTATGTAATGCATAATAGTGTCTAGAGTGTGAATCTGCTCTTTGGGCTGTTATGGCTTCCCCTTCATGTGGGGCTGAAGATTTGGGAAGTCTGAATGAAACATGTGTTTCTAATCTGTGGCTCTACATGATAAAGGTGTTGCGAGTGTATGTTAGGTTATTTTGGGGACAGGAACTAAGATTCCTTGTTATGTATTAGCCACGAAAATGTTTGTGTGCTGTAGCATACCACAGTTGACTTGATGGTGGACGCTGCCGACGCCAACTACTACTACTACTACTACTACTACTACTACTACTACTACTACTACTACTACTACTACTACTACTACTACTATAGGATACTGTGATCAGTTTAAGACTGATGAGAGTAAAACGATTTTTTAAAAATATGTCTGTTTATTTTTTTGGATGCAGTTCAGGTGGAATACCAAAAATGGAAACTCTCTTTTTGCTGTTGTCTTTTGAGCAGCTGCATCTCACCCATCAAATAAATCAAATTATGCTGAAAATCTGGATTTACATATTTTCCTATGTGCAGCTCTCTCTTACTCCTTGAGTGTTCTCAAAGGGTCTAAAGCAGTGGCTCCCAATCTTTTTCACTTGCAGCTCCCTTGACCCATCCTGGAGCCTGCTTGGTGCAAAATGGGCATCACCCCTGTCACATCTCCTCCTGCACAGGTGTCAGCATGTGCCACAAGTGCTACATGGACTGTTGCCCCACCCCACCCCCTTGACTGACTGGGCCACTTAACATGTTGTCATGCACTTCCAGGAGCCTGGCTGGTCCTTCCTTGCCTCCTCAGGCAGCTGACCACTCATTGGCTGTGTGGGGAACTACAGGAAAAGATATTCCATTTGAGCATTAGGAAGAACTTCATGACAGTTAGAGCTGTTCGGCAGTGGAACATGCTGCCACGGAGGGTGGTGGAGTCTCCTTCTTTGGAGGTTTTTAAGCAGAGGCTGCATTGCCATCTGTTGGAAATATTGTGATGGGGTTCCTGCATGGCAGGGGGTTGGACTAGATGGCCCTTGAGGCCATCTAGTCCCCTATGAGTCTATGGGGAGAATTCCCATCCCACCCCCTTGATGTACTGGTTAGCGGCCAGAGGAGGCAGGGATGGGCAGTCTGAGCTTCTGGAAAGACCCTGGTAATGTGCAATGACAGAGAAGTGCCCAAGCTGACTGGGGGGGTCTGAGAGGTCAATGGTCCTCACAGCTTGCACTGATAGTTTTGTATGAAGCAGTCAGGTGGACAAAGTCACACCTCACCTCACACACCTCATATGTGTGAGGAAAGATAGAGAGGTGTGGGGCTTGGGCCTGTGTCAGCAGCTGAGTGTTCCCATCAGTCTTAGAAACAGGACACCTCTGTCTATCAGTTTTGGAGAAACAAGAAATGGAGGATGTGATTGCACTTTAGTAGCGGGGGGCTTATCCCACTAGCTATCGTATGAGTAAAAGGTTGAATTTGATGAGTCTGATCCTTCTTATCTTCCTGAAGCACCACACAGAACAGCCATGTTCAGGCTCCTGCTCCCATCCAGCATGCAAAGGCTCAGGGGAGGTTTCTCCATACCTCTCTTACCCCTTCTGTAGCTTACAGCACCAAACTGCAAGCTCCTGTTTGTCAGTGGCCCCTCTAGTAGGAATTTGAGATAAATGGCAATATTTTGTTGGAGCAAGAATGGATTTGATTTAAATCATCTAATTTTTTAAAATCAGAATTGATGATTTAGACCATTTTTAAAAATTTAAATCACCAATCATTGATTCTCTTCCACAGACAAAGGCCTTGTGAGGTGGGGAGGGGGGGGAACTTGCATGCTTCAGTGGAACTGAGAGCTATGCTGTTGGTGGTATTGCTACCAGAAGGGTCTCCCAGGCCAGGCAGGTCTCAGTGGAGAGACCAGACTAACGGCATCCACCCCCAAAGCATCTGAGCCAGAGTGGGCGGCTTCAAACAGCGTCTGATCCATGATGGGCAGCTGACTTCCCCAGGAAAATCTTGAGCATGATTAAAAAAACCTAAAACCATGGCCCCCACCCCCCGGCAGCCCTTCAGTGGGCAGGGGGTGCTAAGAATCTAGGTTTTCCCTTGCTGTGAAGGAACAGCCATATATCATCAGCATATGCTTAATCATAGATAACAGCAACGGATGGCTCAGTTGCTGGAAGTGATGGTCAGTATATACCATCTTTGAGAGGAAAGGAGGATGTTTTGAACAACAGCAAGATGGCTTGGGCTGCTGCAGTTGTCTTGCTGTTACAACAGGTTTGGAGCTGGAGATGAAAACGGCATGTTCTGCTTTAGGGTTAGAAGTGGGTAAAATTGGTTTAAGTCAAATGAGTGTAATTCATGATTTTAAATTACTACTCAGAAAATCTAGGTTTCATTATGTGATTCGCTCTCAAAAGTACACTCTGGGTTGCTATAATCTTAGTAACATTTTATTCAATAGGTGTTTTTAATAATCTCTTTACAGTGTTTACTACACTCTAGTACTTTTCTGTAGACACTTCCAGTATCTGAAATTGAGCAACAGGCAATAAGATAGTGAAAGGCATAAATTAAGGCTATAATGAATACAATGTACATACAGTAGGACCCCCCATATCCACTGATTCATTATCCATGGATTCAGTTATCCACAGTTGGCAGAGGAAAATATTTAAAAATTCAGCAGCCACAAAGCAAGCTATTGTCACAAATAGCATCTGTAAAGCAAGCTACTGTGACAAACAGCAGCCATAAAGCAAGCTACAATCTCAAAACAGCAGTCATAAAGAAAGCCACTGTCAGGAAATACCAGTTTGGGGGGTTGGTGGGCAGACATTTTCTCTTATCCTTGGTTTTCATTATCTACGGGAAGGCCTGGAACCAACCCCCAGTGGATACTGGGGTGCTACTGTACCCCATTTGTTGCAAAAGCTTGCATTTTCAGAGAGGGTGTTTTCTGTCTGTAAGAACTTCACTTTTTGTACACAAAATTGTAAGTCAGACAATCACTGTGGTTGCCATTTTAAAGGAATAAGTGTTGCTGAAGAAAACTATTGGAAGTAATTCTGGAGATTTTAATAAAGCTTCCAGATTTTTTCAATGTTATATCATACTGCGAAAAAGGAAACGTGTTAGGAATAACTGCAGTCTGAGTTGGAAAAATAGTGTTGATAGAACCTTTTATTTTTCATTTCCATATACGGTATTGCTATTAACAGGTGTTTCTTTGTAGATAAATACTGAGTTTGAAAAGTGCACCTTCTGATATCTACAGGGCTGAGTAATACAGCAAGCAGAATGATTAACCTTACATATGTTGTAGAGTTTTGAATTTTTGGTTGAAGTGCTTTTGCTGCAGAGTACAGGGATTCACAGAGCACAACAGCTTCAGGTTCCCCAGAGTGGGCTGCCTGCATTTCTCATCAACTGACACTTATAGTCCCAATAACTTTCTTGGAGTATGAGAAAGAAGACAAGGTATCGCCTATAGCTTACTCTTTCATTTGTAAGATCACATTTACTTACACTTGAACAGATCAAACAGCAAACTGACAGCCATGGCAGCTTTTAGTATCAGTCTTCAGTAGACTCTAGAAAGGGGGAAAAAGACATTGAGCTGAGAGGCAAGGTTCTCTTTGAATGCAGAGGCAGGAGGGAACAGTTGGTTAGTGCTGGATAGATTGACATTCAACACAGTCAAGAAAGGTCCTCCCAGCCACAGGTTCTACAGGCAGCATGTGAGGTTGGAAACACACACGCACGCGCGCGCGCGCACGCACACACACACACACACACACACACACACACACACACACACACACACACACACACACACACACACACACACACACACACACACACATACACACACATTTAAAAAATCCAGTAACATAAACTAAAAGAGTCTGTAGAACCCTATAAAACTGACGCTCTAATTAAAGAACTGATGGACTGCAATTATGGAACTTTTAAAAAAAATAGAGAATACATTGCCCATAAACTAGAATTAGAATGTATAATTCCTATTCTACAATGAGGTCTTTGAGCTATAATATGTTTTAAATTAAATCTCCAATCTCCTATACTTTTTTAAAAGGACAATTTTAACAATAACAATAACAGTAGAAAACCTGATCTTTAAGAAATCCAATTTAAAAAAGGCATTAACTTTTTTTAATTCACCCTTGTCAGAAGTATACTCTTGCCCCCTTCCCCTCGCCCCTGACTGATATTCAAACTTACTTTTTCTTTTCTGTACTTTAATTTTAATGTAAAGAGTGTTCTTGCTTATTGAAATGCTTTGTGGCCCAAATATGCTTTTTAAAAATAAATCCACTGGTGCAACTGTTCCTAGCAGAGGTCTTGGATTACATGTCATTTTTCATGCTGGTAGCTTTTGAGCGCAACTTGTTTTATGAAGCTGAACACATTCCTCTCTTTTTTGTGCCCTATGATGAACGCTTGGGGCCTGAGGTCCTTTTTTTCTTTCTCCTTAGCTTATGTCATCTCTTGGGGAGAGATTCACTGTAGCTGCTAAGCACTTGTTAAAAGATGCCGGGGCTTCCAGCAAATCCCTCGTTTGATCACACTGGAAAAAGTTTCTTTGGACTCACAAGCCAAGCCTTATTACTGTAAGATCAGAAGTTGAATTTGATTCATTTCTCTCTGTCTGTCCTAGGGACACGGCTAAAAGATCTTCAAAAGGCTACAGCTTCTTTTTATTATCGAGGAGAAAAGTGAAGCAGCTCATAAATTGCCTTCTCTCCAGGCACAGGCCAACTTTGATTTGTGATAGCAGTGCTTCAGTGCAGTTGAATCTGGAAAATACAACCCCCTCCCTCCATGTTAATTTCTTCCTTCTAAATCTCCTTTCTTCTCTTACCTGGAGAAGTGGCTAATGATCTTAGTCATGCCGTGTTTAAACTGCTTGGCAGGCCCTGGGAATAAATAAATCAAGGTTTCAACTTGTCTCTGGGGGTCTTCTTACTTTATTTTATTTTATTTTAAAACGGAAGTTTGGACAGGTTTCATTTTAAGACTTGTAGGGGGCGAGAGAGGGAGGAAACTTTGATTCTAGCCCTGCCCTTGCTTTAAATTGGCCTTTCGTTGTTTTCATGGTGGTGTTCTTATGAGATCATTCATTTGGCTAAATAAAGAAAAAGATGACAAGAGGATGTCAAGGCATTTCCTGTTTTTCCCCAAAGACATAATTAGAGAGAAGAGATCTGGAGAAAACATGATGTTCACAGACCACTCTTTTCCCCAGCTGCTTTATCAACACAAATTTTGAAACATGTATTTGAATCCACCCTGGGGTGAATCCCCACCCACATCCGTGTCTTGTAGTATTTCTTTCCACTATTAAACAGGCTGTGCTGGACTGCCCACTGTTCTCAAGTGCACAGCTGGCCTTTCTGAAAGTCCTGTTCGGGAATCGGGCTCAGTTCTGGGAGACAACAGGGGGTCTGTACATTTCATTTTCCATTCTTGAGCCCTCCTGCTTGGCTATCCTTTATGCCTTGATCTTTTGGGATATAACAGTAAGCCACAATTCCACAGGGCCTTGGCTTACAGAGGGTGCATCATCATGTTGGCACCTCTTTTGCAGTAGGAGCAGCGAAACAAACCATGGACTCCAGTCCATAGTTAATGTGCTGTGTGTACCTACCCAATAGCAGTCATTATCTCTCTCTTTTTCTCAAAGGATACAGAAGAATTTCTTGGTTTGTTTTTGGCTGTTTTCTTTTGCATGTTGCAGGAAGGGCAGACTCCTATAGGTTAAAGGTTCTTGGTTTCTTTAGGGACCCCTGTTTCACATGGGAGTGCCTTGACTTATATGTAAAACAAAGCATGCTGCTGACATACTGCCCCATAGTGCTTAAAGCACTTTCTGGGCAATTTACAAGTAACTGTGCAGGCTGTACATTCCCCACTCACCCACCCGCAGCAAGCTGTGTACTCAGTTTACTGACCATGGAAGGCTGAGGGAACCTTGAGCCTGCTACCTGCGACTGAACCCCAGCTCAAGAGCACAGTGAGAGCTGCAGAGCAGCAGTTTAACCACTGTGCTATGACACTATTTACCAGCACATTGCTCTTCCATGGTATGCCACGGCTCCTGCAAAGCTCTGACTTGCTTTGTTTTGCCAGTCAAGACAGCTGTTTGATTACTGGGAACAAGGCACTGATATGGGGATGCTATTGTCTTTGTAACCAGACTTCTGTGTGCCATCATATTGCATGTCTATTGCTCTATCTTAAAGGTCAGTATATCTGTTTGTAGATGTGGCACTTCATAGAATTCCAGAATCAAATGAGAGAACATGCCCCAAAGAAGGGTCTAATATATACTCTGAAACATGTGATGCAAAACTGTTGTTTTCTGGCAAATGAGCAACAGACAAAAGCCAAAGGAACTGGAGCATCCAAGGAACCAACAAGTCAGGAGAGACAAAGTCTCAGGATGCTGAACAAGTTACTTTATTTAAACAGAAGCCCAACGCATTTCGGCCCGGGGGTGGGGGGCTTCTTCAGGGGCACAGAGAGATCTCTTTCAGTCTTAAGAACATAAGAACATATGAACATAAGAAGAGCCATGCTGGATCAGGCCAAAGGCCCATCTAGTCCAGCTTCCTGTATCTCACAGCGGCCCCACCAGATGTGTTTGGGAGCGCATGAGACTAGATATCTGTCTCCTGATACCACTCTCCTGCATCTGGCCCTTGAAGTACCCTGGTTTAAACCCTGGAGGTTACACATCTCCATCATGGTTTGTAACCTGTGATGGACTTTTCCTCCAGGAAACTGTCCAATCCCCTTTTGAAGGCATCCAGGTCAGATGCCATCACCACATTGTGTGGCAGGGAGTTCCATAGACTTACAACGCGCTGGGTGAAAAAATATTTTCTCTTGTCAGTTCTTACTCTCCCAGCCCTCAATTTGAGTGTATGTCCCCTAGTTCTGGTATTTTGGGAGATGGAGAAGAGCTTCCCTCTATCCACTTTACTCATACCCTGCATTATTTTGTATGTCTCAATCATATCCCCCCTCAATCACCTTTTTTCCAGACTAAAGAGGCCCAAATGTTTTAGCCTTTCTTCATAAGGGAGGTGCCCCAGGCCAGTAATCATTTTAGTCGCTCTCTTCTGCACCTTTTCCAGTTCCACTATGTCTTTCTTGAGATGCGGTGACCAGAATTGTACACAATACTTCAGGTGGGGCCTTACTATTGTTTTGTATAATGGCATTATAATGTCGGCTGTTTTATTTTCAATCCCCTTTTTGATTATCCCTAGCATGGAATTGGCCTTGTTCACCGCTGCCACACATTGGGGAGACACCTTCATGGAGCTGTCCACCAACACACCAAGATCTCTTTCCTGATCCGTCACGGATAAGAAAGACATAGTGGAACTGGAAAAGTCTTGAAACAATGAGCAACAGACCTATATAAATGAGCAACAGACCTATATAATATGGATACTTATCAAGATCCTGTACTCTCAGCATAAACACTGAAGGAAATAACATACATCCACAACACAGAGATACCCACCGCCCACGGAACTACTACCCCAGCATTTGTGTCAGTTTTTCTGAATCTCACCAATTGCAGAGCACCATACTGATGGC
Organism: Phrynocephalus guinanensis; assembly: GCA_037367245.1. Classification (NCBI taxonomy): domain Eukaryota; kingdom Metazoa; phylum Chordata; class Lepidosauria; order Squamata; family Agamidae; genus Phrynocephalus; species Phrynocephalus guinanensis. Next base: position 116,662,033 of record CM074739.1, read on the forward strand.
CCAGTATGGTTTCAAAATAAGACTGATGGTTTCCTTGTTTTTGAAAGCAGAAACAGGCTTAAGATATCACCTATGCAGATAAATATGACAGCTCTGTAGACTTATTTTTGTGGGATGCGCCTCCTAGAATTCTGGCTGGGGAATTCTTATTAAACTCTGGGCAATGCACTCCAAAAAAATTAAAAGTGGAAGTCTCATCCCTAGCAGGCATCCTATGTAGTTCCATTCCAACATCTGTTATTTGCTTGGATATCTAGGTCTGGTGCTTATTGCCTCCATCTCACCCACCAAATTACTTCCTTCTTCATTAGTGTAGTCACTACTCATGGGATCTATAAAGGAATTGATGGGTTGTGTAATACTTTCTCAGACTTGTCTCAAAGTTTATGCTGGCACTGCATCATCAACATGAGAATAGGCCTACCAAGACATCCAAGGCTGGGCTGGAAGAAGGCAAACATATTCCTTCTTTAGAACTATGCCAGCAATTTCCATGGGAACTGTTGGGAAGGGCTGAAGAGTGTTACCTACCTGCAGTAGAAAAATACTAGGAAGGATTGAACCAAGGGTTGAATGCTGATTGGGTGACACCAGGAAAGAAGGGTGGTGTCTAATGATCTAGCAAGCAACTATTTAACATGTTTTTGTAATAGGTAGAGCTGTTAGGACTGATAGTAGATTTAGTTATGATGGATTTTGTAGTAGTAGTAGTAGTAGTAGTAGTAGTAGTAGTAGTAGTAGTAGTAGTAGTAGTAGTAGTAGTAGTAGTAGTAGTAGTAGTAGTTGTGTTTTTGTTTATATACAGCTCCAACTAGCCCAAGGGTCTAATGTGTGACCCTTCATGTGGGTGTGACCATTGACAGCTTGGCACATGTCCAAGGAAGCCATAGTTTCCAAGAATCAAGAGCTAGGCCCATGGCCTGAGCCTCCATGTCGATGTTGAGGTTTCCCAGCAAAAGACACCTGGGGTACGTCAACAACATGCCAAAAGATAAAGGTCACCAGCTCCGGAAGGGAGAGTGCTGAGTCACGGGAAAACACGGTATGCCAGCACAATCCCAAAACTTTCCCTGGCCCCAATCTATAAGTGGAGGCTGCATGACCAAGTATCATCAACACTGAGAGCCTGACAGCCTGTAGAGTGTTTTGTAAGCAAGGGCAATTCACTCCATGTTCTTCCAGTGTAGTCTGATTGTCCCCTGGTGCCCCTCCAGCTTTCTGTGATACAGACCAGGTCTGCTTCTTCCTCCAAAATCAAATTTTGGATGGGTTAAGATTTATTTGAGGCAGACCTGACATTAAGCAGCGCCAGGGATAGAGTGGAGGGCCAACTGAGCTGCTTGCCTTCAAATAAGCTGTCCCTCATTCTCTTTGGTTGAATGGTTAGTGCATCAGCAGCATATCTCCCACTGTCTGTTATCACTTTGATTCCCCTCATTAAGACTATAGCCTTCCAATGCTCCCTAGGAATATAACAGGATAACTAAGTGTAAAAATAAACTAACACAATTGTGAGTTGAATTTATCAAGTTGAAAATTAGTGATAGAGTGAACTGCAGATAGAATTGAATTATTAAGTAAATTTAAAATGAATGAATGAATGAATGAATGAATTGGATTAATTGGATTAATTGACAGTCACTTCCCTTCCATCGCTGCAGTGCCCAGCCTGGGGAAAGAAAGTGTTGGATCAAGCACCCCAAAACTAAACCCAGCAGTGTGGGGAAGCTTTGGGGCACCTGATCCCAGCAGGGGAAATGAGGCTACCACCCCTCACTTCCGCCACAGCGGGATGAAAGATGCGGGTGCCTTCAGCTTCCAGTCGTGTCTTTCATCCCCTCCCCCGTGCTTGTCCTTGTGTGTGTGTGTGTTGTGTCGCAACTCTTCGTGACCCCATGACCATGGAGTTTTCTTGGCAGGAATACTGGAGTAGTGGTTTGCCAGTTCCTACTCCAGGCACCTACAGCACCTGGTATTCCCTGGTGGTCTCCCATCCAAGTATTAACCAGGGCCGACCCTGCTTAGCTTCCGAAATCGGGCGAGATCGGATGTGCTTAGGGCATCTAGGCAGCTCCGTGCTTGTCCTTACCCACTTCCAAAAGCCTGTGGGGGATGAAAGTGAGCAGTGGCAGGCGGGAGCGACGGCACCTGCAGAGTTCAAAAGCAGGTGCTTTCTTTTCAGGAATGGGTAAGAACCCATCTCCTGCGGCTCACTACAAGCCTGGGGGGAATTAAAGAAGTGGGTGCCTTCGGCTTTTGGGCACATCTTTCATTCCCCCCCTTGCTTGTCCTTACCCACTCCCTAAAAGAAGGCTCCTGCTTTTGGGGTGCCTTCTTTTCAGGAGTGGGTAAGGACCCACCCACTGCCGCTCGCTACAAGTCCATGGGGGATGAAAGCAGGTGTCAGCGGGCGGGAGCAGCAGCGCCCAGGGAGTGCAAACCTTCTTGGGCCGTGGTCCGGATTCGCCACTCTGCCCTGCCACGGGTGCTCTGCCCTGACACATCAGCTTCCAGGGGCCACTGGCAAGCAGCCAGCTCCCAAGGGCAGCTCTCAGCTGCATCCCACCCATGAGCCCTCCCTGCCATGGCAAGGCAGGAAATGGCCCTCCAGTGGGCATCCTCCGGTAGAGCCACCGGGTGATGTGGGCCCAGGGAAAAGTCAGGCAAACCAGCAGGGGGCAGTTCCAGACTCGCATTTGTTGCCATTGTGTGGGAGCACAGGGCCGAGGGAAGGGTGGCCATTATGGCTGACCAGTCTAGTATGTTGGGGCCATGCTGTCACTGCCACACTAAGTCCGCACGTGCCCACCCTGGTTGTTCACTCTGGTTGCTGGCGAAAAGTGCCAGGTGGCCCAGAGGTGACCCGAAGCAGCACCTCTCAGTGCCCCCCTCCCTTCCTGGCCAGTCACCTAAGGATCCCTGCACCCCGTCCGTCTCTGGGAGAGAGAGAGAGGCTGCCGCTTCTGCCCCGAGCCGAGCGCCTGCTCTGGAGCCCTGGTGGAGAATTTGAGATGGGAAGACTGGCTTCCTTGGCTGGATTTGCTCTCTGAGAGCTCAGTGGTCAGAAAGGGAGGTTTGCATCTCCCTTCTCTTCCTCTTGTTTTTTCTCAGCAGAGCGGCAGATCGTGTGCTGCCCTGTTCGGTCCATTCCCCGGGGAGTTCAAACAGCTGGGTCTACCCCCTGGGAAGTTCAAACGGCTGGGTACAGCCATTTAAAATTCCTGGTTGGTGGGCCACCATACTCTGTGGTTGCGCAGAGCAGTGGATGGGGTCTGCCACTCAAGATGGTATGAACTTCCCCTCGGCAGACAGAGTGAAAGTTCAAACCTTCCAAGGCAGCAGACCGAGCGGTGCAGCACCCGATCCGCTGCTCAGCCCAGTGCGAATGAAACCGCTCGCTCACCAGCCAGTGTCTTCATTCCCGTTTATTTATTTATTTATTTATTTATTTATTTATTTATTTATTTATTTATTTATTTATTTTAAGGGCGGTTCACAACAATAAAATAATAGGTGTGCCTGAAAGCCCTAAACCGGGGCACCCCATTGGAATTTTTCTTTAACAGAAACATCCCTATTCCCGGAAATTTCATTTCGCTATTCAAGGCTTTCGCTAACTGAGGTATTGCTGTATTTGCTATATTCATAGCATGGGATTATACCGCTTTAATCACATCCAATGCACAATTGAAAACTTTGATCCAGACATTCTTCCATGTGGCTGGTATACTGAACACTGCAGCAGTGTGTGTGTGTGTGTGTGTGTGTGTGTGTGTGTGTGTGTATCCCCATGCACATTCTCCTGTTTACTATGTCTGATAGGCTTCCTTGCAGCTCTCTTCACTCGTGTCAGTTTGTGGTACAGCATCCAGGAATTAAATTCCAAGTGTGGAAACCTATTTCTTGGAGGATGAGGGTATAATATTGGTGATAGCAGAGAGAGAGAAAAAAAATGTTTCTCTGAGATCTCTAGGCTGTTAATGAAATGCAAGACTTATATCTGGAAAAGGATGAAAAAAGAAACAAGGATAGGCGCTAAAATTAAAATGCTTATGTAGAAATGCTTGACTAATTTTATTTTAGATTTCTCATTCTAACTATCCCTTAGGCTCAGGCTTAGTAACAATTTAAAAATGTAAAACTTAACATAGTTTAAATTTAAAGCTTTTCTGTCTTGAATGCTCTGGGCAGGCAACAATAATTTAAAACAGACACGGTATTTTGGAAAGCAGATCTTGAAAAAGTATAAGAAATGGTAAAGCTGTCCCCCTTTCCTTTTATAAAGTTAAAAACTACAACTAAACCACTTGTATTATGCTCAGCCTCCATATGCTCACTTGATTAAAATGTCAATGGAACTCCAGTGAGATGGCTTTTCAGAACCAGGGCATAGCTATCTAACAATAGCCCATGCCAAGCCCTTGCTATTCGGTGCATCAAAGACCAAATCCAGAGTTTGGTCTACAGTTGATATAAAAAGTTTTCACACCCCTGTTAAAATGTCAGGCATCTGTGATAGAAATAAATGAGACAAAGATAAATCGTTTCAGAACTGTTTCCACCTTTAATGAAACCTATGAACTGTACAGCTCAGTTAAACCACAAACTGAAACCTTTTAGGTGGAGGAAGGAAAAAACCTGAAATAATAGGGTGACACATATGTGCACACCCTTAAACTAATACTTTGTTGAAGCACCTTTTAATTTTATTCCAGCATTCAGCCTTTTTGAATATATCAGTATGGCACATCTTGACTTGGCAATATTTGTCCATGCTTCTTTGCAATAACCCTCCAAATTTGTCAGATTGCAAGGGCATCTCCTGTGCACAAGCCCTCTTCAGATCACCCCACAGATAATGATTTGGATGTATGCTTTGGGTCGTGGTCGTGCTGAAAGATGACGTTCCTCCTCATGTTCGGCTTACTAGCAGAAAAGGTTTTGTGCCATGGGACACAGTGAAGACAGACGTCATCAAGTGGAGAAAATATGGCACAACAGTGACATTACCAAGAGGTTTTGTGTTTTCTTCGTTTTATTATTATCGTTTTGTCTTATTGTTTCCATTGTTTGTATCCTTGTTGTAAACCGCCCGGAGTTCCTCCGGAAGACAGGCGGTATATAAGTATCAAAATAAATAAATAAATAATAAATATTGATTGGCATTTGGCACTGTTCATAACAGCCCCAAAGCATGATGCTGCTGCCAGCACCATGCTTCACTGTGGGTATGGTGTTCTTTTGGTGATGTATGGTGCCATTTTTACGCCAAACAGATCTTTTGAATTGTGGCCAAAAAGTTCAACCTTCGTTTCATCAGACCATAACACTCTCCCCCCACCCCTTCCCCATGCTTTCGGGAGACTTCAGATGTGTTTTTGCAAAATTTAGCTGGGCTTAGATATTTTTCTTCGTAAGGAAAGGCTTCCGTCTTGCCACTCTACTCCATAGCCCAGACATATGAAGAATACATGTACCACACAGCCAGTACTTGCCAGATATTCCTGCAGCTCCTTTAATGCTGCTGTAGGCCTCTGGGCAACCTCCCTGACCAATTTTCTTCTAGTCTTTTCATCAATTTTGCAGGGACGTCCAGTTCTTGGTAATGTCACTGTTGTGCCATATTTTCTCTACTTGATGATGACTGTCTTCACTGTGTTCCATGGCATATCTAATAGCTTGGAAATTCTTCTCCTGACTGATGCCTTTTAACAATGAGATCCTTACGATGCTTTGGAAGCTCCCTGCGGACCATGGTTTCTGCTGTAGGATGGGACTTACTAGCAGGACTGATCTTTATTTGGGATTCCTCAGAGACTCTTTAAATGATGGCAGGTGTGTAATGACTCCTACTTAACATGAGTTTGAATATGATTTTTTTACCGCTGAAAACAGCTACATCCCCAGTTATGTGAGGGTGTGCACACATATGCCAACATATTAGTTCAGTTTTTTATTTCTCCTTCCTTCACCTAAAAGATTTCAGTTTCAACTGAGTTGTACAGTTCATAGGTGAACTATAAATTGGAGGCCTTGCCACTGACTTTCCTCAGACTGACAAAGCTGCTTGTTTGAGTAGCAAAACATTTCTATCTCTCAAGAAAAGAAGTCCAGTTGCCATGATTCAGCTTCCAGACTTGAATGGAGATGTATCAAAAAGTTTAAGAAAATGTTTATTCTACTAACCCAGCGGTGGCAAACCTTTGGCATGCTAGATGTTTTGGACCACAACTCCCAGAATTCCAAGCCTAGACTGCCAGTGACAAAGGACTGTGGGAGTTGTGGTCCAAAACATCCAGAGTGCTGAAGGTTCGCCATCACTGTACTAGCCAGTAGAGGCAGCCATATACACATCAGCAATGCAGGTAAAAAGTCTACAGAACCAAAGAGTGTGCAGCTATATAGAAAAAAATTGCCATAAAATGAGCAATTTAAATAGATATTCATTTGAACTTACTTCCCCAGGAAATTCATTTGATACTCCTTTCTCGGGATGTTTTTTTTTTTTTTTGAGATTCCTTTCTCAGGTTTTCCTTTTGGTATTTCTTCAGCATGAAGGCTGAGTATTTTATAGCTTTATCATACCTTTGCTAACCGTAGGGAAGGTACATGCCTCTAATCTTCTCAGACAATGGCTGTCTTCCCCATGGTTCATTGAGAGATACCTATATACTGGAGTTCAGTATACATGTGGAATTCATTGGCGACCTTTATAGAATTGCTCAGTCCTAGTACATGATTATATTTTAAAGTTGCAGTGAGGAGGATCTCCACACTTGCACTTCTAACATAAACACTAGTGATAACATTGCTGTGTGATGACCTCCAGCTGATCCAGAATGTGGTGGCCAGGCTGATCACAACACATATGAACACGTACTGTATTCCCAGTCTTGGTGTGCCTTCCTTGGTACCCTGTTAATTTCTCTGCCCCATGTAAGGTGCTGGCCTTGACCTATAAAGCCCTCAATAGTTTGTTCTCTCAATATGTGTTGGAATATCTCTCTTGCACAATAGTTCCCATTCCTTGCAGTCTTTGTGACATCTAAAGTGGCCCGAAAGAGCTATCACCAGGAATGGGGCCTTCTGGAATATGCTTCCTACAGAGGTTTGCCAGATGCTATCTAGCATTTCAACTAATTGATCTGGGATGTCCAAACCTGTTCAAATTTGTTTATTTAGATGCAGTTTTTAAAATTCAGCTAGAGACAGTTCTTAAATTGCATTTATTGTATTTTGTGGGTTTATGTTTATGACTGTATGTTTTAATGGGTTGTGAACCACCTTGAGAATGTTCACACAGATGGGAGGATACAGAGGCTGTAAAGACAGACAGACAGACAGACAGACAGACAGACAGACAGACAGGAGCAACATCTCACAACTAAGACACTTTTATTTACAGCTTAAAGCTCTTGGCTATAACTCTGTTTCCCCCTCTTCTCCCCTTGGTGATTGCACTGATTCCGTAGATCTGCACTATGGTTCTGCTTGCTTGCTGCAGCTGCATTGATTTTTGAGTGATTCTTGGATGTCCCCTGTCTTTATCTTGTTACAGCTGATGTTGAATAAGCAATGCTAAATTATTCAGAAATAAATCATTATGCCTTTAAAAATATTTTTCAGGCAAATAATGATATTTCTTGAAAGTCTTCCTCAAATTGACTGCTCTCATTAATATATGTGTGAGTGGAAGCAGACCCTGCTGTAATCAGTGGGTCTTTCTAATAATGGTACTCAGTGTTGGAGCCTGAATCACTTCTGTGACATTTGAAATCCTTTGACTGCTGGTTTATTGCAGTGAACGTTTAATTTCATGCATGAGCATTTCCTGTTCATTGCCTTCTTCATGCAGGAAAACTTGGGAATTGAACTGAGTGTCCTGTTGGTCACTAGTACCTTACATAAGTATCCTATAACTCTCAATCTTTTGAAGTCTAGATCTTTCTTTCTTTGGAAGCTGATGAATCCCTGTATGCTTCTTTTGTTTATAGGCTAAAAACCTGGACTTCCGTAGGAAGTGGGACAAAGATGAATATGAGAAACTTGCAGAGAAACGACTCACGGAAGAGAGAGAGAAGAAAGATGGTAGGTAACATGTGAACTTTGGGAAGGCATGGCTTGTCTCCTTAAGAGTCATTGAATTATTTTGTAGAAAGTAGACATGCATGGAGAATGAAAAATGCAAACAGGGCCAGTCACTTCATTCTCTGTGCCTCTTCCTTTCAAAGAGACTTAAGACCCATACTCCTTTCCTGATGCTCATATTCATTCCTATTAGCAAATAAAATGATGAAGAGAGGCTTGTTCCGCTCTTAGAAGGAAGGTCTTGACTCCTTGAAGAGGAAAACAATAGTGTTTTGCCGTTAAGAAGGCATTTTTAAATTTACAGTCAAAGCCAAACCATTTTTTAAACATTCTGATTTACATTTCAGGCAAACCTGTGCAACCTGTCAAGCGTGAGCTTCTTCGGCACCGAGATTACAAGGTGGACCTGGAATCTAAGTTGGGAAAAACCATTGTTATCACCAAAACAACTCCTCAATCAGAGATGGGAGGGTGAGTTATTTAGAACCTTTACTATACTCGTCCCTATGACCATTTGGCAGAGATGATGCAGCAACATAAAGATGCTGGTGTTGCTCTCTGTGTCAGGAACCTGTGGCCAGGTGCATGAGTGGCATCACATTGAAACTGAGTCTAGATGAGTGATGGCAGTAGAACAGTGTTGGGTGAAGGAAGGGATTGGCATGGTGGTAATTTCTGTATATGAGCAGGCGAAGAACTTGGCAGGTGTTTTGATTCTTCTTTTCACTAGGTAGATTGTGGCAGATACCACTAGTACAGGGATGGATGACATGTACAGCCCCCAAAATCAGTGTCCTTCCGGCACCTGGCAACCCAAGATAGATGGATAGATAAAATACATAAATGTGTATCTGTATCCCTGTTTTAAAAGAGGGCTCAGAATTCTCCAGGGGAGGTACGAGATAATGTAGTCATGTTTTGAGGGGGCTTTGAACCTTCTTGCCATACTCTTGTTTTTAATCACCGTTGTTGTTGTTGTTGTTGTTGTTGTTGTTGTTGTTGTTGTTGTTGTTGTTGTTGTTGTCGTCGTCATCATCAAACTGCAGAGCTAGAAGGGATGCACTGTTTTGCCACTAGAGGGCTTTTTCAGTATCTGGATTCTCCATTTTTGTCAAGTATAGGGGGTGGATGGGCCTGGGAATGGAGGCGGCCCTTGAAGGTCCAAGTATTTGGCTATGTATCAACAGACCTCTGGAGTTCCCTCTCCTCTTTACGAGTGTCTTCTGCTGAATTCATTACTTGATAACCCCCTAAGAGAGAATTTGGCAGTGCTGGTTTGAATTCTCTTTATCTTTGGCTTGATTTTGCCACATATTGCATGCGAGGCTGCCCTTTAAGGTAACATGGAGGCTTTTGCTGTTGCAAATGACACCTCCGTTCTGCCATGTAGAGGTGTTGCAAAATATGCAGCCATTCCTTCCACTAAATTCCATCATTGCCAGTATGCCTCTTGAGTTGGATTCAAGGTCCTCAAGCTTACCTATCAAATCATAAATGGCTTGGGTCCTACATGTGTCAGAAAGCGCCTCTCTTGGTGGTGACCCTCCTGTCACCTTCATGCCAGTTGTGAACTCTTAACTAGAAATAGGCATTTTATGTCAATGGCCCTGAGACTGTGACATGAGCTTCCCCCTTCCAGTAGGCCTTTTAGCATATGTATGAAAAGCAGCTCCTCCAGTTAACCTGCAGTGTAACTGGCTACTTAATTTAATGGGCAATCTTTGTTCTAGGGTGTGTTTTTTTGCACATTTTAGATATATTTTATATCTTTATTTAAAACATTTAATGACCAATTACAATTTTAAAAGCCCAAATTTTGGTGAGTAGATAAAGCAAAGAGTTCTTCTAATCTAGATCAACAGCAGAATCTCTTTGGCTGCCGAAGGAGAAATGTTTTTCAAGGTCTTAGTTAATGCTGTTGTATTTTATTAACCTTAGACAATGTGAGTTTTCACGTTGCTGGCACACTGCCTTCATGTACGGTGAACTGATGAGGTGGAAAAAGGGAACAGGTACTGCCAGAAAAAAAATAGTCTGGACGTTTTCCTTTCTGGCTAATTGCCAGAAAAATGAATGAGGCGCCCTCACTTTTGTGCATATTTTTTTAGCTGTACATCATAGCTGACAGGCTGCTTTTGCACCAGGTATCAATGTTGGATTTACCAAAAGCTGCTGCTCTCTTTCTACCAGGTTTTGGATTTCAAAAGTATGTCTCCACTAACGAAACATACTTGGCCTTCAGACTCTCTACAAGCTTTATACTGATGCACAAGTCAAAAGAGCAAGGAAGAGGAATGAGCTATGACACTAAAAAATGTTGATGCTCAAATCTGGATTCTTCATCTTTATCTTGATATTCTCATTGCCCTGGCCTATTTCCTTACTTTCATGCCATTCCTGTTGCTAGTTTCTCTGGTTACCATGAAGAGGGCAGGGACAGGAAATAACATTTAAAAAGAGGGACATCATGCCCTACCAATCCTGGGACATTTGCACAAATCTGACCATGTCTTGAACACAAGTAGTTGATCAGAAAATAAAATTATGTGAGCTTAGCAGGAGCGCTTGCTGTACGTTAAGCATTGGTTGCATTAAATGGAGGAGTGCACGTACAAGTGTAGCAAAGACTGGGGAACCAGAAAGCCTGATGATGGATTTGGGAACATGGAAGATCCATGTGGAAGGATTTGTGAGGGTTGTTTCTGTGGGCCACAGCACTAAGCAATATCTTCCAAGAAGGATTTACCTAGTCTTGGCCACTTCTTGAATGTTAGTAATTGCCCTTCAGCATAAATACACATGGGATTGAAATCTGAATGCATGTTCAGTTTATTATGTGTCAAATTTAGAGACTGATCATTCATTTTGTTTGTTCCAGATACTATTGCAATGTTTGTGACTGTGTAGTGAAAGATTCCATCAACTTCTTGGATCATATCAATGGCAAAAAACGTAAGTATAACTTTTCCCCCCCTTTGGCAATCTGTAGAACTGGAACTCTGCTCAGCTAAGAAATGGGGAAAATACTGAGAAAGGAGACCCAGGTTTGTGTTAGGAAGAAAGCTGTGAAAAGTGAGGGATGCGGTGGCCAACTAATCTTTATAGGTTTATTGTAATGTGTCCTGTTTGTGTGGTGATCTATTGGGTTAGATATCTAGTAAAATCTCATTTTGGTGCCAATCTTGATTATCTGTCCTGCTTGCTACTAAGATACTGGATTAAGTTAGTTGGTTTATATTTTATTCAATATGGTGAGGCTTGGTATTTTATCAAGTACAGTGGACCCTCATATAACACATGGTTTATATAACATAAAATCTGTACAACATAAAAATTCTGGAGATAGGGGAAATTTGCTTAACAGAATCGCCTATGGGTGAATCCGTACAACATAAAAATGGCTGCAATTAGGGATTGCAGTAACCCCCAGCCATTTTTGCGGTTCATGTACTGCGGTCCCGCTATGTCGTGGGACTGCAGTACATGCTGGGGCTCCAGCTGATTAGCGCTGGAGTGGGGGAGAAAAACCTTTATATCCCCACCCCAGTGTCAATAAGCTGGAGCCCGGGTGTGGGGAAGGGGGGGGGAGGTTTAAAAAGCCCGGGCTTTTTAAAACTTTTTCTCCCTTCCCCAAGCCCCGGGCTCCAGCTCGGTGGTAGATCAGACCCCCCAACGCCGCTCGTCCGGGGTGCTCCAAAAAATCTTGGAGCAGACCAAGTGAGCGGTGGTGGGGGATCTGATTCCCCCCCGCCCCCCAGGCCCCACCCGACCTGCATCCGTATATTATGGATTTTCAGTCATCGCAGGTTGGGTGGATCCCTAACCCCCGCGATAGGCGGGGTGTTACTGTACTCCAGGCATGTCCAAACTTTGGCCCTCCTGATGTTTTAGACCACAACTCCCAGAATTCCAAGCATGTATTTCCAATGGAAAAGGACTGTGGGAGTTGTGGTCCAAAACATCTGGAGGGCCGAAGTTTGGACATGCCTGCTGTACTCCGTTTTCAATGCATTCCTATGGGAAATCTGTATAAAAGAAAATTTGCTTAACAGAATTCCATTTGGAAACGAATTAATTCCTTTATACAAGGTACCACTGTAGTTCGCTGGTGATGCAATGATTAGTCATAGTTGTTTCTATTGCATTTTGAGCTGCTAGACTTCATTGTGGTCTAGTATTCTGTGGGATACTTTTGGCACACTTATGAAGGAAAGTAGAAATGAAAGGTCATTGGTGATTTTGGTGAACAGATGAGATTACTTTATTGGTGTTTTGGGAGGGTTGGTTCTATTGGTTTTGCCCGGCATGCATGAACAGGTCCTTCCATTCTGTGCAGTTGTCAGTGGGACATGCCAGAGGATAAACAGATGTTCTTTGTCTTTTTGAGAGCTTCCCAACTCTTTCGGTATGGAGATGATGCTCCTGGACATCGGGTGTAAAGATCTAAACTAGTGTCCCTGACCTTTCTCAGATACTGGATGCAGACTAGTTGCAACTGGATCAAAAAAGCCTTGCCATCACCCAAACTGTTCCTTCTCGTGGCTTATCACTGATGTTCTTCTGGTTTTGTTTTGGTCCAAAACTCATACCTCTGGACCCACTGCTGTGCATTCACCTTCACAGGTAGCGGTAGCAGTTTGGATCCGTCTAATCGAAGGGCTGCAGTTTTTCCTTTTGAATGAGAGCTGAGCAACCTTCTTCTATCTCTTCTAGCCCCAATATTTGAGCACTGCACCATACTTCTCATAGGTTATATTTGGGAGCAGATCAATAGCATCACAGTCAGTCATTCTTCAGTGGACCTTGCCCAGTCTATTTTTCTCTGGTTCTCATCACCCACCCCAGGGCATTAGGCAAGTGCTCCCAATGTCACCCCTTCCTTTGACTCTTTCACACAAGATACCAAGGGGTTCCTGCATGCAAAGCAGGGACTCTGCTCCTGAGTTACAGCCCTTCCCCTTGGGCTTCCTGCAGTCTTTTAAAGCAGTGTTTTTCAACCACTGTTCCGCGGCACACTGGTGTGCCGCGAGATGTTGCCTGGTGTGCCGTTGGAAAAGCTGAAGAATATCAGCTTTGTGTTCAGCCAAACAGGCCCAGGTTGCACACTGAATAAAGTATTTTATAATTTTTCATATTTCTGTTTACTATTTCATAATAAAGTAATTATAAAATACCTTCTTTGTGTTTATTTGATTCCTATTCAAGAGAATTACTTTATATATAGTCAATATAGACACAGAGTTAATTTTTTTAACATTTTCTAATGGTGGTGTGCCTCGTGATTTTTTTCATGAAACAAGTGTGCCTTTGCCCAAAAAAGGTTGAAAAACACTGTTTTAAAGGATAAAGGTGCCTGGCAGCTCTTGGTGAAGAAGTGGTTCTTTGGTCCTTTCTTCCCCTCTGTCTGTCACTGGAGATACTTGCTTGGAACAAGTTACCGAAAAGGACCCCATTACCCTTCACCCCTATGGGAATCCAAGTATGGGTACATACCTCTCTGTCCTTAGGCTAGGAAAGACCTAGCCGCTATTGAACTGTGTTTTAAATAAATGGCTTTGAGTCTTTGTTTAATGAGGAAAGTGCGTTCTTTGTTGACTTTATCTCTGGGTCCTCCTTATCAGCTGTACTGAAAAGGGAATGGTTGTTTCTTTAGGACACTGGATAACCAGCTAGAAGTTTGGAAGCTATCCTGGCTTTTGTTTTATGCCCTTGTCAACACCACCTTGTTTTTTTCAGGGTTCTAAAATCTTGACAGCCACATCGAAGTGAAATGTGACTGAGTTCCCTGGTCCATTCATCCTCCTGATCTAATCTCCCTTTCAGACTTGCTTGATCTTACAGTGTCTGTGCATGACGACCAGGCAGATAGTGGTTGCTTAAACTGGGCGTCTTTCTTGATTCACTGCACTTCACTGCTTGCATAAAAAGGGGCTCTATCCTTTCCTCGTTTGCTTTCTCTGGCTGTTCCCCCTTTTCTCTCCTCTTCACCTTGTTTTCTATATCCTGCCAGCCAAGGATATATAGAAGCTCCTCTCTCTTCCATCTCTTGTCTAACTCTATCCCTGTGGCTAAACGTATCAATTCTGCCAGATTTGGTTGGGTCTCGGTGACGGTGTCCTTTGCCCGTCTTCCATGGTTCCTTGGTTGGAGTTGGAAGGCTGCCCAACAGGGGCAGTGGTGTCCCTGGCCTCTTCACAGGGCTTCATTGTAATTGCCGTAATATCCTTAGGAATAGTGTCCATTAATATATAACCACATAACCTGTATGAAAAACATGATTTTCTGTTTCTTCTAGTATCTCATGTGGTTGTCTTTGTTTAACTTTTTTCCTGAATAAATCTTTATTATGCAATGCTGTTTTCTTTGAGATGTATTCAAAACATGATCCTTTACAAAACCTGCCCTTTAGTAGCTACATTTGTCTTTTTATTACCTTCATAATAAAACATCCATAGAGAAGAGTGTAAAATAGTGCAATTACAATATCCGCTAACTGATGAAGCAGCACATCAGCACAGGAACTTGTACCCTAACCGTGGTTCCCTCTAAGGCATGTGTGCCTCCCCCACTTCATGTGGGGGTTTTTGTGTGTGCATGCGCATGTGTGGAACAGAGCCCCGCGTGATGGGGACAAAAATTAGAGGGCATGTTGACCCCTGCCTTTTGTTTTGTCCCAGCCAGGATAAAACAAAGGGGGGGGGAGGACCATTGGGGTTGGTATTTAATGATCCCCTTCCCATCAGGTCCTTCTCCGGTTTGGCTGATGTCAGGGAGGGTAACTCCCAAAGAACCATTTTTTGCTGACTCTTTCTCCGGAGAAGGAGGTCGCACAGTGGTTGAAGCCACACGGACCCAAGCACAAGCGACAGAGGCACCCTTGTGGGGCAGATCAGGCTAGGTGAACATTGTCCGTGATTGCTGCTGCTTTGCATCTCCCCGGTTGTGCAGCTGGCCCGGTTTGGTGTGGGGAGGATGATCAAGCCGTTTCCTCTGGTCAGTGACTGAACATAAGAAGCAGATCCCTTACCTACCTCTTGCCTTTCCATTTGTGCCCCCTGCAGAGCAGAGGGAGTTGGGCTCTGAAATAGCTTGACAAAGTCTCAAGGGGCCTCCTTAAGCCTCCAGCAAATTGGATGGAAAATCTCCCAAGGCCAGATTAAGCCAGAGGTTCCCTTCTATTTGAGGAAAAGCTGATGTTCTAACTTTGCTCTCAGGATGAAAGTCAAAGCATCTTTTTTTTTTTAAAAAAGGAAGAACCAAGAAGGCCTACTTGATTGTACCTCGCGCTTAGATAGCATAGCATGCCTACCCTAATTAGCTCCATCAAATTCTGACAGACCTGGAGGGGAGAAGCAGATAGAGCATGAACTGTTCATTACCAGTTTCTAGGAGTTACAAGTCCAGCAGGCACGGTTGGCCTCCCGCCACTTCAGGCGTCTATGCAGCATATGAATTTCTTCATTGTGATCACTCAAGAGGGTTCCGGGATGCTTCATTTTATGGAAGTCCTCCCTGCAGACTTGGAAAGGATGTCATTGCTAGTCCAGGAGGCTTAGAGATGGTCCTGAAGTGTTACAAGCACCAGTCACTAGGGACACAATCTTAATTTGCTATGCATGGTTAAATATTGGCTGGGCTGATGATGGAGGTAATCAGGAAGAGAGAAAAGCAGAAGATACTTATTTCAGTTCTTCCCTGCTGCGTCAGTCAAGCCCCGGCGCTGAATAGACTATTAATTAAGAGCTTGGTGATCATGATTACTTATTCCTTTGAAATTAACTCTTTCTCAGAGTAACCTCCAGAGTAAGTCTTATCTGCCCCTACAAAAATGTGGCTGGCCTTTGTTTCAAGAAACTGACAATGTCATTGTAGAATATTTTTTGATTAAAAAAAATTTCCCTCCCCTTTGTCTGTCACAATAGCGTAGTGATGAAAATGGTTTCCAACAAGTAGCTGCCGCACTGCCTGAAGGAGCTGGAAATTGGGACTGTTGCGAAGAGAGATGTTGGGATAATATGAAGCTGAGGCTCCAGATAAATAGATGATTGTGCTCCAAAGTGGAACAAAGGTTTCAGTTATGGCTGCCGAAAGTGCTGGGAGAGTTTCTGAGGCGACACTAAAACACTCTTGCTGGTTCCCCCCCCCCCTTTTCTAGATCAGAGGAACCTGGGCATGTCCATGAGAGTAGAGCGCTCCACGCTGGATCAAGTGAAAAAGCGCTTTGAGGTGAACAAGAAAAAAATGGAGGAGAAACAGAAGGATTATGACTTTGAGGAGAGGATGAAGGAGCTCAGAGAAGAGGTAAAGGACCGCTGCAAACGGAAACAATTGGACATGGCTGAAAAGGAATGGCACTTAAAAGTTCTTAGGCTTTCTGTGGTAATTAAGTTGCTGGGGCATTTTGCCTGGGAAAAAGAAATGGATGCCCTGGGGTGCCTTTCCCCCCCCGGCCCAGCATCTCTGAAATGGCAGCTGCCTGTTATCCCACATCTTGGCACCAAGTTCACCTTTTTCATGGTCCTGAAATGGTATCTTGCCTGGCTGCTCTCGAGGGCTTTGAGAGAGATCTCAACTGGCTGGAACATATTTCCTTGCGCTGGTCTCCTGAGTGCAGAACTGGCCTGCAGGTGGCATTAAAGGTTTTTTCCTATTGCCGCTCATTCCATCTGCAGCAACTTTATGAGGGTGCGTAGGAGGCATTTCCAGTTTCTTTTATCATATAAAGAACATAGCTGTGCATTTTGGTCAGATCTTTCCTGTTTGAAACTAGAGTGTGGCGAAAATTAAAATGACTTATCACTCCTTGGGTAAATAGCCACTCAAAGGTGAGGGAATATTACCTCATGTCCTTTTCTTCCACAGAGGTAGAGTCTATTTCTTTAGTACCTATTGCACTCACAACTGGATTAGGTGGCTAGAGGATTTCCAGCTGTTGTGAAAGATACTGCTGTGCTGTCCCTAACTGTGTGCAGTTTTTGGAATCAGAATGAATAATCTATTTTAAATAATACACAAGTATCGGTATATGTTATTCATAATATAGATCTGTACTTTTTTTTGCCAAAACGTTAACATTTAGACTGTACAGCCTTTCCTAGAGATCCCAGCAAAGGATACAGAAATATTCTTCTCAGTCTTACCCTATTAATATCCCATAATTATCCATATCTACTCTGTGTATATCCATTTACACATACCCGAATCCTCAAAAGTTCAGTCTTTGCACCTGAAGAAGTGGATTATTTGTCCATAAAGTCTCATGCTAGAATAAATCTGTCAGCAGTGTTGCCCTCTTCCCCCATATCTGGAGCCTGTGTAGACATGACAAGCCCCCCTTTGTGGGAGAGACAGCCTGGGCATCTGGCATATTCCCCAGCAACAATCAATCCCAGAAGAATAAATAATGGGCTGTGTTCGGTTTTAGCAGCAATACCCCACAGCTTTCCTCCCACATTTACTGTCTGGTTGCAGGTGAGGTCAAGGGATTGCTGGCCAGTTTTGGACAAAGAAATGTCCGTTCGTGGGGGGGGGGGAGCCAGTAGCAATTTCAAAAAAGCTTAATGGATTTTCTCATATCACGTCAGGGGTTCGAGTCTGTCAGTGTTTGTGGACGGCGGCTGTGGAGGAGACCTCTGGTGCCCCTGCGTGTTGGGAGAGTGTGCAAACAGAAGCATCAGCTCAGCTTCAGCAGCCCCAGCAGCTGCCAAAGAGTCAGGAGCTGAAGTCACACTTCTGCGTCCCCCACCCCCACCCCCCAAACACAAGCCTGGCACCATTCCAGGCCTTGCAATCTCACAGAACGAAACATTTTGATTAGAGCTGTGGAAACCCTTTGATGCCAAAACCCCCCAAAGCCACGAGGAACACAGCTTATGTTCCACTGAGCAGCTGTCACTCGGCTGTTCCAACAGCCATCAGATACTGACATTGTCTGTCGCCACCGTTCAGCACCACGGTTGTGGAATCAGGGCATCGGAATAGAATTTGCGTCCGATGGCTTTAGATGCAGAGCGGCATTTTCATCACTTGTTAATTTCTGACAAAGTCGTTGGGCATTTGTTTAATGGCAGATGCTGATCGTTGTTGGATGATCTAGTACAGTCGTTTTCATTGCATGAGGTGTGCGCGCCTATGCGTGAGTGTCTTTGGACCGCTGCCTTTCCACGGCTCCTCCGGGATAAACCAGAGGAGCCAGCCATTTCTCTTCTACCCATTGTTTGTTCTTTAGACCAGAAAGAATGTTGTCTCTGTGGCCTGATTCCGGAGGTTGTGTCTTGCCATTCGAAGGCTCCAGTTGCACCGGCCGGGCTGATTCACTTGGCAGTTGTTTTTCCTTTGTTGCAGGAGGAAAAAGCTAAAGCGTACAAAAAAGAAAAACAGAGGGAGAAGAAAAGGAGGGCCGAGGAGGACTTGTCCTTTGAGGACGACGACGAAATGGCAGCTGTCATGGGGTTCTCTGGCTTTGGCTCAACCAAGAAAAGCCACTGATGATCCTGGAACATTTCTATGGATGGCTGTCACTCCTGCCCAAGTGATGGGTGGAAGAACCCTTGGAAGACTTTACAGAGAATTTGTATCTGAAAGTCCTGGTAGATGTTGGCTGTAAGGGTTGGGTAGTGACTCCACACCTCCTGTGTGGGGCTGGCTGGGCTCTTCCGTCTCTAGTATCCTCCTGCCTGCAAAAATAAGCATCACATTTGCCTGTAGGGTGGTAAACCTGAATATCAAATAAAGAACTTGATATTAGCATCTTCCCTCCCTTAATCTCCTTACGATACTTTGAGATAAACCTATTTTCAAGATTTCTTATTTGTGTGGGTTTTTTTTTTTAAATCTCTTTGTTTAATGGAGCATGAAGATGTATCAGAGCTCCACATTTCTTGGCCTCACTTTCTGCATCTTGACTCTTTAGTTCTGCTTGCTTCTCATTTTGTGTTGTGTGTCCTTGTGAGCATGAGGGACTTTCTATTGGGTAATTTCTTTTCCCCCCTCTTAATAAAGTGATAAAAATCTGATGTGTGTGTGTGTGTGTGCTCTTTGGGAATTGTTCTTTCACTGATAAAATGGCCAATGGCGTGGGTCGTTCAACTGTGTTGAGCGAGAGCACGTTATCTTCGAAGAACCCTTGGCGTTTATTATAACTCAGATAGCCGAACATGGAGCTGTTTGCCCTCTGAGCTGGCTGAAATGTCTCCACTGGATTATTTACAAGGGTGAGAGTCTTGCACTCCCCAGAGCCCTTTCAGAGATACAGGCAGGAGATGACTTTTGCCAGTATACTACTGAGCTTCTGCTCAGCACAAAATCCCACCAGTGTTGTAATGGAGGATTGTGCTGCTTCTACAAGCATTGTCATTGTGCAACTGACTGGTGGTGGTTGTTTCCCCCCCCCCCCCATGGAGATTAGCCATTGTGCAACACTTGGGCAAGCAGCATTTTACATACGATTACACTGGTGGGACTTCTAGCTCAGAAAAAGTGCAATAGGATGTTGGCTGTTGGGTTACTGGAGAGGGGAAAGGATGTTTCTCTATGGTCCATCTAATGGGGGAAAAGAGAAGATGGTGGTGATGATTGTAAGAAGAACAGTAGAAATCTACATGGAGCAGCAGGATCCTCTCAACAGGAACACATGACCTTGGTGGATGTGCGTGGCTCCTTGTGGAAAAGCCACTGCTGAAAATCCCCACTTTGAAAGGCAATTTCCAAGGTTAAAACAATGAATTCTTCTTTGGGCTTAACACACATACTGAGCATGAATCCAAGATGAGTCTCTCTCTGTCCCCCCCCCCCTCTTTACCCTCCTGCTAAACTAGAAATGATCTCTTAGTATCTTACTACTAACTGTAATGAATGCACATCCCTAAATTGTATCGAAGCAGGTAAGAGCTTGGTAGGGAGGGGTGGAGCTGCCTTCCTGCCGTGATTCAGGTTGGCGGAGTATTATCTATACTGCTCCAGCTGCTCTTTGTGCCCCGTGTCATTTTCATTGCTTTCTTGATTTAGTTCAGCCAAACCTGCCGTGACTCATTCATTGCCTTTCTCGGTTTAGGACGATTTACATCTGGTGTGGCTGATTTTCATAGTGCCTTCCTTTTTTATATTGATGGGATCATTGTTCTCGCCTTTCTCTGTACCTTTATGGAATATTGAGCCTTCTTTCAAATACATGTAGAATAAATCCTATCGTGCTTTGCTGCTGTTTTAATTCCTTAATCTTAGACTGCTGACAGCTTCATTGCCTCAGATATTTCCACTTGAATTCAGATTATAATCCCCATTGAAGATGCCATTGAAATGATACATAGCCTGTAGCTCTGCCAGCTGAGATACAAATGTCCTTGGAGAGTTGACCCTTTAAACTAAAAAAAATCCTTTTAATGTGCCTTAGATTCTTTCTGTGCATCAAATAGGAATGAACATTTAATTCCAACCACGTACCTGTCCCTGTTCAAACCAAAAGAGTAAACTCCATTTGAATGTGTGAGGGAAATGAAGCCGGTGACAAAATATCCTATAAGGTTTGAAGAGAGGAGGAGGTGCAGGGAAAGAAGTGAGATTACAGTGCGGCATAGCTCCTTTCATGCCCATTAAAAGTTTGCTACATTTTGGATTATTTTACCCTCGGTAGCAGCTTTGTGGCTGCTGAAAATCCCCAGTTTAGTAATGTGCATTCCTAGCCCTCTTATCCTCGTATAGGCATATTTACAAATTGCTCATTATTGCACATTGAACTAATTGAGTTTGGTTAGCGTTGATGAGAAATGGTATGGTCCAATGGGTCCCGGATGGAGGCGGGCACTGGGACCTGCTGTGTCCTAATCACAAGTTCTTCTTCGCGTGATCTTGCCAATGTGATCTGTGGAGTTAGGAGCTGCCATTTCACTTTTTGCTCTAGAGCTCTATCTGAACCACTGCAGTGGCAGGGCAGTCTTCAGTTCACCCCTCACCCTTATCCTTCAGGAAAAGAAGTGTGCTGTCTTCAGGAAATACGTGGTAGGGGTTTTTAATCAATCGCTACTTCCAAGAGGAGCGTCTCTAGGACCATGGCGCCCAAGCTTGGGTCCTCCGATGTTCTTGGACTAAAACTACCAGAAGCCCTCACCACTAGCTATGCTGGGCAGGATTTCTGGGAGTTGTAATCCATGAAGATCTGGGAACCTAAGGATGGGCAGCACTGTTCTATGACACCCCCCCCCCAGTGCAAGCATTATGCCTCTGTATGTCAGTTACTGGAGAATATGAGCAAGAGGGAGCCACTGTCCTCCATAGCCATCTCTTTGGCCACTTTAGGAACCTGTTAGGACAGGAGTACAGCCTCAGGTTGTTTACCTCTGTCACTCAAGGGAAAGGGCTTGCTAGGATCCATTAATTGTTTTGGCTTATATGCCACTCTATAATGCTAGAACTCACTCTGGGCATTTTGCAACATAATTATGCATGCAACAACATGCCCACCAGCATGGAAGGCTGAGTCACTCTTGAGCCGGCTACCTGTACTACTGGCTTGTGAGCAGAAACCTGGCTGTAGTACTGCAGTTCAATCACTGCCCTGGGGCTGCTACATTTCCTTTCATTGTGTGGCCCCTGTACCTAGAATGGAGCCCAAGCACCCAAGAACAGGGCAAGTTGTTGATGAGTGACCTTGATACCCCTCCTAGTTTTATCCATGTTTATGTCCCACTTTTCCTTGGGCGAACTCCAAATGGCCTGTCGATCTTCCATCACAACAACCTCACAAACGTGGTTGAGTGCATGGGGCTGGCCAAGGTCACCCCAGGCGTTCCTGGCTAAGTGAGGATTTGAAGCCAGGTTCTCTTGAGTTCTTATCCCAACCCTTCAACAGCGCCGCTGGGCTGGCTTGCCTGATGCGTTGTTTTCTCGATCGTCAGTTGGATTAGATGAAACATTTGCACTTCCAACAGAGTAATCGTGTTGGCATTTAGTGCGAATACAAGTTGAACGGGAAGGAATTGTCTTGCTTCACAAGCGACAGCTGCATGGTCGCTGCCAATCACTTCTGGATGTGGGTTGCGTTGAGTTGGGGGAGCCCTTCTGCAGATCTTCCATGGCATGTGCCTGTGTTTTAGCGGGGGGGGGGGGAGGAAGCAGGGCTTAATTTCCTTGGTACTCTTTCCTCCTCTCTTCACCCTCGCCCTCCCCACCCTCCCAATTCTTCATTAAAAGCCTTTTACCTAAATTCCAGCCTAAGGGCATCTCCCTCCATGGGGCTTCCTGAGCATCCGCCTGTACATGCCAATATTTCCGCCTGCCTCTCCTGTCCCAGCACAGGGGCTTTGCTTTCCGGGGGTGAGGGGGGGTGAGGAGAGGGGGAGTCTCTTTGTCTTGGTTACTTGCTGGGAGCAGTGGAGTGTGGAGTGGCAGAGATACAGACGCCTGCTGGATTCCCAGCAGCAGGAGCTGCCTCCAGCCAAGGATGAAAAGCCAGTTTCATGGGAGGAAATAATATTTAGAAAAGAGAGCAAGAGAGAGGATGCTTCCTGCAAAGAACATTAACCCATCGCTCCCCTGTGCAGATCTACAGAGGTGTTAACTCGCCGTGTTCTTTTTCTTAAAATGCCACCTTTTTGTCCTCTGCTGTCCCCAGCATTATTTTGTACATGGAGCCTGGCTAGTAACACCACTCTTTCCTCTCTTTTTGGCATGCCTTGTGTCCCTCTGCTGCCCCTTCTCCATAAATTTTGCACAGCCTTCTTCAAAGACTAGCCAGGGGTGGTGACTCTCTGCCTGCAATTCTGGCTGAAATTGATCCTGTCCCTTTTATCCCAAACATGACTAGCATGGGCGCGCACGTATGCGCACGCACACACACACACACACACACACACACACACGTTTGTTGGGCATGTGTGGGGTGCAGTGGGGGGGGCTGGCCATGGCATACTGTCTCAGTTGTAGGGAGACAGCGTTTTGCTGCAACAGCTCCCAGCCGAGATCACATGAAGTCAGCATGCCCTGGTGGTGTTGTTCAGCAGGCTGTTGAAGACAGGTTGCATTTGAATATGGAAGCCAGTGGTGTTGTTCACTGTACCAGGGACAGCTGGCTGGACAGCCCAGTGGTGGAGGTATCTGGCTGCAGGGGCAAAGGTTTGGGAGTTTGATTCCGCACTGTGCATTCCAGAAGAGCCAGCCTGTGTAGTCTTGGGCAAGCTGCCCTGAGAAGAAAGGAATGGTAAACCACTTCTGTGTATTCTCTTCCTGGAAAACTCTGAAAAACGGTCACCATGAATCAGAAATGACTCGATGTCACATCATGATTATTATCGTACCAACAGAGCTGCTCTATGCTCTCTAGTATGTGGGTGTGTTTTGAGCTATCAAGGCACATATAGTGACTAAAAGGACTTTTGTGGCAGGCTAGATGTTTAAGGTGTGGTTTTACTATTCCCACCCCCACCCATGTGAGTTCCCATGGCCAGAAGGGGATTTGAATTGAGGTCTCCTGAATCATAATGGATGAACCTGCCCAATAAACCCCATCAGGTATCCCATCCTGGTATAAAGGCGGTCAATAACTTCCACATTTCAGGCAGTGGCCTGGTAGCCAAGATCCTTTGTTTTCAGGGACAACCTGTCCCCTGAAAGGCACGCAGTGCCCTGCATTTGGACTAGAGACCAGAGGACAATATAGTGCTTTTCTTCATAATTAATTAATTAATTAATTGTTTTTTAAAAAATTTATCCAACTATATTTGTATTATTGGTGTTGTCTTTTGAACTTGACTGCCATGTAACATTTTGGTCTATGACCATAAATAAACAATTAATTCATCTATCTCACCTAGCCTTTGCTACCCACATTGGTGGCACTTCTCCCAGGGCTAGTCCAGAGGTTCCATGTTTAAGCTATTGTGCCTGAGGTGGTTCAACTCCAGAAATGGGTTTGTGGAGTCAGTAGGTGGGTGATTTTGAGGAGCACACAGAGTTCTACTGGAGTGTCATGGGAAGTTCAGCCTACCAGCAACTTCCTTGACTTGAGCACTTGAGCGTAAGTAATGGTCATGTTGGGATTAGCTATCATCTCTCGGTGTGGGTGGGGGGGGGAGGGACATAAATAAGGAAATCTATACTTTCGAAACAAAACAGTTACAGTTTCTAGGTAGTGATTTTTGTTATGTTTCAGCCCAGACCTGGTTTTACCCATAAAAGACCAATGGCTTGGTGACTGGCTCGGCTTTCGGAAGTAAGGTTATGGCCTTCGTGGTCTTAGAAAGCAACGCGGGGAACAGACTTTGGAGGCATGATGACGATGGAGCAGGCTGTGGTGTAAGCAGCCCAAGACTTAAGAGGGCTCAGCGCAGCTGAAGGATTTAAGTGGGATGCAAGGGTCAATTGCATAAGCCAATTGCCCGCAGCCAGATGGGAGGCTGTTGCAGAAACTGATTATTTTTGCCTTCTTAATCTAGGATGCCTCTGATGGGCCAGCCTGGATACCAGAGACGGGTAGTGCCATTTCAGTAGCTCCCAGTGGTTCAGGCAGAAAGAGGTGTTGATCTGACCGTTCCTTAGAGCTGCATGAAAATGTAGTGGCAGCTGATGGCGGGTGGGGTGTGTGTGTCTGGCAATCATTTTGACTCTTTTTATGCAGCCAAGCTCCGGTATTCAGACCGTTTGGCAACTTGACACTTTCCTCAAACGCAGCGCTGGATCAAGGACAAGATGACCGAAACCCCCACTGCCCCTTGGCAAGCGGCCTCTTGAGCTTCCAAGGTAATAGCGATCTTAATCTTCATTTGCAGTTTTACGTACAAAAGGCTATATTTTAGTTTTAGCCCGTTTTCAAAAAAATGTGCTGAGCTGGGGTGCCGAGCTCTTCGGGAGGAACATTCTTCTCCATTAGAGAGCATATATGCTAATAGAACGATGCCCCAGTTAGCGGTGACTGCCATTCGTTGTCATTAGGGGCAAATCACTTTCACCGAGTCGTCCCAGTCAGAGGCAGCCTGATTTACTTAGCTGTGCCTCAGGAGCATCGAGAGAACACACCTTCCCATCTGAGCCATTTAAGAATTGCTGGTGTGCAGCAGCTGGAAATTGAAGAGGCGTTGCAAAATGTTTCTTTACTGAGGCAGCAGGTGTGCGTGCACTGTTAAGGTATCTCCCCATTCCTGGGAGGCTGGGAAGGGAAATGGTAAAGTACTTCAAACCCCCCACCCCACCCCCATGCAAGGGGTGGCGCCATCAACAACGCAGGAGGAGGAATTCCTGATTCTAGCAGGGGTGGAAAGAGAAACACAGGCACCCCAAGTCCGTGTAGGGGAGAAAAAGAACCTCTAGAAACAATATTTGACATCATACCTTTGTTAATACAGTAGACCCTCATATAACAAACAGTTTGTGTGACATAAAATCTGTACAACATAAAACATTCCGGAAATAGGGGAAATTTGCTTAACAGAATCGTTTATGGGGCAAATCCGTACAACATAAAAATGCTCATAATTAGGGATTACACTGTTTTCAATGCATTCCTATGGGAAATTTGTATAAAGGAAAATTTGCTTAACATAATTTCATTTGGATTGAATTAATTCCTTTATACAAGGTGCCGCTGTACTGGAAATTCACAGAGTAGGAAGCAAGCTTCCGAGAACACTCTTCTTCAGGCTGCATATTCAACCAGACAGTCCGGATGAAGACTTTTTAAGAAGATGTGACTAATTGTATAGGGTTACCTGCGCCATCTAAATATTTAGTCTCATCATTTACATAGGAGAGAAACAAGAGATACATAGGCCTGTTTGCTTGGAAGGGAAACCCCATTGTGTCAGCCAGTCTCTTTGTCCAGGGAAAGGTGCATAAGTTTCCCACCTTAATTAGGTTAGAGTCAGTGCTTGGCGCAAAGTAATCTCAGGTTGCAGCAAGGCATGCTGGGGTGAAGGAGTAATAACGGCTCTCCCCCATGGAAAATATAAAAGCTGGCGGTTATTTAAATGTGCCAGAAACAGAGCCGAATAACGGCCGGCTTTTTATATTTTCAAAGGGAGAGCAATTATGGCTCTTTCGCCCCAGTGTGTCTTGCTGCAACCTGAGATTATTTTGCACCAAGCACCGTCTAACCTAATTAATGTTGCATCGTGCTGCCTCCTTTCCAAACTGTAGTCTGGAGCTCTTCAGCATGCCTAGCAACACATCCCCCCCCAAAAAAAAACTCTCTCCTCCTTTCTGTTTCATTCCAAAAATGCAATAATGCTTTTTTCAAAAAATGCAATAGGATATAATGTTTAATCAGTTATACCAATCAATTTAAAAGATTGTGGTTGCTTAAAACATACCCTGATTAATACACCTACCGATTCCCCCCCACACACACAACCCAAAAAATAATTAGTTGATTAGTTAGTGAAAACATATGATTAATCATCAGTTGTGAATCATCAGTCCTAATTCTTTTTCTTAACACCGAGGCAAAGGAAGAGTTCACACAAACTGGAAAAATTGTTTTTACTGCTATGTTGTGTTTTGGCTGGACTTTGCTGCCAAGGGAACATCATGTGAGGTTAGTAGACACGGGCACGGAGCGGCGAAATTCTCGTTTCCGTTTTCGGTTCTCGTTATCGTTACGTAACAGGTAACGGTAACGAGAATTACTCCACTCCAGCTCGAACCCGAACCGAAAAAGAAAAATTGGGTCTGATTTTTCATTGTTGTCGTTCATGGCATCGCGGCGATCGCACGATGCCAAGCAGCACAGAAAAAAAGTTTTTTTAAAAAACCCCCGATTCCCGGCCAAAAAAGCAGGCGAAAATATGCCTGCCTCAGTGAGGGCACCTACCAGAGAGGGATGGTTTCTGGGGGGGGGGGTCCCCGACCTTCCCCCCTCTCCTGTCCCGGTTTGCTGGTACCAGGCTGGGGGGGGCATCCTCGTCGTCTCCATTTGCCATGCTGTGGGGGGGGGATCCAAAATGGCGACCGCAATATTTATTTTTAAATTGTGGTCCAAAAACCCACCAAAGCACCACAGAAACATTTGAAAATTAGGTATTTTAAATGCCTGATTTTTATAGTAGCAGCAGTGGGTTTTTCTTGCAATAAAACGTGTCCATTGATTTTATTTTATTTTATTTTTATTTTTATTTTTATTTTTTTACACCTGCGCAATGATGGGCTGGCCATGGGATGGGACCATGCAAATTTTTGGACCCATTCCACCAATAGCATGGCCAGGTTTTGACTGAGACTTCTGGATGTGCCAGAGGGCATAAAAAGCCCACTAACCCTAACCCTAACCCTAACCCATACGCCAGTACACTGTCCTTCTTAGTGGGTCAGAGGCACCCAGAGGTGCAGCCCACTAACCCACCCTAACCTTAACCGTAACCCTAAGCCTAGCCCTTACCCTAACCCCAACCCTAACCCAGATCCGTACGCAAGTACACGTTCCTTCTTAGTGGGTCACAGGCACCCAGAGAGGTGCCTCCCACAGCCCATTATCCCCTACCCCTATCCCATTCCCTAACCTGTACATCAGTACGCTGGTACGCTCCCCTTCTTAGTGAGTCAGAGGCACCCAGAGAGAGAGGTGTCTCTGCCACTTACCCCCCACCCTAACGTAATGTATGGTACACGGCGGCTTCACGTTACACTTCCCTTCCCTTCCCTTCTTAGTGGGTCAGACGTCAGAGGCATCCAGATAGGTGCCTCCCAGAGCCCACTTACCCCAACCCTAACCCTAACCCTAACCCCAACCCAAACGACAAACGACAAACAGAAACGACAAATTTTTGAAAATTATCGCAACAAACGGAAACGAGCCGAAACGGACCCGTCCCGACAATCGAAAACTCGACACGTCATTTTTTCTGGTCGTGCCCATCTCTAGAGGTTAGATGTCTAGGCAGTTTACAATGAGTTGCTGAGTTATAATAGTCAAACTAGGTATAGGATCCATGAGTACAAACAAAATTTGAGGACGGATAATATCTTGACTGGATCATTAAAAGGTTGTAGATAAGATTTGCTTTCAAGTCCTGCTGAACCCATTTTCAATCAAGTTTTTAAAAAACTTGAAGTACTAAGACAGAAGCAAAAAGCCCAGAATAAACACAGCAAGGTGGAATAATAATCATTCAAAGTCTTATAGTGTGCCTTGTATCATACAGTTTTCAGGCAATGTGTTTGAAGAAATGAGGAGGTGAATGAAGAAGACATTGGATAAAAATTTCAGGAGATGTCAATCTGGTCTAAAGAGGTGTGCACGGTGAAAAATTTCATATCTCTTTTCTTTCAGGTTCTTTCATGGGGTTTCTTTCAATCTCTTTGTTTTTAATTTTCAATGTACTCTTTCCTTTTCAGTTTCCCTTTTGTCTTTCCCTATTTTTCCTCTTGGCATCAAGAAAGCCATTAGGAACCTTTAAAACTAGTTTTTAAAAAAGCATGGGCAAATCAACAGAAAACCAATCTACTCAAAAAGCAGGCAACAGTGTATGAGAAAGAAACATAATTGGCTTTAGACTTATTTGGATACTAAATTATATTATCATCTTTTCGCAGCCCAGAGGCACACTGTCCCAGTCACAAAGTTCAGTCCCCTTGGCCCACAACCCACCCTTATGGAGGTAACCAAAACAGCCTGAAAGAGCACATCAGAAGGTACCACTTGAACAGAGTAAGTACACAGTAAATTAACCAAACATTTAATGCAAAACAATGAAATAGAAGACACCTCCTCACACACAGGAGCTAAATAGCAAAATAACACACATGCACGAACACATACACACTTAAAAAACCCCAAAAGTAAGCAAGGAAGTAAAAGGCAAAAATCAAATCCCCTAATCTGAAACTCCTAGATTATAGGGATATTCCTCTAACTCTTCACTTCTTTTGAGTTCAGCAGGAAAGCCAGGTACCATCAAACATAACCCAAGAAAGGAAACGACAAAAACAGGAGGGGGATCTCCACAAAAGCTGGGTAGGGGAAATAACCCCGAGGAGGCAAGCTGGTATTTTTAAAAAATTGCCTGGCAGAAGCAAAAACAATACAGTCATGCATATTTCATTCCGGAAACATGCTTGTAAACCAAAACACTCTCCTATCAAAGCAAATTTCCCCATAAGAAATAATGGAAACTCAGAGGATTTGTTCTGGGGTCCCACGGACCACATACTGTACACACAAAATGCCAAAACCTCACGGAAGCAGTTGGCTAGAAGTCCACGGTCCACACCATGGTTTAGGTACCTGACTGTGGAATCTGCTCTGCTGGGGACTAACAACTGGATTATACTCTGTGTTTTTAAACGAAACAGTAATAAAATGCAATTTGCAGCAATATACACAGTTGATTAGCTGCCTCATGACTAGAAATTGTTTGAAAAATAAGAAAGAATGTTGAAAACAAACTAAGGAAAAATATAAAGAAAAATAAAACCCTAACCTGGCTGGTGCAAGGGAGACCTCCCTTCCTCTCTCCTCCCTCTACTTTGGAGGCTGGCTGAGGCGGAACGTTCCAGACAATCACCATCAATCCAGCAGATTGGGGGGGGGGGAGAGAAAGAGAGAGAGAGAGAGAGAGAGAGAGAGAGAGAGAGAGAGAGAGAGAGAGAGAGAGAGAGAGAGAGAGACCATCGGCTCACTTGCGATCATGTCATGTGCTCCAGTTCTTGTATTGTAAGACATTGCTTGTGAATGCAAAATTTAGAAGAAATGTTTGCTTTTCTTGCAAAACACTCATAAACCAAGGTACTCTCAAGCCAAGGTATTACTGTACAAAGAGATGGGATGAAATCCCTAATAATAATTCAAGAAAACTGAGAAAGGAAAGGATCCAAGATGGATCTGGAAGTTGAGTCATGGCAACTGGACTTCTTTTTTTTTGCAGAGATAGAAACGTTTCGCTGCTTATCCAAACAGCTTTGTCAGTCTAAGGAAAGCTAGTTGTGAACCCTCCATCTTATAGTCCGCTTTGACCTCTTGTCACCCTGGTCTGAAATTGGTCTGAAATAGGCTCATAAGATGAACGGTGGCATGAATAGGCTTGTTAGGTAAACAACAGTATCAATAGCCTTAAGGTGAACAATGGCCTAAGGTGCTGAAACCCATAAAGTATGGGTCGTTACCTGTGGCATTGGTGGTGAAGGCTTTTTGATTTGTCTGGGTATTGTTGAAACCACACCCTGATAAGTAGCAGATAGACTGTGCCTGAGGCACCCACCTCTGTTGAGAGAGGGGGTTTCAATGCTCACATGAATGGGTTCCCTGACCCATCTCTCAAACCAACTACCTTCTCTGTCTAATATGTGTACATCCTCATCTTTGAATGAGTGCCCTTTGTCCTTCAAATGGAGGTATCCGATACCGAGCCCACTCCTCTCCGTGGTTTACCACAGAGCTGTGGGTGATGAAGCAAGAGCGGAGGGGGCTAGAGAGCAGATGGCGGAAGGCTCGGACGGCTTCAAATTGGGCTGCGGTTAAGGTGTCAGCCAGTCGCTATGTTCGGGTGATTAGGGACACAAGGAGATCTTTTGCCTGCCTGAGAATTGATGGGGCCTCGAACCGTCAGGCTGAATTGTTCCAGGTGGTTCGAGACCTCACCAATCCTGGTCTGCCGGGGCCTCCTCCTAGTGATTTCACTAGTGAGTCATTCGCAGCCTTCTTTAAATTCAAAATAGAGGCCATCCGTACCAAGCTGGACGCCGGTTGCACGGATCTACCCCCGGTTGTGCCCAGTGCTGCACCCCCTGGGTCGCCCCGGTTTGTTGAGTTTGGGCCTGTTACACCAGCGGATGCCTCCAGGGCTCTGGGACACTGCAGGCCAGCAGCTTCTCTGTTCGACCCTTGCCCTTCTTGGCTGATTAAAACCGCCGGGGGAGCATGCCGGAATGGACGTCACTAATTGCCACCGCATCTTTCAGAGACGGGATTTTTCCCAGTCGGCTGAAGGAAACAGCGCTGAAGTCCATCATCAAAAGATATGGCCTGGCTGTAGACAATATGCCCAACTATCATCCTATAGCCAATGTTCCCTTCATGGGCAAGGTGATCGAGCAGGTTGCCGCCCTGCGTCGCCAGTCATTCCTGGAGGAGAACCATCTCTTGGATCCTTTCCAGTCTGGGTTTAGGCCGCGTCATAGGACTGAGACTGTCCTAGTCGCACTGCAGGATGACCTGTTGAGGAGGGCTGACAGGGGTTGCTCTACCCTGCTGGTCCTTCTCGACCTGTCAGTGGCCTTTGATACCGTCGACCACAGTATCCTCCTGGGTTGGCTTTCTGAAGTGGGGATCGGGGGTCTGGCCTTTGGCTGGCTCCGTTCCTTCCTTGAGGGCCATACCCAGTGTGTAAGCTTGGGGGTGCTTTCTCATCCCCCTGTACACTCTGTTGTGGGGTGCCTCAGGGGTCAGCTCTTTCCCCAATGCTCTTCAACATCTATATGAGGCCGCTGGCTGAGGTCATCCGGAATTTTGGAGCTTGCTGTCATCAGTATGCTGATGACACGCAGCTCTATCTCTCCTTTTCCACCTCTGCAGTGGAGGCCGTCCAGACCCTTGATCACTGCCTGGCTGCAGTATTGGATTGGACTAGGGCTCTCAGGCTCAAGCTCAACCCTGGAAAGACCGAGGTCCTGTTCTTCGGGGGTGTCCCGGATGGGTACAGTGGCCCTCTTCCCAGTCTGGGAGTCGTCCTGGATCTGGATCTGTCCCTGGAATCCCAGGTGGCAGCCATGACCAGGTTGGCCTTTTACCATATTAGTCTTATCACCCAGATTCTCCCGTACCTTGATGGGGACTCCCTGAGGACAGTGGTGCAGGCGCTGAGGATAGATTACTTTAACACTCTCTACATGGGGCTCCCCTTGAACCTTGTTCGGTGACTGCAGCGGGTACAGAATGCGGCGGCCAGGTTGGTGGTTGGTGCTGGCAGGTTTGACCGCATCACCCCCATCCTGGCTCGCCTGCACTGGTTGCCCATTGCCTCCCGAATAAGGTTCAAGGTGTTGGTTTTCGTTTACAAAACCCTCCATGGCTTGGGTCCTCATTATCTGGCAGAGCATATTTCCCGACAATCAGAGCTGGCCCGACCCACCCGATCCTCTATGGCTCTCTCGCTCCGGGTCGCCACCCCTAAGGAGGCCCGTAAGGTGGCTACTC
This sequence comes from Phrynocephalus guinanensis, assembly GCA_037367245.1. Classification (NCBI taxonomy): domain Eukaryota; kingdom Metazoa; phylum Chordata; class Lepidosauria; order Squamata; family Agamidae; genus Phrynocephalus; species Phrynocephalus guinanensis. The sequence continues at coordinate 116,694,233 of CM074739.1, forward strand.
ACAAACGGGCCTTCTCGGTGGCTGGCCCAGCAACCTGGAATTCATTGCCGAGCGAGATACGCCAGGCCCCATCGCTGGCGTCCTTCAGAAGAGCAGTAAAGACCTGGCTATTCAGGGACGCCTTTGGAAATTGCTAGGGTTGTACCAAGGTTTATTTTTATTTCTATTTTTTTTTTAGTTTTTGTCCCTTGCCCAGTATCTTTTTAGATTGTTAATTGATGTTACTTTTTTTTAACTTTTGTGTGAACCACCCAGAGTTCCCGTTGGGAAATGGGAGCGGTATACAAGTGCAAAAATAAATAAATATAAAATATTGCTTATTCTGGTCCTGAGCTGTTACCCCTCCTATGTTGGGCCATCCCTGTTAAATTGCTGATTTGTTTCTCCAGTGTAGAGGCCTGCACACTCCTCACTGCATTGGACTGCATATACCACATTGCTCCTTTTTGTTTTGGTATCGGGTAGAGATGGGCACGACTTGAAAAAAATTTTTTTCGAGTTATTATTATTATTATTATTATTTCTTGTATTTATATCCCGCTTATCTACTACATGTAGTACTCTAAGCGGCTAACAAAAGCAATGCATATCAAATCAACAACAATAGAATACATCAAATATAAAGCATAAACAACATAGAACTATTAAAACAACAAAACATATAAAAATCCTCCTGCGTCCCGACATGCGGAGGAGCAAATTCTAGGTGGAACAAAGGGAGGGAGAGGGTCCTCTGTGAAGAGTCCAGCCGGTCTAAAAAGCCCTCCAAGGGAGCAGAAGCTGAAGGCTCTTCAAGGGCCAGGCACACCTCTCAGCCGACACAAACCCCAGGTGGAACAAAGGGAGGGAGAGGGTCCTCAGTGAAGAGTCCAGCCGGTCTAAAAAGCCCTCCAAGGGAGCAGAAGCTGAAGGCTCTTCAAGGGCCAGGCACACCTCTCAGCCGACACAAACCCCAGGTGGAACAAAGGGAGGGAGAGGGTCCTCAGTGAAGAGTCCAGCCGGTCTAAAAAGCCCTCCAAGGGAGCAGAAGCTGAAGGCTCTTCAAGGGCCAGGCACACCTCTCAGCCGACACAAACCCCAGGTGGAACAAAGGGAGGGAGAGGGTCCTCAGTGAAGAGTCCAGCCAGTCTAAAAAGCCCTCCAAGGGAGCAGAAGCTGAAGGCTCTTCAAGGGCCGGGCACACCTCTCAGCCGACACAAACCCCAGGTGGAACAAAGGGAGGGAGAGGGTCCTCAGTGAAGAGTCCAGCCAGTCTAAAAAGCCCTCCAAGGGAGCAGAAGCTGAAGGCTCTTCAAGGGCCGGGCACACCTCTCAGCCGACACAAACCCCAGGTGGAACAAAGCGAGGGAGAGGGTCCTCAGTGAAGAGTCCAGCCAGTCTAAAAAGCCCTCCAAGGGAGCAGAAGCTGAAGGCTCTTCAAGGGCCGGGCACACCTCTCAGCCGACACAAACCCCAGGTGGAACAAAGGGAGGGAGAGGGTCCTCAGTGAAGAGTCCAGCCGGTCTAAAAAGCCCTCCAAGGGAGCAGAAGCTGAAGGCTCTTCAAGGGCCAGGCACACCTCTCAGCCGACACAAACCCCAGGTGGAACAAAGGGAGGGAGAGGGTCCTCAGTGAAGAGTCCAGCCAGTCTAAAAAGCCCTCCAAGGGAGCAGAAGCTGAAGGCTCTTCAAGGGCCAGGCACACCTCTCAGCCGACACAAACCCCAGGTGGAACAAAGGGAGGGAGAGGGTCCTCTGTGAAGAGTCCAGCCGGTCTAAAAAGCCCTCCAAGGGAGCAGAAGCTGAAGGCTCTTCAAGGGCCGGGCACACCTCTCAGCCGACACAAACCCCAGGTGGAACAAAGGGAGGGAGAGTTGTCATTAGTCGGGCCGGTTCCGTTTCGGCTCGTTTCCGTTTTTCGCGAAAATTTGCAAAAATTAGTCGGTTCGTTTTTTTGTTTTTTCGTTGTCGTTAGTACTGGTTTGGGGAGGGGGTAGCGGGCTCCTGGAGGGAGCTGCAGGAGTCAGCCAGAGCCACAAGTGACGGACTGGCAGACTCTTTGCACCCGCTGTGTCTCACGTACTTGCATGTAGTGCAATGCAAGTAGATCTGGCTTAGGGTTAAGACGGCTTAGCGCAACGGCTAGGGTTAGGCTAGTTACGGGTGAGGTTACGGTGAGTATTGGGGTGCATCTGGGTGCCTCTCTGACCCACTTAGAAGGACAGTGTACTGGCGTATGGGTTAGGCTTAGGGTTCGGGTTTGGGCCACGATTAGTGGGCTGTTTATGCCCGATTGGCACATCCCAGAAGTCTCTGTGGTCAACCTGGCCAAGTGGCCATGCGATTGGTGGAAAATTTGCATGGTCTACTCCCATGGGAGAGCCCATCATTGCAAATGTGCAGGTGTAAAAAAATAAAATAAAATAAAATAAAATAAAATCAACGGAGACTTTTTTTTGCAAGAAAAACCCACTGCTGCTACTGTAAAAATTCAAGCATTTAAAATAGCTAATTTTCGCATGTTTCTGTGGTGCTTTGGTGGGGTTTTGGGCAACAATTTCAAAAAAAATATTGCGGTCGCCATTTTGGATCCCCCCCCACCGCATGGCAAATGGATGCACCCTCCCAGCCTGGTACAGTCAGCAAAACCTGGCCATGCGATTGGTGGAATGGCTCCAAAACTTTGCATGGTCCACTCCCATGGGCGAGCCCATCATTGCGAATGCGCAGGTGTAAAAAAATAAAATAAAATAAAATAAAATAAAATCAACGGAGACTTTTTTTGCAAGAAAAACCCACTGCTGCTACTGTAAAAATTCAAGCATTTAAAATAGCTAATTTTCGCATGTTTCTGTGGTGCTTTGGTGGGGTTTTGGGCAACGATTTCAAAAAAAATATTGCGGTCGCCATTTTGGATCCCCCGCACTGCATGGCAAATGGATGCGCCTTCCCAGCCTGGTACCAGCAGCGCAGCAGTAGCAATAGCCAAGGAGAGGGGGGCGGGGAACCCCCCCCCAAATAAAACACCCTTCTGGCCTGGTAGGTGCCCTCAGACAGTTTTCGCCTACTTTTAGGGCCGGGAATCGGGTTTTTTTTTAACTTTTAAAAACTTTTTTTCTGTGCCGCTTGGCATTGCGCGATGCAAGTAACGAGCACGACTGATCAGACCAAATTGTTCGTTCGTCGGTTCGAGCTCGAAGTCTGGGGCAGTGATTCCCGTTACCGTTTCCGTAGAGTAACGGAAACGAGTAACGGAAACGGAAACGGGAATACCGCTAAGTCGTGCCCATCTCTAGTATCGGGTACTTTGGGTGGACAAGTCTCTGCTTTAGTGTGTTTGTGGGTTTGAAATAAACAGGGATATGATATTTGCCAAAAATCCTTTTAAGCTCCGTCTGTATTCCTGCTTGCTGAACCTCCAACCCTGCATGGGGTGGGGTGGCAGGAAAGAGAAGCAGCAGCATAGAGGAACATTTCTTATTTTTTTGGGGGGGGGGGTAAGATGTATTTCTCTGCTCCTCAACTGAGTTGTATAGTGAATTATTCTGCTCCTCAACTGAGTTGTGTAGTGAATTAATGTGTGTGTGTGTGAGAGGGGGAGCAGGGCATCAGTTGAATGCATGCTTGCCTTTTGGGTTTCTGTGAGACCATGGCATTACCTACTTTTGCCTTCGCTTTTGTATGCCATCCATGACACCACACACCCTAGGCCAGTGATGGCTAACCTTTTAGAGACCGGGTGCCCAAACTGTGATTCAAAACCCACTAATTTTTCGCAAAGTGCCAATACCGCAAGTTAACCTGAATACAGGTGGCAGTGAAGGGGCGATGTCGGGTGCCCACAGAAAGGGCTCCAAGTGCCACCTTTGGCACCCGTGCCATAGGTTCGCCAACACTACCATAGGCAGATGGACCTTCTGCCCCATCAACCACTCTCTCTCTCTCTCTCTCTCTCTCTCTCTCTCTCTCTCTCTCTGCATTCCCTACACAACACAGAGTATGTCGTCTCTCATCTGGTCTACAGAGCCCATGCTGAGGGGAAAATAGGAGGCCCCGACATCTTCCTAAATACTGTCATTTTGTGTCCTCGACAAAGTTGCTGTTGGACCCCCCAACAACCCAATCATTTGGCCAGAATTCATAAATGTTTTTCCTGTTTACTTCACTTTGTCCATGACCTCTACGGTTTCTCTCTATTTCACATGGGCCTCTTCCCACTTCATGGAGGCAAACAAACGAAGGCTAAGGAGAAGGGAGGAAGTGCCGGGAACCGTTAAAAACACTTGCTGACTCCATACAGTGCGTGGTTGCAATCTACTTGAGGGAGCAATAAGAGTACATTGTTTTTAGAGGTCAGAGGAGCAGAGAGGAACGCTGAGCAGGATTAAGCCTTCCAGAATGGGATTAAACCACCCTCTTTCTCCCTCCTGCCCTCCTGCCCATCTGCAATCTCTTGGCCTTGTGGAGTTCCTTTTTGTGGCATGGAAAAGTCATAGGCTCCACCCTGACCTTCCCACTCTGAGCTCTAAGCAGGCACTAGCTGTGGCCATAATTATTCTTGGCTGAGAGGGAAAGAGTCTAGTCTTCTCCTGTTAACCTGTTGTGCAGCATAACAAAGGGCTTTCTCTGTCAATAGAATAATAATCATGGATGCTTCCTGTTGGCTTCCTGCTTCCTGGGGGGCTTGCCCCTCCCACCCGTCTGTGTTTGGCAACCCCTATGCCTTGGTAACTAGCCCAAGGAAAAGCGGGCGGCTGCCACAGCCTGGCAGGAAGTCAAGGTCCTGTCCTTGTCCCCAGGGACCAGGGTGTCTCATCAATACTCTCACAGCCCCCCAAACGGAAAGTTAAACGTTCCTACACAGGAGTTTTGAATGTCAGTTGTGAACTTGAAAAGCTCTGTTCCTCTCAGCCCTAGACATAAAGATTAATGAGCCGGTTGTGGAGTGCTTTGTTTGCTGATGAAGCACGATATAACTTAATAACTTCTTTTCCAGCTCTCATTGCTGGGGGAAAATGATGCAGAATCAAATCTTTTGCTCCATTTTCTTTGCCACCTCCTCCTAGGAGCCAACGGCGTCACCTCTTCCCAGCTGACACTGTCTCTTCCCCTCATTTCTCTTCTTTTATATCATTTGCCACCTGCTTTTAGCCCCCTTTTTTTGTCCTTCCTTCTGTCTGCTCCTCGGCCCGGCTTTCCTGTGTGCCTTTGAGTTTTTCCCCCCTCGTTCCTCCAGTTTGTTGCTGCTACTCCTTCTACTAAATTCTGGCTCTCACCCACCCACCCGCCCGCCCACCGACACACTCACTTATGCATAATGATGCAATAACATGCTTAGATAGGTCAAGAGAGTGCAACCTCTGTGGGTACTTGATCATTTATACCCTGGAGAGTCATGGTTCTCTTTTTTTTTCTGAGGGTAGCATTAGATCTGAACCCACAGTTCCTGTGCACGATCCTCTTCCTCTATACAGCTATTCCCCCGAGAAGACTCTATAAAAGGCTTTGGTCACCAGTGCCGGTTCTTCTTATCTTCTCCTTCTCCTGTTTTGCTCTAGTACCTGCTCTGTATTCACACTTTGATGCTCCCGAGACTCCAGCAATTTCACCGCTCCTGATGGTTTCTTGTTGTTTGTATTACCTTGAAATTACTGTCCAAGCTGAGCCTTGCTTAGCCCAATTTAATTATAATGCTGGCAGGTTGGTTCTGACTTACAGTAACCCTTTCCAAGGTTTTCTAGGCACAGTACCCCGAACTGAAGTAGTCTTCCATTCCTCGGAGGGCACTCACGGACTGCACAGCTTGCCCAAAGCAAAACAGGCTGGCTCTTCTCCCAAAGAGACACAGAGAGGAATCAGACTTTCCACCCTCTCACTCCACAGTCAGGTCCTCAGCTCACTGAGATATCTAACCAACACTTAACCCAATATGGAACCAGGGGGGTGGGGAGAGAGAGAAGATCACCTTTGAGCTTCCAAGTCCAGAGTCTGTGCTAGAGGGCTTTGTCAGCCTGTCCTCCTGAAGGCCTCAGGGCATCCAGAGACAAGTCCAACCAAGCAGAGTTTGCTACAATGTTCCCTTTCCTGTAGCAGTAACTACCTCTTCCACCCTCCCCAGCTGCGTAAGATTCTACTAAGTGTCAAAGAAAAGTATCTATGAAACCCAAATCTGTTTTCTGGAAACACTTTCTCTGACATAGATTACGTGGTGGTTAGGGGAAGGTTTGTTCTGTCTCTTAGCCAATTGATGGTTGAAAGATTGGTGACATAAGGCAGTCTTTCCACTGGTAGTGGGGCGAAAGAGAGAGTACCCAGCCTCGTTGGTCAAGTATTGGTCCCTCATACCTCCTTCTGTAGAGTCTACTTCCCTCTCCACAAGCTGCTTGTAAGAGGTTGAACTGGATGGACCTGAGAGAAAAGCAGAGGGCCAAATCCTTTCTGGAGAATTAAGAGCTAGGAGGAACCCGGGGAGGAGTAATCTAGACCAGGCATGTCCAAACTTTGGCCCTCCAGATGTTTTGGACCACAACTCCCACAGTCCTTTGTCATTGGCAATACAGGCTTGGAATTCTGGGAATTGTGGTCCAAAACATCAGGAGGGCTGAAGTATGGACATGCCTGATCTAGACTGAGTGCATCAATGAGGAGTCATAATGGAAAACCAAATTTTATAAATAATTGGAGCGGTTCCGAGGCCCATCGGAACCGCCCAAATGATCCCCACACTGTCACAAGCACTACACTCTTTTCCCCGTCCAAAAACTCCAAACCGTTCCCGAGATATCGGGAAGAATACAAGCCGCCTTTTTCTGCCGGCTGAGAGGCCTTGCGAGCCGAGATTCAGCAGTGGAAACCTCAAATTCGCACCTCATTTAAGAGTTTACATAGTATAGAGTCTCCCACGGCAGTCTATTAACGCGGAGACTCCATAAAACAGCAGGAGGGCGAAGATAAGCCCTTCTGCGTGCTTTAACCAATCAGCGCCCCCGGCTATCAATCACTGTCTAATTAATTACAGCCAGAAGGGGGCGCACGATGGGGAACCTTATTTCACTAAATTGGCTGAGTAGACTGCCCCCCTCCAAAAGAACCATGACGCTTTCCCCGGGCAAATTCGAAACTCTAGCCGCTTTGGGAACCAGAGAGGCGGCTAAACATTCAGGCAGCTCAGCGGTGGAAATCCACTCTCCCTACTCAACCCACACTACCACAAACTCGGGGAGAGGCAGCTGGAGGAACCGGCTCTTCTCACCACTCTCTACCCTAGTCACAGTTCCATGAAATCCCTGCCTTCTCCCGGCCATACATCCCTATGGAGATAGACCCCCCCCCCGTTTCAATGCTTTTCTATGAGAGTAGTCCACCCCTCCGTTCCCGATTGAACAAACAGAGGTTCCCCTCTTGCGGAAACCCCTGAAAGCTAACTTTGCCAGTTCCAGGGGTTCCAGCCAGGGCTCAAGGAAGGTCCCTCACTGAAGTCGTGGTTAACCCTTTCCTGCCCCTTAGTTAACCCCTTCATGTTCCTTTTCTCTCCATTCCCCAACTCTGAAGTCCCAGCCAGAGGCACAGTTCAGGCTGAATTTTTCCTGGACTGAGGGATTATTCTCTCCCTGCGCTGGCATACAAAGAAGATGATTTTAAACAATCATTCTCAAGGATCACCCTACCATCTGATGCCTGGTCCTGCTATCCCTCTGACCCAGACCCAGGCCCCTGACCCAAAGGGTGCCCCCCCTCTCTCTTTCTCTCCCTTCCTCCTCTTCTCTACCCTTTTTCCTCCCCCCACTCCCTTCTTCCCTGGGTGTGCTTAAAAAGTGTGCCTATCCTATTCTCTGACTTCTATACTCTACCATCTGGGGCAATGGGGGTTATGGCACAAAGAAGAAGAGGATCATCATGGCGATTTCATGAGGCTGGCTGCATCTTCTAGAAGGGATCCATCTTCTCCAGAGTCCTTGGCACGTACACACAGCTGCTTCCTGGAGTACAAGAATTCCTTGTCACGTAGACCACAGATGTTATCACAGCCTAAGGGGGTTTTCCACCACCACATCTCTGCACCCACAAAAGACTACCCAGACACTTCCGAATTATCCCATCAGCTTTCCTGTCTCCTATTGACTTTTGGATCAGCCTTCCCCAAACCTCTATTGACTTTCTGATTTCCCCAGTTTACCCAGACCTAAGGACAATGCCTTGCTTCCTTTCCCTATTGTCCTATCATGATGGCCCAATCAAAAGACACCCTGGACTCATTAACACCTGGATGAGCATCCGACTCCAACATGCCAGAGACCGCCCAGGACCGCCTCTGGCCAACCCCTGGACCACATTGATTGGACCGTTTGAAGATCGTCACCCAGCCCACCCCTGGGCAGACGCCACCCAGGGAAGGGAGGAGGGGGGAACCAATAAAAGTTGGGGTTTCTTTGTGCTCGGGGTCGGACATCTTTGCCCAGTTCCTGCCTTGTGTCCACCTGCTGTCTTTATTAGGCCTAATAAACGCAGTATTTCCTTCAGGCTCTCTCTCTCGCTGGATGCTTCATTGGGCTACTGGGGTCCAGCGGAACTCAGCAGGGCTAGCCTGTCTGAAATATAATTTTAAACTCATTTTAAACTCAACATCAACTGTCTCAGTTGTCCTGTCTTCCCCCTTTTCCAGCACAAGCCAGCCTAAGATCTAGATTATGCTCTCCTTTTCCTTGACAGCAAACTGCTTGGGATCCTTTCTCTTTTCTTCAGCCCTGGATCCTCTTCCTGCAACCTCTTCCCTTCTCCTCTCCCAACCCCCAACCCTATAACATTCTAGAACTGAAATCCATCCCACTGTAGACTGTAGCTCTACAAGCTTTGCTTTTTTAGCATATTTGGTGCTTGAGTTGATTCTCCTCACTCTGGACAAAGCCTGGTCATGGAACTCTGCTTATTGACATCTCTGTCCTCTCAGGCAACAGACTATCATTTTAGATGTATTAATTCCTCATTAGAACCACTCAAGCAATCGTTACTGTTCTCCAACTCTGCTATTATATATATTTTGACTCCTGTATGTTCAGTATTTCCTCCCCTAAGAAATTTCTCTCTGAGCCATGGGTACAACCTGCTGACGTGCCTTATATATGAATTCTCAGGAGCGTGTGTAGGTTCAAATTAGTGTCTAGGGGGCGACCCCTGAAAAACACACAGTGCCAAATGCCCTGTTAACACACTCTCTGTCCACGAGACAGGAACCCAGAGCCAGCCTTCACCTTCTGGTGAAGATACGTGGGTCTCTTTCACATGGCCACCACATTTCCCCCTTGTTCGCTTTATACACATGAAGGACTCTTACCTCAAGAACAATTTTTGCTAGCTGGAATCAGCAGGCTCTTTTGCTGTCAGTAAATGGAAAAGCAGTCTCCAGAAAGTTTCCAGTGTAGCCCTCTGGCAAAGCGGCTGTGGCTGAGACCCTCCCAGGCACAATGGAAGACATACTTATTTCCTTTTGCACTTGGTTGCTCTTCATCCCTGACTAGAATGGTTTATTAGAAATTGTGGCGGGGTGCTGCTAGCGGTGCGCGATGGGCAGGAGTTTAATATTTTCTATCCTATCACACAGAGACCTGCAGTCCATCTTGTGAGTTAATAAATACAAATACCTCGTTGACATCGCCCCCCTCGCTCCCCTCAAGGCACCTCTGTTTATCTCACCCAATTTAATGCAAAGAGCTGAAGCTCCTTGCGGGAAGGATGGATGATGAACTTAAGGAGGTATACACACACACACACACACACACACACACACACACACACACAGAGCAGAGAACACCTCCACCTCACACTCTTCCACCCCCCCCCCGAACTCCCCACCTCCACCTGGAAAAGGCATAGGAGAAATGGAGAAATGTAACTTGCTGCAATTGACTCTCCACATTCACATCAGCACTGTGCATTTCATTCCTATTCCATGCCCTTTCTAATCTTCATATAGATGTTCCCCAGGGTAGCATCAGCCTTTCAGGCATATCTCAGCTTTAAGCAGGCGATGCCTCCACAAGAAAACAGTGGGTACATGAAGTGTGTGTGTGTGTGTGTGTGTGTGTGTGTGTGTGTGAGAGAGAGAGAGAGAGAGAGAGAGAGAGAGAGAGAGATATGGAATGTGTATGTGTGTGCGTGGAATGTAATAAAACATACAAGCAAGCAAGCCAACAAACAAACAAAATCAGCAACGGAAGTGCTTAATCCCCAAACAGATATTGCAATAAAGGTATCTCCCTTACCCCCTAATCATCCGGCATTTGTTTGAATTCCTCCGTGAGTGCTTTCCAGCACATTATTATTTTAACAATCTTAAGAATTTGGTGTGCATGAAAGTGGAATAATAATATTGGCCAGGCCGGGCTGGGAGCCAGGAGGCAGCTGTGCCAAGGCATCTCAGCTGTAACCTGCAGCACCCCCTGCTATTTCCAGTGCTGGTTCTTTTCCCAGTGCTGCCAATATGCATCAATGCTGACCAGCTACATCCCTGCTATTCTTGCCCTGGCCACCTACATGACTCCGCCTGAGTGCATCAGTGCTGACCTACCCTAACCCCTCCCTGGGACAAACATGCAACATTGCCCGTGCACTGCACAGCGCCAGGCCCTGGCACGCAGTGCTTTTCGCTGATCCAGCCTGGGGCTTCTTCCATTGGAGGGGGCCAGCTGGGTGGCATTTGTGGAAGAGGGGCATTTCCCAGTAGGACAGGCTCAGAAGAAAAGGCCAAGTGTGTCTCTCTTCATAAGTCAGTCCTTCACTTAGCAGTTCAGCTCAACCCAACCTTCATTCAGGATTATGCCATGCTGCAATTTTCTCCTATTTATAGGACACACCTATTTTTCTGGCTCAAGGAATATGTACATCTCTCTCTCTCTCTCTCTCTCTCTCTCTCTCTCTCTCTCTCTGGGTTATTGTGTAGCAGCCATGTAAGATTCAGGATTATTCTTCACATTTGTTTCAACTGTGTGTGTGTTCCTGATTATGGGATTTAGATCTCTGCCTAAGCATGTGGGCAAGAAGGGTCACGACACCAACTGATTGGCCTTACAAGAAGGCAAGGGCAAAGCTAGGCAGTGGCGGGCAATCGTCTCCCTTTTGGCTATCATAAACACTTGCACTAATATAGTGCAGATCCTGAACTCTGTATTTTTTAAAGTCTCTTGACAACCACATTTCTGTCTCTTGTGTTCTTAGCCAAAACACAACAACACTGTTCTGTATGGACACACGATTGTGTGTGTGCATCAAAGTAAAAGAAAATGGGGAAGAAGGCCTATGCGACAGGCAATGCCACAGGTTTCTTTAACATTTTGGGAGCTCGGAGAGAAATTCCATTGCTTCCTACACAGGATTTGTGAGAAGTTATGGGCCTGCCTCCTCTGATCCCTGTTGCCACCTCTGAAGCACTTCACACAGAACCAGTCCAATTTCTGCTCTCAACACAAGAACATAAGAAGAGCCATGCTGGATCAAGCCAAAGGCCCATCTCGTCCAGCTTCCTGTATCTCACAGTGGCCCCAATAGATGCGTCTGGGAGTGCACGAGACTAGATCTCTGTCATCTGATACCACTCCCCTGCATCTGGCCCTTAATGTACCCCAGTTTTAAGCCTGGAGATGACACATCTCCATCATGGGCTGTAACCTCTCAAGATCCACTCCAGCTCATATCCAAAAATGGGTCACCCCTTTTAAAATCTGCTTAAAAGAGGGTGGCCATTCTTTGAGTCTGCTCTGCAGACACGGTTGTCATTATGCACAGATAAAGGCTCTTCCAGAGGAAGAACATACTTACCTTCCATGAAAATGCCCCTCCCCCCCCAAAAAAAAAACTCAGCGGAAGAAAGCTTCTTCCCCTTCATCTGTGTCAGAAATGCACGCCTAGCTCTGATTTTCTTATACAAACATACATTATTATTATCATTTATGCCCTTTTGAAGTTGTTGAACGAATTTAATTTTGTGAAGAAAATGCAGCAACCAGAGGCGAAATCTCTGCCTTGTGAGAAAAAAAAATAACACCAGTGTTGTTCTTGTCCATATTTTTTGTGGAGTGGGGTTGGAGGGAATAGAATAGAATAACATGTTATTGTCATTGCGCAAGTACAATGAAATTAAAAAGTGCCATCCAGTCTGCACATCACTTACCCCCGCCCCCCAAATATAAAATTCCAAAACATAAGCCTACCATTAAAAACAAACATCCGCATACGTACTCCTACAGGGAGTTGAAATGTAAAAAAGTGATTTGATTTGGCCATGGCAATCTTGTCTCTGGCATATTCCATCACAGAGGTCCTCAAACTATGGGTCATGGGCCGGATGCGGCTCACCAGGGTCCTGAATCCAGCCCACTGGCCACTGCAGAGATGAAAACTTGTTGCTGCTGCTTCCGCCACCAATGCAAAGGCAAAGCCCACCATTGCCCATAGAATCTTGGGGATAGGCCCTCCCCTACCCCCCTTGGCATCATGGGAGAAGGGGGCCACTGTGTGGGCCAGCAGGTGAGGAGAGCGGCATTGAGGTGGGGGGGGCGGGATGAAATGGGTTGGTTCTTTCCTCTCCCCCCTCAGAGCTGTGCCGGGGAGCTGCAGGGTCCGGCCCACAACAGTGTCTGAGGGACAGTGAACCGCCCCCCCCCCCCGTTTAAAATGTTTGAGGACCCCTGTTCCATCACATACACTTACAGCAGTGGTTCCCAAGCTCAGGTAACCTGGGTGTTCTTATACTGCAGCTCCCAGAAGCCTCATCCCCAGCTGTGATGACTGTGGTTTCAAGAACATCTAGGCTGCACATGGTTGGAAACCACTGTCTTAGAGAGATACATAAGTGAAATATCACAACTAGCCAAGATATGGATAGCTTCAAGAGTGGAACAGCTTCAGGTGCTCAGAGCTCATATATAGTTTGTGCCTATTGCTGGGTAAAGTAGAGGTGTGTACATTTTAAAAAGAATGTCAGTGGAATTTTTCTTGCCCTTGCATGGCCCTAACATGAACCGGACTAACGGTTGTGGTTGTGATCCATCTGCTTGCTGTAGGATTGAAGGCAGGAGATTGAAACCTGAACGCTCTCCCCCAGATGTGTTGTTTTTCAGGGAAGCTAATTAATAATGATAGCCAGATGTTTTGCTTCTTGGTTCCCACCGGTGATCGTAAAATGGATGGCTCTTCTGAATTCTCATGGGAGTGTACATTATTATTCAGATCCCTCCCCCATGTTTTTGAGGCAGGGGAAGGCTATACTCTGTTCATCTCCTGATAAAGTACTACTTATATACAGTACCTGAAAAGTCTCCATTGTTGTGTCATTTGGAAGAGAGATATCATCTCCTTCAGTGCCCACAGGCAGCCCAAGAAAATATGTTCCAGCTCAGGGCAAGGATGTTTTGGTGCTTTACGCTGCAAGCTGAAAGGGAGACTAGTTCTGCTGAACTGGTTTTCACTGGACCACAGGAAAGGGAATTCCCCGTGGACGGACAAGCAAGCACAGCAAAACAAATATGGGGGGGGGAGCTCCCTCACCATAGAAATACCCCAAAGTAAATGATGCCTTGTTGATGATTCTGCAAACAAATGTGAAGAAACAGACTCCGATTCCCATGCAGTCGCTGGTCTTGATGAGAGGAGACCCAGTCCAGTGGACTACCCAGGGGAGTCAGGTGCAGATTTCTACAAGGAGGAATGGTTGTGAGCAGTAGGGCCAGCGCCAGGTCTTGGGAGCAAATCCGGATCCGCACGATCTCCTCGCACAGCTGGGGCGGCAACGGGAAAGGCAGGTCTGTCTCTGCCGGGAGGTCGAGAGGGGAAACAGATCAGGAAGTGTCCCCGGCAAGGCGCAAGTCTAGTAAGGCAGCAGGGGATGAGGGGAGGGCAAGCCTGTGGCCACTTGGGCCACGAGCAGCCAAATGATGGCAGAACAGCGACGAAGCAAGAAACGCTGTCATTTCCAGCAAGGGACAGAAGGCCACGTCTGCTTAGTAGCGGCAGGGCAAGCAGGGAAGGGCCTGCGGCAGACGCGGACCGGGCCACCTGGCCTTCAGCGGGGCGATCTCCCCATGGCGAGGCTGATCCATGGGAAGCCTGGCTTCGGAGCTGCCCCCAAAGAAAAGAGTTGTGCTGCTGCCTTTCTTTGCGACTGTCTCCATGGGCTCCACGAAAGGCAGGCTCCGTTCCACTGGTGAAGCTTCCTCCTTGGGGGGTCAGCGCTCCAACTGGTGTGCCAGTCCTTTGAACTCCGCTCTGGAAGGGCTGATCTGCCTGACACAGCAGGGTGGCAGAGTCAGGAGGTGCCAGTGTGTGTGTGTGTGTGGGGGGGGGGTCATGGCATTGGAAGCTCCCTCCCATCTACCTGTAAGCTTAAGTACCGCTGCCCCTGCTTGCCTTTTGGGGGGAAATGGTGTGGCCTCCACCGTCTCATTCCCCGGTGGCCCAAAGCAGGTACCCTGGGGTCGTGTTCAGAGTGCACTTCTGGAGGGTGCATCTTGTGTCACTGTCAGTGATGGCCTGCTGTGGGTTTGGGATGTTGGCCGGGTGGCTTTGCTTCACCTCCCTGTGCTGACCCCCCCCCTCATTCCCCTCTGCCCATCAGTCCTGTGCTTTCAAAAGAAACAGGAGTAAGCAAGCGAGGGCAGGAGGCCCAGAGGAACCTGAATGGGAGGACAGGATTCAAGCCAGATTGTGGAGGAAAGGTTGAGCCTGGAGCAGGGCTGGTCCCAGCCCAGCTCATCAGCAGGAGGGGAAACTTAACAGTGAAAGGACATTTGTGGACACTTCTATCTTGTGACACTTATGAGATCCAGAATGAAGCAATGCCGGAGCACCCTGGAAAAGCAGCTTTCTGTGTGCAGCTGCAATAACAGCTGCTGTTGCTGCCGCTGGTGCAGGCGCTCCTCCAGAACAGAGATTTTTTTTTTTTGGCTTGGGTTTGGAGCTGGGCTCTCAGCTTTCCAAACCGGCTCCTATGCAACAGAGGAAGGAGGCCCTCCCCACCCCACCTCCAAGCCCACCATACAACTGCACCCCTTCCTATTATATGCACATGCACACATGCCAGGGTAAAAGAAGAGTTTATGGGACAGGTGAGAAGATTTTCTCCTGCCCCTCTTACCTGCTCATCTTTTTTTTCTGAAGTTAAACACTGCTTTCCGGCTTCCTTGTAGACTGTTCACAATGAGACTACAATTGCTGTCTCTTTCACACGCCACACCTGCCTTTCCCAAATGGTTAAATTTCTACATCTCCACCCACAACTGAGGACCTTTCCCTCAAGGCAGCTTTCCTTTGGCCTGCCGTCCTGCACAAAGAGTGAAGAAGAAACAAAATTAATCCTGTGATGTCCCCTCCCACCACCACGACAAGAAACATCATGTCTGGTTGCTTAGAATCAAGGCCTCCCTAAGGCAGGAAGCCACTCCTCCAGCATGGAAGCAGAAGCAAGGCCACTCCAGCTATGGAGGTGGCTTGCCAGTGGCTGAGCCACGGCCATCCACGCAGGCCACGAGTCAGCATGCAAGTCCACGGGTGAGTCTATGACAGGTCACTGGCTCCTACGTGAGTCCACTCCGTGTGCTTTTCAGTCTTTCTTCCTCTCCTACATTTTGCTCCTTCTTCCATTATGGCTTTTTAATATGGCTCTCCTATGTTTTTAAAAGAAGTGGCACCATAACAGAGAGTCACTGCTGTGTTTCCTGGACTGAGGCTGGCGGAAGGGGCAGCTGATAGAGAGCCCATGCTACCCTCTGGGCTTGTCTGAAAGAGGCAGGGAGGCCGTGGCCCGCTTGTGCCAATGGACTTCTCCCAGGCTTCTCTGACCTTCTCTTTGCTCCCTTGTCTGGAGTCCATGGTGTCCCCAGCAGATCCCTCTAGTCCAGGCATGTCCAAACTTCAGCCCTCCAGATGTTTTGGGCCACAACTCCCACAGTCCTTTGCCACTGGAAATACAGGCTTGGAATTCTGGGAGTTGTGGTCTAAAACAGTGCTCCCCAACCTTTTTATCACTGTGGACCGGTAAATGCTTGATAATTTTTCCCTGGCCCGCTTGTTTTGATTTAATAAGATAAAAAATGTAAATGCCCCCCCCCCGGCTGCTGACGCACATGCGTGCTAGTCGTTTCCCACTCTAGGGGGCGGTGCTCATCTCCGTACTCAAGCCGAAGAGCCAGTGTTGTGTGATGAGTCCTTGGCATTGCTGCAAGGAAACACTGTTTTTACTTCCTTGCATTTTCCACCCCAGGGGCTACCCAGCCGTCGTGAGGTCTTGGGACCCTTTGCCCTTCCTTCACATGAGGCCTCCCTCCCTCCCTCCTTACTTTCTTTCTTTCTTTCCCTTTTCTTTCTCCCTCCCTCCCTCCCTTCCGCCCTCCCTTCTTTCTTTCTTTCTTTCTTTCTTTCTTTCTTTCTTTCTTTCTTTCTTTCTTTCTTTCTTTCTTTCTTTCTTTCTTTCTTTCCCTTTTCTTTCTCCCTCCCTCCCCCTCTCCCTTCTTTCTTTTCTTTCTCTCTCTCTCTCCCTTCCTCCCTTTCTTTCTTTCTTTCTTCCCACTCTCCTTCCTTCCTTCCTTCCTTCCTTCCTCTTTCTCTCCCTTCTTTCTTTCTCTCTCCCTCCCTCTCCCTTCTTTCTTTTTTCTTTATTTCTCTCCCTCTCCCTCCCTCTCTTTCCTTCATTCCTTCCCTCCTACTCTACCTCCTTCCTTCCCTTCTTTCTTTCCTTCCTTCCTCATTTTCTTTCTTTCTTTCTTTCTTTCTTTCTTTTCTTTTCTTTCTTTCTTTCTTTCTTTCCTTCTCCCTCCCTCCCTTTACTTTCTTTCTGGCGGGGCGGGGGCGATTGCGGGGGGTCACAGCGGCGGCGGCGATGGTGGGACGGGGGCGATTGCGAGGGGGCGATTGCGGGGGGGGTCGCGGCGGCGGCGGGGACGGGGGCGATTGCGGCGGCGGCGGCGGGGGGGGTCGCAGCGGCGGCGGGACGGGGGCGATTGCGGGGGGTGGCGGTGGCGGGGACGATTGCGGGGGGGGTCGCGGCGGCGGCGGGACGGGGGCGATTGCGGGGGGGCGATTGTGGCGGCGGGGGGGTCGCGGCGGCGGGGGTCGCGGCGGCGGCGGCGGGACGGGGGTGATTGCGGGGGGGGTCGTGGTGGCGGCAGCGGGACGGGGGCGATTGCGGCGGCGGCGGGGACGATTGCGGGGGTCCCGGCGGCAGCGGCGGGGCGGGGGCGATTGCGTGGGGGATTGCGGCGGCAGGGGGGGTCGTGGCGGCGGTGGCGGGGCGGCGGCGATTGCGGGGGTCGGGGCGGCGGGACGGGGGCGATTGCGGCGCGGCAGCGGGGCGGGGGCGATTGCGGGGGGGATTGCGGCGGCAGGGGGGTCACGGCGGCGGCGGTGGGGTGGCGGCGATTGCGGGGGTCGGGGCGGCGGGACGGGGGCCATTGCGGCGGTGGCGGGGACGATTGCGGGGGTCGCGGCGGCGGCGGCGGGGGGTTGCGGTCGCTTGCGGGGGGTCGCGGTGGCGGGGGGGCGGCGATTGCGGGGGGTGGCACGGCGGCGGCCTGGTGCCGATTCATCCACGGACCGGCACCGGTCCGCGGCCCGGGGGTTGGGGAACACTGGTCTAAAACATCTGGAGGGCCAAAGTTTGGACGTGCCTGCTCTAGTCCTAACCTTCCTCGTCTCCTTGCCCATGTGGCCTCTTTGGTCCTCCTTTCTAAGCTCAGGTGTGACACAATGGGACCTCAACCTAACTTGTTGCACTGCCTGGTAACTGCACCCTATTTCTCATAGGGAGAACAAGGCGCTCTAGAAGGAGCGCTTCCTCTCAACCATTGCATTTTACTGTGCGCATCCTCTTCATCAGCTGATCCTTCCCAGCCCTGATGTGCTGGCACCAGGGCTCCCTGGTAGCAGCCGAATGGCTTTGTAAGCAGCACGAACCATGACCAGGCTCCCCAGCTCCCTCTGAGCTTATCTGAATCCTCACTAGAGCTGAGTGAGAACAATTCCCCATCCCCACAACACACAGTGTGCTCCTGCAGGTAATTCCTCTTGTAAGGCAGCCCCGATGAAGCTGGCTTGGTCTTGAATAGGCAATTGAGAACCATTCATGTTAAAAGAGACCATCTCATTTGTTGACCCTGACCAGGGTGGCTGCTTGCATCTTGGTCTCCCGCTCATGATCCGTGCCTGTGCTTTCGGATTTCCTTCTCCACCAGGGTTTTCTTTGTGATATCCTCTGTGGGAGACAAAAAAGAGTAGCCCCTGCCAGGTCCCTGCTTCCTGGCATGCTGCGCAAGTCTGCCAAAACGCTGCTTATTTGATTGCTGGTCTCTCTCTCTCTCTCTCTCTCTCTTTCTCTCTCTCTCTCTCTGTGTGTGTGTGTGTGTGTGTGTTGGGGTTAGGAAAAAGGTGTTTGCAAAGCACTGAGCGTTGAAAAGTCTCCAATAACCTGACTTGCCTCGGATACTGTGCACGTTGGCTTACTGCCTGTGGGTGGGAGAGGCGGGGGTGCATTTTTGTTGCCGGACCAGCCCCGTCCAGCTCCTCCGAGGTCCGAGAGGGATTCGGGGCGGGGTGGCGGGGGGGGGGGCGGCGGGGGGCGTTGACGCCGCCAGAAGGGACGCCTCTTTTGCTTGATCCCTCGCTTGATATCAGTACACAGCTCAATCTCCTCCGAAATCTGCGCCTCTCCGAAATCCCTTAAGTAGATTGTTAACGGATTAGACCCCCCCGTCACTCCTTTAATGAAATCGGACTTGGGAGGGCTTTGCTGGGAAAGCTCCGCTGGCTTCCACAACATCCCCTAATTAACGCCGGGAGAAGCTCCCCTCCCCCCCTCTCCCCCCCCCCGCCCGTTTTTCAGCCGTCTAAATGCTGGCGAGAAAGAGAAGCGAGCAGCCTGGGCAAGGAAGACCCGCCGATTGGGGGCAGGGCCGCGTTCCCACGCGAGGTGGCCGGCCCGCGGGAACAGTGGCCCCTCCTAGTGGAAAAGCGGTCCAGGAGAGGACTGGGGGGGATAGGATTGAGAGGTACAAAATAATTCAGGGCATGAGTCAAGTGGATAGAGGGAAGCTCTTCTCCCTCTCACAAAATACCAGAACTAGGGGTCATCCACTCCAATTGAGGGTTGGGAGAGTGAGAACAGACGAAAATACCCAGCGTGTTGTTAGTCTGTGGAACTCCCTGCCACAGGAGGTGGTGATGGCATCTGGCCTGGATGCCTTCAAAAGGGGATTGGACAGATTCCTGGAGGAAAAGTCCATCACAGGCCACAAACCATGAGGGAGATGTGTAATCTCCAGTCTTAAAACCGGGATACTTCAAGGGCCAGATGCAGGGGAGTGGTATCAGAGACAGATATCTAGTCTCGGGTGCTCCCGGACATATTTGGTGGGGCCACTGTGAGATACAGGAAGCTGGACTAGGTGGGCCTTTGGGCTAATCCAGCATGGCTCCTCTTATGTTCTTATGTTCTTATGATTTGGCGAGGGAACAGGCCACACCTCGGCGTTGGAAGTCACTTTCCTAGCCTGGGATTGCCACCTGGGATTCTGACCTGAATACATACAGTCTCAGCGAGTTCCGCAGGCTAATCAGTGCCGGGGATGGGATAGTACCTGGGTGAGAAACCCCCAAGAACACTGGGGTCTTCCACGTAGGGCTGGGCAAGAATCCAGCCCGATAGTCTGGAGGCTGCTGGCCATCCGAGCTGATGAACTTGGCCTAGAGATGGACCAAGGGCCTTTGACTAGTCCCTGGCAATGCATGGCAAATTCTATGCGGTGCCTTGTGGTTTCTACCCAAGGCTTCTTAGGGAAAAGGCTCGCATTTCTTAAGTGCAAACCCTTCAACAGAACTGGGGCGTGGGGTAGGGGGTTGAAAGGCAACCGTTTTCCTATGGGGACAGGGGGGAAAGAGGCGGGCGGAGGAAAGGGTGGCACGTCTTGTCTCCAGGAAACCCGAAGGCAGCCGAAGTTGTCTGAGTCGGCTCGGGTTTTGTGGATGCCGCTGATCCCCCAAAATCAGCTGAAAGGACGCCTCGAGAATCGGGAGAATCACACCGGAGGGACGCTTCCTCCTTTTCCTCATCCCCATCTCCACGCCGGGCCACCCCCTCTGGGGGTCACCCAGAACCCAGCAGGAGGCAAACCTCTGCAAGCAGAAAGAGGGAGCGGGTTCAGCCTCTGTTTCTGCGCTACTCCCGAGCAGTCGGTTGGACTGCAGTCCATTTATTTCCGCCGCCCGCCCGCCCGCCTGCGTCTGTGGCTGGCGCTTCGGCCCGCGTGGACCACGGCTCTGCGGAAAGGTTAATGTAGAACCTGTAGAGCTGCTGCGAGCGGCGGGGTGGAAGGAGGAAGGCGCTTCTCCCCCTTTCGGCGCTCCTTCGCGGTTCTGTGCTCTCGCCGTCGGAGTCCGTGAGATTGGCGGCGGCACTCGGGGACTCCCGCGGCAAACCTCCGCCCCCCCCCCAAAAAAAAGAAGCCGGGAAGAAGAGTGTCGGGGAAGCGGGAAGTGGGGTGCTGGGCGGGAAAGCAGGGATCGTCGGGCTTGCTGCGGGTGGGGGGTGGGGTGGGGTGGGGGGTGAGGGGTAGAGCGCTTTCTCTATGACTCTGCGCCGATGGAATCAGCCTTGATCCGGCTGTCTGGGATGTAATCCCTTTCTCCAGTAATTAAAAAAATATCAGCATTACAAGGCAAACGGTGTGCAGTAAAATGTAATCAGTTCTGGAGGAGCTTAACCATCTGTTAAAGGTTAAATCCATGCGCGGAGTCTGATGTCAGGATTCGAAGGATTTGGCTTTCCGATGTGTTTGGGGGCTCTTTAATCTACCCCCGTGATGAGGCGGGAGCCATCTGCGGAGCCGCCGGGAATCCCTGGAATCCACGGGCGAAATGATGAACTTTTGCTTCTCCCGACCGAGAACCGAGGCTGCCCTCCGAGGCTGCCTCTTCATCGGCGAAGAGGGGAAAACTCGCTTTGGCCTCGGTCCCAACGCGGGTTGTTGTTTGTCAGTGTCACCCAAGGCTTCCGTCACAATCAGTTTGTTTCATTCGGGGGGGGGAGGGGGGGGGGCTTGGAAGAAGCCAGGCTTGGCTTGGCTCAAAATATCTCGCCTCCCAGCAAGGAAGGTATGGCTGACCTTTTCTAGAATGGAAATGATGGCCGTCTCCCGGGTGTAAGAATTAAAAGCATCCTCCCCTCCCCTCTCCTTTAATTCCACTACAACCCCCCCCCACCCCCACCCCCGACTCCCTCCCCCAGCCTCCCCTCCATCTCGCCCACTCCTGGCCTCCCCGCCCTTTTCTTTTCTCCCCGCCTTTGGCCACCAAGGGGTTAACCTTCCCGCCAGTCCTCGGCGCTGCCGCTCGGGCTCGACGGCGCTGTCCACCAATGCGGTGGTGCTGAAATGGCAGGCGGGTCTTCTTCTTCTTCCCGGGCCGGCTCCCGCTGCCAGCCGAAAGTAGTTGGAAGTCCAAGTCCATCCATTGAGGATGAAAACGACGCGCGAGGGCGGCAGGAGGAGCGGACGAGGCTGCCGCTGCGGCGCTGCCCAGCCGCCTCCCCGCTGATCCCGCCCATGCTCTCTCCCGCGGGTGGCGGCGGGACTCCCCGCTGGCTGGAGGCTCCTGCCGTGCTCGGGCGTTGCGGGCGAGGCGGGCTGGCGCTGTTGCTCCTGGGGCTAACTTCAGGCTTGGCTCTGGTTCCGGCGCCGGCGGCTGGCCAGCTCCGCTACTCGGTGCCGGAGGAGCTGGAGCACGGCGCCTTCGTGGCCAACATCGCCGAGGATCTGGGGCTGGATGTGGCCCAGCTGTCGGCTCGGCGGTTCCGCATCGTGTCTCGGGCGGGCAGCAAGCAGCACCTGGAGGTGAACCTGGAGAACGGGATTCTCTTCGTGAACGAGAAGATCGACCGCGAGGAGGTGTGCGAGGCCAGCGGGGCCTGCCTCCTCCACCTGCAGCTGGTGATCGAGAACCCCTTGGAGCTCTACCGGGTGGAGGTGGAGGTGCTCGACGTCAACGACAACGCGCCTCGCTTCCCCTGGCAGGAGTACGTGCTGGAAGTGACCGAGTCGGCGCTCCCGGGAGCCCGCTTCCCCCTCGAGAGCGCTCAGGATCCCGACGTGGGCACCAACTCCCTGCGCACTTACCGGCTGAGCCCCAACGGCTTCTTCTCGCTGGAGGTGCAGACCCGGAGCGATGGCAGCAAGTTCGCGGAGCTGGTGCTGGAGCGAAGCCTCGACCGGGAGCAGCAGCGGAGCCACCGCGTCCTGCTCACGGCTTTGGACGGCGGCATCCCCGAGCGCTCAGGCACCGCCAGGGTGGTGGTCACGGTGCTGGACGCCAACGACAACGTGCCCGCCTTCGACCAGGCTTCCTACAGCGTCAGCCTGCCGGAGGATGCGCCCAAAGGGACGCTGGTCATCCGCCTCAACGCCACCGATTTGGACGAGGGCCCCAACGGCGAGGTCGAGTACTCGTTCAGCGGGCACGCTCCGCCGCGGGTGCGGGAGCTCTTCAGCGTGGAGCCGCGCAGCGGGCAGGTGCGCCTGAAGGGCCAGCTGGACTACGAGCGAGCCAGCCTCCACGAGCTGTACGTGCAGGCCAAGGACCGCGGGCCCTCGGCGGTCGCCGTCCACTGCCGAGTGCTGGTGCACCTCCTGGACGTCAACGACAACGCGCCCGAGGTGACCCTCACCTCGGTCTCCACGCCGGTGCTGGAGGACGCGCCGCCGGGCACGGTCATCGCCGTCATCAGCGTGCTGGACCGGGACTCCGGCGACAACGGCAAGGTGAGCTGCGAGATCCCCGCCGACGTGCCCTTCCAGCTCCAGTCCTCTTTCCACAACTACTACACCCTGGTGACCACAGAGCCCTTGGATCGCGAGGCGGTGGCCGAGTACAACCTCAGCATCACGGCGCGGGATCTGGGCTCCCCCGCGCTGGCCACCAGGAAGACCCTGACGGTCCAGGTGTCGGACATCAACGACAATGCGCCCCGCTTCCTCCCAGCCCTCCTACAGCGTCTACGTGATGGAGAACAACGCCCCGGGGGCCTCCATCTGCTCGGTGAGCGCTCTGGACCCGGACTGCAAACAGAACGCCTACCTGTCCTACTCCATCGCCGAGGGCCAGATCCAGGGCATGCCGGTGGCCACCTACGTCTCCATCAACTCGGACAGCGGGCACATGTACGCGCTGCGCTCGCTGGACTACGAGCAGATCCGCAACTTCCAGGTCCAGGTGGTGGCTCAGGACGCCGGCTTCCCGCCGCTCAGCAGCAACGTCACCGTCCACGTCTTCGTGCTGGACCAGAACGACAACGCGCCCGTCATCGTGGCCCCGGTGCCCCGCAACGGCTCTCTGGCCCTGGAGGTGGTGCCCCGCTCGGCCGAGCCGGGCTACTTGGTGGGCAAAGTCTCGGCCGTGGACGCCGACGCCGGGCAGAACTCTCGGCTCTCCTACCAGATCGCCCAGGCCACGGACGCCAGCCTCTTCAACGTGGCCCTCTACACGGGCGAGATCCGCACCGCCCGCGCCTTCCAGGAGAAGGACGGCCCCCGGCACCGCCTGGCGATCCAGGTGCGGGACAACGGGCAGCCGCCGCTCTCCGCCTCCGTCGCCCTGCTGCTCTCGGTGGTGGACAGCGTGCCCGAGGTGCTGTCGGACTCGGGCGAGTTCCCTCTGGGAGCCGAGGCCGGCTCCTCCACGCTCACGCTCTACCTGATCGTCTCGCTGGGCTCGATCTCCTTCACCTTCCTGGTGGCCATCCTCATCCTCACGGCCATCAAGTGCCACAAGGACCGGCTCCACCTGCAGGACTACGGCTGCTCGCTCCCGCCTTGCCGGCTCGGCGGCGGGGGAAGCAGCAGCAGCAGCAGCAGCAGCAGCGGCGCGGGCAGCGGCTGCTGCTGCTCCTGCGACCACTCGGGGTCCCCCTCGGACCTCTTCAAGAACTCCAACCAAGCCAACCCGCAGCTCTCCTCCTCGGGCCACAAAGGGGCCTGGGGCGGCGGCGAGGGCGGGGCGGCGGGGCCCGGCCCTCCTGGTTACTGCTACAAAGTCTGCCTCACCCCGGAGTCGGCCAAGAGCGACTTCATGTTTCTGAAGCCCTACAGCCCGGCTCAGCCCAGGAACAACGAGAAGGGCCCCGAGAGTTGGACCTCGGCCCCCGGGAAGGCTTCCCCGCGGGTGACCAAGAACTCTTTGCAGTCCTCGAGCCAGGTAATCGGGGTGGGGGTGGGGGTGGCGTGGGGGTGGGGAGGGTGATCCTCCGGGTGTGGGTGGGGAGAGGGGAGACGTACATGGTGGGGGAAGGAAAAGAAAGAGCCTCTCCCCCCCCCCAAACAGAGAGAAAGTATCGGGAAAGTCTCTGCAAAATGACGAGGGAACTCCCTCCCTCCTCCGCCTTCCTGAAAAAAATAATTAAAAATAAATAAATAAAACGACAAAGCATTCACTCGGAGCAGGGCGAAATCTTTTCATTCCCCAACAACTTTTTAAAGATAATTACCCGGCTCTTTGATCAAGTGGCGGCGTCGACATGAGTAACCATCAGACGGCAGAAGGAGGGGGGGGCGCGAAATCTCCACCGGGCTTCTTGTCGTTTTAGTTAATTATTTTGAAAACGTCAACCTCGTTTTAAATTAGTGGGACGAGCGGAGAGCGCTCCGAAAGCGCCACGCGAGCGCCCATTAAGGCTGGAACGAGGAGCGCGCCCGCGACGCTGGGACCGGCCCTGTCGAAAACGATGACAGCTTCCCTGGCCTGACGGCGCCGCCGCCCTGCCTGCCTGCCTGCCTGCCTGCCAGCCAGCCCCGCGGCTCGAGGGGAAGGTTTTCCACCCGCCAGCCCCATGGAAACAGGCGTGCTCGACTCGTCGGCATCTCCAGTACTCGCCGGCCGGGCCACCAGCCGTGTTGGCCCCATATTGGCAGAGAGGCATCGCCAGGCCTCGGCGGGCTTGGCTGTGAGCGCGCCTTCCCGGAACTATGGGGACGACACGTGTCACGCCGCACGTCGGGAAAAGCTGCCCATGCGTGGCGGCATCTCCATAAAAAGTGTCATTCTTGCCAGGCGAAGGAGTTCTCTTCATCGACGACTTCGAAACGCATGGGCCGGCCCGATTCCATTCCCTGAGGTTGCCCCCGAGATCTTTGCAGGGCAGGGCAGGGGGGGGGCGCCGGGCGCGAGGTCCCACCCACCCTGGGGCCATCAGGAAAGGGTGAAGGGAGAGCGTTGGCCGGGCCAGCCTCAGTCCTTTGCAAGGGAAACGAGGAGGGAGGGGGGCCAGCAGTGCCTGGTCCCGCACCGGCTTCCTTGAGAGGCATCTCTTCCACCCTTGGCCATCTTCTTCCATTTGCTGAGGACCTCTCTCTCTCCCCCCGAGGCGCCCCCCCCCCAATTTCCCTGGCATCGTCTGAAATGCCTGCTGAGCTACTGTCAGGGAAGAAGCGAGGGGAGGAGAGGGAAGCGTCGTGGGGGAGACGAGCGTGTTGTCATTTCAAAGAGCTGATCGGCAGAAGGGTGTAAAAAGAATAGAATAGATTGGCTTCTCCAGGGGTAAGAAGGAAAATATGACAAGACTGAAAGAGATTTTTTTTTATAAAAATGTCAACATTGGTTAAGCGTATAAATGAATAACGTCTAATTTTCCCAATGAAATACCCTTTCAGTAACGCGATTACTCGGGAGTGGATAAGGATGAAAAGTATAATCCACTTTAAATATATATATATGTATATATATAGACACACACACACACACACACACACAACCACTTTTAACCACACAGCCCTTTTAAAACGAGCACAAGACATTTCTGTAGACAAGTCTTCTTTTTACATTTTCTCTTGGATGGTTGGACACACTTGTCTAAAATGTTAATGCGATTTCTCCCTCGTCAGTTACAGACTCCCCCTAGTGACTGGAGAGACCGCGCTGATTTCCACACCTTCGGGCGGACGGAGGAGAGAGCAGCCAGCTAGGATAAGCTGCCTCGCTTATTGGGGCAGTGGGGGCGTAGTGTGTGCATGTGTGTTTGTGTGTGGGGGGGGAATAAGGGCAATAAGAAACCCCGTCTGGCAGAGATACTGCCCTTTGGAGCAGGAGACACAACACACCATGATGTCTCTGGAAGAGAGCTGGGATGCAGCTGGTTTGGTGGCATCTCTGGGGAAATCACCGGGGGGGGGGGGGGGAGAGGCAGCATTGTGTTAATTTATTCCTCTTGAGCTAGAGACAGACTTTTATAGGGGGGGGGGAAAGAGGGAGGCACTTGGTTCCACCCCTCGCCCCCCCCCGCGGAGAGGCTGAGGGCCTTTTCACACGAGCCCTAAGATCCGCTGGCCACTTAAATTCGGACCAGAGATCTTAGGGGTTTGTCGCTGTTCCTGCATTCCCACCTCCTCCGCACTCCTGGCTGCTGGCTGCGTGAGGGGAGGGAGAAAAAACAGGAAGAAAAGAGACATGGCTCACCTCCGTTCTGCCTCTCGCTCTTGCCGCGGCAACATTCCAGTCTCTTAAGTAGCTCTTAAAGGGGCGGGAGCCAAAAAACAACAAACAGAAGCGAGGAGAGCCCCGCACTCACTATTGTTAGACCGCATCAAAGAATTTTCACCTCCAGAGAGCAGGTACTTGAAAGGTGCGCTGGGACGCGCTAAAGTGGGCATGGTCGCACTTAATTTCCTGTAAACTCTGGAGCTGGTGGGTAAACATTTTTAAGCTCTGGAGCTTAAAGCCATTTGCGGCGGAGTTTAGGGGTCGTGTATAAAGGGCCTAAGAAAGGTTTCCAAAAGAAAAGGCTTTGCTCCCCATCATGCTCGAGCCAGGGGCCTGTGGGCTCTGCGGATGCCAGAGGCCTTAGTCAGAGCCAGGAAGCCACCCCAGGCAGGGAAGGAAGGAGCAGCCGCGTCCTTGGTTCCATCATTTGTTTAATCCCCTGTCCTAAAAGCAATAGCTGCCCTAAGCACATCCCATCTCGCTTGATTTCGGAAGCCAAGCAGGGTCGGCCCTGGTTAGTACTTGGATGGGAGATCACCAGGGAATACCAGGCGCTGTAGGTGCCTGGAGTAGGACCTGGCAAGCCACTCCAGTACTCCTGCCAAGAACACGCCATGGACATGGAGTCACGCAGAGTCGGTCACGACTGTAACGACACAACACACACACACACACACACACGCACAGTCCCCGTTTGGCGTCTAGGCCCATCCGGACTCTTGGAGGACGGGCCACCATCAACCGGTCTAACTCTAGTTGGCCTGGCAACACGGCAGTGGCCTTATCATTGAGTCACCCTTCTCTACTGCCACAGCTCGATAAAAATGCTTGATGCCCAACAAAGACACTTGTTTGGCTTGAAGCGCGTCTCCCGTTAACTTGGGTCCGCTGCCATTCCGCCTGGAGTAGCAAAACGCCTTGGGCCTGCCTGGTCGTCCTCCTTCCCCAGCAAAGGCTCAAGCCGCCCCCCCTCCTCCTCCCTCTCCATTCCGCGCGCTCCTTTCCGCAACCAGAGCGCCTTCCAAGGCTTTGGAGAGGGAAGCACCGCCAGAGAAACCCCTGGGAATCCTCGGAGCGCAGCCCGGTCGAGAGCGCAACCGTGGCGGAGGTGGCCACCCCGGTCGGCCCTTTTTCGGGGGAGGGCGCCCTTTGCCGAGAGGGGCAGTTCGCTTCCCGCCACCGCCGTTTCCTCCTCCTCAGCCGAGGGAGGCCTGGAGACGGGCTGACCCCCAACCCCTGCGGCCAAGGCCTCCCTCGCCGTCCCAACCCGAGAGCCACACTCACGGGCAGGCAGGGAGCGAGCCCGGGGAGGAAGGAGCGCGTGGTTCTCTCCCCCACCCCACCCCACCCCGTACGTGACCCCCATGCTAACGAGTCAGGCGTCTTAAGTCAAAGCGCATAACAATAGGCCCATAATGGGGATTTTCATAGTAAGCTCAAGCGAACCGCGCTTCCATTTCACAATCCACGGAGTTTGACACTGAGATTTAAAAAGCAGAAAGAAAAAAAAAAGGATCCGCGCCCGCCACCAAAAGCCATCTCGGAAAAAAGAATGCCAGTGAAGGCCCTCTGAAAAGAGCGTAGGTGGGGTTTGCAAACCCAGAACTCTGGGACCAAATCCTCCAGAGGGCTAACTGGCCACCCCTGCCTTTAATGAAACAGAAGAAGTGCAGTGGGAGGCCCCTGGAGGCCTAGGGAGACTCTCCATGGTCTGAGGCAAAGAGATCTCCTCCTTCAGTTTCTGGCATCTGTGACTGCACACATATGGGGTTTTGTTGCACCCCTGCATGATCTCCGGATGTCCCATGCTCTTTAGTCCTATAGGATCCCCTCCTCCCAGTGCGCATGGTCACGATCTCCCCCGCTGGCCTCCTCAGTTCCTCACGGCCACTGCGATCAGCCACCCTTCCTTGAGTTCCTGCAGATTTTCACAAAAATCAGATAATCCTTTTATAATATTCTTTATTATTTACCTTACTATTTTTACTCCTCCTCCTTCCGAATCCACTTTTCATTTTTCTTCATTGCCTCCTTCCTGACCCTAGTCGGTAGGAGACAATATTCTCCTGGCCTCGTTCTCCCTCAGAACCTCCAATGATCAATGTGCCATGGAGGCTTATTCCTGGCATGTGATGCAAAAGTCCCCTTCCTTCCTTTGATTCACTGCCAAGGGACCAGAAAAATAAGGCACTCTCTTACTACGTTGAGGTTATGTCACTCACAGATTATGTGATGATTGCCACCCGCCATGTTGCCGACGCAGCTTGTAAACAACTTGCAACAGCCGTTTACCTCTGCAGACATACATGGCTTCACACTGCAACGGTAGCTGATGATGCCAGAAACAGGACTGATGACTCCCTGTTATTTGATGGAGTCCACCACAGATGAGGCCTTAGACAACATCATGAAAATGAGAAAAATGGCTTGTTCTTACACTTACCAATGAAACTCAACTCAGCCTTCCTCTCGACACCAACCTCAGCAATGGCCCTGTACACTAAAACTGTGCTTACAACCTGGGGTTCAATCCCTGGTAGCAGGCTCAAGGTTCACTCAGACTTCCATCCTTCCGAATTCGGTAAATTGAGTAACCAGCTTGATGGGGTGGGGGTGGGGGAAATGTGTAGCCTGCATACTGTAATTAAACTGTAAACTGCCCAGAGACTACTTGAAGTGGTATGGGGCGGAATATAAGCAAACATTCTACATTGTCCTACCATTGTCATGCCATGCAACCCAGACCTTGCCAGAACCAACCAGCCTGCCGTTTTGACTGGAAACAAAAACAGTTATCTTAGCCACTACTCACTACTTCCCTCAATGACCCAAAGCATCCGACTGCAACCCTTTCTCCCCAAATGGAGTCAAATAACATCAGACTCTTGGGTGTTAACCATCATATCCCTCAGCTACGCTACAGAGTTTGAGACCTTACCATCTTTGGGCCGTGTAATAATAATACCACCTACTATACCTCTACAAGAAGAGGTACCGGCCTTAATCTCCAAGCACGCCATCGAAAGAGTCGCACATGGAGACACCTCCGGATTCTACTCTCATTACGGTTCCAAAAAATGATGGAGGGCTCCATTCTGTTCTATACCTCAGTGTCTTGAATGTTTTCATCCACCCGAAGCGATTCCAGTTAACCACCCTAGAAAACATCCTTCCCCTCTTGAGAAAGGGAGATTGTCTTGAAGTCATAGATCTGCAAGACACCTCTTTCCATATTTCTATAAGGCAACAAGATCCCAAATACTTAAGATTCCAGATAGGACATTCAACTTACCAATTCAAATCTCTGCCATTCAGACTCTCCACGCCCCCCCCCAGGTGTTCACCAAGTGCCTTGCCCTTGTCACTGCTTTCCTATGTCTTCAGGGAATCATTATCTTCCTATACCTCCTGGTGTCGCCTACAAAACAAAAAGCACAAGACGAGATCACCTTTACCATACACATACTTACCTCCCTAGGTCTCCTGATCGACACACACACAAAATTTATTCTTATACCATGCCAGACAGTTATTACTTCGGAGCAATATTTGACTTTCTGCAAGAGAAGGCATTCTTTTCAGAGGAGCTCAAGAGAAAGATTTGGTGAGCACTCAGAATCTTTCATCCATACAAACTAGCAACAGCCATAAAAATACAACATCTCCTCAGTCTTATGACCTCAATGACATCAATAATTGCCCATGCAAGGCTCAAAATGAGGCCCCTCAGGCCTGGTTACTTTCCAAATTCCATCCACACATAGACAACTCAAGTGACTATGAGTCGCTTCAGAGGTACAAGACAGTCTACAGTGGTGGGAATCACCTGCACACTTTGCCCAGGGTTGACTCTTCCACCAACAGTACCCATCTCTCCAGATCACCTCCAACACCAGCAACAGCGGGTGGGGTGCTCATTGCAATGACCTACAGATACACGGCACATGGACCAACAAGGAAAAGCACCTCCATATCAACCTCCTGGAGTTGTTAGCGATTTTCAAAGCCATTCGAACTGATGATCACAGGCCTCTCCGTTCAGGTTGTGTCAGACAACACCACTGCTCTATATTACATAAACAAGCAGGGAGGGACCCACTCCCTACCTCTGCTTCACTTGACAATTCAATTCTGGGAATGGTGTTGCTCCAGGGGCATTCTCCCGATAGCTATACACATATCCTCCCAGGACAATTTTACAGCAGATCACCTCAGCTGACTCAAATGCAACAGCCACAAATGGTCTCTCCTTCCCTCTGTGTTTTACAACCTCTGCCATTGTTGGGACACTCCAAGCATAGACCTGTTCGCTACCCACAACAATTCCAAATGCCCATATTATTGCTCCAGAGCAGGCCGAGGTCACCACCCACTGGGGGATGCCTTCTCCATCCCCTGGCTCATGAACCTCCTGTATGCTTTTCTAGTGAAACAACATCATGACTCCGCCAATGCCATTCTCATAGTCCCATGGTGGCCGCGCCAACCTTGGTTTGTGACACTCAAGTCCCTTGCGGCAGATTACATCCAACTACCTCACAGGCCAGACTTACTCTCCCAGCACAATGGCCGAGTTCTACATCCCGACCTTCAGTCTCTCCCTGTTACAGCGTGGCTGATCAACTCTCCATAGATCAGGTCCTAGCCCATGTTAGGGAACCCTCTACTATTGCACTCTATTCATACAAATGGAAGGCTTTCCATTCCTTTGCTATAAAACATGGTTTTCCTACTATAACTACCACGCTCGATGCCCTTTTGAATTTCCTGATCCTCCTCTCCAACAGAGGATTGACTATTACCACCCTCAAGGTCTATATTGCTGCAATCATGGCTCACCACCCCCCTAAATCTGAAGCCACGCTGCTTTTCAGACACCCAACCGTGAAACAATTCCTGAAGGGCCTTAACAACATCCATGCTCGGCAACAGTGCCCTATTCCACAGTGGTCTCTCCCACTCGTTCTCAACAAATTGACATATCCACCCTTTGAACCTATGGCTTCTGTTGCCTTGCCTATGCTTACGCTGAAAACAGCATTCTTGGTGGCAATCACATCTGATAGACCCTTCTTTCAGTTCCATCCTAACAAGGTGACATTCTATCCAGACATCTCCTTTCTTCCTAAAGTCCTTTCTGATTTTCACCTCAGCCAACCACTCGTTCTACCAACATTTTTCCTGTCCCCGTCTAATGACGTGGAGTGGTCACTTCACACCCTGGATGTTAGAAGGGCACTCCTGTTCTACACCTCCTGAACGGCTGCTTTTAGAAAGTCCAAATGACTTTTTGTCAGAATGTCTGAACCCTCTATGGGCGCTCCAGTCTCCTCACAGACTATTTCCAAGTGGATAGCATCTGTTATATAGGCCAACCTATGAACTAATAAAAGCACTGCTACCAGAAGTGCCTAAGGGACACTCCGCAAGGGCTGTAGCATCTTCGTCAGCCTTCCTCAGGGCTGTCAACTAAGATCTGTAAGGCTGCAACGTGGTCAAATCCATCCACCTTTGTGAACCACTGCGAGCTCGATGTCAGGGCCAGAGCAGATGCAGCCTTTGGCAGAGCTGTCCTCTCCTTTTCTTTACCGTGATGGCCCACCATGGGTTAAGTCAGCTTGCTAGTCACCCATATGTGTGCATTCACAGATGTCACAAAGAAGAAAGTGGGGTTACTTACCTGTAACTAAGGTTCTTTGAGTGGGCAGCTGTGAATTCACACTACCCACCCATTCTTCCCCTCAATCCGTCAGCTCTCTATATCTTCTTTTTCAGTAGCAGATATGCGGGGAAATGAGGAGGCATGCACTCTGGGAGGAGGGGGTCCTGTAGGATTAAAGAGCTTAGGACATCCGGTGATTGGGCACAGGCACAACAAAACTCCCATATGTATGAATTCACAGATGCCCACTCAAAGAACCATAGTTATCGGTAAGTAACTCCACTTTTTCCAGTGTTGCTGTTGAATTTAACTGGAGGTGCCGGCCTCAAGCCATGTGAGACCAGGCTGGTGCCCTTACCTGCTATCAGAGTTGTAACTAGCCACTTGGACACCCCAGACAGGCAGCACAGCCCCCTACTCTGCCAGCATGTGAGTAAGTCCCTTCTTGGAAAATGAGGAAGATGTTGCCTTCTCCCAAAGTAAGGTGATGCGTATTAAAGGCAAGCAATAGATCGGCAAACGTGTTGCACTGGTGTTCTGCTCATCGCTGGATATGCCTCTACATTTCAGTGCCCTCTGAGTTTTGGTGCTCAGAACAAAGCTCCAGTTGCTCCACCCTGGTCCCACCCCTGCTTGCTGTGCTTCCTCTCCGTGGTTGTGGAGGAAAGTTTATGAAAAGTATCTCAATCTGCAACTTAGGAGCCCAGGCAGAGAGTTCTGCATAATTTGTACAGGACCATGAGATGATAACAGGCACAAGCTCTGATGATGACGGCAGCATCAACAGATAATGGAGCCTTTTCAAAATATTCCCCTGTAGCTATCAGGTGTACCGTAATCAAATATGGAGTGGCTGTCAAGTGAGGTACTTGCATGTCTGAATCAAGCCACTCAGAGCTACTCAGTTTAATTTGTACCTTTTGATTCCATCTGGCTGCTTTGGAAAGCACCTGAGATACTGAGAGATTTGGGTTGTCCCTGGACTTATGGCTTGGCCTTTTAAAGGCTCAAGTCACAGATGTATGCTCAGTTTGCAAATGTGATGACTTGTATATGCAAATAAATCTTCGTATATAAGGCAGAATGTTTGTATGTTTCAACTCTAGCTCAGACCCCTCAATCTTTCAGCAGAAAGATTAAGTCAGCAAATGAGGATCTCTCTCTCTCTCTCTCTCCTCTCTCTCTCTCTCTCTCTCTCTCTCTCTTACACACCCACATACCCACACAAACACTACCAGTAGAG
Source organism: Phrynocephalus guinanensis (assembly GCA_037367245.1). Lineage (NCBI taxonomy): Eukaryota > Metazoa > Chordata > Lepidosauria > Squamata > Agamidae > Phrynocephalus > Phrynocephalus guinanensis. The sequence goes on from CM074739.1 coordinate 116,727,615, forward strand.
TCTTTTTTATGTCAATCTGTTGAGCTTTAACATGACTGCCTTTGCTTCAGAGCAAGTGCATCAAACCCAGGTGGGCTTTAGAAACAGCACTTCCAACAAAGGCACAGAGACCACACTGTGAGGAAGCAGATAATAATCCACAGAGGCTCACAGTGAAATAAATTGGTTAGTTTTAAAGGTGCCCCAGTACTTTTGTTCTTGTGCATAAATATATGGTATTTCAACTAAATGAAGAACTAATAAGAATTTTAAAACAGCCTTTATGCCAGAGCAAATCACACATATCTCAATCACAACTAACTTTAAAAACTCAAGCCAATTATCTGTTCTTTCTTTCTTTCTTTCTTTCTTTCTTTCTTTCTTTCTTTCTTTCTTTCTTTCTTTCTTTCTTTCTTTCTTTCTTTCTTTCTTTCTTTCTTCCTTCCTTCCTTCCTTCCTTCCTTCCTTCCTTCCTTCCTTCCTTCCTTCCTTCCTTCCTTTCTTTCTTTCTTTCTTTCTTCCTTCCTTCCTTCCTTCCATCCTTCCTTCCTTCCTTCCTTCCTTTCAAGTTGCCACATGGTGACCGGAACAATGACAAAATTAATGGTAAAACTAAGCAGCAACATACACACAAGGGCCCAAGACTCCGAACTCAATTATAGACAGTGTAAGTCTCACTAGGTAAACCTTTTCAACAGACTTGAAAACCATCAATCATTGAATTGGGTGGATACGAATTTCAACAGTTGTACTAGGTTTGGCTTCATGGCATTCTACAAAGCATGCAGAGCAGGGTAGATCCTTAATAGCATGCCAATGGACCCAGGGTAGAAGTGCCCTAGCACCCCCTTCTGAGACTGGCCTTCCAAAAAGGACCGAAACGATTAAATCATTTACCTCTGTATAAGATTAAGTCATCCGGCCCCAGTGCAGTGGTAACAGGCAGTCAGGAGGAAGGTCAGCCGGAGGGCATCTCTGCAGCTGCAGGAGAGAGAGGGTGCCCTGGCGAGAGAGAGCTGGAGGAGGCAGAGTCAAGGGGAACAAAAGCTGAACTAGGAAGGCAAGGGGTTGCCACCAATCTTGGGAGAAGAGGTTATGGGAGAGGTGGCCAGGAGCTGTTTATCCTTGCCAGGCTTGCTGGCTTGCAGTAGGAGCCGGGCATTGGAAACGCCATGTGCTTGGATGAGCCTGGGCACTGCTGCAGCTTTGGAGAGGCAAGGGAGGGAAGGGACTGGGAAAAGCAAAGCTGCAGAGGCTGAGTTCTTGTGTCCAAGCTTTCCAAGCTTTCTCTAAAAGGGGTTCTCTCAGACCTCATCTCCTTCTTGACTTCTAGAACCTGGACTCTGGAGGAATGCCAGTGAAACCAACTAGGCACCCCCAAGCTGACCAGAGACTGCAATTTGACCTTATAGGACTGAGCGGAGTGGCAGAGGGAACTCCTTCAAGGAGTGGCCTGGTAGACTAAAATGGTTTGAGACAGGTTTCTGTGTATTGTGTGTTCTTATGTCAAACTTGTGTCCATTGATGCATTTTCTTAGAGATTGTCCTATTTGTCCAATGTAGAGTGCATATGGGCATTGTTCGCAAAAGATGGCATAGATCACATTGGTTGAGGAGCAGATGAAGTTGCCCTTGATATTGTATGTGACAAGGTTTAGTTCCATTTTCCGTGTAGCTGTTTTGTAATCTTTAGTTCCATTTCCATGTTGCTATTTTTGTAATCTTCTTTGCATTAGTATCTGTTTGAGGTTGGGAGGTTGTCTGTAGGCAAGTATGGGTTTCCCACCAAGAGCTTTGGAGAGTGACATGTTATTGTAAAGGATGGGCTGGAGATAATTTAAGATTTGCGTGAGTGGTTTCACTTGTGGACTATAAGTGACAACCCGTGGTGTTCTGTTATTTGCCTCTTTGGATTTGTCTTGTAACAGGTTATCTCTGTGTATGCTTCTTGAGCCTCGTGGCGCAGTGGTTAAATGCCTGTACTGCAAGTAAAACTGTGCTCACGACCTGGGTTCAATCCCCGGTAGCAGGCTCAAGGTTCACTCAGCCTTCCATCCTTCCGAGGTCGGTAAAATGAGTACCCAGCTTGCTGGGGGGGCAATGTGTAGCCTGCACTCTGTAATTAAAAAATTGTAAACCGCCCAGAGACTACTTGTAGTGGTATGGGGCGGTATATAAGCAGAACACTTTGTTGAAACTTTGCTTGTGTTTGTGGATTTCAGTGGCTCCCCTGTGTAGTCTGACATAGTGATTGGGAGTGTTGTCCAGTACCTCTGTGTCCTGGAAGAGGAGTTCATGTCCAAATTGTTTCAGGGTGTGTTCAGCTGGTTGTTTCAGCCTGCAGTGTCTTTCATGTTCTTTGATTCTGGTCTGGATGCTGTGCTTTGTGGTCCCAATATATACCTGGTCACAACCACAAGGTATCCAGTATACTCCTGCAGTGGCTAGTGGGTTCCTTTTGTCCTTTGCTAACCATAGCATCTGTTGTATTTTTGTGGTAGGTCTATATACTGTTTGTAGGTTGTATTTTTTCAACACTTTGTCCATGTATGGCAGAAATACTTTGTTTGTTGGGGGCTGTTTTCCTTCTTCAGATTGGTGTTTTTTTCAGTTTGATGGCTCTTTTGATTTCATTCTTGGAATAGCCATTTGCCTGTAAGGCCCAATTCAGGTGGCTGAGTTAAGTGCTGAGGAATTCAGCTTTACAGTTCTGGTTCGCATGGTCTACAAGTGTTTTGATTATGCCTCTTTTTTGTTTTGGGTGGTGGTTGGAATTTTTATGTAGGTACAGGTCTCTGTGGGTGGGTTTTCTGTAGATCATGTCATAATTGGAAGTCCCGTTTGCTAGAGATGGGCACGACTTAGCGGTATTCCCGTTTCCGTTTCCATTACTCGTTTCCGTTACTCTATGGAAACGGTAACGGGAATTACTCCGCCAGACTTCGAGCTCAAACCGACGAACGAACAATTTTGGTCTGATTTGTCGTGCTCGTTCCTTGCATCGCGCGATCGCGCGATGCCACGCGGCACAGAAAAAAAGTTTTTAAAAGTTAAAAAAACCCGGTTCCCGGCTGAAAAGCAGGCGGAAAAATGCCTGCCGTGCCTCAGGGCACCTACCAGAGGGGTTGTTTCTGGAGGTCCCCGGCCTCCCCCCCATCCCCCGTCCTAGTGGGCTGCTCTGTGGGACTCGCCGCAGGCTCGTAGCCAGCCAGCAAAAAGCCCAGTCTCGCCGGCCGCCGGCCGCCGCAATTAAAGCGCAAGCAAGCGGCATGGACGGCACAGGAAAAAACTTTTAAACTCTCCCCCCACCCATTCCCGGGCCAAAAAAGCAGGCGGAAAAATGCCTGCTTGACTAAGGGCGCAGGGCACCTACCGGAGGGGTGGTTTCTGGAGGGGGGGTCCCGCCTCCCCCCCCGTCCTGGGCAGCCGGACTTGAGTTGCCATGCCATGCGGTGCGGGCGGGGGATCCAAAATGGGGCGGCGAACGCAATATTGTTTTTGAAATCGTGGTCCAAAAACACACAAGCACAACAGAAACACGCGAAAATTTATAAACTGCCAGATTTTTCACAGTAGCAGTGGGTTTTTTCTTGCAACAAAATGTCTCTCCTCTCCTCCTCTGTCCTCCATTGATTTTATTTTTTTTATTTTTTTTACACCTGTGCAATGATGGGCTGGCCGAGTGGCCAGCCATGTGGGAGTGGACGACCATGCAAATTTTTGGAGCCATCCCACCAATCGCATGGCCACTTGGCCATGGAGACTTCTGGGATGTGCCAAAAAGCCCCCTAAAACCTGCCCTAGCCCCCTAACCCTAACCCTAACCCTTGACTCTGTACCCATACGTCACAGACTGTCTTCTTAGTGGGTCAGAGAGGCACCCAGAGGTGCAACCCACTAGCCCACCGTAACCTTACCCGTCACTAGCCTAACCCTAGCCCTAACCCTAACCCACCTTAACCCTAAGCCAGATGTACTTGCATTGCACTACACGCAAGTACAATTCCCTTCTGTGTGAGACATGGTGGTGCGAGAGCCTTAGTTAGGCATCTCACTATGGCTCTGGGTTCAGTGCCATCCACTAGTCTTCACAGTCACTGTCTGCACATTCTGTTATGCAATATCCATATGGCTATTGCATAGCATTTTGCAGCAGCAGCAGGTGAGGAGGGGAGACCCCCATGTTGAGGGGTCTCTTGGAGCCTGCTTCCCCTTTCCTAGTGGGTGAGGATAGGAGGCACCCACGGGTGCCTCCAGGAGCCCACTTTCCCTTATAGTGGGCCAGAGGAGGCACCCACCCCACAGAGGTGCCTCCAGGAGCCCGCTCCCCCCCCAAAACCAGTACTAACGAAAATGAAAAAACGAAAAAACAAACCGACTAATTTTTGCAAATTTTCGCGAAAAACGGAGACGACCCGAAACGGAACCGGCCAGACTAACGACAACTCGAAATTTTTTTTTTCAAGTCGTGCCCATCTCTACGTATGACCATGACATCTAAGAATGGGAGTTTTCCATTCTATTTCTAGAGGGGAGTTTCCCCTCTATTTCTTTTTCCATGGTGAACTGTATATTTGATATTGTTGAGGTAGTTTAGAAATTCTTCCAGTTTATCTCCACTGTGGCTCCAAATAAGAATAGTTTATTGTAACATAAATGTTAAGTACATCCAGCGATTCTGGTGTTAACTTCAGTTATATTTAAACATATAAGCCTTATCTAACATTTGATTAAATCCTATCAGTCCCTATTACTATCTATACATCACTCAAGCCCTATCTAACTAACTTTATCCCCCCCAATCTAAATTACAGCATAACATGTCCCTATCTAACTCCTGGAGGCTTGTATAGAGATATATAAATACACGTTAGCTTCACCCACAAGCTATCCCATTGGAGTTTGCTAATTCAGGTTCTTTTCAAAGTTCCAAACAATAAATATTTGTGAGTTAGTGTTACATGCTACACAGACCAACTGGCAGTGGGATCACCATCCATGCAGTGGAATCCACTGTCAACAGCAGTGAAAGTAAAGTAAGGAATGCTGTACTTAAAGAAGGAAATGAACCTGTGGAACAGTCCTAAAATGGGGACTTCTCAGGTTTAAAGTGAGCGGCGAACCTTACTTTTTTATTATTTATTTATTTATTTATTTTTAATAATTTTTTTATTAACAACCATACTGTAACACAATATAATACATTATTTTCCTTATGATTTCTGCTAGTACAATTTATAACAGTTTATAACAACCCATTGTTTAACCCATTTCCCATCTTGCTTAATCTATCACTAGTTTGAGTATCTGATAACAGTGGGTGCCATATTTCCATAAAACGATCCTGTTTAATTTCCCCTCTATACAATCTAACCCGATAAGTCAATTTTTCCATTACTACCATTGCCCATACTTTGGTCCTATATTTTTCCATATTTAAATTTTGTGCTGATTTCCAGCATTGGGCTATTTCATTCCTAGCTACACCTATGAGGGTTGCCACCATTTCTTTATTTAATAGTGTTTCATTCTCTCCGGTAAAATGTGAAAACAATAAGAGCATTTCATTTGGGATTATTTTCTGTTTTGTTATTTTTTGCAGCCAACTAATCACTTCAAACCAGAATCTCTGAACTTTAGGGCAAGTTAACCACATATGTTCTAATGTTCCTTTGTGTGTCCACATTTTCTCCAGCATAATTCTGATATTTCTCTATTAATTCTATGCAACTTGCTAGGACATAAATGCCATCTGTATACTACCTTTAACACAGTCTCCTTAGATTTTGCAGATATTGATTTATATGGTTGAGTGGACCATATTTTTTCCCATATATTTTCTGGTATTTTGATTTTTAAGTTTGTTTCCCAAACTATCCTAGATCCTGCATTACTATCATAATTCTCATCCAAAATATTTTTATAAATTAAAATATTTACGTTTGAAAGGGGGAGGGAGTTCAGATTGTTAGACGTTGTAGTTGAGAGGACATCTGTTGTGTTGAATTAAAAATTTGTGTTGAAGCAAGAAGAGGCTCCTGTCATCAATGGGGACTATGGCTGAGGGCCCAAACAGAATCTAAGTCACAGTGGCGCCCATTGTGGGACCTCTTCCATTTGCTATCTTCAACATCCCACACTGTTAATCTCTTTTCCTCATATGCCATTGTGGCAGAAACTGAGTATGATTTGATGATTAGTTTAAGGCTGGAGAGATGTGGGTTTAATTCACCAACTTAGCCTTAAGATTCATTGGGTGAACTTTGGCCAGTTGCTTTCTCTTAAGCCAACCTACCTCACAAGGTTGTTGTGGGGATCATGTATTCTCTTCTACACGCCAAGAAAGAGGTGTGTGTGTTCACGTTCATGTGACAGTGTTCTCTCATGCTTGTTTAAATGCCTTCCTAAGGATACAGTTTCCTTGATCAACTTCTTTTGCTTCCCCATTACTTTATGTTTCTAGTGTTTTTCCACCACATTATCCTATCTTTTCCTGCTCCACAGATTTCCCTGTCCATGCAAACCATTCTACATGTTTCCTGCTGTTTCGTTACTGCCATTCTCCTTTGCCATCTACCTTCCATCAACTCCCAAATCCCATGCCCTCGCATGCCACTGCTTACCCACTAAACAATTCAAGCTGCCCAAACATTTCACCACTAATACTGCTTGTTCAAATAGCCTTGAATCCATCTCTGTCACTATTGTCACTAATGCTGAGGCTACTGTCAGCTGCAACAGAGGACACTAAGTGAAGTCCATGCTCTGCTCTGTCCAGCACACCATTCTTCTCTTGTTCCCACAAGCGTTAACATTTTCAATCATTTAGAAGGGATGGTGGGCCTCAGATTCTGTCATGGCAACAGTGAATAATTTCCTTATAAAAGTAGCTGGCTTTGTACTGCTGGAAGCAGTTAAACTAAATGTCCCTGGTCCCTAGGAGAGACCTCAGAAGGGCCATGTGCGGCAGTGTTACCACTTGTTGTTGCTATAACTGCAAACAGCCTGTAGACTAGAGAAACCCAAAAGCTGTCTGAGCAAGCACTGACCTGCAGTCCAGTGTCACTGAGGATGAATATAATATCAGTATTTCTGTTTTCTCTCATTTACAGGTGAAACAAGCCAATACAGATTGGTTACCATCTAAGCAATCAACACTGAAGAGGTACTGGGCCATTTGGGATCATTTACAGTAATCTTAGAACTATTGTTGCTGAACATTTTAGGAATACTTGCTGTAATCCAGGATCTTTCTCTCTCTGTGTGTGTGTCTTTGCCATCCCCCTTTTTTAGTTCACAGAGTCTCGAAGATGTTGGTGGAGTACGTCGAGGGGCCCAGAAAGATCATGATAGATTACGCACTTTGGTCACGCCTGTCTCTGGTGCGTGAGATCATATCTATCTATCTATCTATCTATCTATCTATCTATCTATCTATCTATCTATCTATCTATCTATCTATCTATCTAATCTGTCTGCCTGCCTGCCTGCCTGCCTGCCTGCCTGCCTGTCTTTGACATCTGGCAACAAGTCCACTCTGGTTGGTTTAAAGCTTATACTGATAAAAAACAAAGCAATTAAAACAAGCAACACCCCCATACACAGCTATATTAAGATGCACATTGCAATTTAAACACATTACTAGTCCTAAAAATGTCATGCTGGGTGGAGAAAGCGGGTCTATCAGAAGAACGCTGAGGTCTCATACTAGCCTATAGGAAATGCCTGCCTAAATGCCCAGGGCTTTAAGGCTTGTTTGAAATAACTCAGCAAGGGGGGCAGCAGAAGTCTGGGGGAAGGTTGTTCCACAAGCGTGGGGCAACCACAGAAGAGGCCCAGTATCTTGTTTTCACTTTACGAGCCTCCCTTGATGTAGATGACCTCAAACACCCTGCCTGGGAGGACCAGATATTGTGGCCAGTTCTCATATCAAGCCCTACAATAGTCAAGTTGATGATAAATATCAAACATATCTGTCTTTGCTGTTCCTCTCTTGCTCTCTCCCTATTGATGGAAGAAACTCGAGGAGGTAGATGTACAGAGATGAGATTGGGCTCATTAAAGTGAGGACAGCTCTTTAAATAGTATTTATTTGTATTTGCCATCAAGTAGGTTTTGTTAATGACTATTTTAAATGTGTTTTATATGACTTTTTAATTGCATTTTAATAGCATTTTAATTGTTTTATGACTGTTTTATAAACTACCCTGAATAGTGCAGTTTGCACTAAGGGGCAGTATATAAAACAAACAAACAAACAAACAAACAAACAAACAAACAAACAAACAAACAAACAAACAAACAAACAAACAAACAAACAAACAAACAAACAAACAAACAAACAAACAAACAAACAAAAAAGCTGGCCATAGAAATCCTACGGAAATGATGTGTGGCATATTCAGTAGATCATTGGACTAGGACCAAATGGGGAGATACAGGTTCAGTTCCCATTTGGCCATGAAACATGTTGGATCACTATAGGTCAGCTACTAGCCCTAATCCACTTTATAGCATTGTTTGTGTGGAGATAAAGTGTCAGTGGCAGGTAGGGGTCTGTATGCTTATCTCTATTTCTTGGTAAAAGGTTGACAAATAAATGTCCATGGTCCCTAAAAGTCCTCCCCACGTAACATGTTGTATATGCAACATGAGCCACTGTATACCCTAGTGTGGCTGATTCTTGATGTGGCATGTTACCTCCAAAGCTTTCCTTCTGTCATTAGATACTGTTTTTCTTTTCAGAACTCCAGAAGCCATCTGGGGTCTCCAACAGCGTCTGGACCCCTCGGTATCCTCCCCTCTATTCACAGCACATTTCACCTCTGGATTACCAACACAATGTATATATCCCAGGGACCCCAACTATGCCTACGAACAAGGATGGGTCCCTCTTCCTGGATCAAGAGGCCAAGAACAGCTTCTCTACTTTTGGGAAGAGGAAAAAAATGACCACCTATTGTGATATACATGACAACAAGATTATTAACAATAACCTGAAATAACCCTGGCTCCCTGAGAGTAGGTGAAGCAGGAGCTGGCTGGGCGCTGGCCATGGTGCTGATGGGTCTACAGTGAGATTTTTGCCTAGCACAAGCTGCCACAAGCTCTTCTCTGTCATTTGCCTTTTCTGAAAACTTAATGAAATGAGAAGGATTATGCCATTAAAACGCCAACAGGGATCTGTAGCAAAACTGGAGGTAACTCCCAGCAGCCTGCGACCCGTTGGTAGAATGAAATAGTATGGATGGAACTCTTTGTGTTTTATTTGAAAGGGCAGGTAGTTGTTTTGAGTGGAAATAACTATGTGGCTGGCCACCCAATGTCAAACGAACAATTTGTCTTGCATTAATGGAACAAAGTCGGCCTGCGTGGTGTTTGAGGTATTCGGAAATCAAAGCAGACACATTCTGTGCACCTCTGTACATCTCTTAGCAAGAGCTCCATTTTGTAAACAGCGTAGCTTTCCCCCCTTCTTGGTCTGTATGAAAATATCAAGTGCACCTCCATGTGATTTTCATCTTATTAGCATACCAGAATGGCTACAGTGTGGGAAATCACAGAAAGCTAAGAAAATACTTGAGCTAAGCCCACGGGGATTTATTATGCTCCCATAAGAAGGAGGTTTTGCTTCTTTAGAATTTGTGAATAACTTCTTAGGGTAATTCCTAGCATGCAAAAAAACAACAACCCCTCCTAATCCATTTATTTTGTCTTTCACCTGAAAAAGAAAAATATTACCTGGTGGTTTTTATTTTTTGATCACACACCTTTGGGTGTAAAGCACAGTGGATGGGTAGTTCATTCAATTGACCTGAACATGGTGATTGGAAATGAGCAGCTTCTAATCTAAGCGGTTTTGTTGTCATTTTGTGTTGCTAAGAAAGGGGTTTGGCAACCAAAATAATGTTTCCTTCCTCACTCTTTCCCTCCATCCTCTTTCTTTCAGTCTGGTTCTTTGTAATGGGGAAAAGAAGGAAGCTTGAATTAGCAGCAGAGATTTTATGGACGCAGCCCACTGGAGGCATGCATGCACTTAACCCCATCAACTGAGAAAAAGAACTGGCATGATCTGGCAAGTTGGGTAGTGTCTGGACTGTGTGCCAGAAAAATAAACATGAAAAAAAGTTCTGGTTGCTGACAGATCCGAACCTTGCACAAAGAACAGTGTGTTCTGCACAAAATATGCACATTTCTGCACTTGCTCTCTTTTTGCGCAATTTGCTTGGTAGCATTTGCTGTTTCATACGACACGTGCCGACTGTACAAGGGGAACACCTGTGCTTTCCACTCAAATACTGGTCACCTCATCCTAGCTTCTGATATTTTCAAAAAGTCTTCCCATCTTCATCGCCACAAGCTGCGGTGACTTGTTTTTTAAAAGAGTGAAAGCAGAGACCCCCTGGAAGCTAAATTCTACACCCAGTACCACACAAGTACTGCATTCCCTTACAAAACTGGCATATCCATGGTGCTCATACTTCCGAACACATTTTTCTAGCTGTAATGGGTTGATTTTTTTAAAAAAATAGATAGAATCAAAAATTAATACAGAAACCCAGTTCTGTTGGCAGCAAGGCATTCTGAGCCTTGTCCAGAGTTCTCATAGAGTTCTCATGGAAACTAGGTTTGCACAGAACCCCACATGGTTTTAAAAAAGGGGGAAATTTGAGAGACAGTTTTGCTGCCTCTTAAAGGAATGCCATGAAAACCCTTAACTAGAATGGGCACCTTGGCTGTCTGAAAACCTACCAGAGCAAGGCTGGGTGATCTCTCTTTCTGCTGGCAGTTTTATGTGGGCGGATCTCAGCATCGTTTTCTGTGGGAGGTGGCGTGACAGATTTTTAATATGGCTAAATAGGCCAAGTCTCTTCCCCTTTGCTTCCCCAACCGGAGCTAATTTGAAAGGCAAAAGAGATCTTGAACACTAAGCTGCCCCTTATAGAAAATGCACGGCTAAAGGAACAGAAAAGCACAGAAAAGCTCACTCGGAAAGGAAGACCAAAACCACTGTTATCTGAAAGGGGCAGAACGGGGCTGCTGGAAGCCTCGGCGGTCAGTAGCTCTGCACCAGCCTTTCTCCTGCCAGACCACCATTCCTTTCTGTGGCTGTCTCCTGTGCTTCTGCAGACAATGGGCCTGTTGCCCTCCTGTTGGCCTGATGCATATTGTTCTCTGACCTCTTTGGTGGTGGGCTGGGATATCTGCCGTTTGGGTTTGCACTGCATTTGTCTTTTGTACATGTCTCAGGATTAGCCTCTGCAAGTGTGTCAAGTACAGGGAGTAGGGATGGCTAGGACTTATTAAGTACCAGATGTTCTTGTTAGTAGCACACTATGGGTTTAATCCAGTGGTAAATTGCAACTACAGTAAGCCAATGTAAGCATTAGGATTTATGGAGGAGTTGACTCACTAGAACCTCGCTGATTCAGTGGGCCTGCTTCTAGTTGTAACTTCTCCTAGATTTCGGTCACTATAAGATGAGGCTTGAATGGTATTACCTTTTGCCCAGAGCAGTGGTGATGCAGACTGCCCAGCAGCCAACGGGGATGAATGAGATGAAGCAGTAACCTGAGAGTGCATTTACATTATGAAGTAATAAGAATTCATGCCACTTTAATTGCCATGACTCCATCCTACCTAATCATGGGATTTTTAGTTTTGTGAGACCATGTGGACTATGGGATAGAGAGCTCGAAGGAACGCAGTTCCCCAAACTGTCACACTAGAGCATTCTAGATGAAAATTGTAAGTTCCTACCCAAAACTACAAATCTCAGGATTCTATAAAATATCAGCAATTAAGCAACAAATATAATATTTACTTGTGCTTGACACAGAGCAGTGCAGCAGTAGCATGCAGATAAAATGTCAGTATTGATATAAAGTATTGCAGAGTTAGGTTATGAAGAGACAATATGACAATGGGTAGAGTAAAAACTCATATATTCATATATACATCAAAAATATATATACAGCATAACAACCAAGCAATATTTACAACAGACAAACAGAGTGTGGGGTTCTGTTCTCACCATAACAGACCCACCTAACAAATGGAAAGCTAGTGCTTTTTATACAGTTCAGTACCCATCAGATGTGAGTCATCACTAATTACAATCTGATGCAATCTGATACAATCATGATGCTATAAATTCTTTCACCTGTGCTTCATCACATAACATGCCTGTGATTACTTATCTCTTACACTTGTGAATTAACATCATGAGTCTGCAGAATCTAACTGCCTCCATTTTACAATTCTCTTTCCACTATCTGTTAAATATACATAACATATATTTTATCAACTTTTACATATCTTGACACCCCTCCTATATTTAACAGATTTCAACACCTAGCCTTTTCTTAAAACATACATGTTTATCTTTACATGAAGGCTTTGTAAATATATCTGCATAATTGTCAACACTAGTACAATATTCTAATACAATCAAATGTTGTTCTATGCAGTCCTTCACATTCTGGTAACGGATACCAATATGCTTGCTTCTGGATCCGACCTTCTGATTCTGTGTTAATTGGATACATGAAAAAGAATCATTATACACTTTGACTGGTAGTTTAACATTCACATTTACATCCTTTAACAACTGCACCACCCAGGTTAACTCACAACACAAGTCACTCACAGCCCCATACTCTGCCTCCGTAGTAGAGCATGAAATGTACCTTTGTCTTCGGGCCTTCCATACAATTAGTGAGTTACCTAAGAAAATGGCATATCCAGACAATGACCTCCTTTTTGGACTTGAACCCCAGTCAGCATCTGCATAGCTAATTAAATCAAGATTATCACACTTGAATATTTTCAACTTTTCATGCATTGTTCCTTTAAGGTATCTCAAAACACACTTTATACCTTTCCAATGCTTCATCAATGGCTTTGCAGCATGTTGAGACAATATGTTGATAGTTGCTGCAATATCAGGCCTAGACCATGAACATAAATACATTAGTGAGCCCAATACAGATTGGTATAGTTCAACATTTCCAAAATTCCCATCATCAGGATCTCTGTTGAACCCCACTTCCATAGGTGTAGAGACTATGTTGCAGTCTCCCATCTTACACTTCTGTATTAGCTGCTCTATCTTGTCACTTTGACACAGATAGAAATTACCTTCAGGATCGGTTGTGACATCAACCCCTAAATAATGTTGTATCTCACGAAGATGCTTCATTTTTACTTCTTTGCCTAATGAAGACATAAACCACTTCACATGTGAGATATCAGGCACCATTAAACATAAATCATCAACAAACACAATCAATATCAAAGAACCCTTTGTATAGAAGCATGGATCTGCCCTACTTTGAGAAAAACCTATTTCTCATGCAAAATGTCCATTGCTCTCTGGCGCCATCTTCTGGTGCATCCACTCGCTGATCCTTCAGAGACACATGCTCTTCTTCCATAGCCATCATCCACTGCTTTCTTGTCCTCTCCAGGCACTTGCAGTACATCTTCACAAATCTGTGGCTTATGGGATACAAACTTAACAACAAACCTTTCAGGTGGCACTCCAAAATTGGATCTTGTAGACTTTCTGAGCAACACTGGCTCTTCATCAACCTTTTCATCATGCAATGATGTCGACTCCCCTCCATCACTGGAATCTTCCTCAGCAGGCTCAGTGTGGGGACAAATGCTTGGCAAAAACACGTCATTGTTTGCATGTAGATCTTCCCACTTTCTCTGTTCACAAAACGTTGCAGATCTGCTAATATAAACTTTCCCATGATTATCGCAAAAACGCCAGGATTTTGCAGCAGGTTGAAAACCAATAAACATAAGTTTCCTTGACTTTGGGCTATTCTTGTGTCTGTATTTCTTTGGAACCAATACCAAGGCTTCAGAGCCAAATAAACGAAGATATTTGATTGTAGGTCTCTTACCATGTAGCAGAGTATAAGGAACTTCATTAACAGCTGAACTCCATACTCTATTAGACACATAATTTGCATACTTCATTGCTTCAGCCCAATAACCTCTGGGAAGTTTTGCATCAGTCAACATTGCATTCATTATGTTTTGAAGAATCCCATTCTTCCTTTCAGCTAGACCATGTTCAGCAGAAGCTGCAGGGTTAGTCAATCTGTGTTTCACCCCTTTTTTCTCCAAATAGTCTACAAACTGTTTACATAAGAATTCACCTCCTCTATCACTCTGTATAGGAACATTTTTTTCCTTGTACTGACGTTCTGCCATTTGAAACCATTTCCTAAACATAGCACTCACTTCACTTTTGTGCTTCATTATGTAGACCCAAGAATAACGAGAAAAATCATCTGTTATTACTAAACAGAATCTGGCACCACCAAATGAATTTGCCATGGGTCCAATTACATCAATATGGACCAGCTGTAGAGGATGATGTGACTTTCTCAAACTCTTTCTTGCTATGGGAGCAGATTTAATTTTCGTATTTTTGCAAACATGGCAATCTAAATACTTATCACAGCTTTGCACAGACCCATGTTCCACATGTTGCAGAGTTTTTCTAATGTTCTCAAAACCTAGATGCCCTAATCTTCTATGTAGCAGATGAATGCATTTGTCATGTAGAGGCTTATTTTCAACCATGTTCAAAGATTTCTCTGCTGTGCTAATCACAAACAAATTGTTTTGCAGTCGTCCAGTTGCAACTGTTTTCCCATTTTTTACAATTTTGCAACTGCTCTCATTGAACTGTACATTAAATCCTTCCTTTACAAGAATAGGCACACTCAACAAATTATTTTTTTAGAGACGGTATGTACAGGACCTTATCAAAAACACACTTGAGAGGTTTAAAAAATATTTTCCCTTCTCCACAAATTTCTGCCTGAGTTCCGTCTGCCAAGGTTACATTTCTAGAGTTAAACAAAGTTAGTTTTTCAAACAAACATTTCTTGTTTATACAATGAATGCGGGCTCCCGAATCTACAATAAATAATTCCTGCTTTGAGCACTCCTGTTCATTGTTATCATTAATCACAGACAGCTGGTGACCTTCACTCTTCCAGCGTGTGCCTGCAACTCTTTTCTGCTTTTGCCGCTTGTTTACCTTATCACAGAAACGCAAAATATGTTTGTCACTCCCACAATTGTGGCATTTCCTTACTACTTGAATTGTCTCTCCAGAAACTTGAACAGACTTCTTATTTACTTTAGAATAAGCTCTTCTCTGTTCCTCCTGCTGCAGTCTTGACTGGATATATGAGACAGACAAATCATCACTTTTCAAAGCTTCCATCCCCATTACTAAATTGTCATAGGACTCATCCAGGCTTGACAATATCACAAGACATTTATACTCCTCATCATGTTGAATGCCCACTTCAGACAACTGCTGAAAAATATTATTTACTTTCCTTACATGATCAGAAATAGTTTCTCCTGGGCTTTGCCTTGTCCGGAAAAGCTGCTTCATTAGTGATATCTTACTTCCAGCTGAGTCCTTGATGTGAGCAGTTCTCAAAGCTAACCACGCTTCACATGCCGTTTTAGCTTCTTTTACATAAACAAACTGTGACTCCTCCAAGGATAACATCAAAATCGCCAAGGCTTTTGCATCCTCTTTGATACATTGCTCATCTGAATCTTCTTCCAGCTCTTGTTCTACATACTGATACAGCTCATGGAAAATTAAAAAATGCTTCATAAGCAGACACCAGTTCAGGTAATTATTGTCAGACAGCTTAATTAGAGGCATTGAAGATAAATTTATACTTGCCATCTTCGCTGATAGTGCCGGCTTGACTCCGCCATTATGTGCAACACTTAATTCAGCTTCTTCATCCACATCTGACTTCATTCAGCCTTCAGCAAAGGATCTCTTTCATTCACAACACTCTGTTTTGCTTGGCTTGCCCTTATCAGCTGCTTATCTCCTCTGTTCGCTTCCAAGCCTCAGAGAGAAAAATCCTTTGCAGCTCCTTTTTGTCTCCGTTCCAACTCCAAACCTTTTTTCTCTGCAAAAACACAACTTTATACAGCACACACTTTATCTATACAGGTACAACAAAACCTATCAGGCAGCTGACCCAGCTGGGCCCATAACCCTATCAGCAATTAAGCAACAAATATAATATTTACTTGTGCTTGACACAGAGCAGTGCAGCAGTAGCATGCAGATAAAATGTCAGTATTGATATAAAGTATTGCAGAGTTAGGTTATGAAGAGACAATATGACAATGGGTAGAGTAAAAACTCATATATTCATATATACATCAAAAATATATATACAGCATAACAACCAAGCAATATTTACAACAGACAAACAGAGTGTGGGGTTCTGTTCTCACCATAACAGACCCACCTAACAAATGGAAAGCTAGTGCTTTTTATACAGTTCAGTACCCATCAGATGTGAGTCATCACTAATTACAATCTGGTGCAATCTGATACAATCATGATGCTATAAATTTTTTCACCTGTGCTTCATCACATAACATGCCTGTGATTACTTATCTCTTACACTTGTGAATTAACATCATGAGTCTGCAGAATCTAACTGCCTCCATTTTACAATTCTCTTTCCACTATCTGTTAAATATACATAACATATATTTTATCAACTTTTACATATCTTGACAAGAATAAAGCAGGCCTGTCCAACAGGTAGACCGCGGGCAACTGGTAGCCCACGAAGGGCTCAAAAGTAGCATGCCGGCCAGCAATAAAAAAGTGAGGGGATATGTTCTCCACCACTCCCTGTCCCAGCCAAGAGGGGCAGTTCAAGGGCCATGGCACACTGAAATCTGTTCTCTCCAGAACAGATTAATTGGTTTTCAATGCATTCCTATGGGAAACTGCTGCTCTACTTACAAAAGCTTTTACTTATGAGCATGTGCTCAGAACAGATAAAATTCATAAGTAGAGGTTTTAGTGTAGTAGCCCTCAGGTACTTTGGGCCAGAAAAAGTAGACATTGGCCTGTTCAAAGTTGAACAGCCCTGGAATAAAGAATATGTAGAATATAAGCCTATAGAACAAAGTGGTCTGGAACAGACCCAGCTAAATGCACCTTCAGTCTTGCCATGTGGGCTGTGGCACATTAGGGAGGGCTTGCTCCACCTGTGTTGCCACTTCATTGTCCTGCTGGAGAAGGATCAAAGGTGATGGAAGACATTTCTGCCCATCAGCTGTTGACAGAAGACATGATCAGTTATGGCATACCTGGACAATGTTAGCCTGTGTGGGGTCTCCTTGGTCTTCCAGCTTGTTCCCAGATTATCCCTGGAACAGGGGTTCCACAGTAAAATGGCTGGGTGGGTGGGTGGGCGCTATGAAGTTAAGTCAGCCACGAATCTTCAGCTCAAGGTATTTTCTGTGCATTTGACGGTGTGCGCTTGTAGTAAGTGCTTCACATCTCAACGTTTGTGACTCCACACTCATCTTTCCCACAATTGGCCTCCTTGAGCAGCAGATTCTTTGTTGAACACTTCAGACTGACAGGCTGATTTAAGATAATGCACAGGTGGGAATAATCTTTCTTACAAGACACAGTGTGGCCTGTATGCATGGAAACTGTCTTGACAAGTCTGCCGGATCACAGAAAGAAAAAATTGCTAGTATTTTTGCTCAAATTATAGCTTTCTGCCTTTTGAACAACACATGCAGTGCATGAACAATTCTTTTCAACAAGTACAAGTTTATTACACAGTGTTTGCTTTCTACCAATAAAAGTATTCTTTACTAGTCCAAAATGGCAGCCTTATTTGGGGTGGTGGGTGGGTGGGGAAGCTGGGTCATGAAATGGCAGTCCTGGCCTGCCGACACAATGTTTGCTTTGAAGTTACATCTAGAGAACCCCACCACCCCCCGAGCTGCATCTCAGCCCATGTTTTGCCACAAGGACTCTTTTGAAGCGCAGTTACTAGTTGCAGTCACCATCTCCAATGTGAGCCATATTAAGCTACTTCATCTTGTAGTTTTCAGTGAAGGGGAAATGGGCTCTTCTCCTGCAATCCCTGCTGGGCAACATTATTTCAGAATGATGGAACTCGAAGGCTTAGAATGCTTAACTTTCAATATGGGTAAGGCTGTCTCTGTACAGATCCAGAAACGGCTGTGGATCGAAAGCCTGTTGATACCCACAGCTCTTGGGTTTTTGGAATGAAAAGGGGTGAATGCTGTGCTCCTGTGGGCTCGCCACACCTCCTGTATGATACAATAAATGTTCCAGGTGGAAGAGGCCTCCATTGGAGGTGGACTACAAGTTAAGTCAACTTTATCCTCCATAATTTTCTTGCTGAGCCACCAGTTCTTAGATTTCTGGACAGGTTGGCTTGTACTTCTAAACCTGTTCTTTAACTACAAAGAGAGCTGTACATCTTAAGACTGATCCAGTTGAATCCTGACAATCATGAGTCTTCAGATTATGGTCTTCAAGCATGCCACGGGGGGTGTTGGGGGTGGAAGCATTTTCTCCCGACAGAAAGCAGGCGGTGATTTGGTGTTCTGAGCTAGGGTGGGATATAGGGCTGAGGGGGGCCAGTTGCCCTATGACATTCATATGGGGTCTTTGAGAAGGTGTGTGGACTGTACACTTGCTACCTTGTGTAGCTCAGTGTCTCCTGTAGAGATGGAATTTGGAGTGCAAACCTGGAGCAGGGTTCACACTCAAACCAGCAAGCACTGGAAAAGATAAAAGCGGCAGAGGACTGAGATGGTGGTGGCAGGAAACAGGTCTAGTACCAGTACTGGTGTAATGCCTGCCACCATGCAATCTCCTTTTCTCTTTTTAAAAACATTTAGTCCATCTGGGATGCCACATTGAGGTTCTAACTGGGTCTCCCGTCTTTATTGTCCCAAAGTGAGTTGGGGTTGGTAATTTATTAATGTTTTTACCCCACCTTTCTCCATAAAAGGATCCAAGGCTGCTTACATCATTGCTGTAACAGGGGGCTTGTGTGATCCCTGCAACCAGCCCCAGGAAACAAACTTCCATGGAGGGGGCTGCTTTTTGGAAATCCAGCTGGGATGTAACCCTGCCATGGGTCACTGTGGCCAGACCAGATCTCTTCAGAAACAGCTGGATAAGCGGAGATCAAGGGCCCGGCTAGACTTTTGGAAGAAGGCACTCCACTGGACTTCAGCCACGCCCACCAGATGAAACATTTATAAATAATACACAACCAGATGAGAAAAGAACCAGCTCAAAGGCTGATAAATGGAGATAGCAGAAGGGCAGGGAATGGAGTGACCAGGGTATAATAAGGAATAGGGGGAGAGGGCAGCAGAGCAATACATTCAGAGTATGTAGAGCAGTGGATAGGTAGCTCGGAGTCTCACTAAATCAGGCAGAAGTATTGTGAGTGCCACTCCAGTTCTCAATTGGAATGAAAGCCTTCAGTGTCCATATTTTCCAGGAGGCCTGCTTTCTCCATGCCACAAAGCCAGGGGTGGGGGAAACCTTGAGTTGTGGCTGAATTTGGCCCACAAGGTTAATCTGTCCAGATAAGGTCCCTTCCCAAAAGCCCCATCCACTCAGAAGGAAGATGGGATGGGAGACCAAGGGATTCCCACTGAGAGAAAGGATGAAGGGAGAAACGTGGGTTAGGATGAAGCTGGAGCTCCAAGGAGCGTTTCCTGCGATCACATCTGAGAGTTCATCCACATGAGGTGTGTAGCTTGGACTGGAGTGTGTTGGAATAATGCTTCGCCCCAGCCTATGGATCCAGAGCCACTCAGTTCAAGCTTCCACAGCTGTTTTAGTTTTTCCTTGAATGCAATTCAGATTCTTCCAATCTGAATTTTACTCCTCTTCCTCTGCCTCCTCCTTACATCTCATGCCCCCTTCTCTACCCTATATATATGCAATGCTTCTCCCCACTTCCCCCCACCTTATCACAGTGGGAGGTAGAAGTAAGGCACTCCCACAGAAGACCCCACTAGTGATGGCAGTGGAATTCAAATGGTGCACATCCCATAGGAACTGGTTTTGTGCAAGACATATAAATGAACTGGGGTGACACATCTGGAAGGAAGCAGCTGAAAACAAACCGAAAACACAAAATTAAAAAAAAGCCACAATTCCTAGATGAAGGTAAATAATAATGAAGTGGAAAGGACTGGCTAAAGTTTTCAGTAACATCATGTAGATCTGTTGGGCAAGTCTGAAATAATGCAAACCACCTCTTAAACAGGAGAAAAGAGGATGCACAATGAGCCCAGGGTCAGTTTCGCTCACTTGTAGAGGGAAAGTGCAAAAGAGGCAAAGCTGGTTTGCAATACAGCCAGATCCTGGAATTGTTGAGGCTCCTAGCACTGGTTGAGTTCCTTGACCCGCTGGTCCCTATCCTGATTGGGTGGAGTGATGAGGAATGGCTTCTTTGCTGCTCGTTTCCCCAGCTAGGGAAACAACCAGCAAAGAAGCCATTCCTTCAACTGTTTGGCTGAGTGTGCAGAGAAAGGAAACACAGGTTGGCTGATACCAAGGAATACAGCTCTGGAGGATCCATACCTGATGAATCCTGGCCTTCTTCATTGGGTTTTGGGACAAGTTAGCTTCTAGGATCTTGCCCTTCAACAGACCATCATGAATATTTCATGAAAATGGTTCCCCCCCCCAATAGTCACCATACCTTTGTGGAATATTCTCTGTAGATCTTTCACAGTTTATTGATTAGGTCTTGTTACCTAATTCATAGCTAATTCCACTGGAACCCGTTCCATGATCCACCATCTTTGGAACGTTTGTATCTAAGAGATGTGAAATATATAGGGCAGGATCCTCTTCATCTTTACCATGTGCACCACAGTCTGGGGTGGATGTGGCTGTCTTTAGTCAACATTTGTGTCCCACCATTCCCTGGCACATCTGTAAATTCTGAGTGTGACTGTGAGTTGGCGATCATGTTAAATGTGGTGCCTGTGGTGCGTTACGTTGCATTTTCCCTCAACAGGAATCTGCCCTGAATGCTAAAGCCTAGCTGTTATCAGCACTAGCCACTATCACCAGATGCCAGTCAAAACAATTTGGTTGCAGACGGTTTGTGCTTGGCCTGCAGCAAATTTTCATAACAGAGATTTTTGAGAGCCGAAAGGAAGCTTTTCGGAACATCTCTCTATGGCATTGAAACACAGCACGGCTGCAATTGGTAGGAGAGGGATGTCCTTCACAAGCTGGAATAAAGAAGGGGAACGGCTCCCTTTGAGGTTTGCTGGACCTAAGCTGTGCTTAAATTTCCCTCTTTGACCTTCTGCCTAATTCTGGGCACGATGATTTATCCAGCAATATTAAAATCCTGTGTGCAGCATTCTTACATGTACGTTGCAGACTAAATACAATGGATTACTTCTCTCTCTCTCTCTCTCTCTCTCTCTTTTAAAAAGATCAGCTCTAATCTTTGGCTGAGCTTTACATGACTTAACAGCAATGTGTCGGCAATAGATCAGGGAATATAGAAATGCCCTCCTTTTCTGTAAAAAAATGCTAGCAACGCTCTGCTTAGCAAAACCAACCCTATGGCTTGAAGGCCACAAAGAAAACAAAAGAGAGAAGTTTGGATCCAGAGGACGAGATGGCTCTCTTGACAGCTGTCACGGGTGCAGCATTTTTGTTGAAACCACTGAAGACAATTCCAGCCAAAGTTACAGATAAAAGTTCAGACACCTAAATCTCGGGGGTGGGGGTGGGGGGGGGGACTTCTGCTTGCCAACAATCTAGATGTCAGAGCTAATCGCAGTTGTCCTTATCTGAGCATAAATGGCTCCGAAGGCATCAGTAGCCCCAGGTGTGGGAGCCCAGAACACGAGTGACTACCAAATAGCTGTAGAAAGAGACAATGATAATTTTGAGGGGAGTAACAACATCAATAGAAAGCTGTGAGTGTGAGTGTGATGAGAGAGAAATATTGAAGACTTTCCAGCTGAAACTATGGCCCTTTGTACGCAACCCCAACTCCGCTGCAAATGGCTCCCAGTTCCGGAGCTTAAAATTGTTTCCCCACCAGCTCCGGAGTTTACAGATAATTAAGTGCGACCACGCCCACCTAAGCGCGTCCCAGCGCACTTTTCAGGTACCTGCTCTCTGGAGCTGAAAATTCCTGATGCGGATATAACGTAGCGACTGCCGGGCTCTCCTTGCTTCTGTTTGTTCTTTTTTTGCCCCCCACCCCTTTAAGAGATCTGAATGCAGTGCCGGGACGGCAGAACAGAGGTGAGCGGCATTCTTTTCTTCCTTTTTTTTCTCCCTCCCCTCACGCAGCCAGCAGCCAGGAGTGCGGGGTGGGTGGGAACGCAGGAACAGCGACAAACCCCTAAGATCTCTGGTCCGAATTTAAGTGGCCAGCAGATCTTAGGGGTCATGTGAAAAGGCCCTTATGATCTGCAGATCTAGGGTGGGTTCAAATTATTTTAACAAGCACATGGATACAGTCCAAATTAACCATCCCTACCTATGGAAAACATTGCAGGGTCACTGTGGAAAGCTCACCCAGAATTTCAGCTAAGTGTGCTGTAGATACGGGGGGGGGGGGGGGAGAGCAGAAGAACCCAAGTGTAGGAAGGAATTATTATGAAAGGGCCTGTAACCTGAGAAGCAAGTACTGTATGGCAATCTTGTTACGTGTATGATGCAGAGACCCTCAGAAGAGTGAGAGTTGTTTGTTTCCCTGATTGGAGATCACAGGGAGATAAAAGTTGCTAAAATGATCCATGAGAGGTTGGAGGGCCTTTCAGAAAAAAAAGCTAATCAGGTCAAGGATTAATTTTAATATTTAAAAAAAGGCCTGCACAAGTGACTGTGGAAGAACTTGTACATTTTGAATATGATACAGGTGTTTAAAATGATCCATGGTGTGGAGAATGTGAATGAGAAAAACCATTTCCTGGTTCCTTTGTAATACTAGAACTCAGAGTTGCTTCATAAACAGGTCAAGATGCTCTTGGCTCAGACCAAAGGCTCATCATTAGCCTAGTTCCCAGTTTCTAGCTGTGACATCTCATATGCCCCACACAGGCCACAAATAAGACGAATAGAAGGAATAGTTCTCTTTGGGCGTTTATACACGACCCCTAAGCTGCGCTGCAAATGGCTCCCAGCTCCGGAGCTTAGAAATGTTTCCCCACCAGCTCCGGAATTTGCAGACAATTAAGTGCGACCACACCCACTTTAGCACGACCCAGCACACCTTTCTTGTACTTTCTCTCTGGAGGTGAAAAATATTTGATGCGGATAAGAGTGCCGGGCTCTCCTCACTTGTCTGTTGTTTTTTTGCCTCCCGCCCCTTTAAGAGCCCCTTGAGAAGGAACCAGGAAGTAACCGGGCTCGTGGCAACTTCGACCGGCACCGGTAGGTTAGTAAAGGCTTCTTTTGTCCTTTTTTCCCTCCCTCCCCTCACGCCGACAGGAGCAGGAAGTGCTGAGGGGTGGGGACGCAGGAACAGAAACGAACCCCCAAGATCTCTGGTCCGAATTTAAGGGACCAGCGGATCTTAGGGGTCGTGTGAAAAGGCCCTTGTTTATGCTCCCCCCTCCCCCGTGACTGGTTTATCTATAGAAATATTATCTGTGCATGGCACCCAGTGACTGCCACGTGGAATTCATTGCCACAGGACAGTGTGATCACCATGACATATTTGTTGCTAGGTTGCTGTCAAGGTGTTTCTGACTTCCGTTGACCCTTTTGAGGTATATGATGCTTAAGGTGTAGTTTTACCAGTGTCACACGCTTAGCCCATTTCTTTGGCCAAGTGGCAATTAAAACCCAGGGCTCCTGTCCTGAGTGCTAGCCTGACCGTCTGTCCTCTATTATACCACGTTGACTTTCATCATTACACCATGTAGCTTTAAAAATGATTCAGGGATGAAGGCTAGACCCGAAATCCAGACACTTAAAGTCATGCATATGTACAAAGAAACAATTTTTAGAAATAACTGTGTTTGAGGACTTTATTTTTCTTACATTTAAACATTTTTGGGGAGCCAGAGAGGAACATATCAACAGAACCAGAGCCTAGAATGATTTACTGTTTGGAATACAGTTACCATACTGGCCGGGACAGGAGAGGGATGGATTGAACCATCATCATCACTATTAGAATTGCAGAACTGGCAGGGACCCTATGGACCATCACTTCCAGCCCTTGTCAGGGAGAGATAGTGGAGAACTGAACTCCAAACCTCTGGTTCCATAGATGGAGATCTAAACCACTGAGCTATCCAGCAGGATCTAAAACCTACGATCCAAAAAAGATACCTGGTGCGACGTAATGAATAGAATGATGGACTAAGACCCAGAAGACCTGAATTTAGATTCTTGCTCAGCAACAGGCACTGACTTGGGGGTGGTGGGGGTGGCGGCACAGGGAAAAACAGCCCTTAAATACCCCCAGTTACCTTGAAAGCCCCACGAGGGCTACTGTAATAAATCCTAAAGTGAGAGGATGAGTGGATGGGTGATTGAGATTATACAAGTCCTTTAATTAGAAAATGAGGAAGTGAAAAGTATTCAAGTCATTTTGTGGACTAGGTAGGCCTGGGTAGGCCTGCAGAGAGCCTCGTGGTGCAGTGATCAAATGCCTGTCCTGCAGGTAAAACTGTGCTCACGACCTGGGGTTCAATCCCAGGTAGCAGGCTCAAGGTTCACTCAGCCTCCCATCCTTCCGAGGTTGGTAAAATGAGTACCCAGCTTGCTGGGGTGGGGGGCTGGGGAGAGAATGTATAGCCTGCATTACTGTAATTAAAACTGTAAACTGCCCAGAGACTATTTGAAGTGGTATGGGATGGTATATAAGCAGAAAACTTTGCTTTGCTTTGTCACCTGAAGGAGGCATGGGTAGAGTGAGAGGCAAAGAGATGAGAACATGATTTGATTTTTTATTTTTATTTTTAATTTTTTTTAAAAAATCACTTTTGGGGATGTTCAAGCCTGGAATATTTAGTATTTTGTTCCTTTGCAGGCTGTAAGCCTAAAGAAACATCTAAAACATATTTTGTTTATCATTTGAGTGATGGGTTCTAAAATAATTTGCTCAGAGGCTTTGAGGGAGGCTGAGATGACTTTCATGAACGAAGAAAGAAGGGAAGATGAAAGGCAGCTCTGCCTAATGGTGAAGTCGGTAACTTTTACAAACTCATAGAACCAATTTGCTCTCCACTTGCGACCGGTGTGTGTGTGTGTGTGTGTGTGTGTGTGTGTGTGTGTGTGTGTGTATTGATGGTTTTTTTAAAATATCTTATACAGCCTATAACAAGGGTGAAGGGCAGATTGAATTTTAATTGTCCCTGCTCCTTTTGAGAATTATTTGGTTCTGATGAAATCAAATGCCGCCGCCACAAAACAATGACAAACATCACTGAGGTGTTTCCAACCTAGGGTGGAGCAACAGAGCTGTGGTTCTGTTTGAGACATCCTAACAGCTTGGGCTTAAATGTCTTCCAACACCACAAGTCTTCATCTTTTTTGAAAGACAACCAAGGGTTAGGCGTGTTTTGCTAAAATATCTCTGTGTTTGAAGACCTCCCAGAGGGGAAAAGGGTGATTAAAAATGTAACATGTTAGCCCTACCATCCATTTATTTTTATATCCCCCCCCCACAAAGCAAGTGCTGAAATGCCTTCCGTACGCACTTGCTCTTAGTACCTGGGCTATACAAAACTCATGAGGCTACTCTGAAATATTGTCAGGACGGATGGAAATTAAATATAGAGTGATCCTGCAATGTGCATTTGCCGAATCACATGCCTGAAAACACTATGGAGAACTGAAGCAGACGGATACTTTCGTCCCATAGATATTCATAAGCTGGGATGGCACACAAGCTGCAGCGGTGAACTCCATGCAGCTATTCCACCATTATATAAACCTCATGGGTATTTGGGTGGAGGCATATCCTTCCTCCGATGCCTCTGGTCATCCTCATGTTATGATGGCTCACCCTTTCCCTGCCGCCATTGGAGGTATTGGCCATGTCATTTACTTGGACATCACTTGCTTGGTGTGGTCAGAACACATGTCCAGGTGCTGCTTCCTCCTTATACCTTCTCCAAAAGCAACTCTTGTATCCGGTATTGCTGTAGCTGTGGCTGGGGAATAAAAGAGAATAACCTGATGGAGGACATCTTTCGTTGGGCCATGGCATCAGCACAAAGGTATAGGCCACCATTTTGTGGGCTGCAACCTCCTGTCCGACCAACCAGGTATATACTGCAATGGAGCTGAGATAGCTTTTGGCATTGGGCTCAATAGTTACACTTCTGTGGACTCATTTCTTCAAGCAAAGGCCAATGAGAAACTATAACACATATCTCTTTACTTTCCTGAGATACCGGCAGCTGGCACTGTCCGAACAGTTTTCTCAAAAGACAGCTTAATTGTGAAAACAGCTTGAGGACATACTGAAGGGAATTTATTTGCTCCTGCCATGCAGGGTGGTCCATTAGGGCAAATGGGGCCGTGCCCCATTCCTGTCCACCCACTCCTACCTCATGAGTACCCAGCTTGCTGGGGGGGCAATGTGTAGCCTGCACACTGTAATTAAAAAATTGTAAACCGCCCAGAGACTACTTGTAGTGGTATGGGGCTGTATATAAGCAGAACACTTTGCTCATCTGCCTCCTTTCTGAGGTGGAGAAGAAATCTTCTCTTCCATTTCCTTCCTACTGAGCTCTGAGCCTGGTCATACTCTTGTGTGTAGACGGGTGCAACATGTTATCCTTCCAGGAAAAATAGGAAATGTGGCCTGGACCCCAGAAGAACATTCTGGCTTATGAATTTCAGCCACTGGTTCGCAGTGAGCACAGCGTCTGTGTTTGGAAAAGCTTTGGATAAAAACCAGATCATGGCAAGAAGCAGTCCATCAACATTCTACGAGGACATGGCACTTGAACAAGAAGAGATAGGACGCTGGGGGGAGGGAGAAAGAAAATAATTGGATGAATGTCAGTGCATAAGGTGTGTGCCCCGTTTTCAAACCAGAAGGAATAACCTGAAGGTAGGAATATTTCTGAATTCTGAGTAAGAAAAAGTGGTTCATTGCCTCTCTGTTTCTGAATAAGTAGTTGTTGGCTCTCTGCTTGTGTGTAGATGAATCATAGCCCAAGAATCTTCCAGCCAGTTCAGTCAACTGGGGGATGCTGGAAGTCCGTAGCAAAGTAATAATTATACCCAGGTAAATGTGTTTATCACTTGCCAGGGTCATACTGGCTGGTGAATTCTGGGACTTGTATAAATAAATAAATAAATAAATAAATAAATAAATAAATAAATAAATAAATAAATAAATTTCCCTATCTCTGATTAACATGTACTTTGTTGCCTGGCTCTGCCTGACATCGGCTGCTCTGCCTTCCGCCCCAGTGACCACAATGAGCATCAGCCATCGCTTGATGAGTATCTCTTCATCCATAGGAAGCTGGACGCTGACTGCTTGGCAGTTGCACAAGCAATTAGCATGCCAGCGTCTTGTCCATTAATGGGATTCGTCAGACAAATCACTTCCCCACGTTCACCTACGTACAGGATGACATTTCTGCAAAGTGAGGGTGGTTGGTGACTGGGACAGAGGTGGTTCCCCTCCCTGTGATATTTTGGGGTGATCTATGCATCAGGACTGTCATCAAGATTCATATACTTAGTTAAGCCAGTATCAATATGTCTAGGACCCAATCCTACGTTAACTAAGGAGGATCACACATTTCCTCCCATAAATACCAATTCCCATCAGGTTCAGAGATTTAAGAAGAGTGTGAAAAGAGGAGATTCTTCCCGGCCTGTATCAGAGCTTGTATAAACACAGGAAAATAACTCTGTCTCCTTGCTCCTGTTATGAGAAGATGGTTGCAGAGAGATCAGAAATTAAATCTTAATTACCAGGTGGTTCTATTTTCCATCATGGCAGCATTTGAGTCTAAGACACCCCTCCCCAACTGTCTCTTCCCTGTGATTACTTGAGGTTTTTAGGTTCCTGCCAATAATAGTTTTCCTCTTGATAAGTTTAGGTTTATACTGTATATGAGAACAGGAAAATTGTAAGGCATGATTGCTCCACACAGCCATTACCCTTCAGTTTTTTATATTTTTCCCCCTGCTCAGCTACAAATATCACATCCCACGTTGTCTACAAAGATAAAATGTTGAAAGCGGCCTTTGTTGGAGCCGATCTTATAACTCCCTGCTTGCCTATAATGCATTTTCAGTCTAAAGTGGTGGAAATGTCACAGGTTCTGTCGGTGGCATTCGCTCTGCTGGAATGAATGTTTCTTGTTAGTGATAATACGAATTAATCAGTCTAATTATTGTGAGATGAAAGTAGACACCTTTGTGTATTGAATAACTTATGACATTTTTGTTCAAAGAGCACAAATCAAGCCCCAGAAAATAAATTAAACATGACCTCCAGTGCAGGCTTCACTTTGCCTAATGACTCCTTCTCCCATGAAATTCAATGATGTACAAATCTCACAGTTAAATAAATGATAGATTTTAAACATGCTTGAAACAATAGCCGCATTTTCATTGCCGCGATTGGAATTCAAAGAGCTGCGCCCCGTCAGTCCCAAGAAGCAGGGCAAACAAGTTCATGCGAAAAGAATGGGGAAAAAATAAAATATTTGTGCAACCAGCCATCAGAAATACATGCAAAGAGTCTGGAGGCTTTTGTGATTGGGTTCTTCCCCTGACTCCCCACCCCTGCGTCTTTCAGTTTGTTGCTTAGAACATCTACAGCGCATGAAAGGAAAAAAAAGAGGAAGAAATAAAAAGAGTGAGAGGATTCTAGGAAAGGTCAGGATATAAGTATTCTGATCATATCATTGCTGCTCATTTTAATAATGCGGACAATGGAGAAAATGGCAGGAAATGGTTATAGCAATTCTTTATCGCACGTTTTACTTATTCAGAAAAAATGTTGTCGTATATAAAGGAGAGATAAGGAGAGATAACTGGGAGAAGCAAGTGAGACTTGGAGGGAACATTAAAAGCTGCAGCAGCATTTCTGATAGATTGAGTTGCCTTGAATGGAAGAATGGCAGCTCCATAGGAATTGGGGTTAAATTGCAGTCTGAACCTGAAGGAAATGATAGGGCTGCCTGCATTTGCCTTGGTCGTCTACATGCGACACAAGAATAATCAGACTTCAAATATTTTTTAGCTACTGGACTGTGAAATATTTCTGCTCTGAATTTCTTTTTTAATAGTAGAATGAAGCTGGCCAGAGTAAATGAAGGCAGCAAATCATTTCTGTTCACGATTTAAAGAAGAGCTTCCCTTCCCCAGTATCTTTCCTTTAGTTTTGGCACACAGCACAATCTACAGAAGTTGCTGCCTTGCCCTGCCAGCCCCTCTTCTTTCCCATGACAGCCCCACCCCATTCTGTGAGGGTAGCCGCCGCCTCACAAAATCATAGGACTATGGAGTTGGAAGGGGACTCTAATGACATCTGGAAGTTGAGTCATGGCAACTGGACTTCTTCTTCTTGAGAGATTGAAATGTTTCGCTGCTCATCCAAACAGCTCCGTCAGTCTGAAGAAAGCTAGTAGCGACTCCTCCATTTTATAGCTCACTTTGACCTCTTGTCACCCTGGTATGAAATAGTCTCATAAGATGAACAATGGCCTGAATAGGCTTGTTAGGCAGACAACAGTCTCAATAGCCTTAAGGTGAACAATGGCCTAAGGTGCTGAAGCCCGTAAAGTATGGGTCGTTAGCTATGGCCTTGGTGGTGAAGGTGTGAAGTATTTTTGATTTGAAGGCGTGAAATATTTTTGATTTCAACAGAAATGAGACAAATAAAAAAATACTTCACACCTTCACCACCAAGGCCATATATTAGGAGCCATACTTTATGTGTGAGCTATAAAATGGAGGACTCGCAGCTAGCTTTTTTCAGACTGGCGAAGCTGTTTGGATGAGCAAAAAGAAGTCCAGTTGCCATGACTCAACTTCAAGATAAACTCACCTGGATGACTGAGAATCTTCACAGACTATAATGACACTGAATCCAACCCCCTGCTCAATGCAAGAGTCCAAATCAAAGCACATTGGACAGATGATTATCCAGTTGTCCCTTGAACGCCTCAGCTGCTGGCACTTGTGTGAGGCCAAGGTGCATTCTTGAAAATAAGAACAGTGATGGGAAGTTGAACTCAAACATGTGAACCATTGAAAGAGAGTTACCAGATGTACATGCTGGATTCCAAAAAGGAAGAGGAACCTTTGATGGATGATGGAAAAGGCAAAGTAATATCTGAAAGACTTCTACATGTGCTTGATTGACCATACAAAAACCTTTGACTGTTGTGATCATGACAAGCTCTGGAACTGTCTGAAGGAAATGGAACTCTCACCACTAGGTGAGAGCACATTCCGAAATAAGGAAGCCCAGGTACTGTTCGGAAGACTTTGAAATGCAAGCCTCCAATCACTTACCTTCCTGCACAGTCATATCGGGCTAAAGTTCAACCAGGAAGAAGTCTCCTGATGTCATCTGTCCTTCTCTCTGGCGCTGGCCAATCAGACAGGGAGGTAGGATGATGCATTTCCCTCACAGCTCCTGATTTATAATGGCAATGGCGGAGAACATGTAAGTCAGTGTATATATAAACAATGATATTAATTCAACGGTAATTGAAGCAATAAAGGAATTTAACTTCCTTGGCTTTAAAATTAATCTAAATTGTGACTGTAGCCCAGAGATCAGAAGAAGGAATAGTGCATAGAAGAACAGCAATAATCAGTATGAACAACATCTGGAAGAACAAAGACATCTAAATACCTAAATCTAGATATAAGTCTAATAATCAATCAATCAATCAATCAATCAATCAATCAATCAATCAATCAATCAATCAATCAGCCTCCAAATTCAAACTAGTTAATTTGATCGTATTTCCAGTAGGTTTGTATGGTTGTGGACTGTTGGCTTTGAGGAAGACAAAAAGAGAGAGGCATTTGAATGGTGGTGCTGGAGATGACTACTATCCATACCATGGACAGCAATGATGATCAACAAGAAAGTCCTAGGCAGAGTCAAACAAGCATTATCTCTGGAAACTAAGATCACCCAACAAATCTGTCATACTTTGGGCCAACTCACTTGAAAAGACAATAATGCTGGGATTGGTCAATAGCAAAAGAAGAAGAGTCAACCCAAGGACTCACTGGCTTTACACCATCAGAAGGAACATTGGAATGACTCTGATGGAGTTAAGAGAAGCTGTAAGAGATAGAAAGGCATGGAGAGCATCCATCCACAAAGTGACTGAGAGCTGGACACAACTGAATGTTAAGATGAGACAAGACAATGGGAGGTTGTTCTGAGGAGTATGACAGGTTGCTTTTGTTGAAGAGTATGCATGCAGTGCCACAGGTGAATTCGGCCCTTTGAAACTCAGGAGGATTGTCTGAGTATACTTCCTCGTCTGTCTCCTCTGCAAAAGAGTTAAACTGGCATTTCTTTCTGAGCAAACAAGAAAGCTCATGTTTAATGGAGAGGTACAATAGGAAATGACATAGACATCCTTCTTCTTACTAAGTTGGTGATGTCAGGAGTCATGGCTGCCCCTTTCATTGTTGGACAAAAGAAAGCTGTGAGAAGAAACAAACATCAGCAACCCTAATAACAGGAGTTGAAGGTCGAAGGAAGGTTAGCAAGGGAAAAAAGGCAGTACTCTTTCTATTAGTCTCCTATCCTCCAGGCCAAGATAGGCATCTTCTGGACTAGAACCAAGCTGCATCTAATCACTTGCAACATCTCGGTACATGATAACCTTCTAGGTAGGTGTGCATACAGTATGCCTTAAATCAAGCTAGTAAAGCAAGATATGGCCTAGTAAGTATCTCCACATAGGAGATCAAAAGACTACACTCTACCACTTTTTTTTTTAAAAAAATCAGTTTTTTGTTATGTGCTGTTAAGTCTCTTCTCATTTACAGCAACCCTAATAGGATGTTTGAGGCATGTGAGATGTTTAAAGTACAGTTTACCATTGCTAGATCCCAGGATGAGTTTCCATGGCCAAAGAGGGAGTTGAGTCCAGGTTTCCTGAGTCCACTCCAATACTTGACCCATTACACTGGCGGTTCCCATTCTGAAGTGCATATGCCAGGACATTTGGGATATCCCAAAAATATATATATGCAAAAAAGGCCTGGGGGTGTATAGAGAGTTGGGACAAAGTTATATATTAAGGACTAGCATTCAGACAAAGCATGCATGAGAGCTTCTTAACAACCATTCACAATCCTCCATGATCCATTCCATCTGTTCTTGATTTTATTTTCTTTAACATTTGACTCCTGTTTGATAGGTGAGAGGTGGGTCTAGTCAACCCTCTTGGATGGGATTTGCTGGGCTGCTTTTCCATTCTGTGGCCATGTCAGAACTGCAGCTGCCCTGTCAGCTTTCCAGTTAGAACAGGGATTTACAACCTTGGGTAACCCAGACCTTCTTGGACTGCAGTTCTCAGAATCCTTCACTGCCAGTTATGCTGGTTGGGTTTTCTGGGGGTTATAGACCAGGAACACCCGGAACACTACGCTGGGAACCTCTGGATTAGGGGGAAGCTGATGAGTCATGTGTTGCATAATTCAATACTTCCTCGTCCTGTCTTGCAGCTTCCACTGGTTCCTGATGATGAAGGGGACTCCATGGGACCCATGGATGACTCGAGACAGAAATAGGAGGATATTTAATTTCCAGAAAGGCTGATGACTTCATTTCAGTTGATGACTTCATCAACCTAATCTGGTGGTAATTTACACAGAGTTTCAGCCACTGTATCATCTATGATATGTGGTCCATCTGTATAAGGCTACTTAGTGCAGACTGGCTATGAGTGGTCTGTATGACCTCTCTCCTAAATCAGCTGCTCACCAACAACAAAACACAAAACAGAAGCAAAAACACACTGAAAAGACTCTTGCAACACATCCCAGCTGACTTTGTCCCTAGATGCAGTTGAAATTTGTGGCCGGACATAATCCTGTCAAGAGTTTATTGTGTTGTCTCAGTTGCTAGACAGATGCACATGCTTCAGTGGGAAATTAATCTGTGGGGTACACAGTAATTCAAATGCACAGATTACAAGTATTGATCCTTATCTGAGCAGTGGCCACTTGCAAATGGTAGATAAGTGGGGACACAGATATACTTGCTCGGATGAGCTGATTAAAGCACATGGTGTGAGAGAAAGCATTTGTTCCTGTTCAAGGTGCAAGAGCTGAGCCTCTCTGCAGGTTCTTGGGAATAAAATATGGCACTTGTTAAGGTGCCACAAAATTCCTTGTTGGCATTGCTGCAACTGATAAAAATCAGCCACTTGCCACCCCAACCCGAAAAGAAATATGAAGACGAGGGTATGCCAGGGAAGCAAAGTGTGACCAGGAAAACCAGAAACATGCATAGGATTGAGGTTCAGCACAAAGCCCTTCCAGACCACCGTATTCCATGAAAGGCATGAACGTCCTCTTTGTTGTTGTGGTGCCGTTACAGTCACGACCGACTCTTCGTGACCCCATGTCCATGGAGTTTTTCTTGGCAGGAACACTCAAGTGGCTTGCCAGTTCATACTCCAGGCACCTACACCACCTGGTATTCCCTGGTGTTCGCCCATCCAGGGACTAGCCAGGCTTGGCCCTGCTTAGCTTCTGAAATCACTATTCCCCAGCAAAGTCATGAAAAGGTAAAGCTTTGGAAACTGTGTATGGTCTGGCAGTGGAAGAGCAGTCTGAGGCACCTGGATCCATCTCTCCACCTCTCCTTGTCCCCTTGTTTGGACAAATGTAGCAAGGTGCCTCATAGCTGCCTAGATGCCCTAAGCACATCCGATCTCGCCTGATTTCGGAAGCTAAGCAGGGTTGGCCCTGGTTAGTACTTGGATGGGAGACCACCAGGGGATACCAGGTGCTGTAGGTGCCTGGAGTAGGAACTGGGAAACCACTCCAGTATTCCTGCCAAAAAATCTCCATGGACGTGGGGTCACGAAGAGTCAGTCATGACTGTAATGACACAACACACACACACAGCAAGGTGCCTCACCTAGTTGCTGTTTGAGGCAATGAAATCAGCTCCCTTTGTGCTCCTGCCCTCATGGAAACACTGCTCATCTTCCCACTTACTAGATGATTTGTCCCCTGGCTTACTGATTTAGCTTTCCTGGATGGTAACTACTTCCTCCTCCTCCTCCTCCTCCTCCTCCTCCTCCTTGTGACACTCTGTTCTGTCAAACCTCCCTGAATCGATCTACGTTAGGAGCCAGCTGTAGACGAATGCATCCATTCTCTGTTGTTCCTCTTATTCTTGGAAACCAATCTGGCCTTGTGAGCTGCTTTTCCACTTTGTGATCCTCACCCAAGCCTAAGAAATGCCTAAAGGAAATCCTTTAGCTGAGAGTCTGTACCTGATGAGTCAGAACAGATGTGTTTGCACAGTAAGACTTGACTGGAGACAGTTTAGCTTGGGGTGTGTTTTGGGTCAAAGCTGGAAGCATATAGACATGCACAGTGATCTATGAGCTCCTGACACAATATTCCATTATGTTGTTGCACAGCAGTGTCCACTAGCGAACCTTCTATGGCAGGCATGTTCAAACTTCGGCCCTCCAGATGTTTTGGACCACAACTCCCAGAATTCTAATGTTAACTTGCCAATGACAAAGGACGGTTGGAGTTGTGGTCCAAAACATCTGGAGGGCCGAAGTTTGGACATGCCTGTTCTATGGGGACTGGCTTGGGCTCAGCTTGACTAAGTGTGTGTGTGTGTGTGTGTGTGTGTGTGTGTGTGTGTGTGTGTGTGTGTATCTTAGAAAGAGAGAAAGCTATAGCTGTTTATGCTTGGGTGAGATATCTCAATTGTCTCTTTTCTGTAGGTCCCTACAACAGAGATATCCTCAGCATATCTCAGATGTAGAGGAACCTTCAGGAACAGCAGCAAAGAAGGCTTGTTCTGTGTCAGCCATGAAAGATGGTGGAATGATGTGAAGTCATGTGATTTTCCCCATGAAAGCATCAGTTATTGGGAATGTCATGTTTTCTCCAAAGCTGAAGCACTACATGGCAGATCTGGTTTGTAAGATGTGTTGTCGGTCATTCAGGAATGATATTCCTGCTGAGGTGAGGATATTGGGGGATCATGCCTCAATTAGACAGTTTTCACCTGGGAAGGATGCCTTAAAAATCAAGGACCATCTTTTCTCAGGTTTCAAAAACAAGTGTGGATAAATATTTTATTAGACTAGTGAATTCTTAAATACAGGTGAGCTTTAGAGTCTAGCAGGACCCTTCAACAACATGGCCACTGCAGTGTTGGAGTACTTGGGATGAGGGAAAGAAATAGATTTTTTTTAAAAACCATCCTGACCAGATGTAGTGTCAGGATTTCAGCTAAAATAGAATTGTAAAATGGAGGCTACTAACTAATTGCACTACCATAAAGCATCTGGTTTCTCTCAAGACAATGTGGAGTAAATGCTCTTTTCCCATCTTTCTCAACAAAGGGTTTGCTGTCACTTGGTATTTTTGCCATTGCCTTGAACTGAAAACATATACAAGTGAAACTCAAACAATTACAATATCGTGCAAAAATTATTTTATTTGAGTAATGCAACTACCAGGAGTTTTTGGAGCACTTCATTCTTCCTTCCCCAGATGAGCTTTATGGGGATACTGACTTCATTTTCCAACAGGACTTGGTACCTGCCCACACTGCCCAAAGCACCAAAACCTGGTTCAATTACCATGGGATTATTGTGCTTGATTGGCCAGCAAACATGTCAGATCTGAATCCCATAGAGAATCTATGGGGCATTGCCAAGAGAAAGATGAGGGACATGAGACAGAAGAATGCAGCAGAGCTGAAGGCTGCTATTGAAGCATCCTGGTCTTCTATAACACCTCAGCAGTGCCACGGGCTGATAGCATCCATGGCATGCCACATTAAGGCAGTAATTGATGCAAAGGGGACCCAAACCAAGTACTGAATAGATATGCATGCTTATACTTTTCAGAGGTCCAATATTATTCTACTTACAATCCTTGTTTATTGCTTTCATGTAATATTTTAATTGTCTGAGATTGTGAATTTGGTGTTTTCATAAGCTGTAAGTCATCATCATCTCAATTATAACAAACTAAGGCCTGAGCTACTGTGTATGTAATGAGTCTATCTCATATATTAGTTTCACCTGTAAAGTTGCATTACTGAAATAAATGAACTTCTGCATGATAGTCTAATTTTTTGAGATTAACCTGTAACTCCTGTTTGGGTGGAAGTAGGAACATGGTGTTCTCATTGCACCAGTGAAATATGGTGGATACGGTGGCATATTGGGACTCACGAAACCTGGGTTCAGATCTCTGCTGGGTTATGGAAACTGATGAGTATATGAGTAACTGGTAAAATCACTCTTTAAATACCTCATATATCTTAAAAACTCTTTTAGGGTCCCCTTGAAGTCCACTGAACAGCAGAGGCAGTGGGAGTGGGGGACAATACCAGAACTATAGTTTAGTATGCGTGCCCTCTTGGAATTTCTATTTGTATCTGAATTGAGCTTATAATTCATGCCTCCCCACCCACAGTTTTCTTATTTCAGCAAGCTAAGTGATTGCGTCCTGTTCTTGCTCAACAACCGAGAGGCAGAAATAGTTGATGTTCTACTGGAAACCATCCAGAGATCTACCAGTAGATCCCAGTCTGGCTTTTGCTGAGTGATTTGCTCTATTATAACCTCTCCATTGAGGGGGGGGGAGGGCACCACTATCCTGCTAGATGAGGGTTAAATTACACAGTCCAGTTCAATACCTATTATGCAGTTGGCGAATCCTTACTTGTTCTGGTCTCTAGTAAGCACATTATCTGGATTTCCTTTAAAAAAACAACAACCCTACATAGGATGGGGAAGAATGAGAGAAAGAAGGATTTTTACATAAACAATGGAGAATGGAAGGTTTAAACTTCCTCCAACCCTCCCCCCTCCCCCCCCCCCCGGTCACAATCTGAATCAGGGCTATACAAACTTACTTGGGAGTAAAACAGAGGCAGTTCTTAAACCATGGAGTGAGCATTTAATCTATCATGTCGTTTAACCCCCCAGTGACTGTGGATGCAAGGCTAGGCTCACCCACGCTAATCAACACTGACATGCATAGCCTGCATCCATGTGATACGCTCCATCTTAGCATTCACTCCAGATGTCCTGGGCACTGACACTGACTTAAATGTGGCTATTCTTGAACAAAAGAACTTCAAAGAGAGTCATGGACATGAAACTTCTGAATTCATCAAAGCCTTCAGTTCTATTGCCTGTGAGTTGAATTGGAATAATGATGTTTCTAAGTCGCACTGCATGTATGGATTAGCTTGCCAATGGCTGGACGCTTGTATTATCGTCAACAGTGATAGTTTGTGAACGGTCTCCACTAATAATATAACTCTCTTTGGCTGTGTTTCTTGAATTTCATTAATCTTACTGTTTACAGTTCTCTCCCAAAGCATGCGTGTACACGTACGCCCACACACAAATGTGTGTTTGTGTGTGTGTGCACATGTGTATTCATACTTTGCTATGGGGAACCCTCGGGTGTTGTCACAGATTAGATTCAAGCCCATGAACACTTATGCCATGGTAATTTTGTTAGTCTTTAGGTATCAATAAGGCTCTTTGGGTTTACAAAATTGTTTCAGAGTTGAATGACTTCCTAATTATATTTACGCAGTATAAAAATAAATAGACTATGACTATGCCCTAAAACTCTTATAGCAAATCATTAGAAGATGAAAGCACATTAAGCATTCTAGGCATAGTCATAATCTATTTATTTTTATACCACATTTTCCATAACATGTTGTGATACAATACTTATTACAGCTGT
This sequence comes from Phrynocephalus guinanensis, assembly GCA_037367245.1. NCBI lineage: Eukaryota > Metazoa > Chordata > Lepidosauria > Squamata > Agamidae > Phrynocephalus > Phrynocephalus guinanensis. The sequence continues at coordinate 116,765,416 of CM074739.1, forward strand.
AACGCATCATAAAATTAATACATCGTTAGCATATATAGAATACCCCACAACACTGCAATTCATACACAATAGTTCAAATATGAACAACATACCAATAGATGAACTAACACAATTGAAAATAATCATGTCTTTTCTGTCTTAGTAATCAGTGCAATCAAAGACCATGTTTAACTCCTGATGAGCAATCACAAAGTAAACCATACAAATTTGCCAGCTATGGGGTGGGGAGAGGGTGTGTGTGATGATGGTAATCCAATACCTTTTAATGACTGCTCTAGCTGTAACCATGAGCTCCCTGCAGCATCCTCTTCAACTCTGTACAGAATCTAGTGTTTTCCTGTTTGTTTCCTGTGTTTTCCTGGGCATCACTGATGCATTATCTTGCAGATGTTCCACTTAACACAGTTAGACAAACACTCATTGGCTAGCTGCTGAGAGAGAAGTTTCAAAGGGTGCCCCCACCTGTCCTGTTCACTAGGCAGCAGCCATTCTAGCACAGGGCAACTGTGTTGAATGACCTGTTCCACCAGGCACTTCCACCTATCCAGTGGATCATTCTCAGAACTATCGTTTAAGGGCTTTGGCCTCCCTCCCCTTCTTCTTCCTCATCTCCAATGTGGTGGTGGTGCCATGGAGAGAGTGAAAGACCAGGACATAGGAGACCTGAGCTGAAATCCTTGCTTGGCCATGGAAAACTAAAAAATATTTTTTTCTCCTGTGTAAGCTGGGTCTGGGAGCCCTTCTAGCTGAAAGCTGGCCTGGAAATGGAGGGCTCAAACAAAGAGTACTAACTTGTTCTCCTGATCAGACATAATTATCAGTTAGATGCAAGTATTTTTGGTGGCTCTCAAAGTTTTAAACACATACCAGACAGTGTTATCCATTAATAGCAGAAGCAATTTTAATTTTTAAAAAAATACTCACTGTGCACTGAAAATTAAGGAATTCATTACCATGAGATGTGATCGAAGGTTTATTATAACATGGAAGGTTTTTTAAAAAGTAGGCAAACCTATAGAGGGTTAATGTACTGATGCATAGCATTCACCTTTCGAGAAGCAATATCCTTCTTAATGCCAGACAGTTAGGATTGACAATGGGGGAATACAGCACACCTCTGCACTTCAGTCCTGACCTTTCCATTGGCATCAATAGTATTTTTATGGTAGTGTGAAGGCATATGAGGGTTGGTGAGTAGGGAAGATACAGTAATTGCTTCCCGGTTATGTTGGACAGCACACTTGCATCTGAAAAACTCACTGCACTGAGTGGGACTTCTTCCCTTGTGTTAAAGTGTCTCCATTCTAAAATTGGATGCGGCCAGTTTAAACTTTGAGTGTAAGTAGCATATGAGTATTGCTAAAACAACAGTAAGGGTGGGTGGGTGTGGTCTTTGAAAAGAAGTGGAGATAAAATTCCTCCAACTTTTAAAGGAAATTAGATAAAGCTGCCATTTTGCTAGTCCTTTGTCTCTTTGCCTAGGATGGATGGATCAATGGATGGATGGATTACATTCATACCTTGCCCATCTAATGGACAAGCCACTATACCCAGGGGCTTCCAAGAAACTAACATAAATATCCAAGCAAAACTTGAATAATAAATATGCAAAAGCAAAAACCCATCTTAACCTCCTCCTCCAGCCTAAACAACACGGCAAGATGCATGATGGCAATACAGTATACACTCTAAATAGTGGTGATTGTTAAGGCATTAAATGTCAGACAGAGATCTCACACTTTTATTTACTGGCATTTCACACCATTTCCCCACTGAAATCAGTGCTCAAGGCAGCTCCCAACATCATTAAAAACAAATTAAAACAGTAGAATGTTGACATAATTAGAATAAATTGTCTCGAGTCGATGTGCAGTTATTGAGGATTATTGGAAGGAGACTGTGGCAGAATAAGGGACCCAACTAGGTACAGTATATTGTTTATAACCCAAGATGATATGGCTAGTATATTGGAAAAGGGGGTGGGGGGAAGATGACTTTAAGCGTTTAATATTCTTCTTCTTACTAACAGGGCTTGTGTTGCAGTATGTTGGATATCAAGAATGCCAACTCTGCTGGGTGGGGCTAAGAAGATTCATCTGATCCCATTATTTGTTAAACTGTTCTAATCCGGCCAAAGAAAGTGTTCCAGCAGACTGATCTGTAAAATGATGAACAGGAGCTATCTGTGATTTCAGTCATAGGTATTGTAATTATAGCACCATGTTCGTATCTTTTCCATTATATTCCAAGTTTTTAAATGAAATAACTGATCTGTAGTTGCCTATCAATAAGCCTGCTTCCTACCTTATTCTCCTCCATGGTGTGTGGCTGGCAGTGTCACAAATATTTTGTTACCCCCTGCGTCTACTTCAGCCTTCTTAGAACTTCACTTAAATCTTATCTGGCATGCTCAGCCTTCTTTATCTGTTCTAATAAAACTGCTTTCATCTCAGTACTCCCTCTCATCATTCATTGTTTCTGATGTCTCCTTTTATATTTGGAATCACGCCCATATGTTGTACTTTTCTTATTCAATATTTCTACTTCTTTCAATGACACCCCCACTAAAAATAGATACCTTTGATAAATGCTAATCAAATCTACCTCAGTCAAATCTGCCACTGTACACATCCATTTGGATGAGATCCAAAGCACCCTATACCTTATTGTTCTTACTTGCAGGATGAAATCCTATACCAGTGGTGGAGAACCTTCAGCACTCCAAATGTTTTGGACCACAACTCCCACAGTCCTTTGTCATTGGCAATACAGACCCAGAATTCTGGGAGTTGTGGTCCAAAACATCTGCAGAGCTAAAGGTTCACCACCACTATACAGTATTTGTTTCCAGAAGGATTTGGAAGGTATGGGACCAGTCTTCCCTAAATGTGCATTTTCTTGTGCAGTTTCTCCTTCTATGGTTGCTTCTTTGATTCTCATCACAACTCTGCAGACTCTTACCTGGCATGGACGATCTGGTGTGATGAAGTAAACAAGTAATTCCTCTAAGCGGGAGAAAACCTAACCTACCCCATGAACAGCTTACAAGTTTTCCTTCTGCAAGATTCCGGCCAGTAGTTGTTAAAACCAGCACATTTTGAGTTGCCAGCTTTTATCTTGTCATTTTCAGGCAGGCCAGGGGCCCGGTAAAAGGGTGTGCTTTATATCTGCCTTCTCTCTGCAATCAAAGGAGATGAGAAGAGAGGCTCATGAGTGTGCCTTGACACGGAAAGCCTCACTGACCTGTTAGAGGAGGCTGATGGAGGGAGATAAGATGGCTGTAGTGGGCTCGGCTCCTCTAAAGGCTCACAAAGTGATCAGATGGAAAGCATGCGTGACCTTGGGGATGCCTGCTGAGAGGGCAATGGTCTCCTGGCTCGTATGAAGATGGGGGTGCTATTATCTCCCTTAAGAGTGTTGTCCAAAACAGAGCTTTTTTATTTACTCCCAGTCCCAAATAAAAACATAGAGCACAAAAAAGAAGGATGAGGATGAGAAGAGAGTGGAGCAGTGACTGAGAAACTGACTATATGGATGTTAATCCATGGTTTGGGGAACACTGAGGACGGATTGGTTCACTCCTGAAGACAGCAGGCAGATGATGTCTTTACTGGAGAGAACCAACACACACTTGGAGTGGCCCTGTCTGTACCTTGCTGGCCCCATGAGAGCTCTAGCTTTAAAAAAAAATACCCTATATACTCGAGTATAAGTTGACCCGAGTATAAGTTGAGGCCCCTAATTTAACCCCCCAAAACTGGGGAAACGTATTGACTCGAGTATAAGCCTTGGGTGGGAAATGCAGCAGGGCCTGGCAACTCCTCCTTTGTGAGCTGGGGGAGTGGTGTGTGATGTTTAAAATGACTTTTAGCCACTGACCCAAGCACTTGCCAGGCCCTGCTGCATTTCCCACCCTAGACTCCCCTGTGATGCAGAGGGGGGGGGGGTCATGAGAAGTGGCACACAATGTTTAAAATGACTTTTAGCCACCGACCCAAGCACTTGCCTCAGTGGCTAAAAGTATTGACCCGCATATAAACCGAGGGCCCCTTTTTTCAGCCCAAAATTAGGGCTGAAAAACTAGGCTTATATTCGAGTATATACAGTACATAGAATTGCTTTGTTTTGGGCTGTTTCTAGTTTGTGTGGCTGCTGGCAATGAACCAATGTGAGCATTCCTCTTTTCATTTGTTGATATGCATATGCTGTGAACTGCCCACAGAGTGTTTGAAAAATAAATAAATAAATAAATAAATAAATAAATAAATAAATAAATAAATAAACGTCATGAAGGGGCTTAAGAAGTGAGCTACCTCAAGCTGTTGGCAAATCAAACATGTCCTCGGCTCTGCAGAGGGGTCAGGGAAGTAAACAACAATAAGAAACCACAACAATCAAACATCAAATAATTTTTTAAAGAAGTGGCAGCCATTTTCAACCATTTTTAGATACTGCAATTTTAAAAAAAATGAAAGAAACATAGTTAAAATGAGGAACTCTGACCCAAAAGCTTCTCACCCTGGAGGTCAGCGGATCCCGACTGAGGGGATGACAAAAATGGTGCTGGATGAACATCCTTAACAATGACATGAAGTTGCCCTGGGTTCAGGACCAAGCCCATGACCCTGAAAAGTGGAGAATAGAAACCAGAATAGAGGACCCTGCCATTAAGTGGGACAGATGCAAAGGAGGAGGAGGAGGAGGAGGAGGAGGAGGAGGAGGAGGAGGAGAAGAAGAAGAAGAAGAAGAAGAAGAAGAAGAAGAAGAAGAAGAAGAAGAAGAAGAAGAAGAAGAAGAAGAAGAAGAAGAAATGGCATATGAGGATTGTATCAGTTGCCTGATGAACGTTATAAGTGGTGTGTGAATAATTGTTTCCAGTCCATGGCTCCGTTCAAATGTTACAGGTGGTCCCCAGGGGGCCATATGGGCCCAACTGAAAATGACTGTATTAGAGCAATGAATATATGCTGCATCACTTTAAAAAACAACATCTAATATGTGTACTACAAGTTAGGTATGTGTATTAGGTATATATGCTTAATACACATATGTGTAGGATATATTTGCGGCCGCCAGGCACTTACAATTGGCAAATATGCCTTTAGGAAGGCCCAGAAGACAAATTAGGAGGCCTTGCAAGCCCCGCAACCACATCCTGTCTTGTCCAAGAGGGCACAATGAGACCACAGAAGTGGCCTACTAGCCTTGGTTCACTAGTTGCCTCCTCATTTCCCAAGATTTGGGTAAGAGAATAAAGGGAGAGGGAGGTGCATGAGTGCAGATTCCAGGTCATGGCACCAGATGTAAACTGTCCCTTACCCAGCACTAGGATAATCTCCTGGATATTACCAGAGATCCCAAAAGGAAAGAATGGTGGGGAGCAACCACCGTTGGAGTTCTGCTTCCACAAATAGTGTATGTGAGGTCTCACTCTACCTTTGGGTGAAGACCCAGCTGAGGAGGACTCCACCAATGCTGTTGACCAGTTCCCAACCACATGTGGAATGTGAACCAGAGCCCACTAAGAAGGGCCAATGGCCCAGGGCCAAGATAGTCCACAGGGAGCATGACTGTAGATGAGACACCACCAGTATGTAATCTTCACCCTCATGCTGGGGCTAGACAGAGTGCACTTACCTCTTCATGCCAGGAAGTGTGTGTGCTGCAGGGCTAGGCTGGAATGTGGTTGGAATACTTCCCTATATAAACCATAGTATAAATCTGCTGAATCTACAAGCCTCAGCACACACAAAGCATATCTCAGTGATGAACTTTATGGCCCTTGATGCAATGTGTCATCCTACCAGGACAGAATAGGTGTGATACTAGTGGAGAACACAGGCTGTATAGCCATGGAAGCACTAGCTCCTCACTTCTTAGGAGACGCTTTATGGAGTGTTTGCCAAAAAGCAGGAGCACAAATTGCAGCAAGTCACATTATATCAGACAAAGCTTCTTGGCCATCTACCATCCAACCAAAAATGTATCCATATAGACATGTGGCCCACCCGCTGGCATTGCTATGCCTATCTCAAATGGGAGTTTGGGACTGACTCTTTGCTCCAAGGGCTTTCCCTTGAATGAACTCCAAATATGGTTCTGGCCAATGTCCTCAAAGCTTTATTTATTTATTTATTTATTTATTTATTTATTTATTTATTTATTTCCTAGCCATCTAGTGGCAAACCACTGCTTCAGGCAGATAACAACAAATAAATGCATGAACCACCCACATACCCCCCCCCGATCAACAGGAAACACCCAAATCATAAAAATGACAAGAAAGAAAGAAAGAAAGAAAGAAAGAAAGAAAGAAAGAAAGAAAGAAAGAAAGAAAGAAAGAAAGAAAGAAAGAAAGAAAGAAAGAAAGAAAGAAACTTCCAGAGACAGCGGCAAACTAACGGCTGGCATGGACAAGTGCCTGGGTGGAGAGGTGGGCATCCTTGGCCCAGCACAGGTTGACTCTCACCACACTGTCCCTCTGTGTCCCACTCTTGTAAGAAATTACTGCCAACCTGTAGGGGAGAAGGTGGTCTACACCGAGATGGATACGTGGTGTTGGCATACCCTAGATGTCAGAGTTAGCATCTGGGTTTGTTCATGCATGCCTCTTGTCATGGGGAGTTGTTGAAGGGTGAGAGTTGCTTGTAAGGTAATGTGTGGGTGTGGGTGTGGTTACAGTCGTGACCGACTCTTCGTGACCCCATGTCCATGCAGTTTTCTTGGCAGGAATACTGGGGTGGTTTGCCAGTTCCTGCTCCAGGCACCTACAGCACCTGGTATTCCCTGGTGGTCTCCCATCCAAGTACTAACCAGGGCCGACCCTGCTTAGCTTCCGAAATCAGGCGAGATTGGATGTGCTTAGGGGTAATTATTAATGTGATAGTGCCTAGAAGCTGTGCGTGACTGATGGTGGTGCTCTGTTGTTTCTTCTCAAGGCCCATCCTGTTATAGTTTTCTCCTTGGTACCAGTTTTGCCCAATCATCTATTTCTTCTTTAACCTCACGTGGGGGTACTGCAATTCAAGGAATTTCTGTCTGGAATCTGAAGTCTCTGTCAAGGTTCTGAGCAGATAACAGCTGTATCAGAGATCTTGGCTGTAGGGAAGATGTTGTGATGTGTTCTGGGCTGAAGCTAGTATCGAAATGGGTGCAATGATCGTTGGGTTTTCATTATGACAGGTTGCTCATAAGGCCATTACGAGGCTACACTGCACACAGTGAACATTTTGGGTAGACTGGTCTAGATTCAGGTTAAAGGCAGGTTGAAAGTCTTTCTTTTTTATGAGTGTAGACCAGTAGTTCTCAACCTGTGGGTCCCTGGATGTTCCTGGACTGCAACTCCCAGAAGCCACCACTGCTCGCTCTGCTGGAAGGGGTTTCTGGGAGTTGCAGTCCAGGAACATCTGGGGAGGTTGAGAACCACTGGTGTAGACAATAAAGGGGTCACTGATGTGTCTCACATAGAGGAAATATTTTTGGGGCACTACAACACTGGGATAATTGGAAATATAGTCTGAAAAATAATCATCTAAGCTCTATTGTACAGTTCCATTCAGCTTACAGAAACACGCAGTGTTTCACTGAATTTGAGGAAACCTGAACAGCGGGGGGCGGGGGGGGGCGGCGGCAGAGTTATGGGCATAGTCACCTCTGGTGTGTATTAGTTGATCTTGGCGGGCTTCCTTTGCAAAAGTGCCAACCAGCTACAGAAATCCAAACAGCACAGAGTGGCTGGCAGCTGCCATTTCAGTTTGCTACAAGCGAACTTTTCCTGGTTCCTATTTACTAACAGAAACCTGGGTGATCCACACCAAGATGGGTCTTGTGGGAGAAGATGGAACAGATCAAAAGAAGTCTTTATTCGTATGGCAGTTAGTTGGATTGTGGGATGCACTACCACATGGTGCAGTGATGGTCACCACCTTGGAGGCCTTGCATTGGGGCTTGGGTATGCTTATGGAAGGAGTCTGTCAGTGAATGGCTGGTATCAGAATAGCAGCATGCCTCTAGAGACAGGTCACAGAGACAGGAAGGTGGTGCCACACTCCACCTGGCTGATCTCTTGGCTGATCCCTTTGAGAAGAGAGTACAGGGCTAGGAAGACCTTTGGTATGAACCAGGACAGTTCTTCATAGGTTTGCAATCCATATGGATGTGGTTGAGAGCAGGCATTGTAGAAAATAAAAAACACAGATATATCCAGCACACGAAGTATCAGCCAGCAGACTTCTGTGAAGATTCTCAGTCATCCAGGTGCGTTTATCTGGGCGTTGAGTCATGGCTACTGGACTTCTTTTTTTTCTTTTTTTTTTTGAGAGATAGAAACGTTTCGCTGTTCATCCAAACAGCTTCATCGGTCTGAATGCAGCTGGTGCAAACCCTGACTCTTATAGGCAGCTTTGACCTCTAGTCACCCTGGCCTCAATTAGGCTCATCAGATGAACTAAATAGGCTCGTTAGAGAGACAATGGTATCCTTAGCCTTGAGGTGAACCATGGCTTAAGGTGCTGAAACCTATCAAGAAAGGGTCGTTAATGGTCGTTAGCTATGGCCTTGGTGGTAAAGGCTTTTTGATTTGTCTTGGTAGTGTGGAAAGCACAGCTTGATAAGTAGCAGATAAACTATGCCGGAGGCCACCACCTCTGTTGAGGGAGGGATTTTCAATGCTCACATGAATGGCCTCCCTTACTCCTCTTTCAAACCACCTCTCTTCTTTGTCTAATATGTGTACATCCTCATCTTTGAAAGAGTGCCCTTTCTCCTTCAAATGGAGGTGTACTGCTGATTCTGGACCTGAGCTGTTACCCCTCCTATGTTGGGCCATCCTTCTGTTTAATGGCTGTTTGGTTTCCCCAATGTAGAGGTCTGAACACTCCTCACTGCATTGGACCGCATATACTATATTGCTCCTTTTATGGTTGGGTACCGGATCCTTTGGGTGGACAAGTCTCTGCCTTAGTGTGTTTGTGGGTTTGAAATAAACAGGGATGTGGTGTTTGCCAAAAATCCTTTTAAGCTTCTCTGACACTCCAGCCATGTAAGGAATGACCACCGTTCTTCCGCTGGGTCTGGGTCTCAGACTGATCCCTTGTTCTTCTGGGATGGCCCACTGCTTTGTAGAAGGCCCACTTTGGATATCCACAGGCCTTAAGTGCTGTCTTCAGGTGCCTGTCTTCCTTCTTCTTGGCTTCTGTGGAGGTGGGGATGCTCTCTGCTCTGTGGCTTAGGGTCCTGATGACTCCTAGTTTGTGCTGTAATGGATGGTGGGAGTCGAACAGTAAGTATTGATCTGTGTGGGTGGGTTTCCTGTAAACTTCTACTTCCAGGCCACGGTCAGGTCTGATGATGACTGCACAATCCAGGAAAGCCAGCCTGTTGTCTTGGGTGTCTTCTCTAGTGAACCTAATGTTAGGGTCCACTGCATTGATGTGGTCTGTAAAGGCCTGTACTTCCCGAGTCTTGATTTTCACCCAGGTATCATCTACATACCTGAACCAGTGAGATGGTGTTGTCCCTGGGAAGGTGTTGAGTGCCTTCTTCTCCACTTCTTCCATGTATAGGTTTGCAACAATTGGTGACACTGGAGAACCCATGGCACAACCATGCTTCTGTCTGTAGAAGTCCCCTCTGTACATGAAATATGTGGTATTCAGACACAGGTCCAGGAGCAGGCATATCTGGTCTGGGTTGAGTCGGCATCTGGAGGTGAGGGTGCTGTCTCACCTCCAGACTGCTTTTCAAATACTGATTGCTCCCATGTACTTGGAGCAATCAGCACATGGACCTTGCTGTCATTCCAGGATTCTGGTGGCTCCCGAAAGGCTACTAGATGGACTTTGGTGCACCCTATACTGTACAAGTGCATGTTCACCTGTTTCATAATGCAAAATGCACCTGTTTCACCTGCAAAACATCCTGGTGCTATCTGGGGGTTTGTATACTGTATATGATCAGCTCCCGAGACAGCATTCTCTGCCAAGATAACATTGTCTTTTGCCCAATTGCAGAAATGTGCTGTGGTCTGCAAAGTGAATGGTTGGGGCTAAGCAGTGCAGGGAAAATGTCTCCTATTATTTGCATATGGTTGTCTGGATAGCCTAATAGCAAAGCTCAAATATAGAATGTTTTGACCCAAATAGCAGTACCACCAGCCCCTGCATATTCCAGTCCGTCAAAAGCTATTGCAAAAGGTTAACATGCACAGCCTGTCTTTGCTGGGTTCACCTTTCATACTGGTTTCTATCAGCACAATTCATACGGTGGATTTACTTGTTAACAGGCAGCTGCTCCTCCAGTTCAACCATCCCAGCCAAAGAGACAGAAAGAACATAAGCCATGATGCTTAGCTTTTCGATCACTCACTGCCATGGAATCTGAGTGCCGTCTAGTGGCAAGGAATTATGCTTGCAAATACTATATTCCCTCTGAAGGCTGTTTTCTCCCAATAGTCACATGTTTAGCCCCAGATTGCTTGAAAAAAGCAAGAATTCACAAATAGCTGAGAAAATGCAAGTTGTTTTAGCAGTTTGTAGCAGTGGCGGGAGAACTAGCACATCTTATATGGGCAGCCTGCAAGCAATCGTTAAATGCTCGGGCAGCTGCAAGCTACTGAACTGTAACATGAATCTCCTTCAAAAGACCACACTGGTCTCTTGGGCAGTAGCAGTTTCAATGCAGGTGAAGGGCAATCTTCTTAATCACTGCCAAGAAGATAAGGGCTTGTCGAACAGTATCAGGGATTACCATCTTGAATACTGCCAGAAGGGGGTAGTCCTCTTCAAGGTGAAAGCAGGTATAATCTTTTTGCAGGGCTCAGAGCTAGGCCACACCCTGGATTAACTTCAGGCACTTTTCTTACCTAAAGCACTAGAAATAGTGACATTTATACATTTACAGGCATGTGTGTTCACCCCTTTCCTTGTATTTGTAAAATATTCCCCCTCCCCCTCCTGCTGCAAAACAGCTCTGGGAGACAAAGGGAAATATTTATCATGTTACTGCACTTATGTGCTGCCAACTTGTTTCCAACTTACGATGACAGTATGAATCAATGCCCCCACTCCCACCCCAAAGGTCCTGTCAGCGACAGTCCTTGTGAGGTCTTTCAAATCAAAGGCTGTCGCCTCCTTTTCTCACATTAGGTCTTCTTTTTTTCTAGTTGCTTTCCAGTTTTCCTATCATTATTGTGTTTTCCAGTGAGACAAGACATGGCCAAAATACACTAACCTCAGTTTTGGCTTCTAATGAGAGTTTAACCTTAATTTGATCTAGACTCCACTAGACTTCATTGCCTCTTGTGCACAATAGGAATGATGGCACCAACCGGAGGAAAAATACTCCTGATTAAAGGCTTTCTTGGCTGATTTTGGGATGTATGTGCCATGCAGGATCAGGCCAAAGGCCCATCTAGTCCAGCTTCCTCTGTCTCACAGTGGCCCCACCAGATACGTCTGGGAGTACACGAGACTAGGTATCTGTCTCCTGATACCACTCCCCTGCATCTGGTCCTTGAAGTACCCTGGTTTTAAGCCTGGAGATTACACATCTCCATCATGATTTGTAACCTGTGATGGACTTCTCCTCCAGGAATCTGTCCAATCCCCTTTTGAAGGCATCCAGGCCATATGCCTTCAAACAATGTGCTGGGTAAAAAAATATTTTTGTCTGTTCTTACTCTCCCAGCCCTCAATTTGAGTGTATGTCCCCTAGTTCTGGTATTTCCATGAACTTCGAAATCACCAAAGGAAGCCTTTAATCAGTGGTAATTTGCCCATAATGATGACATCATGTACAAGATGCACAACAGAGCTGAAGTCAACAAGACTCAGCCACTTATTTGTCTTTCTAGCAGTCTATGGTGTCTGTAAAGCTGTTCTCAAACATCGCGTTTTTGAATTAATCAATATTGTTTTCTTTGTTGCTTAGCTTTCACATTTGTACATAGCAGAAGGGAATATCACTGTATTAATGACCTTGTCTTTGGACTCCAGCAGCATATCTCCTCACATGAGGATCTTCCAAGTCTAAGTCTTCTCCCTGTTTATAATCTCCATTTTGATTGATAATAGATAATACCATGTCACCAGTACAAGCCAATGATTTCCCACACAGCAGGTGTTTTTCTGGTTTGCAATAAGCAATGCTGAACACAGGAAGAACTTGTGTTTTTTTTAAAAAAAGATCTCATTGTGCAATAGAAAAGATTAAATGTGTATTGAGGAACAAAAGAAAACATGCCCTCAGAATTGTTTGATCTCCCAAGTTATTTTAATTCTGTCCCTTCTTTCCATTGACTAATACGAGGAAAGTGGCTTACAAAAATAAAGCACAAAAGGAAGATGTACAGTTGGGAGTACAGGTGCTGCACTTTGCCATGTGATATCTGGAAGTTGAGTCATGGCAACTGGACTTCTTTTCTCATCCAAAAGAAAAGAAGTCCAGTTGCCATGACTCAACTTCTAAATAAACTCACGTGGATGACTGAGAATTAGACATGGGCACGACTCAGCGAAATTGTCGTTTCCGTTTTTGGTTATTGTTTCCGTTACGTAATCGCGCTAAATCACGGTGGAAACGACAAACAACAAACGACAAATGAAACAACAAATTTTTGAAAAATTTCGCGACAAACGGAAACGACCTGAAATGGACCCGTTCCGACAAACGAAAACTCAAAACGTCATTTTTTCTGGTCGTGCCCATGTCTACTGAGAATCTTCACAGACATATTGGTACGTTATAGTTAAATAAACTGTGGTCTGGTCTGCATCTGGGTTCTGTAGTGATTCCTACAAAGTATTTCTACTGTCACAGATCCTTACTGGGCCTTTTGATGTTGCTTAGACATCCATAGGCGGCTTGTGGCAAGAAGGGGGAGGGTGTCTCTGAAATGATGTGGTGGAGAGTCCAGGAGTCACTCCAAGAAGCATGGCTTTTCTGTAACTACATAGAAGTAGACTTTAAACTGGCACAATATAACACTAAATAGTATGTTCTTTTCACCTTTGGAAAGTATCTTTTGGAAAGTGTTAGGACAGACTCTCCCCAATTGATGTGATTCAAAATCAGCTCCTGCATTTCCTGCTTATGACGTGATCCCCCCCCCTTTTTCTTTTTTCCATCCCAGTCACAATAGGGGCCCTAATTAATAATGTTGTTTTTGCAGCTACAGCAATCAAAACACTTGAATGGGGGAAAATGGCAGCTTAATTAGTGCATTTTTCTACTGAAAAGAAAAGTTGCCAATACTTCAGTGCAGATATGAAAACATATTTAAACCAGGGGGAGCAAAATTTTGGGATGGTGGAAAGAGCAGCACGGCAGGGCAGGAAAATGGCATTGCAACCAGATGTAACTGGCCACAGCTGGACAGGCTGGGCCAGTGGTAGCTACAAATGCCTTCCACCAGGCACATCAGAAGGATGTGTTTGGTTTCCCCATAACATATGAATACAAACATGCATGCAAAGTAGTCTGCTGTAGTTTCTCGGAATTGTTTGTTCGTTAAATTTATATAAAAATGTTGTGTATTAACTGTAAATACATTGAAGCTTTTACTCAAGTTCACCTTGTCTATATACGGCGGGAAAATACTGCCTCCTGATTGGTTGTTCGCTAGCTGGACTGACTATATAAGCAGCCCAGCTAGGCGGTTTGGCTGTGTGTGTTTTCGCCCAAATCAAGAGCTGTTCATTGTTCTTCTGGGTTGTCTCCATACTTCATTCCCACTGTTCAATACTGGTGACGCGGATGGGATGGATGGAAACAGAGGCACAGCTTGAAGACTGAATCACTAGCTGAAATCACGAGCCGAATCACTAGGGCTGAACACACGAGCTGAGGCACAGTGTTCCATCCTATCGCCATCTCATTGGCATCAGGAACCATGGCTTCACTCCTGTTTCTCTCACCCTACAATCTGGCTGCTGAATCCTGGGACTCGTACCTCGCCCACTTTGATTGTTATCTGGAGGCGAATGAGTTCACCGATGTCACAGACAATTGACTCTGTGGCTCTGAAGTGTTTGAAACAGCCTGGGCTCTGGTCGCACCCTTGGTAATTCAAAAGACGCCGTGGGGAGTGCTTCAGGATAGACTGAAGGGCCACTATGGACCAAAACCCTCAAAGATGGCTTCCCACCATTCATTCCATCACCAAGATTCGCCAATGAGGAGTGCTATGCAGTCTCCAAGTGTCAATGTTCAAGGGAGGCAGCAACTATGATTGGTCGAGCCAACATTCCACCAGCCCACAAGCTATATATTACAAGTGTGGGTCAAAGGGGTGCTCTGTGACATGGAAATAGACATGGGTTCAGCTATGTTGATCATCTCATGGAGCACAATTAAAAGACTGGTTTCCAGATTCTCTAAGAGGTAACTTGACCCTCACCACATTCATCTGAGAGATTACCAAGGAAACTGCATCTTGGTTGTGGGCATCGGCCGGTTCCAGGTAGGCTTTAAAGAATTCACCGGCCCACTAGGATTTGTTGTTGTTGAGGGACCTCGCCCCATTCTCCTGGGACTGGACTGGTTTGTATCCTTAGGGCTGGGGGTAACCGGCATCCACAATGTCTCAGATCCAGATGTGGAGAACCTACTCAACAAATTCCACAACGTATTTGATGGTATCTTGGGGAAGTACACTGGTCCTCCCATCTCGTTCAGCCTGGATCCTCTCATTGCCCCGATCTGCCTGAAACCACAATGGGTCCTGTTTGCCCTAAAATCCAAAGTAGACGAGCAGCTGAACAAGTTAATTGCTCAGGGCGTCCTTGAGGCTGTTGATCATGCAAGACGGGAGACACCAATCATCACACCCATCAAGCCTGATGGGTTGGTATGCATTTGCACAGAATATAAGTGCAGACTCAAAAGTCCCAGTTGTCAACTATCTGCTGCACTCCCTGAGGGAGGGCAAGGTCTTCGCCAAACTTGACCTTGCCCAAGCGTAACAGCAGCTGCCAGTAGATGATGCCACAGTGGAAGCCCAGACCATCGTAATGCATTGGGAAGCATTTTGTTGCCATCAGCAGTAGTTTGGGGTAAGCTTGAAGTGCTTGAAATGCTATGAGGCAGTATATAAGGAAACACTTTAAGCATGGCTCCAGGCATCTTCCAAAGCCTCATGGAGAGGATTCTACAAGGCCTTTCTGGGGTCATGCCCTATTTTGGTGATGTCTTGGTGTCCACAGCTTCCATCCAACAGCTGTTCAAATGCCTTCATGCTGTCCTCACCCGATTCCCGGACCCCGGTCTAAAAGTGAAATGTGAGAAATGCCAGATCGCCGTGCCCCAAATGGAATTTCTGGGCTATCTAGTAGAACCCTCTGGTCTACACCCCACAGCAACCAAGACTTGTGCCATCCTGCAAGCTCCTCGGCCCAAGAACAAAATGGACGTGCAGGCTTTCCGTGGACTGGTCAATTTTTATCACATGTTCCTGCCCCAAAAAGCAACAATTGCAGAGCCTCATCACCACCTCCTCGACAAGAAAGTGTCATGGTCATGGGATCATTGAGAAACTGCTGCCTTTAACACAGTAGGGACTGTTATCTTCGGACAGTGTGTGGGTGCAATACAATGAAGCATGGCCACGGGTCCTTGCATGAGATGCCTCGCTTTTCGGCATTTGCGCTGTCCTTAGCCATAGCTTCCCTGATGGGTAGGAAGGTCCCATCGCCTACTTTTCAAGAACTCTATCCCCAGCTGAGTGAAACTACAGCCAGCTTGACAAAGAGGTGCTGGTGCTTGCGGCCACAGTCAAACAGTTCCACGAGTACCTGTACAGGTGAACCTTCGACTTGGTCACTGATCACAAGCTGCTCCTGGGTCTCTTCATGGGCAATCACCCAATGCCGCAGATCTGCTCACCTCAGATGTTGCAGTGGATGGGTTTCCTGGCAGCCTACAGCTACTGGCTTCTACATCGACTTGGAAAGTTTTGGGGCCCACTTCCAGCCTTAGAGGAAGATCCTGCACCAGCTTTGTCCATTCTCCTCATTGAGGATTTGCCAGTTGATCTGGTCTATGACACTGACATGGGTTCCCTCTCTGCCCAGAACTGCACCATTGCCTGGGTCCTCAACTGGGTGTGGAGGGAGGGTGGCCGAAGTGACCAGTGGAGCCAGCCTTCCAGCCCTTCATTTCCTGGCAGCACAAGCTCTCAGCTCATTGTGGCTGTCTGCTGTGGGGAAGCCAGGTGGTAGTCCATCATAAGCTTTGGCGATGCGTCCTCAAGGCCCTGCACGTAGGCCACCTGGGCATTATAAAGATGAAAGCATTGGCTTGGAGCTATGTATGGTGGCCAAACATGGACGAGGCCATCACTGCTTGTATTGAGTCCTGCCAGGCATGCTTGTAGTCATGGCCAGCACCTCCCATTGTTTAGGCAACAGCTGGGAAAGCCCCAAACCACCCTGGTCAAGGGTGCACATCGACTTGGCAGATCCTTTCCATGGCTGGACCTTCATGGTGGTTGTCGATGCCTACTCAAAATGGCTGGAGGTGGCTCTAATGCCTTCTATCACTTCTGAAGCAGTCACTCAGGTTTTGCAGGGCCTGTTTGCCACTCACGGATTGACAGAGGTGCTGGTCTCTGACAATGGAACCCAATTTACTTCAGGGGTGTTTGAATGCTACCTCCTTAGCCTGGGCATCTGCCATGCCTTAATGGCCCCTTTCCACCCAGCCAGCAATGGGTCAGCTAACCAGGGGGACTGGCACGAGTGAGTAACCGAATATCTGCTTGTGCAGCACATCACTCTTCATGCCTCAACAGGACAGAGCTCTCCTGAACTTCTCATAGGGTGCCGTCTGAGATCTCCACTTGACCAGCTGCACCCAGACTTTGCCATTCCTGACCCTCTGGGTTGTGCTAAAGCGCCACAGGCCTTTGTTCCTGGGAACCGGGTTTTTGCTAGGAACTACACTGGGGAAGTAGCTTGGGTGCTGGCTGTGGTTGTAGGTGTCTCTGGCTCCTGCGCTTATCAGGTGGTGCTGAAAGACAGCTGTCTTTGATGCCACCACATCAATCAGCTATGGTGTCAGGTCAGGGACTTGGAGACTTTGAATGATCCTCTGAGTGTCTCTTTGCCTGAGCCTACAGAAGCAGAACATCCAGCGAGAGACAGTAGTCCATGGCAACCCACACTGCAGGCTGAGGACGTACCAAGGAACTTTGATCCAGACAGCATCCCATTGGCTTCTTTGCCAGTCTCCCCTGGGAGATCGCTGGCCACAGTCTCCTCAATAGTCGCGGAGCCTGGAAGTGAGAACTCAGGTCTTACGGTGGCTCCGGCCACACCAAACTCAAATGGGAACTCAGGCAGCCAGGCTGCAACCAACACTGGGCCCTGACGGTCAGGCCGAGTCCACAGGCACCCAGCCTATCTGAAAGACTATGTGCAGCATATAGGCAGAACTAAGCAATATGTTTGTAAATATTGGAACCATTATGTGCATTACTGTATTTACAGAAACCACTAAGCTTGCAAATGTACATATTGAAACTATTATGCATTAACCAATGCCTCATCTTGGTGGGGAGGGGTGTTGTGTAAATATGTTGAAGTTTTCACTCAGGTCCACCTTGCCTATATTTGGCAGGGGAATACTGCCTCCTGATTGGTTGTTCGCTAGCTGGGCTTGCTATATTTATTTTATTTATTTTAGAATATTTTTACCCTGCCTTTCTCCTTGGAAAAGGACCTAAGGCAGCTTACAGCAATGCGGGATAATATACAGTCCAATACAATTAAGACATGTTCAAGTATTTGAGAAAAAGGAGATGTAGGACATCTTACAGCATTAATAGACAACATTACATTAAAGCTACAAGGTTATAAGTAGTTATAAACACAATGTCTATGTGAACCTATAGATTCATATAAAATACATATAATGGTAGTCAATCAATCAGGGAAATCTTGCCTGAAGAGAAAGGTCTTTGCCTGTTTCCAGAAGGACAACAGAGATGAGGCAGTCCTGGCCTCTAGTGGGAGGAAGTTCTAGAGTCTGGGCACAGCAGTCAAGAAGGCCCTTTCATGGGTTCCCACGAGACGTATCTGTGAGGGTGGTGGGATGGAGAGAAAGGCATTGCCGGATGCGTACTTGAGTCGGTTCTTACTGTGAGATTCGATCTTTGAGGTGGCTAGGACCCAGGTCATACAGTGCTTTCCTGAACTTTTCATCGGTAGGCCTACATAGAGTGCATTACAGTAGTCTAGCCGGGATGTCACTAGGGCATGTGTCACTGTGGCCAAAGCTGGTTTCTCAAGAAAGGGATGTAACTTGTGTACTAGCCTTAATTGTGCAAATGCGCTCCTGGCCACAGCCCTGACCTGGGCATTCAAGCTCAAGAATGAGTCCAAGAGCATCCCCAAGCTGCATACCTGATTTTTCAATTGCAGGGTGGCCCCATCCAGAACAGGTTGCATCCCTACCCCTATATAAGCAGCCCAACTAGGCTGTTTGGCTATGTATGTCTGTTTTTGCCCAAATCAAGAGCTGTTCATCATTCTTCTGGGTTGTCTCCATCCTTCATTCCCACTATTCAAGACATACAGACAGAGATCAATGCAAGGAGAAAAAATTTGGGAGTGGGTGTCCTTATGGTCCAGAACATCACACCCAATTTAGTACATTACCAGAATACCAACCACAAGCATGCCCCTTCTCGTGTTGGAAGACCCAACACCTGATCACCTGGGGGGAAATGCTGCTTGAATAGCTCCAGCTTGAAAAAATATCCCCAGTGTCAGGGAAAGGGTGTGTGTGGAAACGACACTCTGGGGAGAAAAAACCCTGCCAGCCTGATTCACATTATCCTTTATGTCATCTGATCAATTGCTTAAAAATAATAATTAAATTTTCCATTTTCACCTCCTCAGCAAATCCTCTACTGTTTACCCTTGTAGTTGCATCCTGAGTCTGAGGGTCAAAATCCCCTTGAATTCATAATATGGTCTTCGTGCAGCTTTACATTCATTTCCTTTAATACTAGATGACTGTGGAATGTTTCACCGTGCTTTTTCATTGGTCATTAGGAAAAGAACATCCCGTCTTATCCTGACAGAGAAGGTGAGAGATGGGAGAAACAAGGACAACATAGATAGATGTCATCAATTCAGCGTCCTGTAGATCTGAGGGAACTTGAAGGCTAACAAATGATGGGAGAGATGGCACAATCCAGATAGTCTGAGAAGATCTGCTTATCTTGCCCTACGTTCCTCTAAAACAGGGGTCCTCAATCTAAGGCCCCGGGGCCGGATGCAGCCCCCCAAGGTCCTGAATCCGGCCCCCGGGACCAATTGCAACCCCCCCACCTACCCCTGCTTTGCGAGCAAGCCAACCTCCGCAGCTGCTTCTGTTGCTGAGGCAGATCAAAGCAGTTGGCTATGTCACTTCTCCCACTCCCCCCAACTACCGCCCAGATGATCAGCATGCTGGCTAGTGGGGAATTTAGAGTGGAGGGCTACGGCAAGGTCCCCCGCTCCCCCCACCCACTGTGGTTCGGCCCCCAGTGGTGCCTGGGGCGTGGTGGACTGGCCCACTGTTTGAAAACTTTGAGGACCCCTGCTCTAAAACAATATCCTAATTTTAATTATTGCCCTAAAAGCACTATTGGGCTGGATTTTCTTGGTTTTAGCATCTTCCTATGCCATAATATTATCTTGGAGTTGGGGACATTTATGAATCGGAATAATGAAGACCCTTCTTCATGAACTAGATTAGTTTACAATGGGCAGCAGAATCCTCTGGACTCTGCAAATTTGCAGATCTGAGTTAACGTTACCTGTGGACGTGCTCGTTTCTAATGTTTTTCTCCCCGTCAGGCAAAATGCTTTCTTGTTATGATGCATTCCAATGTATCCTTTCAAGACAGAGGGATTGAAATAATACAGAATCTGGTATCTTGATATACAGTATGTGGGTAACTGGGCACTGGAGGGCAGCATGTTTTAGGTTACAGTCATGTGCACAGTTGCCAACATACATCTTGCACCACTAGTTTGAAACGAGCGCATAGAGGTAACCATGCAGAAAAAATTGCAAACCTATTGGACCAGTTTCTTCTGCTTTATACATTTTTTTAAAACGCCGTACATGCAGCAAATTGCCAAGGTACAGATGTTGCCATGCACATTCGGTCTCTGTTAATGCCATCCTCATTGTTGTACAACCCTCCGGAGTGGTAGAAATATATGTATTTCATCAGGATGACAAGTACACGCTTCCAAATGTTATGATCCAGGATTTTATTCCATCATAAGCATCTGTGCAATAGAATGCCAAAACAGTAGTTAAATGAGCACAGAAGGTTGCTGATAGAACCTCTGCAAATCAGTGGTATGATAAGTACGCACTGTAGGAAACTAGACCCTTCATGGACAATTGCTTATGCCTCTTCTATATTTCTATAGCAGCAACCTCTGTCTGTGCATGCTATTTCATATTCCTTTTATTCTTCACTTGCATTTTCCAAAGAACATTCATATTCATGTAACTTTGATCTGGGTAACAGGCGTCTATTTGCACAGAAACTTGCAACTCACAGATCTTCCCTCTTCTGCTTTCCTTTTGTGATGTGGTGATGCCAATGCATGCGTTTGCTGCTTTGAGATTAGATGTCTCCCTTGCCACACAGAATCAGGGCACATCTGCACTGGCAAAGTCTTCCTGACTGCAGGAACTCTCTCTGGGGCCGTGGCTTTGTCATCTTCAATGCACTTTGCTGGGAATAAGAAACCAGTGCAGTTTTATCTCAAGCGGTTATGCTCAGTTCTGGGATGGCAGGAAGATCTGCACATTCAGCGAAGGGACTGACTGTGGTCGTGTCATATTGGGCTACTCCAAAGTGTATGGTCTTGAGTATTCTGGAGTATTGCATTTGAATTTGTGTGCCTGCTAGACAAACTCGGATTTGATGTAAGGGCTATTGTAGTCAACTTGAACAAAGGATCTCTTTCTCTCTCCAAATACTTACATTTTTGAAAGTTCTTACATATACCATATCTGTTAATTCCTACACTCTACCTGTGAAAGCAAGAGAGGAAGAACCCCATCTGGAAGCCACTTGTTAGGGATATGTTTTATGAAGGAACTTCCTCCCCTCTCCACAAAATCAGGTTGAGAACCTGAGGTGAGGATGAGAAAAAAGGTTATGTTGACACAGCAAAATGTTTATTGAGTGAATCTCTTTAATCCCAGGTTGGGTTTTTGGTTCAGATGATGCACAATTTATCTCACATCCCCCCGACCCCCCAACAAGGGACCTACCACTTTTTATTACACATCTTGCTCCCCCCTTTTCATCTGCTGCTGTTTTTCCCACCCCATTCTCCTCTTCCTTCTTTTACATTACCCAATGGTGGGTAGATTGCTTCTTATGCCAATGGACAATGTGTTGATTCCTCCTTATGCCAGTGGTTTTCCAGTGAGGGTGGGAAGAACGTAAAAGGGAGATCTATGTGATGAAGAAATCATCTTCTAGATTTCATAGGGTTTTTAGGGAGGATTCTTGCAAAACAACCAACAAATTATCCACCCCATTGATGTTCACAGACTATACCAGGGAAATCACGAGTCCTTTGGCACATGGCTCTTCAGTGGTGCAAAAAGGAAGAAAGTGGAAGGTGGATCTGTGAATTCAAGAGAGGATCCTCAGCATTTCATAAGTTTTTTTAGGTGCTGGGGATTCTTGCAAAACTACTAACAAATCATCAATCCCGTTGATGTCCACAGACGACACTAGCGAAATCAGAGAAAAGAGTGAAGAGTGCAGTTTGAAACGCTCAGTCTCCCAGTCCCACCAGTGGTGCATCATGAGAGGCAACATATCAGGAGAGGAGGCACCAGCATCTAAAATCTGAATTTGCACAGCATTGACATTTTATTGACAAACTGATGTCTCCATTGTTAACTTTTTTTAAAAGGGGGGCATGGGTAATGGAAAATGACATTTGTAAAGCCAGAATGTTGTGTGGTGTGTGTGTGAACAAACAATTGTGGGTCATTAAAGGTCTGAACCCTTGCCACGCAATATAGGTCACGTGATACAATCGCACAACCTTCCACAAAAAGGAAAACACAAGAAAGTGGAAGGACATTTTGGATGTCTCCCCACCTTCATCTTTTTGATGCCTAGCGCTAGAATATAAAAGGGTCCAGAAAAAGAAATTCAAGTCTCCACACTGTTTAAGAACTTTAGAAGCTTGCAAGCTTCAAAATGTCCCTGCTCCTTGCGTGATGGAACTTGTCTTGGATCTAGCTGTCTATTTATTCCTGAATGCCAGCATCCCGATAACACACACAGATACACATAGAATTATTAGTTTAATATTGTAAGAGGAAGCAGGGAGAATAAGGAGGGCAGGGGGAGAAAGGGTATTTTTATTTTACAGTTGTCATGTTGCAAATGAAGCCATTAATTCAGGTCAATGTCAAGGGGAATAGGTTCCCAGGGTTTCTGAGCTAATTGGGAACTGGTGAGCAGTGATTTGTGAATACGATAACACAGGGGAGGGAAATAAATTGTCAGTTGATGGGCCAAGCTATTCCCTAGCTTTGTGGATCTGTTTACACCCACTTTCTTCCATCTGAAAGCTAACACTCACAGGCAACACAGGGTGAGAGGGTATTGCACAACATGGTGTGTGTGTGTATTCTGTGATGCGCTCAAATGTCCACGTTGCTAATGCAGGGCCAATCTGTGTGTAGTACTTGCCAGATATGAAAGTTCAAAGCTGGATACTACAAAAAAGAGCAACTATGCCAGGCATGTCCAAACTTTGGCCCTCCTGATGTTTTGGACCACAACTCCCAGAATTCTAAGCTTAGATTGCCAATGGCAAAGGACTGTGGGAGTTGTCATCCAAAACATCTGGAGGACTGAAGTTTGCACATGCCTGAACTATGCGCAACCTACACTTTCTGTCTAAAAGACCGTCCTGACATTATATATCTAACATCTTTCTGAGAGTATGATTCAAAGAAGGATCAGCCCCACCCCTGTTGGTTGCACTCCTTTTTGAGTGACTTTACAAGGTTCTGTGTGCTTGAGTAAAGGGTTAAGGAACTTGAGCCATCCTGGGACCACAATAGTGTTCCTTTTATGCATGGCACTTGGAGCAAAACAGGAAATGCAGAACCAGTGTTTTAACTTGCAGTTGCAAGCTTTCTTGTTGTACAAATCTCTCCAGCAGTGGCAATGGACCTGACACAAATGCCCCATGGGTGGACACCTGACAATGAGCCTATTTTAGCCCTGAAATCTCAGGGAACAGAGTGCTGCTGCTGAACTGGCAACCAGACCCCCCCCCCACACACACAGCTCCCCAGCTCTTGATTCATAAGCCCTCAATTGCTGACATCATTATTGAAAGCCAGTAATACATTCTGGGAGGTTGGGGGGCAACCCTTAACAAATCTTCACACCAAGCTTTTCATGCTGAATCAAAAGCAAACTCTTATTTCAAATGCATCTGTAACAATTGGAAACATGAATTTTACAATGCTCCTTGAAGATGTAAAACATTAAGAAGATACTGAGGCTTCCCCTGAAGCCAGTCCCCCATGTGGGATTATTTTCCAAGATAAAGTCATTTACATAGCATCCCTCTGTGAAGCATCTTTGGTTTATTCAGTAGGATAAATAAAAGCCTCACAGGTACTTGACTTCATGCTGCAATATGTGTAGTCGGCAGGAAAGCTTACTCCATTTGTTAATATTTAATATGATGCTGGGAACGGCAAAGGTTGCTGATGAGGGACCTTGCCGCCTCAAAGCTCACTGCCCACTTCAAAGGCGTTTGTGACACGGAGCAAATATCCTTTCCTTACACAGAACAACCCCTTCCTCCCCTTGGCCTCCCACAAGACTCTCAGCTGAATATTTTAATTCATCCCCTCTGTCCTCACCTTTGGAGTTTGCCAAGGAAGGTCTAATTATATATATATAAAAAGGAAGGCGACAGTGGTGGTGATGAACTACTTTAATTTCCGTTTGTTTTTCTCCCCAGTAGGAAGCAAGGTTTAGAAAAAAAATGTGCTGAAAAGGCTCCTCACTCTCATTATTTTGCAATGGAATTAGATAGGTTTGGATAATGATAATCCGTGTACAAATAAATCCCACACTTCATAATGCTGGGTTTTTAAAATGGCAGGTCAGGCAAAGCTGTGAGAGGCCCCACTCATGTGAGCAGAACAGAATGCCACTTGAGTGGCCAGAGACACAAAATCTCTAGCATGGCATCATAATATCTAAGCACTAACCTGTATTTTTGTGTCGGCCTATTTCTTTCTTTTGCACACATGTATCTACATATATCAAATTATATTAATGGACAAGGAATGAATCCTTTCTCCAATGTGGCAGGGATAAATGTCTGCTGTTTTTTTTCAGAAAACCACTAAACAAGCAACCAAACATACAAACAAACCACAGGATTTTCTCTTATGAGTTTCCTTACAGATCCAAACAGACAAGAAACCATCAGATAAAAAAGGGTAGGTACAGTTTGAAACACTCAGTCTCCCAAACCCACCAGTGGTGCATCATGACGGGCAATGCAGTGGACGGCCACATTCTCACCATTGAAGGCAATGTATCAGGAGAGGAGGCACCAGCATCTAAAATCTGAATTTGTACAGCATTGACATTTTGTTGACAAAATGATGTCTCCATTATTAATTTTTTTTAAAGGGGAGGGCAGGGATAATGGAAAATGACATTTGTAAAGCCAGAATGTTGTGCAGTGGCTGTGTGAACAAACAATTGTGGGCCATTTCACATTAAATAATGCAAGACTGCACATAGAGATCTGAACCCTTGCCACGCATTATCGGTCATACGACACAATCGTGCAACCTTCCTCTGGCAATCCGTCCCCCATGGACCCCTCATGGAGCGGAGATGGTACGGAGAATGAAGCATCTTTATTAACATCTTCCTCTGGAACAGGTATGACAACATCATTCTTAACAAACTTGGCAACCAAACCTTCATCGTAACCGGGCGAGGCCCAAGTGTCCATCTGGAGGGTCAATAGTCCTCAGGGCTGGGCAGCCTCTCGAAGTGTTCTGCATCGGTCGGCCTCCTCATATGTGGCTGCAGTGTCCCACAGCAAGGGTGGTGAACCTAGTCCACTGCTGGCTCCTTCAACCCGGCCTGTCCACATCCCTCTGAGGGGTCCTTCTTCCAGGGACCCACCACCTCCTGAAAGGCGAAGACCCACCATTCCTCGGCTTCCGTCACCTCTCTCCATCCCTTGTCTCCCCTCTCCTCACTCCTCCTTCCTCCCTTCCTGCCTTTTTTCTCTTTTATATCTCCTGCCTCTGAGGCCCCTCCCATCTCTGAGGTTCCCTCCCCTTTTCCCACTAGGAACCCTTCAACAACTTTGGCCGTTACTTCACGAAGTGCATCGCTTCGCAGCAGGATTGCCTTCGCTTTGAATGCGGTGGCGGTCACGTGGTCTCCCTTCGCTCCCACCCCTCTTTCTATGTCCTCACGTGGCGAATGTTTAGGACCGAATCCATTACTACCTCACGTGCTCCCTTCGCATTAGAAAGCTACTTTTCAACGTCCGGTTCCAGCCTCCTTTTAATTTTTAAAAAAATATAACTCGGCGTATCGATGCATCAATACTTGGCTGTCATTTGCGGCAGAGCATGATTACTGTATGATCCTTCGTTTTCTATTCCTGATTTGTATTGTTTCGTCCATTGCTGATGTGAAAAAATTGCTGTTCTCCGTCAGGGTCACTAGGTGGACCAACACACCACATTTGTTGTTTATGATCCCTCAGTTTTGATCCCCCCTCCCCTTTGTTGTGGTTGGTCTGCCTCTGGCGTTGTGGTCATTTTTTCTAACTTGGTCAGGACCACCTGCATCCCCATATCACCTATTTTTGGCACGATGGAGGATGGCACACCTGCCTGAACGTTGCCTTCGGGTTCAGGCACCTGACAGGGCCTCGGCTCTCTCCTGTTCTCCCTGCGACCAAAGTAATTTCTAGTCCTGGAAGTTGTAATTTCCTTCAAAACAGGAGGCATGTCTCCTGAGCACTCTTTAGCACCCCTAAAAATGATTCCCCCCCCCCAAAATGGTGAGTGGATTTATAAACACAACTGCTTATCGTCATCTGCTGATTCTGCATTTGGGGGCATTTTGGACAGTCTGTGAGGCCCCTGCAGGTTCCAGGAAGAGAAAGTTCATCTTTGAATTATCCGAGTTACCCGCGCCTCATATTAAGATATGATGAAGTGACTAGCTTTATTGTACAGTGTGCAGGTTCAGACACCCAGCTATTCAGCAAGAGGTTTGGAGTGATAAATTCATAAGGAACCATTCGGCTGTAACTGGATGGCAGGACAAACAATAAGCAGTTAGTGACTATACGGCAAAGTCTGACTTGAATAATAATATAGCTGGGCTATATAAGCAGCCCAGCTAGGCTGTTTGGCTGTGTGTGTTTTCACCCGAATAAAGAGCTGTTCATCGTTCTTCTGGGTTGTCTCCATCCTTCATTCCCACTATTCAACAGAAAAAGACTACGCCTTCAATTAAAAGGGGGAAAAAGAGAGAAAAGCCTAGATGGATGAGTGATAAAACTCTTAAAATTATTAGTGGCAGATCGGATTTAATATTAAAAGATAGCCAGAAGCCTACATGCAGGTTTTCAACAACTGGCACAAAAGGACAAAAGAGAACTACGGTATTAAAATAATGAGTACAACGCAAAAGAAAGGCACAACAAAGATGAAAAACAAGATATCTCTTTTGGAATATTTAATAAAAAAAGAAGGGTTTAAACCAAGATTAGGAATCCTGAAACGTCAAGTGGGAAATGAAGAGATTATGCAAAGAACTATGCATAACAGGTGCAAGGTTCTTTGGAGAAGAATCCTGTGATTAAGAACCTACAGTTTTGGAAAATGGAGCAGCCATCATAGCAATTTTGAGAAATAAATCACCAGGTATAGATGGGATGCAAACAGAACTGTTCCAAGCTACAGAGATTGAATCTGTCAAAATCCTAAGAAGAATTTGCCAACAAATATGGAAACAAAACAATAGCATCAGACTGGAAACATTCCAAATGCATGTGAATTCCAAAGAAAAAATGTCCAGGAGCATAATAACTATGGTGCCACTGCATTGATTTCACATGCATAGACTAAAATACTGTAATTGGACATGTTTAATCTGGAGAAAATAAGAGTGAGGGGGTGATACGGTAGCATTTTTCAACTATTTGAAAGGCTGACATACAGAGGAGGGGCAGGATCTGTTCTTGATCATCCCAGAGTACAGGATGCGTAAAAATGGGATCAAGTTATGAGACCCCAGCTTTTGGTTGAATATCAGGAAAAAATTCCTAACTGTTAGATCAGTATGATGATGGAATTAATTACCTCAAGAGGTGGCGCACCCTCCAACATTGCAGACAATTAAGAGAAATTTGAATAACAACCTGGCAGATATCCTTTGATTTGTATTCCTGCATCGCACGTGTGTGTGTGTGTGTGTGTGTGTGTGTGTGTGTGTGCTTGATGGGCCCTTCCAACTTCACTATTCTATGCAAAGTGATGCTCAATATTATGTAATGAAGACTTTTAACACATATAGTGTGAGAAATGACATTTGTTCAAATGGGATTCAGAAAAGGATAAGGTATTAGAGCTCATACTATAAATATAGTAGACTGACTGCTGAAGAGTAGGGATACCAAATGCGGTAAGAGATTGGTCCACTGAAGGGCTGGGTTAGAATCCCTGTCATTCATAGAAACTCACTCAGGGGTATGAACTGGTAATGAAAAGGTCCTCCCCCATACATGTGTGCTAGTCATGTCTGACTCTAGGGGCATTGCTCATCTCTGTATTTAAGCCAAAGAGACAGTGTTGTGCAAGTCCATGGCCACACGGCCAGCATGGCTGCAAGGAAACATTGCTTTACCTTCCCACTTTTTACAGTGGTACCTATTTATCTACTTGCATTTACATGCTTTCAAACTGCTAGGTTGGCAGGAGCTGGGGTTATCAGTGGGAGCTCACTCCGCTCCACAGCACCTGGGATTTGAACTGCTGAGGTGCCAACTTTGCAGCCAACACTTTTCAGAGCCTTAGTCCACGGAGCCACCACACCCCTTTTGGAACTGGTACCCCCCCCCTTAAATATCTCACTTACCTTGAAAGCCCTGTTAGGATCACTATAACTTAGTTCTGCCTTGAAGCACAGAACCACAAACTGCAGCGTAACAGAGAATTTCAAAAGAAAACCAGTTTGTGCTTTACAGATTACAGGTTTTTCTGATATATAATCTATAGTAAAGAAGGGATTACTGTTAGGACAGAATATGGAGAAACAGAGTAGTTTCCTTTCGATGAGGGTGTCAAACAAGAATATATTTTATAGCTGTTGTGAG
Source organism: Phrynocephalus guinanensis (assembly GCA_037367245.1). Classification (NCBI taxonomy): domain Eukaryota; kingdom Metazoa; phylum Chordata; class Lepidosauria; order Squamata; family Agamidae; genus Phrynocephalus; species Phrynocephalus guinanensis. Next base: position 116,793,849 of record CM074739.1, read on the forward strand.
TTTTTTTGGCTCTTTGGCTGTGTTCTGGAAGTTTTTCTTCCTGACGTTTTGCCAGTCTCTGTGGCCGGCCCAGAGACTGGTGAAACATCAGGAAGAACAACTTCCAGAACATGGCCAAACAGCCAAAAAACAAAACAAAACAAAACAAAACCTCACAACAGCTCAGCTATCAGATCCCAGCCGTGAATACAATATATTTTATTGAAAAAATACAATATAGTTTATGTCAACATGGGCAAAATACTATTGTGTTATATGGGCAAAATACAATCTACACCATTCTGCATTGATGTAGATTGGATTTTCTGCTGCAAATATTTAATTTAAACTAATTGAAAGTTTCCCATCTCCCCTTCAGGTTCCAAGACTCCTTTAGATTCCCTTTCACCTGCGGAAGTAAAATAAAATGAACAGTCTAAGATGCTAAACGTTGACCAATCCCAGTCAAACAGACTGCGTTGACCCAAAAAACTTGATGAGTTTAGCTTCCAAGTAAACACTTCAATGGAACACTAAATGATCATGCTTTCAAGAGGAATTCACACTCTGCCATCTTCAGGATACAAACGGTATAGTAACTACATTTTAGACTATATTGACACATTCAAAATGTCTCTCTACTTTCTTGCGTTTTCCACGAGACCAATATCACACGGCAAGAGTTGATGCCTAAAGGCAGTCTCACAAATCTGAAATGAAAAAGAGCTACAATGTTGTGGTCATGTGGCCCTTGTGCAAATAATCTTGCTTAAGGAAATTGGCACTTCCAATTACCCCTGTCCTCTTTTAAACAAATTAACATTGGAGAGACATCTGGTTTGGCAACAAAATGTCAATGCTGTCCAAACACAGATTTTAGGGGCTGGTGCCTTCTCTCCTGATACATTATTGCTGTCAATTGTGAGCTGCTGGCCAGCCACTGCGTTGCCCATCATGATGCACGAATGTTGGGACCTGGAGGTTGCGTATTTCAAGCTGTACTCTTCTCTTTTCTCTTCTCTCTATTCTGATTTCCCTGGTGTAGTAGTCTGTGGACATAAATAGGGCTGAGAATTTATTGGTGGTTTTGCAAGAATCCCTCCTAAAAATCCTATGAAATCATGAAGATTTTTTATTTATATCACAGATCCAGTTTGTACTTGCTTCCCACTCTTGTTGTCAATTTTATTAGAAAGGTTGTGATGACAAAACAAAACAAAACAAAACACACAACCAGTACATTCATACAATAAGTTCTGTTCATCTGGAGCCATATAATAATAATAATAATAATAATAATAATAATAATAATAATAATAATAATAATAATAATAATAATAATAATAATAAATGACCTTCAGTTCATATAAATGTTTGGTGTGTTTGATGAAGAGTCATGTGTCTCTTCCATTAGCCCTGTCAAATTCCAAATATTTTCTCCTACTATATTTTGTGTGCCATTTATTATGATAAAAAGGACCAAAGCAGCTGTATACACATATGGAAGGTGCACACAAGGAATCTGCACATGCTTATATGCAGGTATTCTCCATTGCAAAATCTCTGCAGGTGCCCTTGGCAGCACCTGTATAGGACTTAAAGCAGTCTCTGGGTGGCTTAAAAGTAATTACACAGTACACACTGTGGCCCCCCACCTAGCAAGCTGGGTATTAATTTTTCCAACCTCATAAGGAGGAAAGGCGGAGTGAACCTTGAGCCTGCTACCTGGGATTGAACCCTGGGTTGTGAGCATAGTTCTGGCAACAGTACAGCAGTCTAACCACTGTGCCATGAGGTTCCTCAGGTCTGGTGAGCACTCTAGAAAACACAGATGCTGCTCAAAAATTGTTCCACGCCATCTTTTCCTAAACAACTTTGTCCTTATGGGAGGTGGAGTGGTACCATTCAAAAGCTGAGAGATTTATGGAGTGCCAAGCTTTAGAAAGTAGTTGCCTCTTATGAGACTGATAGAACTCATTGCCTAGGTTGTTGTTCATAAAGACAAACTGCCATGGCAGAGGGATTTGGTTTTCTTTATGTACCTTTCTTATTTGAAGCATAATCAACAATCATTCAGGACCTGATCCTGCAAGAATGTGCTGACCTCACTTACATCACAGAGGGTTGGCTGGATGAGCCTGGAGGTGTCAACCTCACTCAGCTCCGTCCTCCAGGTTTCTCTGTGGAACAACAGGCCAGACCAGGGGGGCAGGATGGTGCAGTGGCAATAGTCTACCACAACTCCATCCCTCTTGCTAGATGCCATGTTCCCCAAAGTCCTGGTTTTGAATGTATGTACTTAAAAGTAGGAGCCAGGGACAAGATAGGAATTCTCTTGGTATATCGCCCTCCCCGTGACACAACAACTTCTCTACCTCAGCTTATTGAACTGATAACTGGGCTGATGTTGGAGTCCCCTCGGCTCATTGTTCTGGATGACATTAACATCCATGCTGAAGTGGCTCTGTCAGAGGTGTCTGAAGACTTCATGACCATGTCAACAATGGGTCTAGCCCAAATGGTATCTACCTCAACCCATCCTGCAGGCCACACCTTAGTCCTGGTCTTCTGCCCTGGACAGTGCCGACATTGAGGTAAAGGAACTTTCTGTAGTCCCATTAGCCTGGACAGACCACTATATGGACAGACCACTTGCTTTAACTCACAGCCTGGCCGGGGGGGGGGGGGGGGGTCAGACACAAGCAATACATCCCAGAAGATTGATGAATCCAGATGATTTCTTAAACGCCCTTGGGAAGTTCCCTACCTCTCCGATGGGTGATCCTGTTGAATCCTTGGTTGAACTCTAGAATGGGGAAATGAGCAAAACCATTGACCCGATAACCCCTAAATGTCTCCTTCCTCAAAACAGACCCAAATTGGTGGCTTGGTTTACTACGGAGATGGCAAAATTGAAACAAGTGGCCCGTAGAGCTGAAAGGCATTGGTGGAAAACCCAGATTGAAACAGACAAAGAAACAGTGAAAGGCCTTTGGAAGGTTTACTCCAAGGCAGTGGAGGCAGCAAAGAAAGCATTTTTCTTTACCACCATTGATTTGGCACAAAATCGCCCAGGGCAACTTTTCAGAATAGTCAAAAGTCTGCTGCACACTGACTCATGGGCAGATAACTCAGATCACTTTGTATCTCACTGTGAAGAATCTGCACAACACTTTAGAGGCAAAATTGAACAGATCTGGGCTAATTTGGATGCAGCTATTGATCCTGAGCTTGTAAATAAAACACCCCACCCTCCTTGTCCTGTATTAATGGATGACTTTCAGCTCCTACAGCCAGATGATGTGGTCAAGACCCTTGGGGAGGTGAGGGCCACCACATGTGTGCTGGATTCTTGGATCCTCATGGATCATAAAAGCTGCCAGAGAAGGTATGGCAGACTGGTTAGGAAGAGTAGTGAATGCCTCCTTACAACAGGGCAGGATTCTAGCATGCTTAAAGGAGGCAATAGTAAAACCGCTGTTAAAAAGCCCTCCTTAGACCCAATGATACTGAACAATTACCGACCAGTATCGAATATCCAGTCTTAGGGAAAGTCCTAGAGCTCCAGAGGTTTCTGGATGAGATAAACAACCTGGATCCATTTCAGTTTCACTTCAGGCCTGGCTATGGGACTAAGATGGCACTGGTTGCATTGGTAGATTACTTACGCAGGGAAATGGATAGGGGATTGGTGTCCCTTTTGGTTTTGCTAGACCTCTCAGCTGCTTTTGACACTATAGACCAAGACATCCTCCTGACTCGTCTCTCTGAAATGGGAATCGGGGGTGCTGCTCCAGTCCTTCCTGCAGGATAAAACATAGAAAGTGGTGTTAGGTGGCTCATGTTTGACAGGGCTCTGTTCTGTCTCCTATGTTATTTAACATCTATATGAAACCACTGGGGGAGATTATCAGGTATTTTGGGGTTAGGTGCCACCAGTATGCTGATGATACCCAGCTCTACCTCTCGTCATCTCAGGACTCTAAGGGAGCTACTATCTCAACTTTACATGAGTGTTTAGCTGCAGTAATGAACTGGATGAGGATGAACATTAAACTGATAACTGGGGGAAAGCCGACAGGAGCTGTGTGGCATCCGGTTCGGAACACCTCATCCACAGGGAATGAGGTTGGAAAGGGTAGAGAATCACATAGAGATGACATAGCAGGTATTAGTACTGGGAGAATAATGGAATGTGATAGTTCATCTACTGAAAATAATAGCTGTGGGGGGAAAAGAACAAAGCAGCAGCTGTTGTTGCAGAACCCACTGTACAGGTGCTTCTACGCCAATGCTCGAAGCCTCCGACCAAAAATGGGAGAACTCGAACATTTGGCAGATAGGGATAACATTGATATAATAGCCATAACAGAAACCTGGTGGAATGCAGAGAACCAGTGGGATACAGCAATCCCAGGCTATAAACTCTATAGAAGGGATAGAGAGGGGCGGGTTGGAGGGGGAGTGGCCATCTACGTTAAAGAAGGGGTAAAATCCAGCAGAATGGAGATTGACAGAGGGTCTGACTCCACCATAGAATCACTGTGGGTTAAACTACCAGGTCCAAGGAGTGATGTGATAGTTGGGGTATGCTATCGCCCACCAGATCAAAAACTTGAGGGGGACCTTGAAATGAGGAGACAAGTCATGGAGGTGTCTCAGAAGCACAGGATAGTAATCGTGGGGGACTTCAATTATCCCCACATCGACTGGGCCAATGCGAGCTCCGGGCATGAAAGAGAAACTGGGTTTCTCGACTTGCTGAATGACTGTGCCTTAGAGCAACTTGTCATGGAGCCCACCCGAGAACAGGCAACTCTGGATCTAATACTGTCTGATACTCAGGATCTGGTCAGGGATGTGAATGTCACTGAGCCTCTGGGGAACAGTGACCATGCTGCAATCTCCTTTGCCATGCATGTTGGAGGAAGAGTCTCAAGCAAATCAGACATAAAAATCCTTGATTTTCGAAGGGCAAACTTCCCTCAGATGAGGAAACTAGTTAGAAAGAAATTGAAGGGGAAGGTTGGAAGAATCCAATCTCTTCAGAGTGCATGGAACCTGTTTAAAACAATGGTAACAGAGGCCCAGCACAAGTGCATACCACAAAGAAAGAAGAGCTCCTCTAAGTTCAAGAGGGCGCCAGCATGGTTAACGAGTGGAGTTAGAGAGGCTCTAAAGCGCAAGGAGAGGTCTTTCTGTAAATGAAAATCCTCCCCAAATGAGGAAAATAAAAAGGAACACAAACTCTGGCAAAAGAAATGTAAGAAGATGATAAGAGAGGCAAAGAAAGATTTTGAGGAACACATGGCTAGCAATATAAAGGGTAATAATAAAAGCTTCTTTAAATATGTTAGAAGTAGAAAACCTGCCAGAGAACCAGTTGGCCCTCTGGATGGTGAGGGAGGAAAAGGGGAGATTAAGGAGGACTTAGAAATTGCAGAGAAATTAAATGAGTTCTTTGCATCTGTCTTCACGACAGAAGACCTTGAGCAGATTCCGCTGCCTGCTCTTGACTAAAGAATTAAATCAAATACAGGTTAAAAGAGAGGAGGTTTTAGGACTAATTGATAAATTGAAGATTAACAAGTCCCCGGGCCCAGATGGCATCCACCCAAGGGTTATTAGGGAACTGAGAAATGAAATTGCAGATCTCTTAACGGTAATATGCAACTTGTCTCTTAAAACGGCCACAGTGCCGGGGGACTGGAGGATAGCAGATGTCACACCAATTTTTAAAAAAGGAAGGAGGGGGGACCCGGGAAACTACAGGCCAGTTAGCCTTACATCTGTCCCAGGTAAGATGGTGGAAAGCCTCATCCAGGAGAAAATCTTAAAACACATAGAAGAACAAACTTTGCTGAGAGAAAATCAGCATGGCTTCTGCAAGGGTAAGTCTTGTCTGACAAATCTTGTAGAATTTTTTGAAAAGGTCAGCAGGCATGTAGATTTGGGTGAACCGGTGGATATAGTCTATCTGGATTTTCAAAAGGCCTTTGACACAGTCCCTCACCAGAGGCTGCTGAGAAAATTGCACAGTCAGGGGATAAGAGGGCAGGTCCTCTTATGGATTGAGAACTGGTTGAGAACCAGGAAACAAAGAGTAGGTGTCAATGGGAAATTTTCACAATGGAGAGAGGTGAAAAGCGGTGTGCCCCAGGGCTCTGTCCTGGGACCGGTGCTTTTCAATCTGTTCATGAATGACCTGGAGACAGGGATAAGCAGTGAGGTGGCCAAGTTTGCAGATGACACAAAACTTTTCTGTGTGGTAAAAACCAGAGAAGATTGTGAAGAGCTCCAGAAGGATCTGTCCAAACTGGGGGAATGGGCTACGAAATGGCAAATGTGTTTTAATGTAGCCAAATGTAAAGTAATGCATATTGGGGTGAAAAATCAAAACTTTATCTATCAACTCATGGGCTCTGAGTTATCCGTGACAGATCAGGAAAGAGATCTTGGTGTGTTGGTGGACAGCTCCATGAAGGTTTCTCCCCAATGTGTGGCAGCGGTGAAGAAGGCCAATTCCATGCTAGGGATTATCAAAAAGGGGATTGAAAATAAAACAGCCAACATTATAATGCCATTATACAAAACAATAGTAAGGCCGCACCTGGAGTATTGTGTACAATTCTGGTCACCGCATCTCAAGAAAGACATAGTGGAACTGGAAAAGGTGCAGAAGAGAGTGACCAAAATGATTACTGGGCTGGGACACCTCCCTTATGAGGAAAGGCTAAAACATTTGGGGCTCTTTAGTCTGGAAAAAAGGCGCCTGAGGGGGAATATGATTGAGACGTACAAAATAATGCAGGGCATGAGTAAAGTAGATAGAGGGAAGCTCTTTTCCCTCTCACAAAATACCAGAACTAGGGGACATGCACTCAAATTGAGGGCTGGGAGAGTAAGAACAGACAAAAGAAAATATTTTTTCACCCAGCGCGTTGTTAGTCTATGGAACTCCCTGCCACAGGATGTGGTGATGGCATCTGGCTTGGTTGCCTTCAAAAGGGGGTTGGACAGATTCCTGGAGGAAAAGTCCATCACAGGTTACAAACCATGATGGAGATGTGTAATCTCCAGGCTTAAAACCAGGGTACTTCAAGGGCCAGATGCAGGGGAGTGGTATCAAGAGACAGATATCTAGTCTCATGCGCTTCCAAAAGCATCTGGTGGGGCCACTGTGAGATACAGGAAGCTGGACTAGATGGGCCTTTGGCCTGATCCAGCATGGCTCTTCTTATGTTCTTATGTTCTTAACAAAATAAAACTAAACCCAAAAAAGACAGAGGTGCTCCTGGTCAGTCGAAAGAGAGAACAAGGGATAGGGATGCAACCTGTACTGAATGGGGTCACCCTTCAATTAAAACATCAGGTGTGCAGCTTGGGGGTTATCTTGGACTCATCCTTGAGCTTGGATGCCCAGGTCACAGCTGTGGCCAGGAGCACATTTGCACAACTAAGGCTAGTATGCAAGTTACACCCCTTTCTTGAGAAACCAGCTCTTGCCACGGTGACACATGCCCTAGTGACGTCCCGGCTGGACTATTGTAATGCGCTCTATGTGGGGCTATCAATGAAAAGTCTCAGGAAACTTCAACGGGTTCAAAATGCAGCAACCAGACTGCTGACGGGCGGGGTACAGAGATCACATTATACCCCTATTAAAACAACTCCACTGGCTGCCAGTCAGCTATCGAGCACAATTCAAGGTGCTGACCTTGACCTACAAAGCACTATATGACCTGGGTCCTAGCCATCTCAAAGATCAGATCTCACAGTATGAACTGACTCGGGTGTTAAGGTCATCAGGAGAGGCCATTCTCTCCATCCCACCACCCTCACAGGTACGTCTTGTGGGAACCCATGAAAAGGTCTTCTCGACTGCTGTGCCCAGATTCTGGAACTCCCTCCCACTCGAGGCCAGGACTGCCTCATCTCTGTTGTCCTTCCGGAAACAGGTAAAGACCTTTCTCTTCAGGCAAGCTTTCCCGGAATGTTGGATTACCTTGTGTATTTTATATGAATCTATGGGTTCACGTAGACTTTGTGTTTATGACTACTTATAACCATGTTGCTTTAATGTAATGTTGTCTATTAATGCTGTAAGGTGTCCTTCAATTCATTGTTCTCAAATACTTGAACATGTCTTAATTGTACTGGACTGTGTATTATCTGTCATTACTGTAAGCTGCCTTGGGTCCTTTTCCAAGGAGAAAGGCAGGGTAAAAATACTCTAAAATAAAAATAAATAATATAACAAATGTATTTTCTGCTTTAGACCAAGTTGGCTCAAACCATGCTCTTTGTTCAGCCCACTTGTGATTAAGGTATAAACGGACCTCAGGTATGACCAAATTCCAACCTTGTCACAATATGTTTCTTCCTACTGTCCCTCACCCCCACCCCACCTCCGACACCTTGTGCAAGAGTTCTGGGATTGTTACAAGATGCTCTGCAGACCCAATTTAATATTTTTGATAGGCAGCTTAATTCTAGTTATTACAGCAATGAATGGCCAATACAGTATTTAGAGCAAAATAATTATTTAAAAAAGAGTGTCCCCTGCTGCACAAATCTGAACAATCATGGCACATAATCGGTGCACTAGAAAATGCTCCAGCATCTGGCAGGTTATTAATAAATTGAATGCAATCTGTGAGAATGGGGAGATTCAAATGAGTGAACCAACCATCTGCTCTGCAGTATTAATCCTGATGGTTCCCGGAATCCTTTGGCAACCTGCTTATCATGGAGAGAGAGAGAGAGAGAGAGAGAGAGAGAGAGAGAGAGAGAGAGATTGCTCTGCATTCACATAGAACTGACCTGCTAAGCAGCAATGATGCAAAATACATACATGGGCCAAATCAGCAATTACTATACGTGTGGACTATTCTGTGACATCCTGGGTGACGGAGCTTGTTTTTGAAGGGATCAGTTAGCCATGGCAACTGCTTTGCAGCTCAATTTGATCAGGCCTGGCGCCTTTCCACATTGTATACAGATCTGCTTGTAAAGGGCTTAAAGAGCCCCCTGGTGGCAATGGCCCTATTAAAACCATGTTTCCAGATAATGAAGCAACGGCATCTCCACAGGTGGCCTTTTGCCCAATTGCTGCCTATGAGGAGCCCAACTAGCCCTGATGGTAAAGGAGTTTTGCATTTAGAACAGGCAGGGTATTTTTTTAAAGATATAAGTAGCCCAAGCTGTGGGCAGAGACAGGTGGTTATTTGGAGTGCTGAGAGGGTGTGCGCAGGAGGTTCTTCCCTTGTTGTGGTCTTCAGGAAATGCTCTCTCCCTGGAGCAATTTTCACATGGAGGAAGATTCTCCTGCCGGTCTGCCCTTGGCGCTTTTCATACCTTGGTGTCAGAAGTCAGGTTAAACGTGCACAAAGCCCCAGCTGGATGGAAATGTCCAGGAGCTGTCTGCCTTAATAATTCTGCTCAGGATCTCACCTGCACACGAAGTGGGATTGTGGAGTGGGTGAGTGGTGGTGAAAAATATATCAAGAGACTTTCTGAGCAGAGAAGGCAAAAACCATTTCTTTGGGAGTATGTCTGTAAAGGTCCTCCATCCATCCACATTAGGTTACCCAGAATGTGAGTCATGGCAACTGGAGTTACTTTCTTGTGGGACTGAAACATTTCACTACTTGTTCAAATATCTTCCTCAGTCTGAGGCAAGTTGGTGGGAGGCTTCCGATTTATAGTTCACCTTGGTTTTACACCACCCTGGTCTGAATAGGCTCATTAGGTGGACAGTGGCCTGAATCAGCCCGTTTAGGGGAACAGTATCTCAATAGGCTTGTTAGATGTACAATGGCCTGGGGTGAATGGAAGTCCCACCTATGCAACCCTTCCCAACACCTATTAAGTATTGTTTTTGTTAGCTGTGGCCTTCCTGGTGGAGGTGTGAGGTGCTACTGATTTGTCTGGGGATCGATGAAAAGGCAGCATGGTAAATGGGAGACAGATTGTGTCTAAGTCCCCCACATATTTCTTTGGGAGGGACCTGTGGCTTCTCTTCCAAATGTTGAAGACACCTGTGGAGCATGGGTCTCTTAAAGCATGTGTTTAATCCTGTTTGAACGGGGAGCCTTTGAAATGCTGCTGTTGTCATTGCAAACCAATTTTAAATTAAATATACTTTTTAAGGTTCTCTTTTGATTTGCTGTTTTATCGCCTGCTTTCTCTGCCACTTTCAGCGGTCTTTTCAGAGCTGAAAAATGACACAGAAGAGAGAAGACATAAATGCTTGCTTGGTGCTTTCAGGTGAATGAATGAAACGAGCTCTCTCATAACATCTTGCCCTCCTCGACAACCTCGAGCGGTTGCAGAGGAGGGTGACCAGGATGGTTGAGGGTCTGGAGGAAATGTCTTATGAGGAACAGCTTAGGGAACTAGGAATGTTTAGCCTTTCAAAAAGAAGGCTGAGGGGGGGATATGATAGCTATGTTTAAATATTTGAAAAGGATGGCATATTGAAGAGGGAACAGGTTTGTTTTCCATGGCTTCAGAGACTAGGACTCGGGGCAATGGTTTCAAACTACAGGAAAAGAGATTCCATTTGAACATTAGGAAGAACTTCATGACAGTTAGAGCTATTCAGCAGTGGAATATGCTGCCGCGGAGGGTGGTGGAGTATCCTTCTTTGGAGGTTTTTAATCAGAGGCTGGATGGCCATCTGTCGGAAATATGTGATGGGGGTTCCTGCATGGCAGGGGGTTGGACTAGATGGTCGTTGAGGTCTCTTCCAACTCTATGATTCTATGATTCTATGATTCTAAGAAATTTTGAAGCAGAAGATCTGCAACGTCATCCTCTTTTTCAGATTTGTGTTTTAACAGCTGGCGTTCGCACTGAGGAAAGAACACAAAAACCAGACAGTGTCCAAGCAGAACCCACACAGGGAAGAGGCACATCTCATGTTTCATCATTAAAATACCTAATGGGAAATGTGTATTTCTTGCTGTTATAATGTTGTCCTTCCGGGCATACAGTTCTTTCGAAGTTTCGTGACTGAGCAAATGGTTCCTGTGCTGATTTTACAATGACCAATCAGAAAACAAAAACAAGCTAATTTGCAGTATGCAGAGGAATGCTCTTACTACATAAACAGACCTTTTTTATCACTTAAGGAAGCGCTGCTTCTAATAAAATGCTACTACCTAATATCAATTGAGAAGTATAACTGCTTTCTGTTGTGACCTGGCAGCCATTTGGATGCTGGTGAAATTTGCGACATCCTATCACAGTGACAAGCAGCTGCTTCTTTTTTTCCTTTTTTTAATTTTTAATTTTTTATTTTTTTCTTTCTGTTTGCATAGCATTGTTCAGTTAACACCAACAGTCTTGAAGCATATACCAGTGCAACTCTTCCTTGACTGGGGCTGCTCCTATTACTGGTTCTATCTATCTATCTATCTATCTATCTATCTATCTATCTATCTATCTATCTATCTATCTATCTATCTATCTATCACACCTGTGAAGACTCTCAGTCATCCAGGTGAGTTTATCTGGAAGTTGAGTCATGGCAACTGGACTTCTTTTCTTGAGAGATTGAAACGTTTTGCTGGTCTTCCAAGAGCTTTGTAAGTCTGACAAAGCTGTTTGGATGAGCAGCAAAACATTTCAGTCTCTCAAGGAAAGAAGTCCAGTTGCTATGACTCAACTTCCAGATCTGTTACATTTATATCCCACCCATCTAGACTAAAAGGTCACTCTAGCAGCCCACAACATTTAAAAATAATGACAGTCTATACACATAACACAGAACCATAATTAAAAACTATTGTCAAGTATACTAATACATATACAACCATGACAACACAATTTGTTGTTTCCCATTGCTGTTTACTACTTGTTCTGCAGATATTTCTGATGCTTGTATTAGTTTGCATCAGACAAAGTTTTGGACTGCAGACTCTGATTTTGGTCTGACAAAGTAATAATAGAAATAATAAAAATAATAAGTAATAAGTAAACAACAACAAAAAATTGGACATGATAAGAGTAGAGATGGGCACGAAACGAACTTTTTTCGTTTCTGTTATTCATTATTCGTTTCATTACGTAATGAAACGAATAACGAAAATTGTGATGAAATTGGAACGAACCGAACAGAACCACGAAAATTAGGTTCGTTACGTTTCGTTTTCGTTAATGGCGACACACAATGAAATGAGCTGTTTTTAAATGTTAAAAAACATCCTGAATATCCGTAAAAACCCAGCGATAATTATTTATTCTGCCTGATAATACCGAACAGGGGGGACTGGGGTCCTTAAAACGTGCATTTATGTCTTTTCTCAGATCGCTGTATTTTTTTCCTTTAAGGTGAGTTAGGGGACATCGACCCAAAATGGCTCCCAGATGCCTAATATTGATTTCTTGGGTATTAAGAGTAGCAAAATTAGTGCATTGGCCATTATGCAAAAAAAAACAAAGAAAAACCATAGTTGCTTTCACACGACCACTAAAATCTGCTGCAAAGTGGTCGCTGATGTGGAGCCTAAAATCGTTTTCCCATGAGCAGCAGACTTTAAAAAAATAAAATGCTCTGAGACCCCCGGGCAGGCGGGCTGAGGCCTTTTATTAAGTAGGGTAAACAAAGCATTACAGAATTAGGGGTGGAGAATCATTGACAATAGGACAGAGGAAGACAAAGGAGGAGGGATGGTCTTTGGTCATGTAGCCTCCTGACCTGGGGGGCATCTCTGAGCCTGATATCTGGGTGGTACCTCTCCCCCTCCCTGGCCACTGCCTGAGTCATGCCTGCTGGAGCCTGTTATGGCCTGTGCCAGAGGTCATGTAGAGTTCACTTAAGGGCTTGGCTTCCATGCTTGGTCCTGACCTCTCTGTGGCGTGCTTCTATGCCTGGAGTCTAAAGGCTTGCTCAGTGCTGCCAGGTCCTTTGGGGTTCTGTGTGACCCCAATCTCCTACACCCACTTAAGCGCAACCCAGCACATCTTACAAGTACCTGGTCCCGACTTGGTAAAATCCTTGTTGCTGTTCAGATGCAGATTGTACAACATTACTCGAATCCATGGGAACATGGAAAATCCACATCAAAACCTTTTTGCCCCTGTTATGGTATCTTTGCTGTGGTTCTCAGTTGTGGGATCAGAACATTTGCGGATTTTCAAAATGCGACCATGGGAACATCCGATCAGCGACATCAACCATGTGACCGCTCTGGGGTGGTGGTGGTCTGGATCAAAGTTTGCTACACGTTTTAGTGGTTGTGTGAAAGCAACTGAACACATAAGCAAAAACTTGCCAGCCTTCAAAAATCCATGGGAACTTCAGGGAGAGAAGGTGTCAGAAAATAACAAGGTCAAGATCTTGTGGGACTTTCAGATCCAAACTGGCAGACACCTTGAACACCAGACATAGTAGTACTGTAACAGAATGAAGAAATGTCTAGATTGTTGACATTGCAATTCCAGGGGATGCCAGAGATGAAGCTAAAGAATTGGAAAAACTAACAAAATAACATAAACCTAGCAATCAAAACATCTTGCTTGTGAATGAAACACACTTTAGTTGTCCCCGTAGCCATTGGAACATTGGGATCAATGCCAAGAAACTTAACAAGCAGCTCGTCTGTGAAGATTCTCAGTCATCCAGGTGCGTTTATCTGGGAGTTGAGTCATGGCTACTGGACTTCTTTTTGAGAGATAGAAACGTTTCGCTGTTCATCCAAACAGCTTCATCGGTCTGAATGCAGCTGGTGCAAACCCTGACTCTTATAGGCAGCTTTGACCTCTAGTCACCCTGGCCTCAATTAGGCTCATCAGATGAACTAAATAGGCTCGTTAGAGAGACAATGGTATCCTTAGCCTTGAGGTGAACCATGGCTTAAGGTGCTGAAACCTATCAAGAAAGGGTCGTTAATGGTCGTTAGCTATGGCCTTGGTGGTAAAGGCTTTTTGATTTGTCTTGGTAGTGTGGAAAGCACAGCTTGATAAGTAGCAGATAAACTATGCCGGAGGCCACCACCTCTGTTGAGGGAGGGATTTTCAATGCTCACATGAATGGCCTCCCTTACTCCTCTTTCAAACCACCTCTCTTCTTTGTCTAATATGTGTACATCCTCATCTTTGAAAGAGTGCCCTTTCTCCTTCAAATGGAGGTGTACTGCTGATTCTGGACCTGAGCTGTTACCCCTCCTATGTTGGGCCATCCTTCTGTTTAATGGCTGTTTGGTTTCCCCAATGTAGAGGTCTGAACACTCCTCACTGCATTGGACCGCATATACTATATTGCTCCTTTTATGGTTGGGTACCGGATCCTTTGGGTGGACAAGTCTCTGCCTTAGTGTGTTTGTGGGTTTGAAATAAACAGGGATGTGGTGTTTGCCAAAAATCCTTTTAAGCTTCTCTGACACTCCAGCCATGTAAGGAATGACCAGGTTCTTCCGCAAAGTCTCACCCCAACAAGCCTCCGCCTACAATCAACAGTAAGAAGCCATCGGGCTAACAATATCCTCCAGAGAGCTCAAGAACAACTTCTCAATGAGAGGATCAGACAAGTCCACTTTACCTTAGACACACTGCAACACAGAAAAGACCACATTCACCAAGAACTACTCTCCACCCTATCCAAACCAGCAGTGGATGCAGTCATAGAATTTGTCCAGAAAGCACAACTGGCTCAGCATTGCAAAGGCAAAGAGAGGCAAATGAAGAAGTTCGATCTTCTCCTCTGCCGGAAAGAGGCAGTTAAAGAGCTTGGCAGGAGGAAGAAGGATGAAGGGACCATGACACGAGATGTAAAGGACAAATGGGTGAAGAACCTCTCAAACAGGGAACTCACCCAGACAGAGAGAGAGGTCCTATCCAAAGGCCTAAATTTTGCCATCACACCCAAACAGGTTCCGGTTGTGGATTTCATCACAGCGACAGAATCAGCCATCCACAGCAACAATCTGCCAGCAGCAGAAGCAGAACTACTCAGGATAAAAGTCTCTGCTGCATTATCCAGTGCTCAACCACCACCATCCAACCTCACCAGCCAAGAGAGAAGTGCTGTGACATCCCTCAGCAGGGATGAGAGCATCACAATTCTGCCTGCGGACAAAGGAAGGTGCACTGTCGTCCTCAATACGGTGGACTACCACGAGAAGGTTATCACACTTTTAGATGATCAGCATACATATGAAAAACTAAGAAGAGACCCCACCAGCAATTACAAGAAGAAAGTAATAGAATGCTTAAAACTCTTGGAGCAGGAAAACGCAATTGACAGGGTGACCTACCACCGGTTATATCCCGGAGAGACAGTCCCCTGCTTTTATGGACTTCCCAAGATCCACAAGCAAGGAATCCCCCTCAGACCTATTGTCAGCAGTATAAATTCAGTGACTTATAACATCGCAAAATACCTGGCAACCATCCTAGCCCCACTGGTTGGACACACGGACCACCACGTACACAACTCAGAAGAGTTTGTTTCTAAAGTCAGGGAGCTCAAACTGGATACAGAGGAAACCATGGTATCCTTTGATGTTACATCACTCTTTACCAGCATACCCACCACTGATGCGCTAATAATGGTAAAGAGAAGATTAAGAGAAGACAGCACCCTCACCTCCAGATGCCGACTCAACCCAGACCAGATATGCCTGCTCCTGGACCTGTGTCTGAATACCACATACTTCATGTACAGAGGGGACTTCTACAGACAGAAGCATGGTTGTGCCATGGGTTCTCCAGTGTCACCAATTGTTGCAAACCTATACATGGAAGAAGTGGAGAAGAAGGCACTCAACACCTTCCCAGGGACAACACCATCTCACTGGTTCAGGTATGTAGATGATACCTGGGTGAAAATCAAGACTCGGGAAGTACAGGCCTTTACAGACCACATCAATGCAGTGGACCCTAATATTAGGTTCACTAAAGAAGACACCCAAGACAACAGGCTGGCTTTCCTGGATTGTGCAGTCATCATCAGACCTGACCGTGGCCTGGAAGTAGAAGTTTACAGGAAACCCACCCACACAGATCAATACTTACTGTTCGACTCCCACCATCCATTACAGCACAAACTAGGAGTCATCAGGACCCTAAGCCACAGAGCAGAGAGCATCCCCACCTCCACAGAAGCCAAGAAGAAGGAAGACAGGCACCTGAAGACAGCACTTAAGGCCTGTGGATATCCAAAGTGGGCCTTCAACAAAGCAGTGGGCCATCCCAGAAGAACAAGGGATCAGTCTGAGACCCAGACCCAGCGGAAGAACCTGGTCATTCCTTACATGGCTGGAGTGTCAGAGAAGCTTAAAAGGATTTTTGGCAAACACCACATCCCTGTTTATTTCAAACCCACAAACACACTAAGGCAGAGACTTGTCCACCCAAAGGATCCGGTACCCAACCATAAAAGGAGCAATATAGTATATGCGGTCCAATGCAGTGAGGAGTGTTCAGACCTCTACATTGGGGAAACCAAACAGCCATTAAACAGAAGGATGGCCCAACATAGGAGGGGTAACAGCTCAGGTCCAGAATCAGCAGTACACCTCCATTTGAAGGAGAAAGGGCACTCTTTCAAAGATGAGGATGTACACATATTAGACAAAGAAGAGAGGTGGTTTGAAAGAGGAGTAAGGGAGGCCCCATTCATGTGAGCATTGAAAATCCCTCCCTCAACAGAGGTGGTGGCCTCCGGCATAGTTTATCTGCTACTTATCAAGCTGTGCTTTCCACACTACCAAGACAAATCAAAAAGCCTTTACCACCAAGGCCATAGCTAACGACCATTAACGACCCTTTCTTGATAGGTTTCAGCACCTTAAGCCATGGTTCACCTCAAGGCTAAGGATACCATTGTCTCTCTAACGAGCCTATTTAGTTCATCTGATGAGCCTAATTGAGGCCAGGGTGACTAGAGGTCAAAGCTGCCTATAAGAGTCAGGGTTTGCACCAGCTGCATTCAGACCGATGAAGCTGTTTGGATGAACAGCGAAACGTTTCTATCTCTCAAAAAGAAGTCCAGTAGCCATGACTCAACTCCCAGATTAACAAGCAGCTGCAGATCTCAGAAATAGCACCATCAGAACTACAAAAAATGGAAATATTAGGAACAGCATGCATATTGCACTGATATTTAACAGATACTTGGGTTTTTGGTTAAAACGTGTATATATTATATAATGCCAGTCTATGTTTATATAATTTTGATTGAATGTGCCTGGTATTTTTTTAAATCACCACCACCACCACCACCACCAGCAACCCTCTATTTCCTTGCAGCCCAGTCCTCCGAAACTGCCTGGTAGCCATTGACAGACACTCTCCCTTGCTCTGTTTATTCATCTTCTAGCCATCTAAGTTAGTAGACTTTAACAGAGGCAGCATGAATGAGTTCCCCTGTCCGCAGCATGTTACAAAAGTAAATTTCTTAAGTTAACCTACTGACAATGAATAGCATTTGGTGAACTGCAGTTTTAATATAACGGGACTGGAGAGAAGGAAAAGAAAATGCATCGGCGCATTCACTCCCTACACCATGTATGGTTTTAAACAATGTTATTATTGATCCCCTCAGCCAGCCATTTCCAGAAACTAAGAAGCCCCAGATGTTCTTTCTTTTCTTTCTTTTTTTTGTAGGAAAGGTGACCCAAAGTTTGGATCATTCTGGTTGCTCTTTTCCTGCACTTTGTCCAATGTGATTTTTTTTCAGGAACAGGGCAACCAAATGTATACACAGTATACCAATGGTGGTTGACTCATAAATTTATATTGTTGTGATTACATGCCATAAAGTTGTCTACAACCTATGATGAACCAGTGAATTAATGACCTCTAATTAACAGCCCTGCTTAGGTTTTATAAAGCCAAGCATGTGGCTTCCTTTACCGAGTAATCCCATCATGCATTTAGTCTTCCTTTTTCTTTTGTCTTCAATTTTCCTCATCATTTTTGTCTCTTCCTGTTTAGAGATGGGCACGTTATTCATTTCGTTACCTAACAAAACAAATAACGAACCCCAGAGTGAATTTAGAACAAAACGAAGCGAACCAAAAAAAATTGGTTTGGTTTGGTTCGGTTTGTTAATGGTGGCACCTGAGATGTCTCCTACCTGGTGCTGGTCTTCCTGGTCCAGTCTTCCTGGCTCGGGGGGGGGGGGGGGAGGACCAGGGAAAAAAAAATCCAACCGGCCTGCACTACAGCTGTAGTGTGGGCCATGTGGTCGGAATTAAAAAAATAAAAATAAAAATAAAAAAGGAGTGCTGACCTGGCCTCAGGGGTGGCCGGGTTGGCGCCCTAAAATGAAAAAAAAATATTAAAAATAAAACCATTGCCGACCAGGCCCCAGGAGCTGCATGGTTGGCACTTGAGGGGGAAAAAAAAGCAGACTGGCTACATGGTCAGACCTGGAAGTAAAAATAAAAAATAAAATAAAATAAAGGAGCACTGACCCTAAAATAAAGAAAAAATATTAAAAATAAAACCAGCGCCGATGTGACCCTAGGGGCCATGTGGTCAGCGATTAAAAAATAATAATTAAAAAAAAACATTTAAAAAAACCAATCTGGTGCGTGGGCCTGGTACCGGCCCGCGAGTGTTGCACCTGGTCCGCGGGCTGCAGAACCAGCCTGTGGCCAGCAAAACAAACAAACAAACAAAAAAGCCCACCACCCTGTGCTATAGCTATAGTGTGGGCCACGTGGTTGGAGTAAAAAAAAACCCAATAAAAATAAAATAAAAATAAATAAATAAAAAAGGAGCGCCGACTCAGTACCAGGGGTGGCCAGGTTGGCACCCTAAAATAAAGAAAGAAATATATAAAAAAGACCAGCACCGACCCAGCCCCAGGGCCGTGTGGTCGGCGCTTGAAAAATAAAAATATAAAGGGCGCTCCAACCAGGCCCCAAGATGGCCGGGTCAGTGCTCTAAAATCAAGAAAAACTAATAATAAAAAAGAAGTTCCCATCTGGCCCCAGGGGCCCCAGGGGTGGGTGCTTGAAAACAAAAACAAAGAGGCATTGGCCCCATGCCAGCACCTCAAAAAGCCCCTGCCGCAGGGGCCAGGATTCGCCGCCACCACCGCCACCGCCGAGCCATTGCCGGCGCCGGTATGAACCTGAACCGGTTTGGATTGGTTCGGGTTCGTACAATTTTTTTAAAAAAATTAGTACGGACCCGAACCCGAACCGAACCAAGGGTGGGACCGAACCAGACGAACCTGAACCATGGGTTTTCTGATTCATGCCCACCTCTAGTCCTGCTTTATGAGACATCGTTCTTGAAGACAATATTTGCAGCACGCCAGTCCCCCGTTCTGACCCCTCAGCTCACTGCCACGTGTCTCGGAGCCATTCCGCCAGTGCCTCTGACCTATCTTGTCTCCTGATGAATGCCAGGTCAGTCCACAATAAGATCCCCATCATTTATGATACCATCGTTGATGGAAGGGCCGACCTGGCATGCATTACTGAGACCTGGGTGGGAGCAGAGGGAGGAGCTTCGCTCGCCCAGCTGTGCCCCCCTGGGTTTCTGGTACAGGGAGCGGGAAGGTCGGAGGGTTGTAAGGGGGGCGGGGTGGCCATTGTGTACAGGGATACTATTCAAATCAGCAGGGCCTCAACGTTGGTGATTCCAGGGTTGGAATGTATCCATCTGTTGGTTGGGCAGCGGGACAGATTTGGCATTGTGCTCGGTTAACGTGCTCCCCGGAACCCAGCACAATCCCTACCGGAGCTCACCGAGTTCATCGCCGCAGCACTTTTGAGAACCCCCCCCCCCGCCTTCTGGTAGTGGGGGACCTCAATGTGCATGCTGGCGGTGGCCTGTCTGGTGCAGCTCTGGAGTTCATGCAGTCCATGACCTCCATGAACCTGTCCCAGCATGTTCTATGCCCAACCCACAGGTCTGGACATACCCTGGATCTGGTATTTACCTCCACGTCTGAGGATTCTTGTCTGAGGGTGTGGGACATCGTGCCCACCCCCGTGTCATGGTCAGACCATCACCTGCTGTCTTTCTCTGTATCAATCGCCGCCCCACCCCACGGGGACCTTTGGCCATCTGTATGGGCCCGCCCCCGAAGACTCCTGGACCCTGCTCGGTTCTGGGAAGCCCTTGGGGAGCCTCCTGGTGGACTGGCTGACGATCTGGTAGACACCATGGTGGATCAATGGTTTGATGAAACATCCCGGGCTGTCGACCAGATCGCCCCTAGGCGCCTCATCCGCTGCAGAGCTCGTCCCTCACCGTGGTTCACGGTGGAGTTATGAGCGATGAAGCAAGAACGGAAGAGGCTGGAGCGCAGCTGGAGGAAGAACCGGACGGCAAATAAGAAGGTTGCAGTTATTATCCAGTCCAGGCGCTACGTGCGGGCGATCAGGGAGGCTAAAAGATCTTATCACTCCCTGAGAATTAGTGAGGCCTCGAACCGTCAAGCGGAACTGTTCCGTGTGGTTCGCGACCTCACTAATCCTGGGCTGGCAGGCCTCCTACTGATTTCAGTAGTGAGAATTTTGCAGCCTTTTTTCGATCTAAAATAGAGGCCATCCGTACCGGTTTCGACTCCTGTTGCCCTAGCCCACTCTCGGCATCCCCTGTCGCTGCACCCCCTCGGTCTCTTCGTATGGTTGAGTTTGGGCCTGTTTCCTCGCTTGAGGCCTCCAGGGCCATTGCCCATTGCCGGCCCGCGTCCACTCCCTTCGACCCTTGCCCATCATGGCTTATGAAAGCAGTTGGTGGGAGCATGTGAGAATGGGCTTCTGTCATCGCCACAGCCTCCTTCAGGGAAGGGATTTTTCCCTCTTGCCTGAAGGAGACTGTGGTAAAGCCCATTCTGAAAAAAACGGGCTTAGCATCAGGAGATCTGACCAACTACTGCCCGATTGCTAATGTTCCCTTTATGGGCAAGGTAATCGAGAGGGTGGCCGCGACCCGGCTTCAATCATTTCTGGAGGGAGAACACATCCTTGACCCATTCCAGTCGGGGTTTAGGCCGGGTCGGGGGACTGAGACAGTCTTGGTCGCTCTGCAAGATGACCTCCTCCGGGGGGCCGACAGGGGGTGCTCTTCCCTGTTGGTCCTCCTGGATTTGTCAGCGGCCTTTGATACCATCGACCACGGTATCCTGCTGGACCAGCTCTCTGAGGTTGGGATCAGAGGCACTGTTTACAGTTGGCTTCGGTCCTTCCTCGGGGGCCGTCCCCAGCAGGGGGGTGAGTTGTCTGCCCCCTGGATACTCCCTTGTGGGGTTCCACAGGGGTCGTCTCTCTCCCCCATGCTGTTCAACATCTATATTAGGCCACTGGCTGAGGTCATTAGGAGACATGGAGTCTGCTGTCATCTGTATGCTGATGACACACAGCTCTATGTCTCCTTTTCCACCGCTGCAGATGAGGCTGTCCGGACCCTCGATCAGTGCCTGGGCGCGGTCATGGAATGGACCAGGGCTAACAGGCTCAAACTCAACCCCGACAAGACTGAGGTTATGTTCTTTGGGGCTTCCCCATCTAGCTATGGAGGCCCTTTTCCCACCTTGGAGGGGGT
Source organism: Phrynocephalus guinanensis (assembly GCA_037367245.1). Classification (NCBI taxonomy): domain Eukaryota; kingdom Metazoa; phylum Chordata; class Lepidosauria; order Squamata; family Agamidae; genus Phrynocephalus; species Phrynocephalus guinanensis. Next base: position 116,815,344 of record CM074739.1, read on the forward strand.
TTCCCTCCGGCCTTTGGACTCTGTCCGGAATCTGGGCGTAGTCCTGGACCCGGCGCTCACCATGGAGGCCCAGGTGTCCGCTGTGTCCAGGGCTGCCTTTTTTCATCTCCATCGAATTGCCCAGATTCGTCCATACCTGGATGGGGATTCTCTCAGAACTGTGGTGCAAGCGCTGGTGATCTCGAGACTGGACTACTGTAACGCGCTCTACATGGGGTTGCCCTTGACTCTCCTTCGGCGACTGCAGCGGGTTCAAAATGCAGCGGCCAGACTGGTGGCGGGTGTGCATCGGTTCGACCACATCACCCCAGTTCTGGCCCGCTTGCATTGGTTGCCCGTTGCGGCCCAAATCAGATTCAAGGTCCTGGTTTTGATTTACAAAACTCTCCATGGCCTAGGACCTGACTACCTGACAGAGCGGATCGACCAGCAGTCAACATCGGCCCGTCTGACTAGGTTGTCGCGGGCGCACATGCTGCGTGTGGCCACGCCCAGGGAGGCTCGGAGAACATCCACCCGTACCCGAGCCTTCTTTGTGCTGGCCCCACTATGTGGAATCATCTCCCAGCAGAAGTGCGCCTTGCACAGTCCCTGCCAGCCTTCCGAAAGGCATTAAAAACTCTCCTTTTTCGGGAGGCATTTGGTGACTAAAGTTGTGGGGTTTTTTTGTTTTTTTTTCTCCCCGCCATCTGCAAACACATTTTTTTCCGTTGCTTAGCCTGATTACCTGTTTTAATCTGTTTTTAATTGCTTTATTTAATTGCTGTTATTATTATATTGCTATGTTGTAAACTGCCCGGAGTTCCTTCGGGAAGATATAAGCCTAATAAATAAATAAATAAATAAATAAATAAATTTATTACTAAATTTGTATTAATTATAAGGCAATTTTATTTTCACTCCCTTTCCTAATCATAATGTGGAATTGTAACCTGTCTCTATTTACTTCTCTTACAAATTCAGTTTATGATTCTTTTTCATCTGCCCCCCATGACAGCTCAGCTTCCTCATTTATTAATGCCTGTTTAGACCCCATCAATGATTGTGCAAGGTTTATATATATATTTTTCTTATCCAATTGTGTACTACATTTAAAGCACTGGAAATAATTTAACAGAATTCAAACTATCTCAGTACTAATAAAAACAGCTATATCTATGATCTTCCACTGTATTAAAGTCTCCAATGTATGTACACTAGGAAGAAAATTTAACATGTCCCCTTTACAAGTTCAACATCATTTAAAAATGGCTGGCTGAGGAGAGCAATAATAACATCATTTAAAAAAAAATGCCCATACCTTAAGATCAGGCCAGGAGGCCCTGTTGGGTACCATCCCTCAAAGAGGTGAGGGAAATAGCATGTTGAAACAGGGCCTTCTCAGCATCTGCCCCCCAACTTTGGAATACCCTCCCAACAGAGATCCGCCTGGTGCCGACACTTTTGGCTTTTTGGCACCAGACAAAGACCTTCCTGTTCAGCCAACACTTTAGCTAGATACCTATTTTTTTAGCTGCGCTCATAAGCAGTAGGGTTTTATTATTTGTTTATTTATTGTTTTGTACTTTTTGTTTTTGATAATTTTTATTAGTTATGTTGTTTTATGGTTTTAATATATTGTTATATGCTGCCCAGAGCCCACTTGGTAGTGGGGTGGCAATTTTTTTATAAATAAATAAATAAATTTATTTAAATTAAATTAAATTATTTATTAAAGAAACAAACAAATAAATAAATCTGTTTTTAAAAAAATATATATTGGCTCAATCACTTTTCTAACAAAGCATATGCTGTGTCATATATAATGTTTAATTGTAGGTTCATGCAGCATGACCTGATATGAAAAAAAAAGATTATAATGCTACCTTCACATCAGATGCTGTTTACATCAGCTTCATTTCCAAATTTCCTACCACAAAATTTTCACACCAGAAATCCAGATAAGTGATTATTATATTACTAGATAACTAGATCAGAGAGTTGGCACTGAGAATCACCTAGGACGTAGCAGAGAGATATTGAAATTCAAGTCAAAAGGTGCCCATGATAATCGGTTAATGACTAGCTATTAAAGAAACAGCATGATTTGTTAAAGCAAATTGCAAATTATGGTTCCCAATAATATTGCTCCTTCACATTAGCTTAAACCCTGTGATGCGATACAAACACAAGGAGGAATTGTGCACTAGGAGGCGCAACCTGTGGCGCACAGTTGTGATTTAGACGCTAGGTGTTGCTGTTGTCCATCATCAGAAAGAAACACACAATAACTTGACTCAAGTGCTTGGGATTCAAGTCGAAAGAAGAGCAAAACAGTTCTGTTCTAGAACATTACTGCAGACACAGTGTTCCTAGATATTTGGTGTTTTTTCCTTCTTTTTCCGGACAGTTAAAATAAGAGGAAAATATTATATCCGAATTAATTTATTTTGCTGCTGATGGAGTATGCTTTTAGACATAGAAGGTTGCTGATTGATTTTCTAGAATTTGGAATCCCAAATGCTGTTGACTCCATTGCAGAGGACAGATCTTAAACAACAACAACATGGGACACCTCATGTTGTTAAATATGCAGAAACATCCAGTGCACAAAAGTGGACAATGGAGGAGCTTCGTGTGCAGACAGTAAGTTGAGTTTTGGATTTAAAACTGCCTTGTATTGCATTATCTGAATATAAACATCTTCAATATTAATGCTAACCGCCTTTTCTGCTAAAGAGCTAAGAGCTATATTAGTAAAAGTGAGTCTCTGAATTCCAGTTGTTGATATAACCCTTTATCCACTTGGAGCTATCTTCAATAGGATGAAGCAGAATACAATCTACGATATTAAACTAGACAGTAGAGGAATGCAGTGAGCAGTAGTGGAAAGAATGGCCCTTTGTACACGACCCCTAAACTCCGCCGCAAATGGCTCCCAGTTCCGGAGCTTAAAATTGTTTCCCCACCAGCTCTGGAGTTTACAGATAATTAAGTGCGACCACGCCCACCTAAGCGCGTCCCAGCGCACTTTTCAGGTACCTGCTCTCTGGAGCTGAAAATTCCTGATGCGGATATAATGTAGTGACTGCCGGGCTCTCCTTGCTTCTGTTTGTTCTTTTTTTGCCCCCCGCCCCTTTAAGAGATCTGAATGCAGTGCGGGGACGGCAGAACGGAGGTGAGCGGCATTCTTTTCTTCCTTTTTTTCTCCCTCCCCTCACGCAGCCAGCAGCCAGGAGTGCGGAGGGGGTGGGAACGCAGGAACAGCGACAAACCCCTGAGATCTCTGGTCCTAATTTAAGTGGCCAGCGGATCTTAGGGGTCGTGTGAAAAGGCCCAATAAGACATAATGTTTAAGTTTCGGAAACCACTAGTCAAGCAGAGCAATTCCACTAATAATTTCTCAAAAAACACAAAAGGCAATAAATCTCCTCAGAGATTTGGTATACTTGATATCTGCATAACTGTACTGGATTCCAACCGCAACATTCTTGGAACGTCTATATTGTCAGTTTACCTGAGAACCTGAGCAAACGTTTCATCGTTAGGCAGGTAAGTGAAACAGATCTGGAGAAAGAGCACAGATGAAACTGGGGGAACAAGGCATCAGTAAAACTTGTAAACATTTCTTTTAGGTCAGAAGGCTGCAAACACAAAGGATGAAGGACCCTGGATTTTGAAACTGTGAAGAGCTAGTATATAACTGAGCTTCCACTGACATCCTTCTCACTTCCACCTAAAACTGGATGACACCAGTGAAAATTATATTTTCATGGATTAAATTTGCTGAGGCAACACGTGGAGTCTGTGTCCTCTCCACCCCACCCCCCAAGCAGCCTGGGAACATGCCCCACTTGCTCCCCCTTAGTTGTGGCCCTGATCTTTGTTGGGACCATTGTAGACCTGGCAGAACTGGAAGCCAGGGAGGGGGCACAACCTGATGGACATCAACCATTGACATCCTTTCAATTAGGAAGAGGCATTTTTGGATTGACAGGAAAGTGTCCGGGAAGAGTGTACTCCCACTTTTCCTATAATGCTGCTATTCAGATTTGGGTGTTGGATGAGATGAGACTGATGACGTTTGATTTCTTCAGCTTTGGATAGTACAATCTGATCCAGTGGATGCAAGCTATAATAAAGGAGATTCTAGCATTGGGATAATGTCCTGATGCCAACGGCTGTTTAATACTGGAATGGATTATCTCAGAAGGTGATGGGAATCTCCTTCATTGGAGGCTTTTAAGCAGAGGTTGTATGGTCAATGGTCAGGAATGCTTTAGTTGTTTCCTCCATGGTGACTGAGAAATAGATGAGTGCAGAAGGTGAGTTAGTATTCAGACCTGAAAAGTAGAATGGTGCCCTGAGTGGGCACACCAACTTTCATTCTGACATTTCAGTTTTCAGGCCAAATGTTGCTTTTTTTCTCCACCCCCCCCCCATTGGCTACTGTGTGAACCTGAAATATGACATTATGCCCTGAGCACTAATGTCAATTTTCATTCAGGTACTCTACCTCAAGACCCAAAGGACAGAAACAAACATGAAAATATACAAACATGGAATGCCAAATTGATACCCTGAACCCAATCCTTTCTTTTGATTGGGCCAGTTATTCCAATAGATATGAAAAGACCCTTAACATATGATAACTAGCCCATCAACACTGAGACTAGGATGCACATATTATAGTGCTAACATGTCAACTCAAAGATAAAGTTGTACCTGTTTAGAAGAGAAATGGAGCAATCTGGGATCTTCTGCATGATATCAGCAACCACCGCAGGTAATTTAGAAAAACTGTAGGTAATTTGTTAAATATGAAATCTTTTATTTTCTGCCTTTCTTTCCTCAAGCAGCCTCTCCATCATGGTTACAAACCATTATGGAGATGTGTAATCTCCAGGCTTAAAACCAGGGTACTTCAAGGACCAGATGCAAGGGAGTGGTATCAGGAGACAGATATCTAGTCCTGTGCGCTTCCAGACGCATCTGGTGGGGCCACTGTAAGTTACAAGAAGCTGGACTAGATGGACCTTTGGCCTGATCCAGCATGGCTCTTCTTATGTTCTTATGTAGAGGGTCTCGAGGAAATATCCCATCTGGACAGTGATCAGCCTCAAATATGCTCAGAATCTTCAGTGCACCTAAATGTCAAAGTGATTTTGAATGACAAGACTGTAAACACATTTATCAATAAATATAATAAGTCAGAGGATTGGTTCATCGAGTCCATTATAAACTAGACAGATTAGCATTGGACCTTGATTTGGTATGGAAGAATCTGTTGGCCTTCTGTGTGACAGGGATGTGTTTTGCAACTAATCCATCAGGGTTATTGAGTTGCCTTCCAACTGCAGAATGCATGGGCAGGGGGAATGGGTTTGCAGCCAGCCTCCTCCCGCCCGCCCCCATCCCTTCAAAATGGGACTTAGGAAGTATCCTACAACCCCATGGGAAAATTTTGAAATGGGTGCAGGGGCTATGAGACAGTGGTGGAAAGTACTGATTTTTTCCTTGATCTTGATGACTTTATCCTTTGCTTTTGTTTTCCCCACAGAAAAATAATCACAAGACATGGGTAAGGTAAAATGGTAAGTATTCTGTTGAATGAGTTTCCTCATTCCTGGTCAGGGGAACCCATATGTCCCAAAAAATCCAAACTGACAAATGTCAGAAGGACTAGGAATAACGTTACAGGCATCTGGTGACTCCAAAGATGCTACACGAAGATGATGCAGCTTGGAAACAACAAACAGTAGACAGACCGAGTCGGTTGCAGTGGTGAAGAGTAGGAGCCTAAAGCAAGTCTAGGGCAACATCAAATCCCTGCCACTGTCTCTGTTTGTGCCAGTGACAAGCCAGCACTGCTAGAGCTATACTGCATTCTCCCTTTAAGAAGGGATGGAGGCAAGGGTGCATAAAACAAGGCCAAAACACCTGCACATTGTCAAGGGTTAGACTAGGTGATTCTATGGTTCCATTCTATGATCCTAAGAGTGTCAAAGAAGTGCAACTATCTCCATTTGAATACAGGGTTCAATCTGGAATTTTCTTAATTCATCACCTGGACTAGAATTCGTTGGACCATCAAACTAGGACTGGGATGGGTCCAGTTCAAATTCTCACTCGGGTCTGGACCTCCCTTGATAAGCTTGGAATTGCTAGCTCTTGTGGTCATGAGGTCTGGGTTGGAGGGGACATGTCTATCACCTAAAGCTCTTTGGGCACTTTTCTCCATTCACCTGGAGCTTATTATTGATACTTTTCTCCAAAGCTCTTGGAGGAAAGGAGGAACATAAACATTGTAACATAAATAAATAAAGAAACAAGAGGGAATCCATATGTCCTCGGTTCTCACAGGTACAAAGAAAAAAAAAACCTAACCCCTCATTCCTAAGTACCATATAAACAAAATACTGCTACACAACTACTAAACACCCTGATGGAAAAATAGGTTAGAATATCATATTCCCAACTATTCAAACAACAGATATTCCACAAAGAAGAAAATAAGGTATATAATCTACTGGTATGTCTGACTGATCCTCCAACATAAAAACAGGTACATTTTAATTACTATCATCAGCTTCTAACATATGTATGTGGAATCCAGTAACATATTTTCCAATAAATGCTGTGTCAACATTATGATCAATCTGGATATGACTTTCTGTTTACTCAAAGTTGGGTGACATCAACACAACTCAGACATCTTACAACCTACACATATTAGGTCAAGTGACTGTATTTACCCATCTAGTCGCATGATGTCGCTCTCTGCTTACATATCTCGTCAAAAATAAAAGGGGGACCCAAGGCTTTTCCTATGCTTTGTGATGAGAGATCCATTTAGTGCCTGCAAATGGAGGAACAAAGGGGAGTTTAGAAGTCTGGATTCATTTTTTTTAAAATTTTATTTTACAAAGATCTACCACAAAATAATGGAATTATACAAAACACTCCTGAGATAAATTTATCCATGTGGAGACTCTGCAATGGGGAGTAAGCAGCTGCTGCAGTTGATTCTGCTCCAGACCGCCTGGGAAATAGGGAGCGGCCAGCTCCATTATTCTGTGCCGGAGGAATCCCAGCATGGCACTTTTGTGGGCCGCGTCGCTCAGGACCTGGGGCTGGAGGTGAGTGAACTGGTTCCTCGGATGTTCAGGATGGAATCTCAAGGTGATGGGGACTATTTCAGGGTAAATCTGCAGAATGGGATCTTGTTTGTGAATTCTCGGATAGACAGGGAGGAGCTGTGTGGCAAGAGCCCTTTGTGCGCCATTCATCTGGAGGTGATTGTAGATAAACCTTTGAAAGTCTTCCATGTGGAGGTGGAGATCAAGGACATAAATGACAATGCCCCCGTTTTCTCAACAAGTGAACAATCTTTAAGTGTTGCAGAATCCATATTGGCCACCACACGTTTTCCTCTGAATGGAGCATCTGATGCAGACGTTGGTGCTAATGCTCAGTTGAAGTACAAGCTCAGTTCCACAGAATATTTTGCTGTTGAAGGGAACATAAATCACCAGCACAGTGGATCATTGATGCTAATTTTAAACAAACCTCTGGACAGAGAGAACATCCCAGTACACCATTTGGTATTAACAGCCACCGATGGAGGCCAACCAGAACTCACAGGCACAGTCCATCTTGAGATCAGTGTGATGGATGCAAACGATAACGCGCCAGCATTTAACCAGTCAATTTACAAAGTGAAGTTATTAGAAAATGTGATGGAGGGAATGCTGGTTGTTAATCTCAATGCAACAGACTTGGATGAGGGAATGAATAAAGAAATTTTCTATTCCTTCAGTAATAATGTTCCTTCCAACATTTTTTAGCATAAACTCTGATACAGGAGAGATCAGAGTGATAGGAAAGGTAGATTTTGAAGATATCAGTGCATATGCTATTGAGGTTGAGGCAAAAGATAAAGGCAACCCTCCTTTGTCTGGACACTGCACTGTCCTTGTTGAAATTTTGGATGTGAACGACAATGCCCCGGAGATCTCACTGAAGCCCATGTTGCTGCCGATACCCGAGGACTCTGTGCCAGGGGCTGTGGTAGCCCTGATCAGTATCTCAGACAGGGACTCTGGATCCAACGGGCAGGTGAGCTGCTCCCTCTGGCCCACTGGCCTTCCTTTCAAGCTAGAGTCTACGTTCAAAAAATATTACTCACTGGTCCTCGCGCACCCACTGGATCGAGAGCAGATGGCTGAGTTTGAAGTGGTGGTCCTGGCCCAGGATCAAGGGATCCCATCACTGTCAGCCAGCAGCAGCTTAGTGGTGCCCATCAGTGATGTGAACGACAATGCGCCTGTTTTTGCTCAACCCTCCTACACAGTTTTTGTGAAGGAGAACAACCCACCGGGAGCTCATATCTTCACAGTATCCGCTTCAGATCCAGATATGGCAGAGAATGCCTTGATCAGTTACTGGCTGGATGAGAAGCTCTGGCCACTTTCAAGCTACATCTCGGTGCACTCGGAGAGTGGGAAGCTCTATGCTTTGCAACCCTTGGACTATGAGGAAAAGAAGCTCCTAGAATTCCAAGTGAGTGCTAAGGATGCTGGGATGCCCACTTTGTGCAGCAATGTGACGGTCCAACTCTTTGTGCTGGATGAGAATGACAATGCCCCAACAGTTTCTGGATTGGAGGAGGCCCCTGTTATTGTGGCCGTCCCTGTCCCGGCTGGCTATTTAGTGGGGAAGGTCCGTGCTTTGGATGCTGACTCTGGGTACAATGCATGGTTGCGATATGAGCTCCATGAGATGACCAGTGGTCCTTGGCAAGTAGGACTGTATAGTGGTGAGATCAGTACAAAGCGTGCACTGGATGAAGCAGAGGGCAGTGGCAGCCAAACCCTGCTGGTGTTGGTAAAAGACCACGGGAAGCCACCACAGTCAGCTACCACCACACTGAGTGTATCTCTTGTGATGAACACCCAGGTAGCTCAAGCTGATGCTCGTCTTCCCAGGATGGGAATCAGTCCAGGACTCCTGGTGGACAATGTCAATATCTACTTAGTTATTGCCATATGCTCAGTCTCCAGTTTGTTCCTCCTTGCAGTTGTCTTGTATGTGGCTCAGAAATGCCAATGCCAGGCAAAGGAGCCCATGGTGTATGGTCCTGGCACAGCCACACTGGTGTGTGCCAGTGAAGTGGGCAGCTGGTCCTATTCCAACCGTCACAGCCATATCCTGGCAGGAGTGAGTGGAGATGGTGGTGCCAAAAGTGACCTTATGGTTTTCACGCCCAACATACCTGTCTTTGCAGAAAATGGGGATGTGGGGAATATGACTGAACTGGTCCCTGATATATCTGGAGAGGTAAGTCCCTAATATTACACGTTTAATCAGTCATATAATGAAGCAGTCTTGACGTGTCTGAATAATTGCACAATGTCATTTTAAAAAAATATGTTTTCCCTCTAGAGGGAGTGATAGATGCTGATATTGGTACAAATGCAGTGTTAACTTACTTAAGCTGTTCACTTTGGCCTCCTCTGCTCCCTTTCAAATTGGTGTCTACTTTCAAAAAGTTACTATTCATTGACACTGTTCAAGTCCCTGGATTCCAAGATGGTGGCAGTATACAGGATGATAGTGACTGTTCAGGATCAAGGGGTTCCAATGCTGTCCACTATCAGCAACCTGGTGGTGCCCATTGGTGATATGAATGACAATGTGCCAGCTTTTCCTCACTCTTCTTTCACAGTTTTTGTGAAAGAGAAGAACTTCATCATGTCTGCGTCAGAGCCAGATGTGGCAGAGAATGCCCCAGTCAGCTACTGGCTGGATAAGAATCTCTGTTCCCTCTCCAGTTACATCTCTGTAGACTTGGAGAGTGGGAAGCTCTATGCTCTTCAGCCTTTGGACTACAAGGAAATGAAGCTTCAGGAGTTTCAAGTGAATACTAAAGATGCAGAGGTACCCTCCTTGTGTGGCAATGTGACCATGCAGGTTTTTGTACTGGATGAGAATGACAATGAGCCAGTGGCATCTGGGTCAGAAGATATGACACTTGTCCTGTTGGTGTTACCAGTCCCACCTGGACATGTGGTGGGTGAGGCCCATGCTCTGAATACTGATTCAGCCTATAATGCATAGCTGTGTTATGAACTACATGAGACCATGAGAGGACCTTGGTGAATGGGGCTATACAGTGGTGAAATCAGCACCACACACACCTTGGAGAAGATAGAGGGCAGCAGCAGCCACTGTCTGCTAGTGCTGGTGAATAATCACGGCAAGCCAGTATCAACTACCACTGCCTATCTGAGTGCAGCAGGTGCATAGAGCACTCACACTGTTCACCTTCCTGGAATAGGAAGTAACCATATGTCCATGGCAAACAATGACAACACATTCGTTACCATACCCATCTGTTTAGTGTCCAATTTGTTTCTGCTGTTGGCTATAATATACATGACTCTCAAATGCCAATGCCATCTCAAGGAGCCAATGGTAGATGGTCCTGGTACAGTTACACTGGTATGTTGGTCCTACTCAAACCGCCACAGACACATCCTAGCAGCTGCAGCTGGGGAACCTGGTGCCAAAAAACCAATCTGATGGTTTTTAGTCCTGGCATCTCTGCCATTGTGGAGAATGGAACACAGCTGAATCTGTTTTCTGCAACGGTTAGTGATTGTCTCTTACAGTTTTGTGTATATATTTGTGTAACAATATTTCCTGTTCTATTTTAAAATCAACATCAGTTTTTCTCCAAATATTTTAATGATGTCTTGTGTTTGTTTGTTGCCTTTTGTACTTTCCAAGGTGTCCCAATATATACTTGGGATTTGAACCATTTGCATCTTTCTAAGTATTTTTGGCTGGCAGGTATAGGTAACTGCCTGTAGAGCCGGAGGTTGGGAGATTGATTCCCCACAGTGACTCCTGCAAGGAGAGCAATCCACAAATTGGATTGCCAGGTGTAAATATTGGGGCCAACCGCAGAGCTACTATAACAAAGTGAAAGTGGCTGTTTGGCCAGGAGTTGTTTGCATGCTGGTCACAAAGCATCTTGTGACTGAAATGTTACCCAGCATCTTCCTGCCAAACAGCTACAAATATCCAAGCTCTGTGTGGGTTAAAAGCCAAAAGGACAATGGCCTTTATGTTTAACATTTTCCTCTGAATTGTTTCGGAAAACTGTTCATCACTGTATGGAGCAACAAAAAGAGAGACACGTGTTTTCCCTTTTTCTTAGCTTTTAAAAATATTTTATTAGTTTAGAATATTTTATTGACAACCTTTACTCATGAAGAACCAATCACATCTTCTCCTTGGAAGAAAAGTGTTGGAAATAACTCCAGGGAAAGTGAAACTTTTAAACGTGAACAAGTATGACCTTCTTGAATATTATTAGTACGCTAATAGATACTGATCGATGTTGAAATGAAACATATCTTTTGGCACGCTTTAATAAATAATATTTAAGGCATTAAAGAGACATGGAATGTTATAATACAGAAAATGGATGAATGTGAAAAGGACAAAGGAACATCTACTGTATGAGAGAGAGAGAAAGAGAGAGAGAGAGAGACAGAGACAGAGACAGAGACAGAGACAGAGACAGAGACAGAGAGTTGTTTTATTCCATAATAAGCCAAATAGCCAGAATCTACTTCAACTGCATAGTTTACAAATTGGAAACTGTGTGATTAGTTTCTATGACAGCTCCAAATGTTTATTGTGTGCTTGGACACACTTCGGTTGTACACTCAAGTCCAGGGCCAGATTTATGTATAGGCCTAGGGCCTCTAAATCAGGGAGGGGGGCTCCACAGCCTTGCACTCCCCCAGCAGGCGGTCTCCCTGATCCCAAACCAAAGATTTAATGCAAGCACAGGGCAACTCAAGCCCAGAAACTATGAGACTCATGGCAGTTGGCTCTTTTAAATGACTAGTATTCTTCTAGTCATGAGGGTGGGGGATTAGGAGGGTCCTTACAAGTGGAGTGGCCTAGGGCCTCTCTTCATCTACATCTGATCTGGCCCTGCTCAAGTCACACACTTGCTCATGTACCTAGGCAGCCAAGCAATTACAAAACTGCTCATATAATTCTATTTACATGCTTGGTATTTCACAATAGGATGTTGGCCAATGTATTTTTTGCATAGAGTTTTGCAGCTGGGTTGGGTTTCTTCGGGAGCTATGCCACATTTTAACAGCTGAGTTCCTCATCAGTGGAACATATGGCCTTAGGAGGCGAAGAATGATCCTTTGCTAGAAACACTCACACAGAATGTGGATTTCTTTCTCTTGAGGATGCTAAAGTGTATCTTTCATTGCACTGATCAGGAGGTTCAATTCGATGACCTTCAAGGTTCCTTTCAATTCTTTGACTCTAAGAAGCTGCATAAGGTATGACAGAATGATGCCCACAACACCATCCTTTCCAGGAACAATGAAGACCACATCACCTTCAGCTTTCACGCTGCTTGCTGTTATAATTCAGGATGTCAAAATATTGATTTGCATTAAATAAGATAACAAAAATGGAGTCATACAAATAGGTATTTATTCCATGTTAGCAGGCATCCACCAATGAAAATCATATGCTAAATATAATGTACAAGGAAAAATAATTTCATGACTTACTGGTGTATTTGGTACTGGGCATTGGAAAGCATTTGATTGGCTAGAACGAGCACTTTAAGATACATGTGTAGAAATGGACACAAACTGGAAAACCAGTGGGGTTCATGCTAAGGGGAGGACTGCCTGCCTGTACACTTCCTTCTCACTCCCCCCCCCCATTGCTTCCCTAATGAATCCTGTTGCTGCCAAGGGGAAAAACCTTTGGTGCATCATTTTGCTTCAATGAAACAGGATCTTCAAATCAAACCACATACTAGCCCAATTCACCATTTTTTCCTGAGTCATGTTTTGGTCCATGCCCATCTCTATGCACATAGTTAAAAATGAAGACAACCCACACTTGACCACTCATCAGCAGTGCAAATACAACTAGCAGGTGTTTCTAAGGATATCCCCCTTCACTTTTGCTATAAAGAATGCCAATAAAACTTAGCAGAGTCATCAGACAGAAAAACTTAAAAAATGAAAAAGAGAATCTTCATTCTACTTTTTTCCTTGCAACTGTTATAAACGATGTAATGCAATGGGGGAAAGGAAAGATTTTTTGGGGGGGTAGTGGTCTTTTGTATTCTGAAGCAGATTGCTACATCTCAAACCAAATGACATTTTAATTTCAAACTCTTCTCCATTTACTTTCTATTATTCAGGATCAGAAGCAAAAATTAGAGTACTGTATTTCAAAAGTGTGTTTGGCAGGATATTTGCTTCAAAGCGAAACCTGTAAGGTTTGGGATGTGCCAGTATAGAGCAGTGTTGGCAAATCTATGGCATGGGTGCCAAAGGCGGCACTAAGAGCCCTTTCTGTGGGCACCCACCATCACCCCTTCACAGCCACCTGTATTCAGGTTAAATTGCTGTATTGACACTTTGTGAAAAAATTAGTGAGTTCTGAATAGCAGTTTAGGCATGTGGTCTCTAAAAGGTTTGCCATCACTGGTATAGAGGCTCTCATCTAAACCTACAGTATATTATCATGCATCCCACATGAGAGCATTTGCCAGCTGGGTAGTATGTAAACATGTTAGAAAACTAAATAATAGATGAAATGAAACCAGTGTTTGATCAGTCTCTAGAGACAAACAGAAGGTGCACTTATAAGACTGTCTGCACCTGCTTGCATAGATATTTAGATAGATACATATTGCAGGTCATTGGAGCAAAGTACTAACTAAGCCATTCAAAGACATCATACTGAAAAACTGGGAAGGCCAGTTCATTCAGGATATCATAATGCTTACTCGATTACCCACAGATTCTTTTATTCTGGACAGTAAAGCACTTGGTACTTTTAAAAGATGACATTTGTTTCATCCAAACAGTGCTTACTGAGTGAGCATGAGAAACACATTCCACAGGACCACCTAAGTGGGAAAGTAGAAAGTAACAAAATGATAATTTCAAGTAGGGATGAGCACTAGCAGCAACAATTTGGATTAAGAAATCAGATCCAGCATTACAGCCCTCTGGATTTGGAGTTCTGCATTATAAAATTTTAGAATTTCTGGATATCTGGAACTCTGTTACAGTCAAGATGAATCTTATATGGTCATTATTTCTGCCTTTAAACAACAACAACAACAACAACAACACACACACACACACACACACACACACTCGCAGAGAGAGAGAGAGAGAGAGAGAGAGAGAGAGAGAGAGAGAGAGAGAGAGAGAGAGAGAGAGAGAGAGAGAGAGAGCAGAACATTTTTAAAGGGGGGATAGCCTATTTTCTTCTTATACCTTCCCATGGATTTGATTGTGCCAGACAAAAAGGGTGGAGTCGCAGATACCTTGTGGTGGGAGTGAACCGCACCAACAGCATGGAGCACAGAATAACGAGCATAATTTTGGAGTAGAAGTTGGAAGAATGAGAGAGCCAGAAGAAGGGGACCGAGGACCGAAGAATTCTATACTTAGTAGTATTGTGAGATGACTGTGCTATTCCTTCCTATTTGAGGGGATTTCAGGGAAGGCCAGCAATGGTAGGTTAACCTTAAGGGGAATATCCTTTTCCTACTGTGTAGTTTGGTATAGGATCTGACAGGAGCTCCCAAGAAATAGAGTGTGTATACTAAAGATAAAGGGCTGAATCTAAGAAAAAGTAGCTTTCTGAGGCCATCTGGTGAACCCAAAGTAGCGATGTGATGTACCAAGGAGTGTTCTATTGTTACATGAGTTCCTTAACCAATAAAATATGCTATGTCTATCTTGGGGTCTAGAAAATTTATTGACGCCTTCTGATAAAAAGTGACAACGATATTTAAGCCACTACTGGTCTTACCATTTTTCAGCAACCTCAGCTTTTGGTAATGTATGGAAGAAAAAGCCTCAGTTCATGTCTTAAAAACTAGGGAGTGGGTCATTCTTGTGCAATGATTCAAGACTCTCCTTAGAAGTATGCCCAGGAAGATGGTAAATTATATACTCTACTTTGTGGTTGTAGACTTGTAGGGTCTGCAAAAAGTTTGCATTTTGTCCTCTACACTCTTTGTGACCCCATGGATGGACCAAGGCACGCCAGGCCCTCCTGTCTTCCACTGCTTCCCAGAGATTGGTTAAATCCATGTTGGTTGCATTGATGACACCGTCCAACCATCTCATTCTCTGCCGTTCCCTTTTCCTTTTGCCTTCAATCTTTCCCAACATCAGGGACTTTTCCAAGGAGTCCTATCTTCTCATGAGGTGGTCAAAGTATTGGAGCCTACACTGTTTAAGGTCTACATAAAATAGATGGGGCAGGTCAGTCAGATATTTGGGTGAAGTATCTGCTATCTGAGGTGGTGTCCATCATTTTGTTTCTCTTTTCTGTTGCATCTTAAGGAAGGAATGAAAGTTCAGGTCTGGAAGTTCTTGAGGCTGTGATAGACTGAATGTAGCTGAATCAAATACTCCAAACCAGGAAAACCCTGGTGGAGATTTTTTATTCCAAGTTCTTTTATGACCTGTTTTTTATTCCAGTATATTTGTATATCCTGGGACAGAATTGGAGCTCATAGTGGTGACTTTTGGGCATTAAAGAGTCCACCGCATAATTCTGCAGCTCCTAAAGGCATCTCCGGGAGGAAAGAGATCTCTATGAATCCCCAAAACCTGAAGGTGGGGGAAAATAGGAAGCATTTAATTCCACCCAAACAGCCACAGTTGATGACATCATTCTAGTTGTACCACATAAAGTTCTGCAGCAGGATTCTGGCACTATGAAGAGTTACAGAGGACATTAAAAAGCATGGTTCCTTATGGCTTTTCAGGCTTCCCCTTTTATTTGTTGTGATGGTCAATGTAGAACTGACTCATGGAAACTGAGTCTCGTGCCACTAACAGGAAGTGTGAATTGGGCCAGAATGGACCAGTCCCAAGTAATTTAGACAATACACAGAACATATCACAGTCTGCAATAAAGAGACCTATTGCATTCCTTAATGATGCAATGCTGAAACTATTCACCCTGTGGTCAATAGTGAGGAGCAATGGGGGTACGTCTGTGAAGATTCTCAGTCATCCAGCTGTTTGGATGAACAGCGAAACGTTTCTATCTCTCAAAAAAGAAGTCCAGTAGCCATGACTCAACTCCCAGCAATGGGGGTAATTTATTAAGAGGCATAATACTGACATGCTCCTTCAATCAAATACATCAGTGCCATCACTGCCTATGTGGCAAATGTACACGGATCCTCTTCTTCAAGGATATCTGGTTGGAGAAGGCATCAAAAGCAGTGCAAGCTCTACTGACCTGAAACATTTCAGTGGAACCCATGTTACAATATTCATTCAATCAGATAACCAGAGCACACAGCCTCTTCAATATTTCTGTCACACGGTGTCGCTGTGCAATAAAAAATAGTGTCAGAGGCCTGGCTAAGTCAGCTCCTCCTTCCTTTGTGCAGAAAAACTGCAGCAAGGGAATGAACCACCATGACCGATTCCTCCTAGGAATTGAATGGATTATTTAAGATAGAATTAATAGAAACAACTGTTTGTCTATGTTTGAGCACCAGGAGGAAATAAGAGAGGATCTTGAAAACAATCTGCAATGGATGCTTGGCAACAAGGCTCCTTGGTGAGAAGGCAGTTGCTGCAGCTGGTTCTTCTCCAGACTGCCTGGGAGGTGGGGAGTGGCCAGCTCCGTTATTCTGTGCCGGAGGAAGCCCAGCATGGCACCTTTGTGGGTCGCATTGCCCAGGACCTGGGGCTGGAGGTGGAAGAGCTGGTGCCTCGGATGTTCCGGATGGAGTCGGAAGGCCAGAGGGACTATTTTGAGGTAAATGTTCAGAATGGGATCTTGTTTGTGAATTCCCGGATAGACAGGGAGGAGCTGTGTCCCAAAAGCCCCATTTGTGCCATTCATTTGCAGCTCATTGTAGATAAGCCCCTGGAGGTCTTTCATGTGGAAGTGGAAATCAAGGATATAAATGACAATGCTCCCAGTTTCTCTGTGAACCAGTTAGATCTTTTTATATCAGAAGCAACTGCATATGGTTCCCGCTTCCCACTGCAGACTGCATCTGATGCAGATATTGGGAAAAATGCCCTGATTGAATACAAGATCAATTCAAATGAATATTTTGTTTTGGACACACAGAATAGCCAGGGCAAAAACATGTTATTGGAGCTTGTTTTAAAAAAGACTCTGGACAGAGAAGATACTTCTTTGCACCTTTTATTCATCACAGCAAGAGATGGTGGTCAACCAGAACTTACAGGTACAGTACAGCTGATGGTAACGGTGTTGGATGCAAATGACAACAGACCTGTTTTTAATCAGTCAGTTTATGAGGTGAGGTTACCAGAAAGTTCAGCTAATGGGACACTTGTTGCTAAATTAGAAGCAACAGATCTTGATGAGGGCATTAACAAGGATGTTGTTTACAGCTTTAAAACACCTTTGTCCTCTAGTGTACAAAAAACATTTGAAATTAATCATGGTACTGGGGAGATCAGATTGAAAAGAAAACTAGATTTTGAAGAAGTCAATCTATATGAAATCCAAGTGCAAGCCACAGACAAAGGCCATCCACCAATGGAAGGAAATTGTAACCTTTTAATACATATTTTGGATGTGAATGACAACAGCCCTGAAATATTACTGAAGTCACTTTCCGTGCCTGTTCCAGAGGACTCCCCACCAGGAACAGTGGTGGCACTAATCAGCATCTCAGACCGAGACTCAGGGGCAAATGGACAAGTCAGTTGCTCTGTGGGGCCTCCTGGGCTCCCTTTCAAGCTGACCTCCACCTTCAAGAATTACTACTCTCTGGTGGTGGCTGAGCTGCTAGATCGAGAAAGGGAAGCAGAATACCAGCTGATTGTAATGGCCCAGGATCAAGGGGCTCCCTCACTGTCCACCAGTAGCAGCCTGGTGGTGCCCATTGGTGACGTGAACGACAACGCTCCCACTTTTGCTCAACCTTCCTACACAGTCTTTGTGAAGGAGAACAACCCTCCCGGTGCCCACATCTTCACCGTGTCTGCCTCTGACCCCGACATGGGTGAGAACGCCCTCCTCAGCTACGGGCTAGATGAGAAGCTCTGGTCCCTCTCCAGTTACATCTCGGTGCACTCTGAGAGTGGGAAGCTCTATGCCTTGCAGTCCTTGGACTATGAGTCGTTGAAGCTGCTGGAGTTCCAGGTGAAAGCCAAGGATGCCGGGATGCCCTCTTTGAGTGGCAACGTGACAGTGCAAGTCTTTGTGGTGGATGAGAATGACAACGCGCCTGCAGTGGCCATGCCAGCTGAGGAGAGTCCCATCCGGGTGGTGGTTCCCGTTACAGCTGGGCACATGGTGGGCAAGATCCGTGCCCTGGATGCTGATTCTGGCTACAACGCATGGCTGCGCTATGAGCTACATGAGGAGTCCGATGGGCTTTGGCGGGTGGGCCTCTACAGTGGTGAGATCAGCACAGCCCGTGCCTTGGATGAGGCAGAGAGCAGCAACAGCCATAGCTTGCTGATTGTGGTGAAGGACCATGGGAAGCCTGCTCTGTCAGCCACTGCGACCTTGAGTATTTCACTTGTAGCCAGTGCACAGTCGATTCAGGCTGACACCCGTTTTTTCTGGAATGGGAGGGAGTCCAAAACCCCTGGTGGACGATGTCAACCTCTATCTCATCACTGCTATCTGCTCTGTGTCCAGCTTGTTCTTGCTGGCCATTGTTACCTATGTGGCTTTGCGTTGCCGTTGTCAGCCCAAGGAATCCATGATGTACGGTCCTGGTACAGCCACACTGGTTTGTGCCAGTGAAGTGGGCAGCTGGTCCTATTCCAACCGTCACAGCCACATCTTAGCAGGGGTGGCAGCGGAATCTGGCGCCAAAAGTGACCTCATGGTTTTCAGCCCCAACATCCCCGTTTTTGCAGAGAATGGGGTGGTAGGAACTATGAAGGAGCTAGTCCCAGATCCATCTGGACAGGTGAGTTCTTCTAAGAGTTTTGTCTTTGAGGGAATCAAAACTTTTCAGCTAACATGCTAGTTTTCTCGACATGAAAATATAAAACATCCCTGGTAATTTGACTTTTTAATTTCCTTGTTTTTATTGTTCATGTATATCTATTATTTGTAGAGTGTCCTGGCCGACCTTTCAGACTTTCGAGCTCTTGATTTTGAAATGAATCAAATTGAATTTTACCATGTCATCAGAATTAGTCTTTTCTACAAAGCAAATAAGTGTAGTTGGCTGGATGTTAGCCAATTTACCCCTGCTAAAGGATCTTTAAAAACAAGGTGGGGGCAGAGAAGAATAGAATATTCCATAGCTGAAGCTTGTTGGTAGAACAACTGCCTATCAATAAAATTTGGGTGAAAAGGTGGCCAGAGTACATACTTGTAGGGTCTGCTTAGTTTTTAGTAAAAGTCCAAGGTCGACCAACTGGAAGGAGGTAGAAATTGGTAGACTTTTCAGCCCATTTGA
The DNA here is from genome assembly GCA_037367245.1 of Phrynocephalus guinanensis. Taxonomy (NCBI): domain Eukaryota; kingdom Metazoa; phylum Chordata; class Lepidosauria; order Squamata; family Agamidae; genus Phrynocephalus; species Phrynocephalus guinanensis. Next base: position 116,834,842 of record CM074739.1, read on the forward strand.
CATCCTAATCCTATTTGTGCACACTTAGGAGTAAGGATCACTAAACCCAGTGTGACTTATTGTAATTTCCGTTTGTTTGGAATGTTGTAGAGCAGAACATTCTCCATTCTACAGGAAATCAATCAGAATTCTAATGGAAGCTTCACACTGGATTACTGTGATATGCATACTTATCACATTAGTGGTTAGTAAAAGGGGTGTTACCTCTATGTGCAGAAAAATTAGCAACAAGCAACAAAGGGGAAAATAAGATTGGATGTTTTATAGAAAATATTTTTGGTTTTCAGCCCCAGCAACGATTGAGCTGTTTTTGGACCATGATTGTCTTTGATTGTCTTCTAGCAGTTGGATCAGTTCTAGTTGTTCCATCCTGAAGTCCTTCAGCAGTTTTTTAATTTCCTTGTTTCTATTGTTCATGTATATCTATTATTTGCCATCGAGCTGCTCCGGGAACCATTCCAGTCTCTTTCAGTCTCTTAAAGGGGCGGGGGCAAAAAAAAACCCCAAACACAAGGCGAGGAGAGCCCGGCACTCACTGCTTTACATCCACATCAGAATTTTTTCATCTTCGGAGACCAGGTACTTGGAAAATGCGCTGGGACGCGCTTAGGTGGGAGTGGTCATACTTTATTTTGTTTAAAGTCCGGAGCTGGTGGGAAAACATTTTTAAGCTCCGAATCTAGGAGCCCTTTGTCCCGGATTTTAGGGGTCGTGTAAAAGCGCCCTTAGTGAGGTGAAAGGAGGACTGCTGGCGGGATGGCACACGGCTTCCTCCTCCTGCTCCCCCTCCAGGTCCTCCCAGATTGCTGCATGCCCCAGGGCAAATGCACTCCTCCACCCCTCCCTAGTTACACCTTCTCTCTGTGAGATCAAAATGCATAATGGCTTCTTGCCAAGGCTTACATGTGGGAATGAGAAGGAAGTAGATGGGCATGTATTTCAAGCCCCTGGAAATATAAATCCCTCTAATTGGTCCTCATGCAAATAGACCAGGATAGGTAGTGGCATGCATCTCCCCTTCCATCTGTGTTGAAAATCAGTATGATAGGTTGCTTTATCCAACATTTATCCAGTCCTTCCATATCCCGAGATCCTTTGAATACTCATTGGAATCTAATTCTTTCTCTAACCACCCTAAACAATTTGATGAGGTCAACAAAAATGGTCACTTCACTGCTAATCTCTGTCCAGGTCAGTAACAAACAAGTTGAAAAGCACCTATCCCAGCACAGAGCTTTGAGGGTTCCCATTGCAAAAACAGTCTACGTGTTTGTGGTCTCTGTCTCTGTTTCTTTAACCCGTTTCCAGCCCATGAAATGGTGGAATCTATGCTCTTTTGACTGCAGTTAGGTTTCGTTAAGAGACATCTGTTAGGAGAAGTAAAAACAATTTGGAGGCCCTTCTAAACAAGACTTATAAGATCAATCTTGTCCATGTATTTACTGACACAAAATAGTTTTAAAGTGTTTTATTCTATTCTTGAAAATTTCAGTTCAGTTCAACAATATCTGCCTTGTATATTCAGCAAGGAGGAGTAATGAAACTAATGAATTTGTATTCTGAATAATCTGTGTCCTCCCTTCATACTCCCGTAATCCCAATGGTTTTTCAATGGCTCAGCTGCCTTCATAACTGTTTCTCTGCTCCAAGTGTAGTTAGAGAATTCTTTTCTTGGTAACCCTGATGCAATATGTTCTTCAAATCATCCCCCCCACCATCTTTGTCTTCTTGAATTTTCTTTGCACAAGTTTATAATCCTTTAATTTTTTTTCTTGTTTGGGCATGTCTCACATTCTGGAACAAATGTTTCTCTCCCTTCAGTTCTTTCTTCTCCTGGCTTCTTCCTTCTCTTGGACTCTAAACGACCTGTCCCAAGCTGTGGTATGGATTCTGGCTCAGCTTCTTGATTGTGGCTTTGAAAAGCACTTAAGGATTTTTGAGATATTTGACCCTCTTCACTTTTCCATTCAACTTGAGTCCCCTTATTGGGAGAAAGGCAGCCTATAAATAAGATAAATAAATAAACAAACCTTCTTTAACTTCCATTCCAATTGGCTGATTTCCTCCTTTAGTGAACTTTCCTATTATGGAGGCAAATGAACCTGCACAGGGACTGAGAGAGATGAGGGAGAATCAAGAATCTGCCCTTATTGCATGGACAAGCAATGGATATGTATTTGAAGGTTAGGGATAAATTGCAGACATACATTCATGATACACACAGGTCCCTTGTGCCTGGGAATCTCCATTCTAAGATATGAAAACACACATCCTTCCATGCCTTATGGGGATACTAAAAAAGATCCTGATTTACATCTACTAGGCACATATCGATTGACTGAAATTCTGTTGTGCATCTGCATCTTTCTGTGCCCACTGCAAAGCTGCAGCCATGTTAGGGGAAAGTGCGGCATAGTGGAGGTACTTCTCCCCAAACATTTGAGCTTACATGCCTTGCAACAGGCAGGACTACCAATATCCTAAAGCTCAAACTGCTTTTCTAAAACAACACGAACACTTCATTTGAAAACAACATGAGAGAGAGAGAGAGAGAGAGAGAGAGAGAGAGAGAGAGAGAGAGAGAGAGAGAGAGAGAGAGAGAGAGAGAGAGAGTTTACTATTCATGGTTCACGGTATTTGGGGGGGGGAGATGATATAAGTCCCTGATACAATTTAGGGAATGCTGTTCATGAAGGCTATAACATCAAAAAGCTATCTCATCTTGTGTATTTTACTACATTGGAATTCAGCACTAATGCATGTAGCAAGTAGCGGAGCAACAAGCAGCAGTGGGTTTGGCTCATCCTGACTTTTATACAGACTGGAAGTCATAGCCTTCTTTCCCTCTTTTCCAGATGTTACTTCCTGTTTCTTCTTGCTCCTTCCCATTACTGAGTGATGCAGAGCCAGAGATCTAGAAGAGAGTTGTAGGGTGTGTATACAATAGCTTTCTTCTGTGTGAACGAAACATGACTTCCTTAGGAAATAAAACGTGTTTTCTCTCTGTCTCTTACATTACTGTCAGCCTGAGGACTACTCATTTCTGTTTGGTAGTCATGGGTTCAGCACCAGGCCACTCCATTTTGCCAGAAAAAAATTACACATAATCCTCACCCATTTCATTTTGATGGCAAAATCCAGTAATAAAAACTGGGTCAATGGAGCTTACAGTACATCGGTGTTGGCTCATCAACTCTCCACGGAGTCAATGGGCCTACTCTAGTTGTGACTTATTGCTGCGTTTCAGGCATTTAGACACATCCCCAAAGAAACATGTGGGTTCAGTAGAACATTGGCTGTTACCCATTGAAGTTTTATTTTACACTTAGGCTTTGAAGCAGTACTATATAACAGAGGAATTATGCTAGGTACAAGTGTCTACTTTTGTTTTGAACATGGTGACCATAGGGGAACCACAATAAAGAATTATGATGTCTTTGTTTTGTACATTGTTTTGAATAATCACCCAGTTCTTGACCTGTGCTGTGCTTTATGTTACATATCTATATCTGCTTCTGTATCTATATATCTGGGCAGAGGTGACAGCCATTTGAGACTGCTAGCATTCCCACACATTAATTATTAACAATGAACTTGTCAAAGATCCTGAATTAATTTTGCAAATGTCTTAAAACATGTATTTCTCCTCCTTTGGGAGGAATTAATTTAGTTCCTCTGCATTTCTTTCAAGCTACATGGGTGGTGTTGATTTGGCAAGGCATAGAATATAACTTCTGTGGGAAAAATCTTTCTAAGAATTCTTCAACCTTTACATCAAATTATATATAAAGCAAACAAAAATTAAGAAAAGGGAGTGAGGTCTCAGATCTTAAGAGATTGTTCTTGCTAGATAATTTGTCTATAACCAAACTCAGTCTGGGCCCATCAGTAAAGGGTGATGCATCTTCACACATTTACACTGCGCCATGAGTCTCACACAAGAGAATGTTCACACACACACAACACACACACACACACACACACACACACACACACACACACACACACACACACACACACACACACACACACACACACACACACACACACACATTCATATAAATGGCCACATGGCCCCAAGCTAAAAAAAAATGGTAGAAAGAGGAACATTGCAAATCAATCTCCTTAGAACTTCTTTCTCACATACCTCAGCCTTGTTCTCCCCTACCACCACTTTCTATGATTATACATACATTCCTTATTCTTCACCTCAGATTTGATTTATAGGATTTTGAATTTGTTTTAAAAATTAACTGATCCTAGAGGCAAGACAATGCCAAAGAGTGTGTTCATCATCCCCAAATCATGAGGATAGGATAAGAAATTATGTCCCCATCAACATTTTTTTCAATGGCTGAAGAACTCTGAAACAAAAGCATCTTTTAACATTGGCAAATGTGCAAAATCCAGGATTGATATTACTTCTACCAATGACTTAGATGGAAGCTACTGGGCACATGATATGTTAGGTGAAACAGTCATAGTGACAGATTCATGTAACTGTAAATGATAAATAATTTGAAGACTTTCTCACAATAAATATGCTGCCACAATCATCATTTATTAACACGTGAATTAAAAAGTGAGGATGTCAACTGGAGTTTCAAAAAGAGAGAGCAAGAGCTATGCCCAAAATATACAGTGATTGTACTTACCTATCTTGACACATGATGGCGCTCTCTACTTAAATATCTTGGTAAGCAACAAAGGCGGGGAGAGAAGGCTCTTACTGTGCTTTGTCATCAGAGATCATCCAGTTCTCTTTACTAGATGAAGAAAAGGGATGCTACTCGGTTATATTAAGCTGTTCTTAGTTCACAGCTTTGTTTTTTAATTTTTTAAAAAAAAGATGGCACAAAGAAGGTGAGTGAAATACAGTATTTCTGAGAAGATTTTTCCATGTGGAGACTCTGCAATGGGGAGAGAACCGCTGCTGCAGTTGATTCTGCTCCAGACCGCCTGGGAAATAGGGAGCGGCCAGCTCCATTATTCTGTGCCGGAGGAATCCCAGCATGGCACTTTTGTGGGCCGCGTCGCTCAGGACCTGGGGCTGGAGGTGAGTGAACTCGTTCCTCGGATGTTCCGGATGGAATCTCAAGGTGATGGGGACTATTTCAGGGTTAATCTGCAGAATGGGATCTTGTTTGTGAATTCCCGGATAGACAGGGAGGAGCTGTGTGGCAAAAGCACCATCTGTACCATTCATCTGGAGGCCATTGTAGATAAACCCTTGGGGGTCTTTCATGTGGAAGTGGAGATTGCAGACATAAATGACAATGCCCCTCTTTTTTCTGCTAGGCAGCAGAATTTGTCTGTCCTAGAATCAAGGCTCCCTGGCTCCCATTTTCCAATTGAAGAAGCCTCGGATGCAGACATTGGCATCAATGGTCAGGTGACTTATAAGCTCAGCCCCAATGAATATTTTTCTGTGGAAGAGATCAAGAATTATGAACACAGCAGGTCTTTGGTTTTGACACTAACTAAGCCTCTTGATCGCGAAGTATCCACAGAGCATCAGTTGTTACTTTCAGCTATAGACAGTGGGCAGCCAGCACTCACAGGCACTATTCTACTTGTGGTCACCGTGTTGGATGTCAATGACAACCCACCGTCATTTAACCAGTCAGTTTACAAAGTCGAATTACTGGAAAACTCGGCAGTTGGAACACTCATTATTAAACTGGAGGCGAAAGATATGGATGAAGGCATTAATAAGGAGATTTCATACTCTTTTAGTAATCTTGTTGCTCCTAATATAAAGAGAAAGTTTAGCATAGATCCTAATAATGGAGAAGTTAGGGTGAAAGAAGATGTGGATTTTGAAGAGAGTATGACATATGATGTTCAAGTTGAAGCAACAGATAAAGGTGGTTACCCCTTGTCAGGACATTGCAAAATTCTCATTGAGATTTTGGATGTGAATGACAACAGCCCTGAGATGTCACTGAAGTCACTTTCCGTGCCTGTTCCAGAGGACTCCCCACCAGGAACAGTGGTGGCACTAATCAGCATCTCGGACCGAGACTCAGGGGCAAATGGACAAGTCAGTTGCTCTATGGGGCCTCCTGGGCTCCCTTTCAAGCTGACCTCCACCTTCAAGAATTACTACTCTCTGGTGGTGGCTGAGCTGCTAGATCGAGAAAGGGAAGCAGAATACCAGCTGATTGTAATGGCCCAGGATCAAGGGGCTCCCTCACTGTCCACCAGTAGCAGCCTGGTGGTGCCCATTGGTGACGTGAACGACAACGCTCCCACTTTTGCTCAACCCTCATACACAGTCTTTGTGAAGGAGAACAACCCTCCTGGTGCCCACATCTTCACCGTGTCTGCTTCTGACCCCGACATGGGTGAGAACGCCCTCCTCAGCTACGGGCTAGATGAGAAGCTCTGGTCCCTCTCCAGTTACATCTCGGTGCACTCGGAGAGTGGGAAGCTGTATGCCTTGCAGTCCTTGGACTATGAGTCGTTGAAGCTGCTGGAGTTCCAGGTGAGAGCCAAGGATGCCGGGATGCCCTCTTTGAGTGGCAACGTGACGGTGCAAGTCTTTGTGGTGGATGAGAATGACAACGCGCCTGCAGTGGCCATGCCAGCTGAGGAGAGTCCCGTCCGGGTGGTGGTTCCCGTTACAGCTGGGCACATGGTGGGCAAGATCCATGCCCTGGATGCTGATTCTGGCTACAACGCATGGTTGCGCTATGAGCTACATGAGGAGTCCGATGGGCTTTGGCGGGTGGGCCTCTACAGTGGTGAGATCAGCACAGCCCGTGCCTTGGATGAGGCAGAGAGCAGCAACAGCCATAGCTTGCTGATTGTGGTGAAGGACCATGGGAAGCCTGCTCTGTCAGCCACTGCGACCTTGAGTATTTCACTTGTAGCCAGTGCACAGTCGATTCAGGCTGACACCCGTTTTTCTGGAATGGGAGGGAGCCCAAACCCCTGGTGGACGATGTCAACCTCTATCTCATCACTGCTATCTGCTCTGTGTCCAGCTTGTTCTTGCTGGCCATTGTTACCTATGTGGCTTTGCGTTGCCGTTGTCAGCCCAAGGAATCCATGATGTACGGTCCTGGTACAGCCACACTGGTTTGTGCCAGTGAAGTGGGCAGCTGGTCCTATTCCAACCGTCACAGCCACATCTTAGCAGGGGTGGCAGCGGAATCTGGCGCCAAAAGTGACCTCATGGTTTTCAGCCCCAACATCCCCGTTTTTGCAGAGAATGGGAAACAGCAAGATCTGCTCTGTGCAACGGTTAGTGGTCCGTCTTTTAATGTGTTTGATTTATTCTAAACATTTTTCATAGGAATCTTTTCTTTCAAAATATTCATATATTTTCAAAGGTTTTTCAGTTCATTACAAAGCCCTGTAAAACACAGCAATTCCTGTTTCATACTAGTGATTTTTAATAATATGTGTGTGCGCGCACACGTGCATACGTACATGTGTGCATGCCTGTGTATTTTAGAAGGTTTCTTTTTTTGATAATGACTTATTGGGAGTATCGATGTTGAAAGAATGCAAGTATTATTTGTAATACAGAAGCAATAACCACGGCATGAACCCAGATGGTCAGATCATACATGGTTGTTGTTGAAGATATTATGCACAGCATTCTTCTGCTGAGCTTTGAGTTTAAAATCTCGTGTTCTCTGAAATAATGGAGTCATTCTCCATCCTCCATGTGTGGTTTAGAAATCAACATGAAACTTCTTTTCTAAGTGTTCACATAGTATACAAATTTTCGCAAACGCATCCTGTCTCCTTGACCTTTCATTAGCAATTAGCAAAAAAGGAAGTTTCCCTTCCAGTCATGATATTACTGTCATTTTCACATCTTATGGAAAGACCTACTGAAGCTGAGCTTGGAATATATATGTTTTATCCTCCAAGCAGCAGTTGGGGTGGCTGGGGTGTTCTAAGAGTTGTCATCTGGCCAATTCATCCAGGGGTTATCAGATGAACATCTGCTGCTTGCACCATGGATGACCAGTGGAACCTGCATTTGTATCAGAACAGCAGCCCCATATAAAGCACATCACAGTCACTCAGCCTTGCATTTTGGAAAGAAGGGAGAGGGGAATTGTCCTTTCTTCATTTGAATTGATAGAATCGGCTGTGGAAGGAATTCTCAGCCTTGGGAAAGTGATACAATTTCTAAATATGGCAGCCACCAACTTGACATCCCTGTGTTTCACGTGTTTATATAGGAATGGTCTCTTCGAGCAGCACCAGTTATTTTCATCTCCTTCTGCAATAGGACTCTGGCATCCAAAGTTCGCATAGGAAACAAAACTTCTGAGGCAATTTGTCTACTTCTTTCTGCAGCACATCAGAATCACTTCAGATTTCATACAGAATGTGTCTAGTTATTTCGCTTTAAAGTTATGAAGGAAAATGTCTCTAGACTGTAGGCCATCTATTCTAGGGAGGATTGTATCCAGTTTTATCTCAGGGAAAGGAGGAGTGTGGCAGGATGGTGGGAAAGGGATCATCGTCTGAACTAATTAACCCTGTAGTGACTGAATCCCACAAGTTGTCTTTTACTCTCCTTTTACTCTTTATTCCTCATTGGTATGCCCCCCTCCTCCCAACCCAAAGTCAGCAAAGAGCAGTGAAAGCAGGAGAAAGAATTTAAATGAGACCCACATCAATGATGCAGAGCCTCTTCTTTTTATATATGTATTGATTGGCTGTGCAAAGGGTGTAGACAGAAGGTGAAAAACAAGCATCCAGATGTCTTTGGCCTGACCTCTTTCTTCAATCATTCTTTGTAATCTACCTTAACTTTCTGCAACATGCTTCTGTGAATGAATGAATATGTGGCTCTGAGCATGTACAGAATGTCTTCCATGCATCAGTGAATAACCACTGACAGGCCCCTTTTCGTACCTCCTCCACCATTTGGGAATGGGAGTAAACAGCTGGATGTAATATAATGTCCAGGCAACCTTAGTTCCCTTTGGAAAATAGAAATGTGGGGCTTGGAAATCCTAAACTTTAGGACAGGTGTCACAACAGAGCACACTTTTTTAATGTAAAAAAGCCAAGGCTCAACTTGAAGTAGGTCCAGTTAGGAGAATTATGAAGTAGCAGATAGTGTAAAAGATAGTTGGACAGCTGCCACAATCAATATAAATATTACCAGCCTGACTGATATAAACCTATTTGCATTCAATTCTAAAAAAGGCAAACAGTTGAAAAAGGGTACTCTTGAAGAGTGTTTTCTTCTCTTTACCTAGTAGTCATACACTCAGCATTAGGGGATGTATTAGTGAGGTTGTCTTCTAATCCATTAATTTTAATAAATAAAGCTCCATTTAACTTTTTCTCCCTATCCCTCTCTCCTGGCACAATTCAGACTCTGCTTGCATCATTATCCCAACCGTATTGACACATCATTTTTTATAACATACAAAATGCTATTTTTGGTCTCTCTGTAAGGGTTCAATTGTAGCATTTTTAAAGGCAAAAATTATTAACTGGATCAATCCTCCAATGGATAAACATTCTGTTTTGAAATGAATAGGTCAGACTAGGTAAACTGGGACAGTTACATCTCAACACAATAAGGACGTAATCTCATTCCGTTGAAATCAACCAGGTTACTTCTGAATCAGAATGCTTATGTTTACATGGCAGGTAAATTTAATACATCAAACTTCACAGTAGGCATTTACGGTTTCAGGTCAAGTTGCAATTTTCTATTTTGTATTCATAGCTTTGGAGATTTTATAATGTACAAATCTAGACTTAATAGTTATGTTGGGCTTAATGTTTTTATGTCTCTTTTGTATTTATGCAGGAATACAAAAATATGAACCCCTTTCAAAACACCCTGCCTTGCCAGTGTATCCTGAGGTACACTGTATGATGGCACCTAGTGTAGCCTGAGGTACACTGTGTGGTAGGACAGAAATTACAGTAGTAAGTGAGGCATTTATATAGATAGGGAGGCACATCCTCACAGATGCATATCCAAACACAGGGAGTCAGGCAAGCAAGTATTTTGACACTCATTAGAAGGAAGGGGATAGGGATGCATGGTAATCTGAGTCTGGGATGGGGTCACATCTCATTTGCCCAAATGGATCAGCTTCCTTTGCTGGGCTGGATTCACCTGTAATTAAGATAGATCACTCTGAAAGTCAGGCCTGGGTTGAGGGATGAGTCTACCAAAACCGTACAGTCATTTCTATATAACACTTCTGGCTCTGAGCCTGTGCTTTATTTTCCTGTGCCCCATAAAGCTTCTGATCCTATGCAGTCCATAAGGATTTTAAGAATTAGGAATTGCCCTGTATGAATGACAAAGTGTTCATCATGCTTAGCACTCTGTATCTAATAACAGTCCACATCATAATATTTCCCCCCGACATATAAAAATGGAGACTCCATGAAGCTTCATCACAATAATGATTTCTTGAGTTTAACACTCCTCATGTAATTGAAACAGGTTTCATGGAACTAATGGTCCTGAAAGTGTAACCCTCTTGCTTCTTCCCTCCCAGCCATACCTCTTTTCCTCTGTACAATAAAGTAAATTCTATACATACAGGCACACTCCTGGTCAACAGTGGAAATCTCCACTCCTTCAAATAGAGGATTACTAAATTAGATGGTATATTGCTGAATATAAAAGCTGTTTCAGGGCATAGGAAAAAGGTATGACACCCTCAACCGTGTCTTGCTTACTGGTTTCCTTGCAGCTAGACTGGATAATGTAATTAATAAATATTTGAACCTTGATCAAATAGGTTTTATATAAGAAAAACAACTGAATGTAAAATTGAGAGAAGTTTAAACATAATTATCCATTGACATGATGATAAAATATCAATTACTTGGTTATTTAGGGATGTCAGAAAGGCATTTGATAGACTAGAATTGCCTTTTTAGTATAAATTTGTAGAAGCAATTAATAGCTTCCTTTAACAGAGTTTGTTGTGATTAAGTTTGTTTAATACTATAGGGAAGGAAAATAGTCTATGGGGAACTGACAAAGATGCTGGTATTGAAAAAAAAGTGAAAAACATGAATATCTATCATTCCCTTAATTTTTTTTAATATCATGATACAAATCACAGGGCAAAATACCATGTTAAATCTTAATTATGCATTCTTATACATAATCACCAAGACTATATATGTCATTTCATTTAGCTGGGCATACTGCTATGCATGTAGGCAGAGGATTTCAACCAGTGTGATTTTTATTCAATGGGACAAATCTAGTCAACCAGGAATACAGAGGTTACTAATTCTGACTGTGTTAACTGCAATGAAAATAAACTGTAGAAAATATCTGTCTTCGAAACCTGAGGAATGATTGTCATAATATTTGATGTGGCTGAGATGGGCAGATTAACAAAGTCTACATTAAGGATAATATACTTGGCATAATACTAAATCTTATATTTGTCATTTGTAGAGAAGACCCATGGAAAATAATTGGCTGTATTAGTCATAAGTAACTTAGATCCAACTGATGTCAATGTTTCAACTCTATGTAGGGCTTAATGTTGGATTTACCCAATTTGGAACATATATTGTGGAATTTGTTCTTGTAAAGTTATATTTCAGTATAGTTCATAACTAATTTCATAATTGGCTTATATAATTGGTTTATAACATGAACAGCAAGATAAATAAGTAAATGAGTAGTAATCATCATACTTGGATGCCATTAAAATAATCTTCAGTCTTTTAAAACCCAGGACAACTTCATGTCGTTGTCAAGGGTGTTTATCCACCACTGTTTTGGACATTCACTTAGCCAGGATCCACTGAGACCCTTTTTGGCCAGAGTTTCTTCATTGGCATGCAAGATGTGTCCATACCACATGTCCAAAGCACCATGGTTGTGCTTTGCACATCTTGTCAGCCATTGGTGCAATGCCATATTTTGCTCAGATGTCAGCACTGCACATATGATCCAGAGGTCCATCACAGCATCTTTGTCTCCACAACACCAAGGCGACATTCAACTTCTTTAGTTGCTGGCCAGCATTCTGCACCGTAGAGCACAACAGGTCGTACAGTGGTGTGATAGATCTTTGCCTTTATATGGTTGCTGATCTTTTTGTCACACATGACACCTGATGTTGTATGCCATTTTAGCCAGGCACTGTTGATCCTCAATGTGACCTCGTAACTCATCAGCTGCGATCATGGAACCAAGGTACTTGAACTCCTCAGTTCTTGGTAGGTCAATACCACAAGCACATTAACACATAAGTAGCTCATAGTGGGAAATTCAGTCAATTACATTTTGCACCATTCGGGGCTGTCTAAATGTCTAGCCATTCATAGACCTTGTTACGACAGATCATTGGTGAAATTATACATGAAGGCATTGATGACTGTAGTAATAGCACAATTTTCCTGGACTAAGACAGTCATTACTGTATATTAATTCTACCATATAAAAAGCACACATGGTCAAAGGTAATGAGGAACATAGACCTGGGAATACTGTTATATCATCAGCTCTGTCAGGAAGGATGATTCCCATCTACATTACATAAATACAGTCAGGGACCAGTAATCTGGTCAGTCAGATTACTAACTATAGACTTCACTTGATCTGGATCCATTTTCAGTTTGTTAACCTTCATTCAGTCCACCAAAACATTAAGTCATGGGCACATAGAGCTGATATTCCTGTTCCCAGGCTGAGTTGAGTGATGGAAACAAGACAATACATGACAATATATGTGTATAATGGGTCCTCAGAATGGGAACACCATGTCCTCAGCTTTCAAACAACTTCTGCCAGTGGCACTGAGATGAAGTTGGAGTCCAATGCAATCATGCAATACAACTCCTAAGAGCAGAATAGAAGTAAGCCAGCATCATCTTCTGAGTACCTAGGTCTGATTGGAACAACTGCAAAACAGAGACCTACCTACTCAGTTTGTCTTGTTATCCAGAGGGATCTGCATGCCAGGTCTTCTGAAGCTCTGGCTTTAGTAGACCGGGGGCAAAAGCCAGCAGTGCTTTAGTGGATAAAATGTAATGCTTGGAGCATTTCATATACAAGAATTCAGGAATGCTTTAGGGAATAAAATGAAACCATTGGATTAAAAACAAAGTTAGTCCCAACTAAAGCAAATATATTTAAATAAATGAGAAATTCTTAGTCAGGGATAACATGCATTCCATGGATTTCAATGAATGTATTCTAGCTATAGCTAACATTTGATTTAACCAATATACAATAGGACATTTGTTTAGACAATGTCAGACACAGACTTTCCCTTGCATTACTTCTTCTGATCATTTTGCACATAACCATGATGTAATATTTAGAACATTTCATATGCTGTACATGTTAGTGAATAGTTGCTGATTTTTCTTTTCTTTTTGGGAATCTAAACTGAGAATCTAATACAAGAGCAGATTTCAAAGTAGCTCAGGGACTACAACTTTCTCTTACCATTCCTCTGATTTAACAATCAACCTAAATGAAATCAATATTATTAAACACTCTCTATGAGAAAAGAAATAGCCCCAAACTAGTAATAAAATAATTATATTTGAAGGTGAGGCACGGATGTCCAAATATCGGAAGAAGCGGCAGATACAGACAATTCTATGCAACACCTTCACCCCACCAAGAACCACTCCTGCTTCTGAATTCGAACACATGATGTCGCCCTTGCCTGCAAAACCTCTTCAGAAAGCCTCAACAAAAGCCTCATTCCAGCCCCTATTAATAGCATAAAACAACAACACCCCAAATCATTTGATGGAAGAAAGCAGAAAGGGAAGAGAAACAGATGTCACCTTACCGAATATGACAAGATGCAAACCAGATTCCAGAGCCGTTCTCCTTGACCACAGCCTGGATTCCTAACATCACCAAGGGACCTTACAGTTGACTCCATGGAGGGAACGGAGCTGCTCCGCCTGGTTTTGCTCCACACCGCTTGGCTGACGGGCAGCGGGCAGCTCCATTACTCGGTGCCGGAGGAAGCCCAGCATGGCACCTTTGTGGGCCGCGTGGCCCAGGACCTGGGGCTGGAAGTCCATGAGCTGGTCCCTCGGATGTTCCGGGTGGTGTCCAAAGACCCAGAGGACTATTTTGAGGTAAACCTGCAGAACGGGATCTTGTTTGTCAATTCTCGGATCGACAGGGAGGCGCTCTGTGCCCAGAATCCCACCTGTGCCATTCATGTAGAAATGATTGTGGAGAAACCTCTGAAGATCTTTCATGCAGAGGTTGAGATCCGGGACATCAACGACAACGCCCCAGTTTTCCCCGTCAAGGATCAACAGCTGCTTCTGTTAGAGTCTCGCCTGCCGGGCTCCTATTTCCCATTAGACGGCGCTTCAGACGCAGATATCGGCTCGAACGGGCTGCTCGCCTACATCCTTCGGCCAAACGATTACTTCGAGCTGCGCGAAGAAAAACACGGCGGCCTCAGGAAATCGTTAGCGTTAGTGCTGCGGAATGCCCTCGATCGAGAAAAATCCCCTGCCCACCATTTGTTGCTCACTGCCACCGACGGGGGACAACCTGCGCTGAGCGGCACGTTACACCTGGATATAATTGTCCTCGACGTGAATGACAATGTCCCAGTGTTTAACCGGTCGCTGTATGAGGTGAGTCTGTTGGAAAACGTCACACAAGGGACCACCGTCCTGACTTTAGCTGCCTATGATCTGGATGAAGGGACGAATAAAGAAATAAAGTACTCGTTTAGCAAAATGATGCCTTCCTATTTTGGAGATTTTTTCTCTCTAGATGCCCACACAGGAGAAATCAAAATGAAAGGAGATTTAGACTTTGAAGCTCTCAATTTATACGAATTGCCAATTGAAGCCACTGATCAAGGTTCATATCCTCTGGTTGGACACTGTGAAGTTCTCATCCACGTTCTGGATGTGAACGACAACGTTCCGGAACTAACAGTGACCTCCTTGTCTGTGCCAGTGCCGGAGGATTCCTCACTGGGGACAGTGGTGGCCCTGATGAGCATCTCGGACAGGGATGGAGGCATTAACGCTCAAGTCACTTGTTCCCTGTGGCCCCCTAGGCTTCCCTTTAAGCTGATGTCCACCTTCAGGAATTATTACTCCCTCGTGTTGGCAGAGTCTCTGGACCGGGAGCAGATGGCAGAGTACAGGCTGCTAGTGATGGTCCAAGACCAAGGTACCCCTTCATTGTCATCCTCCAACAGTCTTGTGGTACCCATTGGTGACATCAATGACAATGACAATGCACCCTCTTTTGCACAGCCTTCTTACACGGTTTTTGTGAAGGAGAACAACCCACCTGGTGCTCACATCTTCACAGTTTCTGCCTCCGACCCAGATGTGGCTGAGAATGCCTTGGTCAGCTACTGGATAGATGATAAACTCTGGCCACTCTCAAGTTTCATCTCTGTGCACTCGGAGAGTGGGAAGCTTTATGCCTTACAGTCTTTGGACTATGAGGCAATGAAGGTTCTGGAGTTCCACGTGAGTGCCAAGGATGCTGGGTTGCCTTCCTTATGTAGCAATATAACAGTGCAGATCTTTGTAGTGGACGAGAATGACAATGCCCCTGCAGTATCTGAGGAAACGGAAGCTCCCTTCCAGTTGATGCTTCCTGCACCTGCTGGGCA
Organism: Phrynocephalus guinanensis; assembly: GCA_037367245.1. Taxonomy (NCBI): domain Eukaryota; kingdom Metazoa; phylum Chordata; class Lepidosauria; order Squamata; family Agamidae; genus Phrynocephalus; species Phrynocephalus guinanensis. The sequence continues at coordinate 116,850,447 of CM074739.1, forward strand.
CACAGTGGGCAAAATCCGTGCCATAGATGCTGATTCTGGCTACAATGCATGGCTGCATTATGAACTGCATGAAGGAAATACTGGCTCCTGGCGAGTGGGGCTGTACAGTGGTGAGATTAGCACTACACATGCTCTAGATGAAGCAGAGAACATAGGCAGTGGCACGACTCTGGTGGTGACAGTGAAGGACCATGGCAAGCCTCAACTCTCAACCACAGCCACGCTGAGTATATCTCTGGTAGTAAACACCCAGGCTGTCAAGGCTGATGTCCACCTTCGTCGGATGGCTGGGAGCCCAAAGCCTTTGGAGGACAGTACAAACATCTACTTGATCATTGCCATCTGCTCAGTGTCCAGTTTGTTCATTCTCGCCATTGTTGTGTATGTGTTCTTGCGTTGCCAGTCTCTACTTGAGGATGGCGTGACTTGTGGCCCTGGCACAGCCACATTAGTGCGTGCCAGTGAAGTGGGTAGCTGGTCGTATTCTCACCGTCATAGCCGCAACCTGGCATGTGTACCCGGGGAAGCTGGTATCAAGAGTGACCTCATGGTCTTCAGTCCCAATATACCTATCTTTGCTGTAAATCCAGGGATGGGAAATTCAAAGGAGGTTGTTTCAAATTCGTCTGGAGAGGTGAGTCATGGAGAATCATTCAGATCTTGGTAACTGATTATCCTCTACTCCTTTCAAATTTGGGGTTGATTTAGCTGCAGTATGGTACTCTTGCTGCATGCCAAGGGGACAAATGGCTTTATATATTTTGATTATTTCTTGATGATAAACTGTTATTAATTGGCTTATTTTTATAAAGGAGTAATAAAACATGTGCTTTTACCTTAACGTAACGAGTGCTCTATGTACAGCAGAGAAAGATGGATTGTAGGCTCAAAGCAGTGATACAGCAGGTATGCATATTGGTTTATGATTTGCATACACCCCACCATTAAAAACATACAAGGGAACTTTGCGTATGATCAGACAGCCAGAAAGGATTGCTTCTGCTTGCACCAGAAACTGTTGCTTTGCTGGGAATAGTCTTATATAAAACAACCCTTCTCTCTGTGGAGGAATTACCCCAGCCTGCCCCCAACACCCCACCAGAATGGACCCCTGCCACTGGACCTACAAGAATCAAGGTTGGGATGGGGCTGATGTGTGGTCTCCCCTACACTGTGTGATCACCAGGAAATAGATTGCACCAGACCGGGTGAGAAGTAGTCCAAATATGAGCTATTTCTCCATCTGATGTCACCCATTGTCATTCAATCTTATTCGTTCGTAGGCTGCATGGTTTATCAGAGATGCATCAGGCTAAGAACATATCATTAAAATATTCTCAACTCACTAGGTAACACAAGAAAGGGCATTTATTCCATATCACTCAATAAGAGAAAATAAGAACCAATTGTGGTGAAGGATGTGGTTAGGTTTGAGAGTAAAATGTGTTGTTTTCTTTTGCTTGGTTTACCACCACAGGAATGGTTTTTGTTAAAGGCATTGAAAGTAAGAAAATGTAAGGATAACATCAGGCTTCTTTATTTATACTGATGATAAAGATAAATGAAAGGACAGAAAGGACTGAGTGACAGAAACAAGCAGTTGTTTTCATGTACCCCCATTTTTTTTTCTAGTAATGCTTGGCCTGTTCCCATGCCAACAGAGGTTTAGTGATAAATTTTGAAATTTGAGCTCTCATCCTGAGAATGTTTGCAGTCTTGCTCCTCTCTCTCTCTCTCTCTCTCTCTCTCTCTCTGATCATTAACAAATGACAATTGAGGCACAACCTATAGCTTTCAGTTAGAAGTTCAATTATATCACCTCATCCACACATATTGTCCAGGCTCCCTTGTACTCCTTTTCAATTACAATATATCAATGTGCAGTGAATGGGAAAGTTAGAAAAGGCAACAGAGTGACTTTCTTTGGCTTGCCTTTTGATGATGAGAATGTGATTTATTGAACAGAATGGGTGGCCCTAATTTGAATTGAGGTCACTGCTTAGTGCTAAAATCCACTGGGTGGCTTTCTGGCCCTTTATTATCTTCTGCCTTAGCCTACTTTACAGATTTGTAAAAATAATGAAGGCGGGATCTGGTCAGAGCGCTTTGGAGAAGGACCTTGCAAATGAAAAGAAGCTTCTAGGAAAAGGGCTACAGCTCCAGGCACTCATCGTACTTAATTTAGCAAAAAGTTGGGGGGGAGAGATTTAGAGGAGGTTTCAAAGGGATCTCTCAATATATTTTAAGAACAGAAGATTCCCCCCACCAGCATCCCGGTTTGTCCACTGAAAAATTATACACGAAAAAGACTGTATCACCACTGTATCGCTACCTGAATCAAATATTCTGTGGATCCAGCATGGAAAATTATGATGGTTACTGCTTCTTTGAGATGAGGGGAAATACAGCCGATGCTCCCAGAGGAACACACAGTAACCCCCAAATTAAATGATGCTGTCCCTTGTTTGCAGTAAATTTTGCCCAGTCATGGCTTACTTGTGTGAATTTGTTCTCCCACATTATCAATGAATATTGTTATCACTGGTGTTATTATGAAAGACATTTCCCCCCAGAATTTTTCCATAGTGTAGACTTTTTTGTTACCTTTCAAAATGTTTTTCTATTTCTTTCCCTCAACCTTTCTTCTTTTGTCTTTCACTGCCATGTTTTACTTGGAGATTATATTCTGTAGAACTCCTTTCATAGAGCTTGCTCTCTTCTTCCAAAACATTGCAATGTGGATCCTAGAATTTGATTTTTTTATTACACAAATAAATGTGCTTCGAAGCAGTAAGTAAAAACAGAAAATGATTTTACTGGTTTCAGTTCTTATTCATATAGAAAACTGAGAAATAATAAAAGAGCAACTTTTTATATTCAATGCCATTTTCAGATATTTAGCTTGAGATCTTACTTTTCCCAGGAAAAATTCCATGTTGAATAGACATGAAAAATATTAAATATGACTGGAAAGCTGAAGTCATCCCTAGATGTGTTAAAGCAGGTGACACTTTTAGATAAAATAATTATTGTAGTGGTGGGGGTGATGTTAGCCACATGCTACAATATGTGTATTTGAAATGAAATCTACGTCAGAATGAAATCTACATCAAAGATGCAATAGTTCAGGAATTCCTAATAGTCAGAACTAAAAATGATTTTTATTAAACATCTGGAAGTTAAAGACTCTTGTGGGTCTTTCAGTGGTTCACCAGTAGACCCTGATCTACTTTCTGCTCATCCATGTTTGTGCCTTTTGTTTTGGTTTGTTTCATTTTTCTTTGATTTTTGCCTGAAATTCCAGATTTATATTGTGTTGTCAACATGAGTGGTCCTTTACAGCATATATGAGAACAGAACCCTGTTCCAAGGAACTACAATCTAAAATGTGACACAGGGGAAATATATTCTACAGGAGGAAATCCAAGTTCACAGAATCCAAGATAAAGTCCAGAATATTTTGGAAATATATGGTTCAATGTTCATCTTCACAATTCATTGGTTGTCATCCGTTCCTTTCTTCCAAAACCCCAAAAGGACCACTGACTAGGGTGTGGGTTCCTTCCTTTTGCTGTTCTTTCTTTACTTGACAGGTGGGTTTTGCTCAAGCAGATTTGTGTACCGTATTGAGGGTTTAGAACAGGCATGTCCAAACTTCAGCTCTCCTGATGTTTTGGTCCACAACTCCCAGAATTCTAAGCTTAGATAACCAATGGCAAAGTACTATGGGAATTGCGGTACAAAACATCTGGAGGGCCGAAGTTTGGACATGCCTGGTTTAGAAGGAACCTAAGTATATCTGCTCTTGCCTGATTTTGGAAGCTAAGCAGGGTTGGCCCTGGTTAGTACTTGGATGGGAGACTTCCAAGGAATACCAGGTGCTGTAGGTGCCTGGAGTAGGAACCGGCAAGCCACTCCAGTATTCCTGCCAAGAAAACTCCATGGACATGGAGTCACAAAGAGTCGGTTATGACTGTAACGACACAACACACACACACACATCCTTATGGTGCCTCTTTTTCCAATGTGGAATGTATCCGGCTTATCTCGTTTGTACAACATGGGAGTTCCCTGATTTGAAATGACATTTAGCAATGTGTCTACTCTTGGGCTTCTTTATGATGTGCAAGTGGGCTTCATAATGTAGGCTGAAGGTGCTTTGGTGCCAGGCAGGCCCTATTGCCCTTTGCAAAAACTCAGGGAAGGAAAGACGGCCAGGATAATCTGAATCGCTAAAACTGGTATTCCTAAATGGTACAGGACAGTATCTTGAACCACTGTTGATCTAGTTTTGGTCAGTTTAAGACACAATATATGTTATATCCAGCCAAGTTGAGTTTATAATAATAATAATAATAATAATAATAATAATAATAATAATAATAAATAATAATAATAATAATAATAATAATAATAATAAACACTCAAAATGTGTAGGATAATTTCTCAAAAGAACAATAACAGTATAGTCTAAAGAGCTTGCATATGAATGATGAGATGCAATTGAGTTTGACTGCCAAGAAAGAGAAAAAACAAAAAGGAGGACAAAGCGGTGTGCCATTTATACCAGTTGTCACAAGATGTCGCTGCCCACTGAAAAGCAAAAGGCTCTCTTCATACAAATCTCCCCTCCCAAATGATACAGCAAGAAAGGAGACAGAGACAGCAGGACGGAATCAGCAGCATAAAAACTGGATGTTTCCTAGCCTTGAATGGCAACCCCCAAGAGTGGATTTACTTTTGAAAACCAGGAATCACACCTACCATAGCTATGTCTCTTTTGCTCCAGTGCTGTCTAGCAAGAAGGCATCTGCTCCAGCTGTTTTTTCTCAGCATGGCCTGGGAGGTGGGGAAGGGCCAGCTCCATTATTCTGTGCCGGAGGAATCCCAGCATGGCACCTTTGTGGGCCGCGTCGCTCAGGACCTGGGGCTGGAGGTGGAGGAGCTGGTGCCTCGGATGTTCCGGATGGAGTCCCAAAGCCACGGAGATTATTTAGAGGTAAATGTCCAGAATGGGATCTTATTTGTGAATTCTCGAATAGACAGGGAGGAGCTGTGTGGCAAGAGCCCTTTGTGTGCCATTCATCTGGAGGTGATTGTAGATAAGCCCCTGAGGGTTTTCCATGTAGAGGTGGAGATCAAGGACGTAAATGACAATGCTCCGATGTTCCCTCAGAAGGAACAACATGTCTTTGTTTCAGAAATGAGGTTGCCTGGATCATTTTTCCCACTGGAGGGAGCTTCTGATGCTGACACTGGTTCAAATTCTCTCCTTACTTACATGCTCAGTCCTAGTGAGCACTTTTTTCTAGATGTTCAAAGGAAACATGATGAGAGCCAGTCATTAGGACTCCTTTTAAAGTCCCCTGTAGACAGAGAAGTCCAGGCTGTGCATCATTTGCTGCTCACAGCCACAGATGCAGGGAAGCCAGCCCTCAGTGGCACAGTCCAGCTGGTGATTTCTGTGCTCGATGAAAATGACAATGCACCTGCCTTTAACCAATCCATTTACAAAGTCCAAATGGCAGAGGATGTTCCAAGTGGGACATTAGTAATGAAATTAAATGCCACAGATTTGGATGAAGGAATCAATAAAGAGATCACATATTCATTTCAGAGCCGTGTGCCGGTTACACTTAAAAATACATTTACTTTAAATTATATAAATGGGGAGCTAAGAACCAAAGAAAACTTAGATTTTGAGGAAAGCCATCAGTATGAAATCCAGGTGCAAGCTAGTGACAAAGGAAGCAACCCTATGACGGATTATTGTACTGTCGTGATTGAAGTGCTAGACGTCAATGACAATGCCCCCGAGATGTCAGTGAAGTCTTTGTCAGTCCCAGTGCCAGAGGACTCCCTGCCTGGAATGGTAGTAGCCCTGATCAGTGTGTCTGATAGGGACTCTGGGACCAATGGGCAGATAAATTGTTCACTGCACCCTGCCGGGCTTCCCTTCAAGTTAACATCCACTTTCAAGAATTACTACTCTTTGGTGGTGGCTGAGCCCTTGGATCGGGAGAAGGTGGCAGAATACAAAATGATTGTAAAAGCTCAAGACCACGGGACCCCATCCATGTCAGTCACCAGTAGCCTCGTGGTACCCATTGGTGACATGAATGACAATGCACCAACTTTTGCACAACCTTCTTACACTGTCTTTGTGAAGGAGAACAACCCACCTGGTGCTCACATCTTCACGGTGTCTGCCTCCGACCCAGATGTGGCCGAGAACTCCCTGGTCACCTACTGGATAGATGAGAAGCTATGGCCACTCTCTAGCTACATCTCCGTGCACTCAGAGAGTGGGAAGCTCTATGCCTTGCAGCCTTTTGACTATGAGGAGCTGAAGCTGCTGGAGTTCCAGGTGATTGCCAAGGATGCTGGTTTGCCTTCCTTGTCTTGCAATGTGTCCATTCAAGTCTTTGTGATGGATGAAAATGACAATGCACCTGCTGTAACTAGGCAGTCAGAGGAAACCCCTGTTCTTCTAGTGTTTCCCATGACGGCCGGGCATGTGGTGGGCAAAATCCATGCCCTGGATGCTGATTCCGGCTATAATGCATGGCTGCGCTATGAAATACATGAAGGAACGAATGGCCCTTGGCGAGTAGGGCAATACAGCGGTGAGGTCAGCACCACCCGTGTCCTTGACGAGGGAGAGTTTGGTGGCAGTGGTCACAGTGTGCTGGTGGTGGTGAAGGATCATGGAACGCCCGTCTTGTCAGCTACAGCCACCCTGAGCGTGTCACTCGTGGCAAGTACTCAGCACATCCATACTGACATTCACCTCCCTCGAATGGGGGGGAGCTCAAAGCCCTTGGGGGGCAATGTCAACATCTACCTCATCATAGCCATCTGCTCTATATCCAGCTTTTTCCTCCTTGCCATCATAGCATACATTGTCCTGCGATGCCAATCCCAGGTAAAGGAATCCATGATGTATGGCCCTGGCACAGCCACTCTGGTTTGTGCCAGTGAAGTGGGCAGCTGGTCCTATTCCAACCGTCACAGCCACATCCTGGCAGGTGTAAGTACTGACGCCGGCCTCAAGAGTGACCTCATGGTCTTCAGCCCCAACATCCCTCCTCCATCTGGCATGGAAAAGCCAGACCAAATGCTCTGTGATTCATCGGTACAGGTGAGTCGTACATTTTAAAGACTTCGGAGGTGGTTTTATTATATGGAAATGTGGTCATTGTATATTTAATTTATATTTTTACAGGGAATGACTGGTGTAATAACAGCAACACAGGGCTTTCTAATGCCAATACTGTATGTTTGTTCTTTGATTGGTTGGTTGGTTGGTTGGTTGGTTGGTTGAAGTTCAGTTTAAAAACTCCTGGGGCAGCAACTCACAGGTATATTAAAAATAAATATATAATTAATGATATCAAAACAGTTACAGCTAGCAGTAACTGGCAGAAGACAGTAGATTGAAAAAAGGCGAAAGGCAGCCATTAAAAAACCACGTAAGAAGAATTCTGGAAAACCTCAAGAGACAATATCATGTTTCTCCAGTACAAGAAGGATACCGGGTTCGCCAGAGAGTGAGCTTTCTTGAAAGGGTGTTCCATGGCAAGAGCCAAATGATAAAACTCTTCTCTCCAGTCACAATTCCCCTCACTTCTGAAAGCAGAGGAAGCTGAAAGAAAATAGCTGAGATACATCTAAAGGTGGCATACAATGCGTACAGGCTGAAGGATTCCTTTAAGTCTTCTTGCCATTACTAAAATACTCAGTTACTTTTAATAAGAAGAACTAACTGTGTGCTGTCCTTAATTCTGACCTTTTCCAGGGTTTTCTAGGCAGGGAGTACTCAGAAGTGGGTTACCATTCCCTTCTTCTGGGTGGGCACCCTGGGGCAGTGGAGGTTTCCCAGGGCCACCCAGGTTGGCTCTTCTGGCATGAACAGTGGGAAATTGAACTCCTAAATTCTGGGTCTGCAGCCAGAAACCCAACTCCCTAAGCTATCCAGCCAGCCAGTTACCTTTTGATTACAAATAAATAAATAAGATACTGTATAAACCTTTCTCTGCAATTACCACTTCGTTGTTTCACTGTTATTCTGTGACACGTATTTATGTTGGCCATTTAGTTTTAGATGCATTCCCCATTGGAAAAGTTTGAGCAGCCAAGAAATTGAGTGGCAATTTACCTTGTCAGTTTTTACTAATTTATGCTGCATTTCAAGAAACAGGAGATCATAAACTGGAGCCACTCAGTATTGTATAGTCATACTTTGTGGGACTGGGGACCTCAAATGAGGATGAACTTTCCCAAATATTTCAGATGGCTCAGTTAAATTTGTTTGTGATCAGACCAGCATCCCATGTCCATCCATATGCAAATCCACATTCACATTACCAGTACCTGTACATTTCCTTTGCTAATCCAGGCCACTGGTATTTAATCTGGTATGTTCCAACAGTCCTTTTAAAGCAAGCCCATTTATCTACAATAGAAGTCGTGCATTCATGGGGAGGGGGTTGATTCCAAGTCCTCCCCAATGCAGTGAAAAAAAAATACCAAACACTGTTTTATAGTGAATGTTATACACATTATGATCTCTGGCTCCCTAGTGTTCACTATATATATATGGTGTTTTTCCCCATTTTAATATACTCATACTGTGGATAAGTGAATCAGCAGATACTGAATCCATGGGTACAGTCCTACTATATTTAGTAAATGTTTTTTCCCCCTCCAGAAGCTATTCACATACTTTGTCATCAGTGTAAATCTTCTCCTAGGATTGCTTCTATACATGATCAGTGAGAATGTACTTTCTAGTGGGGGAATAGAATTAATGCTTTTCAACCTCATCCTACCCCCACAACTCTCGGGGGAAAATAGGGAGATGTTAGATTTTCTTCACATTCATAAGGTAGATAAGAGGATATACTGTATTTTAAAACTTTTTTTTTAAAATTAGGAATATACCTAGTAAGACATCAGGGTGGAAAGTAATAAAATGATAAGAAATGATTGTCACTTTAAGAAAATAAATACTAATAACTCTAATCATAAACAACAGAACATTTACATTTAGCTTTACTTTATACTTTATACATTTACTATATACTATATACAATGCGTTATTTACCTCATTTGCAAAAGAAATGTTCTGAAAAAAATGAGTTCCTGTAAACTACACACTTGAAGCTCTGAAAAATAATAAATCCTGTCGTCCAGTCTACTGGATTTTTATAAAATAATGCCACTAATTCTTTCATCTGTCATTCAGGTTTTGAATGAAACTATATAAGACTAGCTGCTTGAAATGATGTAAATTTGATACTTCTACCTAAATCAAAAACAGAACTTTTACTCCCAAATTCCTATTCATACATTCCTTGTTGTTTTCAGTATTCCTAATGTTACCAACTATGCTTGCTTTTAATGAATTGTTGTTAATGTGTATTTTTGTTTTAATTGTATTACTATATTATTTATTATTTATTTATTTCATTATTTTAGCTGTTGAATTAACCAAATTTGTTCTTCATTATAAGACATAGTGAGATCTTAATAATGAAAATATAGAAATTATCTAAAATATACATATATTCACCCTTTGTACAGATTCAGTATGTATTATTCATATGACCAGGACTACATAAGAAGATATAAAAGCATACATATTAAATAAAGTAGAATGGATTGATGTTAGAATACTTACTGTAATTTGAAAACAATCTGTAGGGAGAAGTAATACCATTTTGATGCTCCCTTATGTTCAGAAAGCCTTTGATAAAGTAGAAAAGCAATTTTCCAGTTGAATTTTCTGATTGAAAATCTAGTGATGGGGTATATCTAATTGCTGGTATGCATCACAATTGGTAGACATACAATAATAATTTTGATAAATGAATATTATTTTTATCTTCTTGAAAGCAATTGCAAGAAGTCACTTTTTCCTATCTATGTAAAGTTTCAAGAAAACAAAGTTATGCTAATAATCAATATAGTGTAAAAAGTTTTATAGTTAGATTATTTGTAGGAGTTGGAGTTCTTCCCATAAATGACTGCATTAATATAATTCAGGAAGTACAGAGGATAATATTTAGCTATAGTAGGGCATCTGGAAACACATTTTAAATACTCACCATATAGCAGAGCAAATCAGATTTAGCTTGTCTTTATAGCTACTTTATAACAAAATAAAATATTGTTTTATTTCTTATGTTTTTATTGTGCATCTTGATTGATATTTGTACAACTTTATAAACTGTCCAGAGTAGCCATGCAGCTAGATGGAGTGATATATAAATTTAATAAATAAATAAATAAAATAAATACTAGTTTCATGTGAGATTATGGGTTGCCCTGGGCTGATCTAGAAATAAATCAAGCTGCCTACCTTCAGTTCAAAAAATTACATGGTTTATATTACTGTCAATTTAACCTTTAACACAACCTGCTGTCCTCACTGTGGTGTTCCTCAAACACAAAACTTTGATGTTTCTTCAATCCAAATATTAAGGTGATAGTATGAGCACACTGCAAAAGAATGCACAAAAGCTGCAAAATTATTGCCCCTAATATAACCCTGTATGATAATTTGTTGTTATGTGCCATCAAGTTACCTTTCAATGATGGCCACCTATAAGCCAGTGATCTCCAAAATGTCTTACTCTTGACAGCCCTTCTCAGGTCTTATAATCTCTTGTGTCTTCCTCTAGGGAATCAATCTATCTTGTATTTGGTCTTATTCTTTTAATGCTGCCTTCCACCTTTCCTAGCATTATTGTCCTTTCCAGGGAATCCCGTCTTCTCATGATGTGCCAAAAGTAGGACAGCTTCAATTTCATCATTTGTACCCCCCCCCAGAGGTAGTTCAGGTTTGATTTGATCTAGGGTCCACATGTTTGTCTTTTTACAGTCCATGGTATCTGGAAGGCTCTCCTTCAGCACCATGTTTCAAACACATCATTTCCCCCCTTTCAACTTTCTTAACTGTCCAGATTTCACGGCCATACATGGTTACTGGAAATACAAGAGTGTGGATGATCTTTGTATTTATCTTCAGTGACACAGTCTTGCACAATTTTCTCTAATTCCTTCATTCCTTCAGAGTATTATTAATTTATGTTGCTCTGTTTGTAAACCGCCCAGAGTTCTTTTGGGAAAATTGGTGCGGTAATATAAACTTGCAAATAAATAAATAAATAAATAAATAAATAAATAAATAAATAAATAAATAAATAAATAACTTGTCTGACACTCCTGCCCATAGGAAAGGATTCTGTCTCTGTATATTTTGTCCTATAGTAGCTTCTTGTCCTCTACATAAGTTATGCATCAGGACAATCAAGTATGATAACAGCACTCAGCAGATATGGATATAATGTGGGATTTGCATATGCTCCATGAAAACCTGGTTCTACCAAAGGATTATGTTAGATATTACATTCAGTGATCCCCCGCCTATTGCGGGGGTTAGGGACCTGACCTGGCCCACGATAATTGAAATTCCGCGATATGCGGATGCAGGTCGGGTCAGGCCTGGAGGGGCCTAGCTGGGGGCTCTTGTACTTATCCACAGCCTGGCCCTACCCCGAACGGGCCTGTGAGAACCTTCCCGGGCCTTCTGGAGGCCCCAAAAGGTCCTCTCTGCAAACCAGAAGTGACTTCTGGTAAATTGGAAATCATTTCTGAGGCCTTCAACAGGCCTAGAAAGGCTCTCAGAGACATCAGAAATGATTTTCAGCAATCCAGAAGTCAATTCCAGTTCACAGGGAGGCCCTTTTGGGGTCTCCAGAAGGTCCAGTAAGGGCCTCACTGACCTGTTTGGGGCAGCTCCAATCCTGGGGTAAGTATGGGAGGCTTGAAACAGGACTTTTCTCCCTTACGCTAGGGGGCCTTTTTCATATACTGGGCCGGCGCTAGGTTTTTTTGGGCCCTAGGCGTCAGACAAGAATCCTGGACTGTAAGAAAGCCAATTTTTGTAAACTTAGGGAATTATTGGCTGTGATTCCATGGACTGAAACGCTGAAAGAGAAGGGAGTCCAAGATGGATGGGAGTTCCTGAAAAGCAAGATATTAAAGGCACAATTTAAAACTGTTCCAACAAGAAGAAAAAATGTAATGTGGTTTACTAAAGAACTTTCAACTCAGCTAACTATAAAGAAAAACAAGTACAAGGAAAAATGGGAAATGCACCAAAGAGGAATATAAACAAACAGCTAATATATGCAGGGGGATGGTAAAAAAAGCTAAAGCGCAAAACGAACTTAGACTTGCCAGAGAGATTAAAGATAGTAAAAAGGGTTTCTTTAGTTATGTCCACAGCAAAAGGAAAAATAAGGAAATGATAGGCTCTCTGCATGGCAATGATAACCAGTTACTAACAGGAGACAAGGAAAAGGCAGAACTACTCAACACCTTTTTTGCCTCCGTTTTCTCCAAAAAGGAAGAAAGAGATCTGCTGGGACAAAGAGTAGATGAGGTAGGATGGGAATTGCAACATAGAATAGGTAGGGAGGTAGTACAGGAACATCTGGAAACATTAAATGAATTTAAGTCTCCTGGGCCAGATGAATTACACCCAAGGATATTAAAAGAACTGGCAGAAGTAATTTCAGAACCATTGGCAATAATTTTTGAGAAGTCCTGGAGGACAGGAGAAGTCCCCATCGATTGGAGGAGGGCTAATGTTGTCCCCATCTTCAAAAAGGGGAAAAAAGAGGACCCAAATAATTACCGCCCAGTCAGCTTGACTTCAATTCCCGGAAAGATCCTAGAGCAGATTATTAAGCAGTCAGTGTGCAGTTATCTAACAAGCAGTGCTGTCATTACGAGAAGTCAACACGGGTTTCTTAAAAACAAGTCATGCCAGACTAATTTGATCTCTTTGATAGAATTACAGGCCTGGTAGATGAGGGGAATGCTGTGGATATTGCTTATCTGGACTTTAGCAAGGCCTTCGATAAGGTTCCCCATGGTATTCTTGCTAAGACGTTAGTAGCAAGTGGGATAGATAGTGCTACTGTTAGGTGGATTTGTAATTGGTTGACTGATCGCACCCAAAGGGTGATCATAAATGGCCTCTCATCAGCTTTGAGAGACGTGACCAGTGGGGTGCCCCAGGGTTCTGTTCTGGGTCAAGTGCTGTTCAATATCTTTATAAATGACTTGGAAGAAAGAATAGAGAATATGCTAATTAAATTTGCAGATGATACCAAATTGGGAGGGGTTGCTAATTCCCCAGAGGATCGGATGAAAATCCAAAAGGACCTTGACAGATTAGAATGCTGGGCCAAAGCTAATGGAATGGATTTCAACAGAGGGAAATGTAGGGTGCTACATCTAGGAAAAAAGAATGAATTGCACAGATATAGGATGGGGGACACTTGGCTAGAGAATAGTACCTGTGAAAGGGATCTGGGAGCCTTGGTGGACCACAAATTGAACATGAGTCAGCAGTGTGATGCGGCGGCCAGGAAAGCCAATGCAATTCTTGGTTGCATCAACAGAACCATAGTGTCTAGATCAAGGGAAGTAATAGTGCCACTCTATTCTGCTCTGGTCAGACCCCACCTGGAGTACTGTGTCCAGTTCTGTGTGCCTCAGTTTAAAAAGGATGTTGACAATCTCGAGCGGGTGCAGAGGAGGGCGACTAGGATGGTTGAGGGTCTGGAGGAAATGTCTTATGAGGAATGGCTTAGGGAACTGGGAATGTTTAGCCTTTCAAAAGAAGACTGAGAGGGGATATGATAGCTATGTTTAAATATTTGAAAGGATGTCATATTGAAGACGGTTTGTTTTCCATGGCTTCAGAGACTAGGACTCGGGGCAATGGTTTCAAACTACAGAAAAAGAGATTCCATTTGAACATTAGGAAGAACTTCATGACAGTTAGAGCTGTTCGGCAGTGGAATGTGCTGCCACGGAGGGTGGTGGAGTCTCCTTCTTTGGTGGTTTTTAAGCAGAGGCTGGATGGCCATCTGTCGGAAATATTGTGAAGGGGTTCCTGCATGGCAGGGGGTTGGACTAGATGGCCCTTGAGGTCTCTTCCAACTCTATTATTCTATTATTCTATTATTCTATTATTATAGCAAAACCCATGCTGTATAAAATGTTTGAAGGCAGAACAAACTCCTGCCTCTTGAACCATGACATATTCAATTTGATTTTGACTCTAAATATATTTGCATAATGTTTTGACAAGGATATAAACTGACATGAAAAGATGCTACATTGGATGCTGAAGCAGCAAGAACAAGGTTAAAATGTGACTTTGTCTGCACTTCACAAAGTCAGTCACATGGTGTCACCATTACCCCAGTAATCCTCTTGGAAATTGCAGCTCTATTACTTTAAAAAAAGCATTTTGGGAAAACTGACAGACAACATCCAGCTGCGATTACAAGATCTGTTGAGAATTCCATCAATGATGCTCATTCCTGCATTTCCAGACCACCTATGTTAGCTGCTTTCCCAACAAATATTTTAGAAGCATCTTCGTTGCAAATCTCTGTGGTTATTATGCAGCCAGCTTCCTTGAAGCAGCTGCTGCAGTTGATTCTGCTCCAGACTGCCTGGGAAATAGGGAGCGGCCAGCTCCATTATTCTGTGCCGGAGGAATCCCAGCATGGCACCTTTGTGGGCCGCGTCGCTCAGGACCTGGGGCTGGAGGTGAGTGAACTCGTTCCTCGGATGTTCCGGATGGAATCTCAAGGTGATGGGGACTATTTCAGGGTAAATCTGCAGAATGGGATCTTGTTTGTGAATTCCCGGATAGACAGGGAGGAGCTGTGTGGCAAGAGCCCTTTGTGTGCTGTTCATCTGGAGGTTATTATTGATAAACCTTTGAAGGTTTTCCATGTGGAGGTGGAGATTGCAGACGTAAATGACAATGCCCCTGTCTTTTCCGTTGCTGAGCAAACATTGATGATTGCAGAATCAAGATTGCCACATTCCCCTTTCCCACTAGAGAGTGCTTCTGATGCAGATATTGGCACCAATGCTCTGCTAACTTATAAAATCAGTCCCAATGATTATTTCAGGTTGAATGTTGTAACCAATGAAGATGATACAAAATCTGCTGGGCTTGAATTGAAGAAACCATTAGACAGAGAAGATACCTCTGTGCATCATTTGCTACTGACAGCCACAGATGGGGGCAAACCAGAGCTCACAGGAACACTCCAGCTGACGATCAGTGTCTTGGATGTAAATGATAATGCACCGTTATTTAGTCAATCTGTTTACAAAATCAGACTGCCTGAGAATCCAGTTAATGGAACACCAATAATTACACTCAATGCCACTGATTTAGATGATGGGATGGCTAAGGACATTACTTATTCTTTTAGTAGTCTTGTTTCTTCTAAAGTTAAGCATATCTTCCATATAAATGAGAGGACAGGAGAAATCAGGGTAGCAGGGCCACTAGATTATGAAGACATTAATCTGTGGGAAATTCAGGTTGTAGCAGAAGATAAAGGCAACCCTCCTTTGGCTGGACACTGCAAAGTTGTGGTTGAGATTTTAGACATGAATGACAACGCACCTCAGCTGTCACTGAAGTCTCTGTCAGTTCCAGTGCCAGAGGACTCTCCTCAAGGTACGACCGTGGCTCTCATTAGCATTTCAGACAGAGATGCTGGAGCCAACGGGCAAGTGAGCTGCTCTTTGTGGCCTTTGGGGCTTCCCTTCAAGCTGATGTCCACCTTTAAGAATTACTACTCACTGGTGCTGGATGAGCCTTTAGATCGAGAGCAGGTGGCAGAGTACCGTGTAGTAGTCATGGCTCATGATGAAGGAACTCCCCCGCTGTCAGCTACCAGCACCTTGATGGTGCCCATTGGTGACATCAATGACAACGCACCTGCTTTCTCCCAGTCCACCTATACTGTGTTTGTGAAGGAGAACAACCCACCTGGTGCCCACATCTTCACAGTGTCTGCCTCTGATCCAGATGTGGCTGAGAACAGCCTGATCAGTTACTGGCTGGATGAGAAGTTGTGGTCCCTCTCCAGTTACATCTCTGTGCACTCAGAGAGTGGAAAGCTCTACGCCTTGCAGCCTTTGGACTATGAGGAGATGAAACTGCTGGAATTTCAGGTGAGGGCCAAAGATGCAGGACTGCCCTCCTTGAGTGGCAATGTGACAGTGCAAGTCTTCGTGGTAGATGAGAACGATAATGCTCCAACAGTATCTGGGTTAATGGAGGTTCCCGTTCTGCTGGCAGTTCCCGTAGCAGCTGGGCATGTGGTCAGCAAAATCCGTGCCTTAGATGCTGATTCAGGCTACAATGCCTGGCTGCGCTATGAACTACACGAGGCAACCAACAGCCCTTGGCGAGTGGGGCTTTACACTGGTGAGATCAGCACTGTACATGCCTTGGATGAAATAGGGGATGGCGGCAGCAGCCAGATTCTGTTGGTACTGGTGAAAGACCATGGCAAACCCACCCAGTCTGCCACAGCCACACTCAGCATGTCACTTGTGGCTAGCACCCAGGCCATTCATGCTGATGCCCACCTTATCAGGATGGGAGGGAACCCAAAGCCTCAGGAGGAAAATGTCAACCTCTACCTAATTGTAGCGATTTGCTCAGTGTCCAGCTTGTTTGTGCTGGGGATTACAGTATACATTGTGTTGAGATGCCAATGCCAGGCAAAGGAGCCCATGGTGTATGGACCTGGCACAGCCACACTGGTGTGTGCCAGTGAAGTGGGCAGCTGGTCCTATTCCAACCGTCACAGCCATATCCTGGCAGGAGTGAGCGGAGATGGTGGTGCCAAAAGTGACCTTATGGTTTTCAGTCCCAACATTCCTGTTTTTGCAACAAATGGGGGCACAGAAAATACAAATTCATCTGAACAGGTAAGTTGTGTGGGATCATTAAGATATTTGAAAGTAGCTCTTTCTTTGTTGGTGTGAACGTATTGAAGGAAAACATGATCTTGAAGAATGCTGCAGTTTCCCAGGGTAATGGGGTTTGAAAGCTTTGCACAAACCATGAATTCATATTCATATTTGTAGCTTCCTTTCTCCCTTTCAGGCCTTCTAATAGGATAACCAAGTTAAAAAAACAGCAACAAACCAAGATGAGCTAGTGCTGCTAGTGTTTGTGTCACCACAATGAGAGTTGGCACATTTAGTGCGAGCAAGATCTAGCAGAGCAAAACTGTATTGTACTGTCCAACAGCCTCGTGGAACGGCTAGCACAATTAGTACACAAGAGCCTGTACTCTACACGTGTTTCACTGCCATGCCTGTTGACATAAATTAGTGGATCGGTTATTGGGCTTGATAGCTGCACAAGGAAGAAAATAAGGTTACTAAAAAAGTACAGGAAGCTTCATGCTAGCACAACAGCAGCACTGGATATCATTCAGCTTAACTACAGGTTAACAGTAAATCAGAAGATCTGTAGAAGGAAGACTTAGACCATGTTAGAGACAGGTGGTTTTAAGCACTGCAATGTCAAGAACTGCTTGCAATGTACTTCTACACTACTTGAATGTATTGCCATCATTACTTCCAGACTTATGGCAGGTACAGCATCATTTTATTTTATTTTATTTCAAATGTCTGTTTGCTTTCCAAAATCATATTCATGATCTTTGTTGGGCCTGCAGGGGACATGCTTTATAGACAGGAGAGGAAGCTCTCCAATTTTAGTTTGACAATAGCAGGGAGTTACTCAAAGAGCATGCCTAACTGACTGCTGCTGCCCTCTTAATGAATATTCCTGGGTTATGTATGGTTGCCGTGTTCAGTGTTTCATGGGTGGGACAGGGAAGAAGAAGAAGAAGAAGCATTTGTATTATCTCTTCAATGAGGAGTTAATGGATTTGGTTGAAGTAACTTTTTCCAATCTATGGGAGGGCTTCTGGCTTCATACTACTGTACCACTTAAGGGAATGAGTAAAATGGTTTTCATCAAATTTCTCTTCCCCAATGTCAATACACTCTTGATCACATCTCATTCACTTCATGGGTGGGGTTATCTTTGAACCCTCTATAATACATTAGGGATTGGAGAGTAAGCTAGGAAACAGAATCAATGAGGCTTGTACCCTGCTTTCATTTCCCAGATTAAAATCTTGTCTGCTAATAGAAGGACCCTGTCTATGTGCAGAATGAATCTGTTTTTTTAAAAATGACATCCCAGAGGCAGAAGGGGGAAACTACAGATTTGCAGAGGGGACTGAACTATGAACTGATCTGCATTTTCCTCTATGCCATGCATTCAGTGGAAAGACTATGAATCAACCAAACGCAAACTCATCCTATTTTCTGCGTTTTTATCAGTGTGGTTGCCCCATTAAACTGAGAAATTGTGGGTTTCTCATGATGAATTTTTAAGAACAGGTGTAATGTAATAAGTGTATTATTGGAGCTATTTAGTTGAATAATAATATTATTATTATTTAATAGTAATATTTGTTTATATTATGCTCCAACTATATTCTGTAGTTCCAACTACAAGGTTGCATCTAACATTTCCATTCACTTTGGTTTGGATGTGTGGTCACTTGAACTGATGCAAAAATGAGAGGACAAGAGAGGACATACACACACAAAGGAGAAAAAAAGAACCTCTAGCAAAGCAATAAGCATTATCTTTCTTTCTTTCATTCTTTCAGCAGGACTTCTTTTTTTAAAAAAGATAACATGACTAAGATTCATGGGGAAGAAACACAATGAGATCAGAAGGACAAAGATAAGAACAATTATAAATATAATGAATTCCCATTTCTCAAAATAAGGTAACAACAGTACTAGCATTAGATTCAGAGAAAGCAACTGATAGAACTGAAAGGAAGTCTCAGAAATATTGTATTGCTTTGTAGAACTCAGATGTATTGTAATTGCAATTGTGTAGACATCCTACATAGCTGGAGCTTTCTACACTTCTTGTGACAGATGAATCCACTATAATTTATTGTAGAAAGTACATTGTAGAAATGTATCATTTTAGAAATGAATTACTATAGTTCACCAGCTTTCTATCATATTAAAAATAGTAAAAGACTGATGACATTCCAGGAGGTAAAACTGGCTGCTGATAGTAGGGTTTTCGGTGTGATATATTATGATCATCAGTGATCATGTAGTACTGTACATTGGGCTGCCTCTAGATTTTTGTAAATGAACAAAGGGCTGAAGCTCAACATAAAAAAAACTAAGATCATGGCCACTGGTCCCATCACCTCCTGGCAAATAGAAGGGGAAGAAATGGAGGCAATGACAGAGTTTATTTTCTTGGGCTCCTTGATCACTGCAGATGGCGACTGCAGCAACGAAATAAAAAGACGCCTGCTTCTTGGGAGGAAAGCAATGGCAAACCTAGATAGCATCCTAAAGAGCAGAGACATCACTTTGCCAACTAAGGTCAGGATGGTTAAAGCTATGGTTTTTCCAGTAGTGATGTATGGAAGTGAGAGCTGGACTATAAAGAAGGCTGATCGCCGCAGAATTGATGCTTTTGAGCTGTGGTGCTGGAGGAGAGTCTTGAGAGTCCCCTGGACTGCAAGGAGATCAAACCTATCCATTCTGAAAGAAATCAACCCCGAATGTTCACTGGAAGGACAGATTTTGAAGCTGAGGCTCCAGTACTTTGGCCACCTCATGAGAAGAGAGGACTCCCTGGAAAAGGCCCTGATGCTGGGAAAAATCGAAGGCAAAAGGAAAAGAGGACAACAGAGAATAAGATGGTTGGACAGTGTCATCGATGCAACCAAAATGAATTTGACAAAACTCCGGGAGGCAGTGGAGGATAGGAAGGCCTGGCGAGCTCTGGTCCATGGGGTCATGAAGAGTTGGACACGACTGAACGACTGAACAACAACAACAAACTCAGAGCTGAAAAATGTAGCTTAATAGACAAGGCAGCAATACACTATTTTTGAAGGAAGTGCAGTAGTTTCCAAGCCCAATTCATGAGGCAGGTGCCTACATTTCAAGTTCTGAATGGCACTGGGGATAAATATCTGCCCAGACACCAAGAATGGCTTCACCTTTTATTTTATTTTTTACGGATATTGTCCTAAGAATGGAATTCCAATTTGAGAAGATTGTTGGGGACCATATACAAATAGTGGTGGGTGACTGTGAACACCAATGCAATTATTTTGGCACTAGTTCCAACCTTATTTGTTTATCCAGGCATTCATGGACTGAGATATAAGTATGTAAAACAAATACAAAAACAGTACTTTTGTCAATAAATATGTTAATATGTGATTATAATTTGCTCAAGAGAGGAAGACCTGAGGTGATGGATTCAAACTGAACAATAGTGAGAGCTGTTACACAATGTGACAAAGTACCTTGGAAGAGAATGGCCTACACTGCAGGTTTTACAACAGACATTGGATGGCCTTCTCTCAGAGGTGCTTTGGTCATGGATTTTCTGTTTCAACAGTTGGGCTGAATTGCCTTTGGACTGTTTTCAAACACTGCAATTATGTGATTCGAACATATTTTAATAACAGCTTTAAAAAAACAGTGTTATGAGAAACATCATTATTATAAAGAAATTGTTAAGGAAGATAAAACTGAATATTTTTTGCAGTGTCCCATTATATCCAGAATGGAATCATTTTTAAAATCAAAAATTTATTGTTAGATTTACTGAAATTGGCCAAATTTGCTGGTGGCAAGTGAGAAAGAGGACTTCCGCAATTATTTCATTCTCAAAAACTTTGTCTTATTACATTCAGTAATCTGATTGTTTACAAATACTTGATACTATTTCATAATAATTCTTGGGTGTACGTTATTAAATCTGTTCTGCCTTGCTTTGTCCTTTTTTACCATGAAGTTAATATTTTATCTCAGTTGTACATTTTCTAAACAAACAGAGATCTACGTAACTCTGCCATTTTATCACATAATTTCTACCAATCCAGAAAGGGCTTTAAATTACATTGTCTTTTTATATTTGTCTTTGTACTGTTCCAAAGTGTAAAATATTTTGCCTCCCTCCATTGCATAAAATCAGTTAACAAAACAATGCCCAGAAGCCAAATAGGTTTATCTGGCTATTTTAAATTACATTATTGTGCATTTTAGTTACTGTCCTGAACATGTATTCCCATTATTTTTGTCTTTCATGTATATAATCTATATCCAGAAATTTTCTGATTTTTCCAAAGTTTTTCTCACATGCCCCCTAAATGCCAGGCTGCTTGAAATAGCTATCAAGTTCCCTGATCTTCAGAAATGTAATGGCACTGAATACATCAGATTTACCATGCTGTAGGCAGTCTAATATTATGCTGAACAAGTATTTAATTATAAGAATGACAAAAAGAGGTAGTCGTATCTTGTATATGCTGAAAAGGCTTCTGACTGAGAGGAGTGGATATTTTAAAATAATTATCATCTTTTAAACATTTGGATTTCTCCAGGTATTAAATGTGGGAATATATTACAGAGCTGTGTTTAATTAAATCTCTAGCAAACCCACAGCCATAATAATGATGGGGAAACCTGTTATGGCAAGGAAGCTAGTATGATGATCAGTCCTCTATTAATGTTGTGGACTCAATAGAAGCCTTTGAATAAGTTACATCCCAATTATGTTTGAGATTGAATAGGACAACAATGTTTTTTAAAAATTCTCTACCTGGATTACAATATGCCAAGGTCTTTAACAAACAGAACTGAAGCAGTTTGTAAATGGTGATCTGAATATAGTAAAACATTTTCTGCGTAAGTATTATAAAAAAAACTGGACTGTATATTAAAGCTGTAATCCGACACACATCTTTTCAGATATCACTTTATATAGTATATACTATCTTAATCTACATATATGGTATAACTCCTCGACATTATGAAAAACAGCAATCAGAAAAAGAAGCTATAAAATGCTGTGGTCTTCATGTGTTCAGGAAAAAATTTAACACTATTAGTTTTCATTTATGGAAGATTTATGTGCAAGTAAGTATTTATAACTAGCAAGTATTATATTGAAAATTGATTTGACATAAAAACATTTTGGATAATCACAACCATTCTAAATATTACTATTAGTTTAAGACTGCTGTTCATGTGAATTATATACCAGTTTCTCTGAAAGTGTCAAGACATAACTAAAAATGTTAATGCAAATGAACAAAAATGTGTTATTTATTTAAAATATTTTAGATGGTCTTTAAGTGAAAGGCTACCTAGGGGGCTCCCAACACAGAGTTTTACAATACAGTGGTACCTTGTATAAAAAAATTAATTAGTTCCAAATGGAATTCTGTTAAGCAATTTTTTCTTTGTACAAATATCCCATAGGAATGCATTGAAAATGGATTAATCCCTAATCACAACAATTTTTCTGTTGTACAGATTTGCCCCATAGGCAATGCTGTTAAGTAATTTCCCCTTATTTCTGGAATTTTTTTCCTTTAAGCAGATTTTCTGTTAAACAAACCGCTTCCTTATTATATGAGGGTCCACTGTATATATACACAGGAATTAACTTTTAAAAGCATTAAACATTACAGTGATAAGATGAAGAGCTAATACAAACAAGCAATAACACTGAACACTATTTAGTCCCGAAACAGTTTTTGATCACATTTCATCCTGCTCCTGGTCTGATAAGAACCCAGTGCCACAGTGGTTAAATGCTTGTACTGCAGGTAAAACTGCTCACGACCTGGGGTTCAATCCCAGCTAGCCAGCTCATGCTTGGCTCAGCCTTCCATCCTTCTGAGGTCGGTAGAATGAGGACCCAGCTTGCTGGGGGAGGGGCAATGTGTAGCCTGCACACTGTAATTAAACTGTAAACCGCCCACAGACTACTTGAAGTGGTATGGGGCTGTATATAAGCAGAACACTTTGCTTTTTGACTACTGTTCTGCCTCCCCACATTTCCAACCTGGAGAAGATTTATGCTCAAGTAGAGAAAGAGAGTTTGACTCTTGTTTTTTATGTGAAGAACACATGTGTTTCTGTTCAGAAAGCCATTCATTGTAGAAAAGGGCTGCAAGACTAATTACTATATTAAGGGGAAATTATGAGCTATGTTCATGTTTTAAACAATCATTTTTCAGCAGTAGTTATACGTTATCAGATTGTTTTATGCACCGTGTAGGTACTGTGTTGACAATTCGGCTTCTATTAAGAAAAAAATGAATTTAAAATGTATATATTCATCAGAAAAATAAACATCTCTCATAATTAAAATATGGGAGGCTGTTTCTGAAACAATTCACTGTAACATTACATACAGGCTACTAATAAAAGCTATTAAATTTTGGTAGGTTGATTGTGCATGGAATAGATAGAAAAGGAAAATAAGATATTATGAATTGACTGCACAGTAATAAAAATGGAAGATGTCTACGTAATAGATTAAAAATAAGAAAAGAACCTAGAAACAACGAGAATGCATTTATTAAATACTGGAACAGAAACAACTCATTTTAAAGTAAAGGACAAAAATTTTGGCAATCATAATTTGGATATACATACTTTTAAAAAATTGTCTTTCATTTTCTAAAGTGTACAGTATATCTGATTTTCTTTCTTTCTTTCTTTCTTTCTTTCTTTCTTTCTTTCTTTCTTTCTTTCTTTCTTTCTTCTCTGTAATGTTTGGGTATTTTAACATGACTTTTCCAGGGGTATAAGGTTTATTCAATATAGTGCATTTTGCATGGGGAGATTCCCTCTTCCCCGTTGCAGTCCAAATTAAACCTCTGAATAATGAGAATCTTTAGGAAGGGGATGAGCACAAAAGATAGAATCAAGGAAGATCAGAGGAAAATCTGAGTACACAAGTACCTGTGCCTTTCGTTCAGGTAACTTAAGCCCATTCTTCAGCTGCAAAGATCTTAGATCACAATGAAGTGTTTTCTTCTGTAGGAATTCCAGTAAAAAATAAAATCCAGGAATTACTTCTGTACCTACATTCATTCTCCTCAGTTTTATATACTTCTCAATATCACATTTCACAAAGCAGTGGTTCACTATGTATCCTCCTTATTTGGGTGGTTGGTGAATGAAAGTGGAGAACCAGCAAAGTTGAGAGTCAGCTCATGCCAAAGATTTCCAGTATTATGACAGTAAATACACTCTGCACTGGAAAGAAAAACTAACCAGTTGGACTTGTTTGTGTTTCAGGGGAATGAGGCTATATTTGGGAATCCTACTTTTATCTTCTAACATGTATTCTATTCTCAAGCCTTTGTGTGAGGAGACAAAATATTTTAATTTATTAAAATGAGTTTTAGTCCCTCCATTCAAATCTTCAGAGCTGTATAAAGTTTATACTAAAACAGATACAAAGGCCAAAGCCCTGTTGCTTAGCTTAGTAAACTACACTAGGGTAAGTCAGTTTAATTTAATTAATGTTGGTTGGGCGAGCCAAATCCTCTGTAAGTTCCATTGACTCCAACTGGCCTACTCTAATAACAAATTATTATGCTAACACAAACCACAGACTTATTAAAATATGTCCATTTGCATCAATAGAATTTATGGAAGAGGTTAATCGGTTCAGCGGGCTTACTGTAGGATAATTTACTAAGTTAAGCAACAGGATTTGGGCCAATAGCAGTTACATCAAAAGCAGTAAAATGAAGCTTTAAAGTTCAAATTTCAAAATAAAAGTTGATTTCACTTAGCATGGATACAACAGAAAACAAAAACACACTGCCTGAGAGCTACTGTCAGGTATGGTATGCCAGGCGAGCCAATAAATACAGTACATATAAAATCAGATACAAAACAACAAATACTAAAAACAACTACGTATACTGTACATTAAATGCATGCTTTCCATTATTTTAGATCCTTAATCCACGTTAGCTGCTTACATAGAATTTGAAGCTTGTTATTTTTCCCTCCTGTACCTCATCTGAAAGAATATTCACGTTATCTTTCATAGCAACAAGTTTAATTCCTGGATGATAGTTTTAATGCTTTTCAAATGTGGCAAATCATTTAGTTGAAGGTACAACTGCCTCATTATATTGCGTGAAAAAGTTTTAATTTCTCTATTCAACTTGGATTGTAAAACATGTGGTCTGTTCGTATATGCTGATGGTGTGTGTGTGTGTGTGTGTGTGTGTGTGTGTGTGTGTGTGTGAGGATTCAAAGCTGTTACTTTAGAACCTGGACATTTTCCTTCCTTTGCATGAGCTCAGTGGGACATTTCATGCAGGTGTGAGTAACTTTTTCTTGGGTTGCCTCTTGTTTTCAAGCAAAGGACCAACTGAGGCAGCTTAATATTTGGCTTTCCAGTTCAAAGTTGCTTCCAAGTTACCGTTTCTCTGATGAGGAGAAGATTCCCTACATCTTCTGGATGGACATGAGGAAAACGTACTGAGAGTGACTGCAAGCCCAAACGCAAGACCACAGCAGCTCCTCTGCTCCTAATGCCACCAGGACTGTTACTTTATACAACAGCTGATACAAGTTTTCTGCCTAACAGGAAATAAATGAAGAATAGGAGGGAAGTTTTTTTAAAAATAATGATAGTTAAGCAATGCCAAAAGTGAAACTAATATACAAAAGAAACTAAAACGGAATAGCAACAGAATTTATTAAATAGACGTTGATTAAAACAATACTAAAATGAAATGCAGGATTGTTTAATCTTCTATGTAATGTTCATTGCTTACCAGAGTCTCTAGGAAGCTTGCTATATGGGGGGCTGTTCTGTCCCACATTCCAAGGAGTGTTGTTTGAAAAAGCTGATACCAAAAGGACAAACTGGATGAGAAAAAGAAGAGTTCTGAGGCCAGGAAAAGCGAGGGCTATTCCCCTTGAAAAATGCACGAATGCTTTACATCAGCAGCATCGAGCACTTACTGAGTGTCGATGTACTTTTCTCAGGTAATTCATTATAGAGAGAAATGAGAGTGGAGAACTGCAGCGCGAGCACCACACGGAACAGCAAAAAGATTTCGGCATCGGCACACATTTAATTGGGTTTAATCACCTGCTTGTGTATTTCGAAATCCCCTCACAAGGGGTCACTGTTGTCTAAGGAAAGGTAGTCGAAGGGTGAAAATGGAGAGCTCCTCCCTCAGAGTGACTCGGGAATCCTTTTCTGTCAGCTTCGCCACGGGGATGTCATGGACGCGATGCAACAGCCCCGGAGTCTATTGAAATGGTAGCATCTGCAACCATTCGGAAGAAATCTTGGGATCCAGCTCTTCATTCTGTCAATGAAAAGAGCGTTTTTGTTTTGTTTTAAATATATTGGGAAAGGAGGTGAGACTGCAGGGCGTTATGCCTGGATCTGCAATGGTGGCGTGGAAAGAGGATTCCCTGGCAAGGCGTCTGCTGCTGCAGCTGCTGCTCCTGCACACCGCCTGGGAGGTGGGGAAGGGCCAGCTCCATTATTCTGTGCCGGAGGAAGCCCAGCATGGCACCTTTGTGGGCCGCGTCGCTCAGGACCTGGGGCTGGAGGTGGAGGAGCTGGTGCCTCGGATGTTCCGGATGGTCTCCAAAGAGCACAAGGACTTCTTTGAGGTAAACGTGCAGAATGGGATCTTGTTTGTCAATTCCCGGATAGACCGGGAGGAGCTGTGCGGGAAGACGGCTGAGTGTGCCATTCATTTGGAGATGATTGTGGACAAACCCCTGCGGGTCTTCCACGTGGAGGTAGAAATCAGGGACATAAATGACAATGCCCCCGTTTTCTCTGCAGGAGAACAGATTCTAAGCATAGCTGAAATTATAACAGCACCTGGCACTAGATTCCCTTTAGAGGCAGCTTCTGATGCTGATATTGGTACGAATGCTCTGCTCACTTACAAGCTCAGGCCCAGTGAATATTTTAGTGTAGAGAAGAGGACAGAGGACCAGAATAAAAAGCCCTTAGCCATTGTTTTAAAGAAGCCTTTGGATCGAGAAGAAATACTTCTGCACCGCTTATTACTCACAGCCACTGATGGGGGCAAGCCAGAGCTTACAGGCACTGTCCAGTTGGTGATCCACGTACTGGATATAAATGACAACCCTCCTGTGTTTAACCAGTCGATTTTCAACATAAAACAATGGGAAAATGCTGCTCAGGGAACATTAGTTATGAAATTGAATGCTACAGACTTAGATGAAGGGGTTAATAGTGAGATATCTTATTTTTTTACTAGTAATGTGCCACCAAAGTTTCTGAAGATTTTTAGCATAAATGCCAATACAGGAGAAATCCAAGTCATTGGGAAAGTGGACTTTGAAGATACCAATATATATGATCTCGAGGTTGCTGCTGAAGACAAAGGCAGCCCGCCTCTGTCTGGGCACTGCCAAGTGATCATTGAGGTGCTGGATGTGAATGACAATGCCCCGGAGGTGTCTGTCTCATCTCTTTCTGTGCCAGTGCCAGAGGACTCCCCACTGGGGACGGTGGTGGCCCTCATCAGTGTCTCAGACAAGGACTCCGAGGCCAATGGGCAAGTGAGCTGCTCTTTGTGGCCTCCTGGTCTCCCATTCAAACTAGTGTCCACCTTCAAAAATTACTACTCCTTAGTAGTAGCCGAGCTTCTGGATCGGGAGCGGGTGACCGAATATGGGTTGATGGTGCTGGCCCAGGACCATGGAGACCCATCATTGTCAGCCAGCAGCAGTGTGGTAGTGCCAGTGAGTGACATCAATGACAATGCACCCACCTTCCCGCAAACCTCCTACACGGTCTTTGTGAAGGAGAACAACCCGCCTGGAGCTCACATCTTCACCGTGTCTGCCTCTGACCCAGATGTGGCTGAGAACAGCCTGATCAGTTACTGGCTGGACGAGAAGCTCTGGCCACTCTCCAGCTACATCTCGGTGCACTCAGAGAGTGGGAAGCTCTATGCTTTGCAGCCCTTGGACTATGAGGAGATGAAGCTTCTGGAGTTCCAGGTGAGAGCCAAGGATGCTGGCTTGCCTTCCTTGTGTGGCAATGTGACCATTCAAGTCTTTGTGGTGGATGAGAATGACAATGCACCGGCAGTGTCTTGGCAGATGGAGGAGAAGCCTGTTCTTCTTGTGGTCCCTGTGTCTGCTGGGCACATGGTGAACAAGATCCATGCTCTGGATGCTGACTCTGGATACAACGCATGGCTCCGATATGAACTCCATGAGGGCCCTAACGGTCCGTGGCGCGTGAGTCCATATAGTGGAGAGATCAGTACCACCCGCCTTCTGGATGAGGCAGAGGGCAGCAGAAGTTATAACCTGGTGGTTGTGGTGAAGGACCATGGCAAGCCTCAGCTTTCAGCCACAGCCACTGTGAGTGTGTCCCTGGTGACGAGTGCCCAGGCCGTCCACACTGATACCCGCCTTCCTAGGACAGGTGAGAGTTCCAAGCCCTTGGGGGACACGGTCAATGTCTACCTGATCATTGCCATCTGCTCCGTGTCCAGCCTGTTCCTGCTGGCCGTTGTCTCATATGTGGCCCTACGATGCCAGTGCCCGTCAAAGGAGCCCATGGTGTATGGTCCTGGCACTGCCACCTTGGTGTGTGCCAGTGAAGTGGGCAGCTGGTCCTATTCCAACCGTCACAGCCACATCCTAGCAGGAGTGCCAGGAGAGTCCGGTGCCAAGAGTGATCTCATGGTCTTCAGCCCCAACATCCCCTTTTCTACTGAGAATGGGAAACAACAGGATCTGCTATGTGCAACGGTTAGTATTACTGAGGGTATGTTTTTCTTTCCAGCTTTATATATATTACATAAATGGGAAAATCATCTGAGTTATTTGGCACTAAATCTACACTGTAATCATCTACCGTAGTTTCAGTAAGTATCCATTGCAAGCTATTAGTCAACAAAAAGCTGATGTATGAAACGTAGTATGTATTGCTACATTGTCAGTTCAGATTTACTGATGCTTTTTTCTTGAATGATTCTAATGAATATGACAGTGTATTTTTACCACAAATTTATATCTAAATGTTATGTGTTCATCCAATAATCCTTGAAATTAAAGTAAACTGTCTATTGGAGAACCCAAACCCTTTCACTGGAATGTAATGGCCATGATTTCTGATGAAGAGGAAAAGGACGCACTAAAATAGGATGGAGTCTGTGGGCCCAGTCCTAACTATTCAAGATGGCTGATGGCTGGCCAAGCTGAGCCTATGCAGAATCCAAAGCCCTCCCGGCCTATGGATGTTGGCTGTTCTTCTGGTTGATCTTAGCCAGGCAGCAGTTGTATCAGTGGATCCAGTCATTGTGCAGATCCGAGATCCGAGAGCTTATTCCCCCCCCCGCCCTTAGTAGACACGCAGATGTATTTGCTTAAGGGCAGTTTTGCTGAGACAAAGGTCTTTTGCCCATTCCTGACCTGCTACAGCCATCGTATCTTGGAGCTTGGATTGCCTTGTGTTTTTCAAGCACTTGAAAATACTCATAACACCCCATCCATTTGTAATAACAGGAACTATTGGTATAAGATGACAAGGATGGAGATCACGGTTGAAAGTTACAGTAGTTCAAATTTTCTCTTTATATTTTCTTTTCAGTGGTAGAAAAAGCATTTCTAGGTAGATCATACAGTTTATTTAAGATGATGTTTTTAATTAAAGAGCCAAAACATCCAGAGAACCCCAGTGGGGCATGTGCCTCTAGAAGACCTACATAAAGATCATCTGAGGGGTATTCTTGCAGACCTTACCTGTAAAAGATGCACACAGGTTCATTTACTACATTTTGCAGGAGTCACAGTCATGTATGCAGAGCATAAGCACACTTTGTGCATGTGTGTGGTTTATGTCGATAGGGCACAGATGGTGTGTGGGTCAAGGGGACCTTCACGTCAAAGGGGACCTGCCTGAATAACAGGGCAATTATTTGTTTCTACCTGTGCATTTCATCTGCTTTTATTATATATTTTATACTATGAATGTCAACACACCATTTATATGCACATCAAATGAATAATGATGTGTGATACTGTATAAAAGTTGCCTCTACAAATGAGAGGTCTATCAAACATGGTCTGTCAGGAAATGCTGAATAGGCCCTATACTAATATGAATGTGCCAATCCTTCTCAGGGTTTTCTAGGTGGAGAATCCTCAGAAGTGATTTACTATTCCCTTCCTCTGGGACTATTCAGCTTTCCCAGTGCCACACAGGTTGGTTATACTTGCAGGAGGCACAGTGGGGAACTGAACTCTCAGCCTCTGGCTTCTCACCGAGCTTCCCGGCGAGTTTTTAAGTCATTACCAGGTGCGAAATGCCACATCGAGTCACACAATTTGGAGCATGTATCTACTGACCAACCGCTGTCACTTTATTTTGGGACTATGTATAACATGATTGCCATCAAGTCTCACTTCTGTGTCTGAGGAAGAGGACTTGATCCATCAAATCTCACTTTAACTTATAGCAGTTAGTCTTTAAGAGGTTACAACATTTTTATCTTCTTTAGTTGTGTTTGTTTTGTTTCTTGTCTGAAAGACAGGCATGGCTTCTGTTGAATTTCAAGACATATCGGACATTTACACTGTGAGTTAGCTAGCGTACTCACATCAACCTTGGGCGTTTATACACGACCCCTAAGCTCCGCCGCAAATGGCTGCAAGCTCCAGACCTTAAAAATGTTTACCCACCAGCTCCGGAGTTTGCAGACAATTAAGTGCGACCCCGCCCACTTTAGCGCGACCCAGCGCACTTTTCTTGTACCTGCTTTTTGCTGGTGAAAAATATTTGATGCGGAGAGTGCCTGAGCTCTCCTCGCTTCTTTCTGTTGTTTTTCTTTTGCCTCCGCCCCTTAAAGAGGAACCAGGAAGTAAACGGAGGTCGGAGCAACCTCCACCGGCACCAGAAGTAAGAATGCATTCTTTTGTCCCTGTCTAAGGCTTTTTTTGGTCCCTCCCCTCACGCAGACAGAACAAAGAAGTGCAGAGCGGGTGGGGACGGAGGAACAGCAACGAACCCTCAAGATCTCTGGTCCGAATTTAAGGGACGAGCGGATCTTAGGGGTCGTGTAAAAAGGCCCCTTGTGAACAATGAGTTGCTTGTATTCACTCACTGTCTGGTACAGTATAGGAAGACATGTTCAAGAGGTAAAGTCTGAAAGTGAGAAGGCTCTAATCAAAGTGGCATGGTGTGGGTCCTGACCACAACTTGTCCACCCCCTGTTGTATATCAGTTCTTACCTGCTCCAACTGAATGTCTTCCTTCACAACATTATGAATGACACGCAGATATGGGTGGTATTGGAGGGTGGGACTTAAACCTGCGTGCCTGTCCCCACCACAATTAGAGCCCTATCCAATGTCAAACTCTAATGCCTAGAAATTTCTCTTTCTTAGAATTTAATGTAGCTAGAAGAATTAAGAACAACAACATTGTGTTGCTCCATTGATTGTTTTGGGACTTTCTTTAGGAAAGAAAAGTGCCTTATAAATATAAAATTAAATGAAATAATAACATTGAAATAGTTATGCTAAAATAATTATGAATCATAATTTTACATACTTAATATGAAATATTTTGAATATCATAGTGATAGACAATCATTTGATACATATGGGATGTAACTACAACAGATAAGCTACTTTCTCATCGTGACATGCCATCTTGTAAAGAGTGAACACACCACCTCATCCTACAACAACAATGAACTCCCATTTTTTAAAAAGACTTCCCAATACAAATATTTGGCTGACATCTTTAATGCAGGTAAAGGGCAACATTTGAGAAACATGCACTGGCTTATTAAAGCCAAAGTGCAGATGGAGTCTTCCACCAATTTTTGTGTGAATATGCTGCCAGGGATCTACAGAAGAGAAGAGTGCTTGAGCTTTCAAAAATTTGCTTTCAAATTTATCACTGTGCTGGAAAGCTTAGAAAGACATGAGTGTCTACATCCCAGAAATGCTGGTATTGTACTCACAGTATGATATGGTCTGAAACAAATGATACAAAGACTTCTATAGGAGATATCTCTGAGAAAGACTGGCTTGGTGAAGATCTTGCTCTAACATGTATTTAATAATCTTTATGAATGCATAATTGCATGTTTAGAAAATCTCATACATACATACATACATACATACATACATACATACATACATACATACATACATACATACATACATACATACATACATACAATTGTGATCTTACGAGGGTCCAGAATTTGAAATATCCTAAACGATTATTTCTAAGGAAAATGTACATTATGTTTTCATAGGTTAGAAGGATAAACCTTTTATCTACTCCTGTACTAGTAAAATATAAGATTCCAAAAATTCGACACGCCAATGTTTTAACACAAGGGGGAGCCATTGTCTAAAAAGTCAGATTCTAAAAGCGCTTGCTCCTCCTTCCGACTGAGGAAAAATTCTGTTCATTGTTGCTGCGGGGGAAATCCTGATCCTCAATAGAAAAGGACCAGCATTAACTACATTCCAGCCAGGTCAGTCAACATTCAATTTCTTACTAGATAATTTAATAGAGCTAGTAGGTACTTGCATTTGCCATGTCTCTGGTGCAAAGAAACTGCCAGGGGTGGATGCGACTGCTGCAGCTGGTTCTGCTCCAGACCGCCTGGGAAATAGGGAGTGGCCAGCTCCATTATTCTGTGCCGGAGGAAGCCCAGCCTGGCACCTTCGTGGGCCGCGTCGCTCAGGACCTGGGGCTGGAGGTGGCGGAGCTTCTGCCGCGGATGTTCCGGATGGTCTCCAAAGAGCACAAGGATTACTTTGACGTCAATACCCAAAATGGGATCTTGTTCATCAGTTCCCGGATCGACCGGGAAGAGCTGTGCGCCCAGAGTCCGTCGTGCACCGTTCATCTGGAGGTGATCTTGGACAAACCCCTGAGGGTCTTCCATGTGGAAGTGGAAATCAGGGACGTGAATGACAATGCTCCCGTTTTCTCGGAGCGGGAGGAAACGCTGAGCGTCGCCGAGTCCATGCTGCCAGGCGCCCTGTTCCCTCTAGAGGGAGCCTCGGATGCAGATGTCGGCGCTAACGCTCAGCTGAAGTACAAGCTCAGCTCCACCGAGTATTTTGCTGTTGAAGAGAAAATCAATGACAGACTTAGTAAGTCCTTGGTGCTTTTGTTAAAGAAGCCTTTGGACAGAGAGAAAACTCCAGTGCATCATTTACTCCTAACAGCTACTGATGGGGGCCAGCCAGAGCTCACAGGCACAGTCTATCTTGAAATCACTGTAATAGATGCAAATGATAATGCACCAGCATTTAACCAGTCAGTTTATAAAGTGACATTATTAGAAAATGTGATGGTAGGGACATTAGTTATCAATCTCAATGCAACAGATTTGGATGAGGGAATGAATAAAGATATCTCCTACTCTTTCAGTAAGCATGTTTCTCCTAGTACCAAAAATAAGTTTAGTATAGATTCAGATACAGGTGACATTAGGGTGAAAGAGAATTTGGATTATGAAGATATAAAATTGTATGATATTGAAATTGAAGTGAAAGACAAGGGATTTCTTCCTCTGTCTGGGCACTGCAATGTCATCATAGAAATAATGGATGTGAATGACAACATCCCAGAAGTGTCTGTGACCTCCCTGTCTGTGCCAGTGATGGAGGACTCTCCCCTGGAAACTGTGGTGGCCCTGATCAGTGTCTCTGACAGGGACTCTGGCAGCAATGGGCAAGTGAACTGCTTTCTGAGGCCTCTTGGGATCCCCTTCAAACTGGTATCCACCTTCAAAAATTACCACTCATTGGTGCTAAGTGAGCTTCTGGATCGAGAACAAGTGTCAGAATACCAATTAGTTGTTACAGCTGAGGACCAAGGGACACCATCATTGTCAGCCAGCATCAGCCTGGGGATACCCATAAGTGATGTCAATGACAATTCACCCACTTTCATGCAGCCCTCCTACACAGTCTTTGTGAAGGAGAACAACCCACCTGGTGCTCACATCTTCACAGTGTCTGCCTCCGACCCAGATGTGGCGGAGAATGCCCTGGTCACCTACTGGATGGATGAGAACCTCTGGCCACTCTCCAGCTACATCTCGGTGCACTCGGAGAGTGGGAAGCTCTATGCCTTGCAGCCGTTGGATTATGAGGAGCTGAAGCTGTTGGAGTTCAAAGTGAGTGCCAAGGATGCTGGGCTGCCCTCCTTGTCTGGCAATGTGATGGTGCAAGTCTTTGTGCTGGATGAGAACGACAATGCCCCAGTGGTGGCTGGACCAGAGGAGAAGCCCATCTTGCTGGCAGCCCCCTTTGTGGCTGGTCAGATTGTAGGCAAGATCCGTGCCTTAGATGCTGATTCAGGCTACAATGCATGGCTTCGCTATGAGCTCCATGAAGCAAGCAGTGGCCCCTGGCAAGTGGGAGCATACAGTGGGGAGATCACCACGACGCGCATCTTGAGTGAGATGGAGGGTGACAGCAACAGCCAGACCCTCTTGGTGCTAGTAAAGGATCATGGCAAGCCAACGCTGTCAGCCACAGCCACACTGAGTTTATCACTGGTAGTGAATGTCCAGGCTAACCACATGGATGGCCACCATTTTAGGACAAGAGGAAGCCCAAAGCCAGTTGCAGAGAATACTAATGTTTACTTGATCATTGCCATCTGCTCAGTGTCCAGCTTGTTCTTGCTGGCAATCATTGTTTATTCAGCCCTGCGATGCCAGTGTCAACCCAAGGAAAGCATGACTTATGGCCCAGGAACAGCCACGCTGGTTTGTGCCAGTGAAGTGGGCAGCTGGTCATATTCCAATCGCCACAGCCACATCCTGGCGGGTGTAAGTGGGGAGGCTGGTGCCAAGAATGATCTCATGGTTTTCAGCCCTAACATCCCTGCCTTTATGGAAAATGGAGAATTAAGGACTCTGAAAGAGTTGGACCCAAATTCATCCGGGCAGGTAAATCTCAAAAGATAGTTTTCTATTTTTGTTTATAATTATCTGTGCACAGAATGGAAGACAATCCACTATTGAAGGTTCCGAAGGTGGGGTGGGGTGTATTTTTGTCTCCAGTTCTCAGCCTGGGCAAGTAGTGCTAAACAACCTTATAGGCAGTGACACTAAAAACTCTAAGATGTCAGTGAGAATCTGGCGTTTCATTCCCACAGTTATTGTAGTGGTGAAAGTTAGACCTTAGCTAAGCAATGTAGTTTCAACCTCTTGGAATCAAATCATATATGGCTCATATCTGTCTGCATTTTGATTCTACCCCTAGCCAAGGAGATTTTATATATGTAATTATGTATTAGATAAAATGGTGGCTGAAAGCAGTAGAAATAAATATAAGTACATTTTTTTAAAAAAAATAAAACTACATAAACATAAGTCTAATTAAATCAATGGGCATGTTAAACCAGAATTTAGCTAAAACGTCTGAAAATATCTAAGGCAGAAATAACTCAAACTTACCATAGAAAGGCATGCCATATTCTTTAAAGTATGTATTCTTAGAAGTCAGAGTCACAGAAAGAATGTTAGGTGTTAAAAGGATGGTAAGGAGGTGGCCATTCGAGCTTAGATGGATCTGGGGGTAGTTCATATTCAGTGTATACGAAATAGACTGATCTACAGTATTTGTTTATATCATCTGTTTTAATATATCCAAATTCCTGCCCTTCAACATGGAAGTTCTCTTGAGCCTTCATGGCTAATAATTCATGGCTAAATCCATCCCTTTTTGAGTCTGTCTAATCTATTTTGAAAAAGCCACCTAAGTTGGAGATTGTTGAATTCCCCCATTTAAATATGGGCTGTGTAAAAGCAATCCCCACCAAAACACTAATCTCCTTCTTCTACCTTCAAAGTGCCCCCAGTCCCCCCAAATAAGCTTCTACACCTCCATCAGCCTTGACTACCAAGATTATGTTTAAAAATGCACTAGAAAAAGAGAAAACGAAAAAATGAATGTTATCCCCTGTGCCTCTGTTCCTGGCTGGAGAGAGTTTTGAAAGTGCCAGATGTAATCATTCCTTCCTTCCATGCATAAAACATGGAGTTGCCCATAGAGGCCAGGCCATCTGTGTTGAATGCATTGGGCAGGCAGGTTTGTTTAAGAGGAAGTTATTCTTCAGATCTTTTGGTCCTGGACTGAAGTTCATAGTTGGGTGTTTGAAATGGAGATGTTTGAAATGGAGATTAATTGGGAGCCAGTGTGAATGGTATGGAATTGGAGTAACATGATGTGGAAAGTGAACTCCCCATTTCCTTTAGGATGCTACAACTCATTTGTAAATGTTTCATCTGCATGATTGCTAGTTCCACCTCTGGGGTTGCCAAAAAGGTCATTTCAAGCCTCAAAGGATCTCGGTCCTAGATCATGCTACACATTTCCTTTTTTTTGTATTTATCGAACTGTCTGTCATACTTTTCTAAATATTTATAGCAGTGCTCTCCGTGCAGAGGGAAATCATGTATAGGAAATGATCAAGAAGAACAGCAGCAACAAACCAACTGTGTAGAATATAGCAGATGTGTTTGGATGTAATCTTCAACCACAATTTAGCAGCCTGGGGCTCCGACCGACCCCTTCCCTCCGGTGCAATGATGAGGATGAGCTATGAAATGATGGCTAGTCTTAACTAGGATCCAAGGAAACAAGCCAGACTCATGGATAGAAGTATCAAATGGGGATGTCTGCTGTCCATACATACAGTATGCCCACATGCAGTATTTCTCTTTGCTACCATTGGCTGAATGGGACGTTTTGCTTTGATTTTGATTTTCTGAGCATAGACTGATTTTGAGTTTCTGAGCATGGACAAATGGTTGGGGGCAAAAAGAATTTTTGTTTCACACATTATTCAGCTGACTTACATGTTTTGCATTTTCAGAAGTCTGCAATATGATTATTCAGTTCCAGGAATTACCACTTTCTTTCCTTTCATGTCACAGTTCCTTCATTTTCAAAGGGCAAAAAACCTTCTGTTTCTCTTTCTGCCCCCTTTCCTGTAGATTTTGATGTGCCACAATCTGTTCTGGAATGTCTGCGAAACTCTGGAGCAGATTCTGAGGGTGTTTAGTGGGCAGTTGAGGCTGGACAAGATACAAGTCAATAGTACCTCTTCTTCACAGTTGTAGAGATACAGAAATTCTGTCCTCTTAATGTCTGATTAAATTAAAGAAAAATAAAGATGGAACACAAATGTTTAAAATGTAGATGTGCCCTTTTAGCAACCAGTTCTACTACTTCGCCATTGCTGTTCTTGCTTACAACTAGACATGGGCACGACTTGGCGAAATTCTCGTTTACGTTTACGTTACTCGTTTCTGTTACGCAACGGAAACGGTAACGACAATTAAGCCGTGAGAACTCGAACTCGAACCGATAAAAGAAAATTGGGTCTGATTTGTCGTTGTCGTTCATGACATCGCGGCACAGAAAAAAAGTTTAAAAAAACAACAACCCCCGATTCCCGGCCAAAAAAGCAGGCGAAAATATGCCTGCCTGAGTGAGGGCACCTACCAGAGGGGTGGTTTCTTGGGGGGATGGTTTCCCAGCCTCCCCCCCTCTCCTGTCCTGGGCTGCTCTGGTGGGGGGCATCCTCGTCGTCTCGCCATGCCATGCGGTGCGGGGGGATCCAAAATGGTGACTGCATTTTTTTTTTGAAATCATGGTCCAAAAACCCACCAAAGCACCACACAGAAACATGCGAAAATTAGGTATTTTAACTGCCTGAATTTTTACAGTAGCAGCAGTGGGTTTTTCTTGCAATAAACGTCTGTCTCCAATCCCATTGATTTTATTTTATTTTATTTTATTTTTTATTTTTTTACACCTGCGCAATGATGGGCTGGCCATGGGATGGGACCATGCAAATTTTTGGAGCCATTCCACCAATCGCATGACCACTTGGCCAGGTTTTGACTGAGACTTCTGGGATGTGCCAGTTGGGCATAAAAAGCCCACTATAACCCTAGCCCTTACTCTAACCCTAACCCTAACCCTAACCCATACGCTAGTACACTGTCCTTCTTAGTGGGTCAGAGGCACCCAGAGGTGCAGCCCACTAACTCACCCTAACCTTACCCGTAATAACCCTAAGCCTAGCCCTTGCCCTAACCCCAATCCTAAAACAGATCTGTACTCGCATTGCACTACATGCAAGTACACTGTCCTTCTTAGTGAGTCAGAGGGCGCCCAGCAGAGGCATTCTTCTCTCACCTCGCTCACAGTCCAAAGTTCCAAAAAACTCTGTACACCAGTATGCTATCCTTCTTAGTGAGCTAGAGGCACCCAAAAGAGAGGTGCCTCTGCCAGTGCCACTCGGTACGCAATGGCTACACGGTCTTTCTTTCTTTTCCCTTTGTAGGGGGCCAGAGGAGGCATCCACCCCAGAGAGGTGCCTCCAGGAGCCCGCTACCCTACCCCCCCTAAACCAGTACTAACGACAAACGACAAACGAAATGACAAATTTTTGAAAAATTTCGCGACAAACAAAAACGAGCCGAAACGGGCCGGCTCCGACACACGACAACTCGAAATGTCATTTTTTCTGGTCGTGCCCATCTCCACTTACAACCACACTTTGCCATGTCAACGTGAGAAGATGAAATGGACCATAATCCATCTCCTGAAAACAAGTTCGCTTCTAAGCATAAGTACATATTTATGGGGATGGTACTGGCATAGAAAGAAGGAAGCTGTTTATAGAAAGCTACATCAGATGATATTTATGTTGAGATAAAAATTGCTAACCAAAATGCTGCCTAACCCCTGAATCAATGCAGCTAGACTAATCAGTTTGAGGTTCTACCCAAAGAGGAAGAACTGACTTTGAATTCTATAGGCAACTCTGGTGAAACTGCTGATGAAGCAAACTGAATGGTTAGAGTTTGAATGAAAATAAAGCTCAAAAATCATGTGTTTAAAAAGGACACGTATATCTGGACAAAAGAACAGGCTCTTCTCTTGGGAGGCACAGTGGGGAATTTAACTCCTGATATCTGCTGCTACAATTATATAGTCCAATTCATTAAGCTATCCAGCCAGTTTATAATTATATGTTGTCAAGTTGATTGTGACGTATATTCTTTCCACTCAGAAATGGATCACCAGTCCCTTCTTCTGGTGTTGCTCTAGCACTATATAGTTACCAGGTAATTATAACATGAAAAAAACTGTAAGCCTTTCCAATGCTCAGAAAGCTTTTAACAGTTTTGAATGGCATCTTTGTAAAGGCTATTGCCAGAATCCCATTAGTGTTTATGTAAGATTTGTGAAATTTGCCATGGCTAAATGTAGCTATTAATGGGGTCCTAGGGCACTTTTTGACTGTTGGCCTTCTCTGTTGCTCCTCCCAAACCCTGGAACCCCCTCCCATGGGAGACCAGGCTGGCTCTCAATTTACTGGGCTATCACTGTTGACGTGTCTTCCCTCCACATGAAAACAAGGAGGTCAACTCAAGGGCATGGCCCATTAATTGATTAAAAGAAAATCTACATAATCACTATGCTGGAGATACCTGTGAATGTAGACTCTCCACTTTGGAAGAGTTCTATCTATTATTCCATTTGATTTATTAAGGAGTGGGTTAAATTTAACTTCTATGGCAGTGTTGGCGAACCTATGGCATGGGTGCCAAAGGTGGCACTCGGACTCCTTTCTGTGGGCACCGGACATCACCCCTTCACAGCCATCTGTATTCAAGTTAAATTGCTGTACTGGCACTTTGTGAAAATATTATTGGGTTTTGAATCGTAGTTTGGGCACTTGGTCTCTAAAAGGTTCGCCATCAGTGTTCTATGTTATTACATTTACTCGTTGATTTATTATTTTCTTCCTACTCCACCATTACATTGCAGGAAAATTGCAAATGATCTTGGAAGATATCAGTACATTCCCATATAATAAAAATCATTGGCAGAAATCTTGTTGCCAGAAGTTACACTGTGTAAAGTTGAAGATGTCATCGGCAACAGCATTTTTTCGGAAATAAGCCATGATTTTACGGGCAGTTGCAATTTTCAAAAATCAAATACATTCTCGGCCCTATGTTCTGTGGCCTCTAGTAGGTTTCCCAACTCTGAAAGGAATTCTACAGGAGCTTCAAGAAACTCAGAAGAAAAATCAGAAATATTTTATTTCAGATATAACCAGAGCTGATGATGCTATCAGCATTACATAGTATAAGTTATGTGACAGAACTTCAGCTATTGTATTGTTGGTAGAAGAAGCATATTTTTTTCATTTTTCTATACAGGTAGGGAAAGAAATGAGAATTTGGGGGAAATACTTTTGTTTATCATCACAAACATCTTCATCCATAAAGTTTTTTCATTTCAGTCTTGTGAATTTATCAACCCATTTATGTTGTCTTTAGCAAGCACTCTCACACCTTTAAGTATTTTTCTGCTTAGATATTTGAAGTCCATTTCTTTTGATAAGGGATTTTAGTATCTTTGATGCATCTCTGTTTTCTGTATAAATATTTCTAACAACCTTTTTAAAAAGTGAAAGGAAGCAATCTTGGATAATATGTAAGGTCTCGTTTGATGGTTAAACAACTAAAAACTCATGGTGGCACATTAAGTAATGTCCTAATCTCTTCACTATATCAAGGAGTCTTCCATTGCTTCCTTTGAGTTACTTTGAGAATAGGTTTACTGTAGAAAAATGTGATGATGATGATGATGATGATGATGATGATGATGATGATGATGATGATGATGGTGATAACAACAACAAAACAACAACAAAACAACAACAAAACAACAAAACAACAACAACAACAACAACAACAACAACAACAACAACAACAACAACAACAACAACAACAACAACAATTTTGGCTACTCTCTTCCGCCATCTTGCAAGACATCACTTTTGCCTGTCTTGTTGCTTTGTGTATTTGACTTTTGTTTTTAATGTTGTTGTTAACCGCCTGGAGTTCCCTTGGGAAGATAGGCAGTATAAAAATTTATGAATAAAATAAATATAAACAACAACAGCAGCAGCAGCATAATTCATTAAAGGGCATTCTATTCTGTCAAATTCCTTTTCAGTACTAACAAAACACAGAAGTAAGAACTTAAGAGGTATACTGATCCAGACTAAAGGTCTTTCTATTCCATTGTTCTGCTAACACAGTGGGTGTCTAGATGCCTACGGGAAGCCCACAGGCAAGACAGAAATGCAGCAGCACTCACCATCCAATTTCTGTCCCTCAGCAGTTGAGAAAATCATTTCTTGATATTTTCCTTATCAGCTCTTCAGAAAATCTGACTTTCTACTGTGATCCTAATCTTCTAATAACTAAGTTATCTTTTCTGCCATTACAATTGTTAACATTTATAATTACATCTAGAAGTCATTTGTGCTAATAAGATCCAATCTCTGAGAAGTATATTAATATAATTATTGCTTCCATCCATATACCTGGAACTTTTGTGCATGTCACCCAAACAAATAAAAGTACATTTCTGTTTATTCATCTATTTATTAGCATATTAAATGAAAATGGCTGTATAGATTTCATCAGATTTGGAGGACAGTTTTGAGATTCTAAAATAAAAGTATTTGTGGCATACAGAAAATAAGTCTGTGGTGTACAGAAAAAAAATTGAGGTCCTTGGGGGGGGGGGCACCCCAGTTAGTTTCTTATAAACAGCTGAATGGACTTTTACCAAATTTGGGGTGTTTGGAATTATCCATCTTGAACTATAGGCTATGTGTTATACACAAATATAACTTTGGGGGCTATTGGAAATACCCCAGTTTGTTTCTTGTGGTTGGACAGATTTCCACCAAATTTTAGGGGGTATTTCTGGAATGCTTTTACTTAAAAATAAGTTATATGGTGCACATGAAAATCACTTTAGACCTCTCGGATTGGAACAGATTTT
Source organism: Phrynocephalus guinanensis (assembly GCA_037367245.1). NCBI lineage: Eukaryota > Metazoa > Chordata > Lepidosauria > Squamata > Agamidae > Phrynocephalus > Phrynocephalus guinanensis. The sequence goes on from CM074739.1 coordinate 116,892,153, forward strand.
CACCAGATTTGAAGAGTATCTTTGGGTTGGTGTGACTTTTGTAATATACACAACAGTCATTTGGAATGCTGTTGGGGGCACCCGAAATATTTAGTGGCTAGACATATTTTCACCAGATTTGGAAATTATATTTGGAGTAGTCTGATTTAAGATAAAAGTTATCTGGTGAAAGTAAAAATCACTTTGGGATTCTTTGAGGATCCAATGATGATGATGATGAAGAAGATGATGATGATGCCTGAGAGGTATACAGCACATCATTGTAAAAAGTTCAATGATTTGATCTCAGCAATTTATATGTTTTGAAATGTGACATAATTTTATGAAAAGGAAGCTCCCAAATGGTCTTTAATTGTGAATTGTGCTGGTTAGGGCATTTAGGGAGTTGTATTCCATAGGCAAGAGGAATTAGTATCTAGATGGGTTAGTGGGGGAAAGAACGAGCAATTAAAAACAAAGAAGGGGATACAGACTAGAGTGCTGTGAGGGAAGGGTGTGACTCATGGAATTTTAACCTGAGTAAAGACAAGCTCATTGGCTGGTGCAATAAACATCTCAATAGCTCTGGGTACAGTGATAACAGGACACTTCCTAGATTTTTGCATTGTGTCCCTCTCATTCCAACTCCTTCTTATTTCTTTCATTTTCATGCCTAGCATATTTGTTGTTATGTGCTGTCAAATCTCCTCTGACTCATGACAGCCATATGAATGAGTGCTTTCCAGAATGTCCTGTCTTCAGCTGCCTTGGTCAGCTTTTGCGGACTCAAGCCAGTGGTCTCTTTTAGGGAGTCAGTTTGTTTTCTATTTCAACTTCCCCTTTCCTGCTGCTTTCCATCTTTCCCAACATTATTGTCCTTTCCTTATTTTTATATATATTTGTTTGAACTGAGATTTCCTGTTAACAAATCTGGTACTTAAAAGGCTTCTATTTTACAATATTCAGATAGAGTTAATAGGCTCAGCAAAAAAAACATGGCATTATGAAAAAGTGAACATTGATCCAATTTGAAAAACAAGCCAAATAGACCCTTACAGAATTACTTATCAGAGTCTTCTTTTCTTTTTAAAGAATGAACCTGCTAATAATGCTAAATAAATGTACTGTATGTTGAATGACTCATAGAAAAATAATCTGATTTCTAGAAGACAGTACATCTTTTGATTTGCTTTCCTGACAGCTTTCTTTACTGTCTATCTTTCATACCCATACATGTAATCAGAAATACAAGAGTGTGGATCATCTTAGTCTTGGTGCCCAGTGCCACATCCTTATACTTAGTGGTCTTTTCTAGTTCCTTTGTTATTGCCCTGCTGAGTTTCACATTTCTTTCAATTTTTTTGGCTGTAGTCTCATTTGGATTAATGGTTTAATTAAGATGTTTGTAGGTTGTATTTTTTTCAACACTTTGTCCATGCGGTCCATGACTCCTTTTATATATGGCAGAAATACTTTGTTTGTTGGAGGCTGTTTTTCTTCTTCGATTTGGTGGTTTTTTTTTTGTTTGATGGCTCTTTGGATTTCGTTCTTGGAATAGCCATTTGCCTGTAGGGCCCAATTCAGGTGGCTGAGCTCAGTGTTAAGGAATTCAGCTTCACAGTTTCGGTTTGCACGATCTACAAGAGTTTTGATTATGCCTCTTTTTTATCGTGGGTGGTGGTTGGAATTTTTATGTAGATCTGTGTGGGTGGGTTTTCTGTAGACCTTTTGTCCTAATTGGTGGTCTGGTTTGCATATGACTGTGACATCAAAGAATGGGAGTTTCCCTTCTATTTCTTTTTTTTAAAAATGCCAAACGTAAAAGGAGTCATGGACCGCATGGACAAAGTGTTGAAAAAACACAACCTACAAATAGTATTTAGACCCACCACAAAAATACAACAGATGGTACGGTCAGCAAAGGACAAAAGGAACCCACTCGCTACTACAGGAGTATACTGAATACCTTGTAGTTGTGGTCAGGTATATTTTGGGACCACAAAGTGCAGCATCCAGACCAGAATCAAAGAGCATGGAAGACACTGCAGATTAAAACAACCTGAAAAATCAGCAGTAGCTGAACACACCCTGAAATAAACTGGACATGAACTCCTATTCCAGGACACAGACATACTGGACAACACTACCAATCACTGTGTTAGACTACACAGGGAAGCCATTAAAATCCAGAAATATAAGCACAGTTTCAACAAAAAAAGAAATTGTAAAAATTAACAAAGCCTGGCTTCCAGTACTAAAAGCTGTAGAGTTCAAAAGGTCAAAGCTCAATGATTCCCCCACAAAGGTGATCAGTTCACACAATAGAACAGTTAACGACACCCATCTAGGATCGTTGCTACCCCAGATTGCATTGAAACTTCTTAATCCCTTCATCACAATACAATGACTAACACCTATTTTTCTACATAAGACAAGTTTCCTCAACTTTACAAACCCAAGTCTCACTCACTTTATAACCCAGAGCACAGCGAGAACTCCTAGTTCCCTGAACTCCTTGCCCTCTGAAGATGCCAGCCACAGAGTTTGGTGAAATGTTAGGAAGAAAAACTTCCAGAACACGGCCAAACGCCCTGAAAAACACACAAAAACTATCAGAATCAGGAATCAATTTAATATCTATAGGTGGTAGAATGTAGAACAGCAGCTTCAGCACTAATTACAGGGTATGGGCAGATTCATATGGAAAGAAACAATCCCTATCTCAAACTGCTTGGACTTTATTGTACAAAATCATTCCCTTGAGTTGGCTGAAATCCTGTCCATGGAACTATATTTGTAGAAGGCTAAGAATGTCATCAGTAGGAGGTGATTTTTGGAAATTAAATATCTCCTGTTTCTGGCCCACAGCTCCCATGTAATTTCTCGCATCATTTAAAAAAACCAAAAGTCACGGGATGAGAGGAGAAACTCTTCTACTGCTGAAAATTATTGCTGTTGGATGATATTTTTGGTAATTAAAGACGTCTTCCTTTAAAGACAGCCAGATACAAAGCCAGATCCACCTAACCATGACGTTGTCCAGGGCACATTTTGCCACATTGGTTATTACAATATCATGAGGAACTCTGTCAGAAGCCATGTAGAAATTCAGTATATAGTACTGTATAATGTATGGAACATTCCTCTACACTTCCAAGCTTGTGAATCTGCCACAAAAAGCGATAAGATTATTATGGCACAACTTGTTTTTGAGAAAGCCATGCTGGGTTGTAGGAATCACAATATTCTTTTATAAGAGCTCACAGAATGAGCTGTTTAATTGTTTGTTCTAGAACCTTTCCTGGTATCATTGTCATGTTGACCGGTTGGTAATTGTGTGGGTATGTTTAGCCCGAAGAAGACAAGACAATCAATAGGTCTTTTGCCTACTGAAATAACATTAGTGTATTAACGCAAGAGTACAGTATACGGTATAAAGCCTCAGTCTTTACTTGCCTTCTGAAGCAAAATAAAGAATACACTCATTTCAGCTTCTCTGGAATGGGATACAGATTGTCATCTAATTCTTTCGGTATTATAAGCATCACCATACAAATAGTTTTATTATGGAACTTGTCTGCTATCACACTGCAAGGTTTTTCACAGTGGTCTAGCTTTTGTTAATAAACAGGAAAAAGTTATCTTGAGCTTTGAACAGGGGAAAATCATTATAGAATCATACCAGGAGATTTTTTTTTAGCATATGCAATTTGCTTAACCTAAAAAGTTCTATCCTGGCCAGAAGAAATAGATCGGAAGAAAAATTTACATCAAGCTGCATTTAGAAACAGGAGTCATAACAAGAAGATTCTTTGATAAATAGAAATGCTGTTTCATCTGATGTGTTGACCACTGACGTTAGGCTAATTGCCACCCCTACATATTAGAAAATTGATTTTGTCCTGTTGTTTTTGTCCTGCAATGTGTAGCCTGCATACTGTAATTAAAAAACTATAAACCGCACAGAGACTACTTGAGGTGGTATGGGGTGGTATATAAGCAGACTGCTTTGCTTTGCTTTGTATTAGATAGTTGTATATATATATATATGTTGTGTTTTTACTGTTTCTTGGTAAAAGTAAAGTAGTTGAGACAGTGCTGTTATACAGTATATCCATGATATTTTATAATGCATGTTGCACTAAAGCTGAAGTACTCAGGGGATTAGGAGTACTGAGATATTGTGGATATTTTGACCCCCTCATTGATTTTTCTGTGAGAGATTTTGCTTTCAGAATGAAAAGTGTATGCACCTATAGTGGTAAGAGCACTAAGGTTTGAGATGCAAGGTGTATGAATTCAAATGGTGTTCCATTAATTTTGCAGACAATTAGTTTGCTTGCTCAAATCACTATTCTTTTAAAAGGAATTTGAACATTTAAATAAAAACAGGCTCATGGGACACTGGAATTTGTCTTTATGACCTGCAGCTGAATATGTATAATACAAACTGAAGTGTGTTGGATTGTTAAAGATTTGATTTTAATTCCTGGACAGGAAGAGTGGGTCTTATTTCTCTGAAGAAGACAAGCATTGAAGATATCAGAAGCACTTTCAAAAAAAGGTCTCAGGTGCATTAGGATGCTGATGATTATACTCAAAATTCTTCTCGGGAATCAGCTACTCTGAGATTTAATGAAATGAGTTAGATCTCACATCTTCCTCTTTTTTTTCTAAATAATTCACCAAGTCAGAGCTCATAGGTGGCTCCATAGTCTGAACAATGTGTACTTCACTCTGAAATCTGGGGACAAAGGGCCCATCATTTAAATCAAGAGTCTGTACCCTGACCAATAGAAGTTAACGAAGATGGCCATAAAAGTGAGGTGCCTGCCAGCTCAGACTAAACAGTAGTTCCTTATTCCAATTTCATCACTATTCTGAATTACTCTTAAAACTTCTTACTCTATGATTCAAATCTGAAAAAAATATCTCAGGTCTTTTAGACTCTGGACAGAATATTTAGAACTACATCATTCCACTGAACTGTGGTTTTAGAAAAATATGCTTTTGTCTTTCAGCAATAGAGAAGACAGAAATAAATGCTTATAAGGATGTATATCACAGTTGTCCTAAAAGCAGAAATAACTGCTCCTTCTTCTAAAGCCTTTTTTTTTGGAGTTCCACTCTGCTACTTGCAAATATTTCTCAGTGGTAGTTTGCAGTATATCAGAAGCAAAGAACATGCACTGTATGATTAGATGTTCACTCTGTTTAGGTAAGAAGCCCTTGCTTAGATTAGCCTGAGGAATAAAAGAGAGGAAAGTTCTCTTTGGGGGTAGATTTGGTGGTATTTCAAAGCTCTTTAAAATGATATCCTATCAAAAAGGAAGAAAGAAAACAAAGCATATGATGGCAGATCTCTAGAGATTTTTGTGTGTGTACATAATACCTATAAATGAATTAAATTGAAAGAGAAGTAAAGAAAATTCCAAATGGAGGGGTCAAATATGGGTGGTTGGTGTAATTTGATAAAGATATGGAGAACATAAAATAGAGAAGCAGATGTTCCACTGACTCGCAGTGATGGGAAAAGATACAATTCAGTGAAAAAAATCTGTGTAGGACAACTTCATTTTCAGGATCTTCTCAGTATATGACTTACCTCCACTCAAAATAAGAAATGGAGCCATAAGAGTTCTTTCATATTTCACAAGGTTAAAACACTGATATGCTCAAAATCGACAACCTATACAAGCCACATTATTAGCGTGCTAGATAAAGGTTGACAACCACAAGTTGTTCATATTTGCATCTTACAATTATAAATACACCCTTAAATGTGAATTAAAAACAAACAAACATGGAATTACTTTCAATGCAGCATGGTCAATCCCAAAAAGAATCTAAGATGAAATCTAACAGGCATTCACATAGACAATGAAAAATGAATACAGCTATAGGAATGAGATTGATGAATGGCAAGCACTTTAAGTAAAACTAAAGGTGTATTGGTAAAATAAAAGCAATAGCTCATTCAAAATATAAAAAAGAAGGTAAATAAATCCTTTTTTTGAAATCTACTCACAAGGGGTCACTGTTGTCTAAGGAAAGGTAGTCGAAGGGTGAAAATGGAGAGCTCCTCCCTCAGAGTGACTGGAATCCTTTTCTGTCAGCTTCGCCACGGGGATGTCATGGACGCGATGCAACAGCCCCGGAGTCTATTGAAATGGTAGCATCTGCAACCATTCGGAATAAATCCTGGGATCCTGCTCTTCATTCTGTCAATGGAAAGAGCGTTTTTGTTTTATTTTAAATATATTGGGAAAGGAGGTGAGACTGCAGGGCGTTGTGCCTGGATCTGCAATGGTGGCGTGGAAAGAGGATTCCCTGGCAAGGCGTCTGCTGCTGCAGCTGCTGCTCCTGCACACCGCCTGGGAGGTGGGGAAGGGCCAGCTCCATTATTCTGTGCCGGAGGAAGCCCAGCATGGCACCTTTGTGGGCCGCGTCGCTCAGGACCTGGGGCTGGAGGTGGAGGAGCTGGTGCCTCGGATGTTCCGGATGGTCTCCAAAGAGCACAAGGACTTCTTTGAGGTAAACGTGCAGAATGGGATCTTGTTTGTCAATTCCCGGATAGACCGGGAGGAGCTGTGCGGGAAGACGGCTGAGTGTGCCATTCATTTGGAGATGATTGTGGACAAACCCCTGCGGATCTTCCACGTGGAGGTAGAAATCAGGGACATAAATGACAATGCCCCCGTTTTCTCTGCAGGAGAACAGATTCTTAGCATAGCTGAAATTATAACAGCACCTGGCACTAGATTCCCTTTAGAGGCAGCTTCTGATGCTGATATTGGTACGAATGCTCTGCTCACTTACAAGCTCAGGCCCAGTGAATATTTTAGTGTAGAGAAGAGGACAGAGGACCAGAATAAAAAGCCCTTAGCCATTGTTTTAAAGAAGCCTTTGGATCGAGAAGAAATACTTCTGCACCGCTTATTACTCACAGCCACTGATGGGGGCAAGCCAGAGCTTACAGGCACTGTCCAGTTGGTGATCCACGTACTGGATATAAATGACAACCCTCCTGTGTTTAACCAGTCGATTTTCAACATAAAACAATGGGAAAATGCTGCTCAGGGAACATTAGTTATGAAATTGAATGCTACAGACTTAGATGAAGGGGTTAATAGTGAGATATCTTATTTTTTTACTAGTAATGTGCCACCAAAGTTTCTGAAGATTTTTAGCATAAATGCCAATACAGGAGAAATCCAAGTCATTGGGAAAGTGGACTTTGAAGATACCAATATATATGATCTCGAGGTTGCTGCTGAAGACAAAGGCAGCCCGCCTCTGTCTGGGCACTGCCAAGTGATCATTGAGGTGCTGGATGTGAATGACAATGCCCCGGAGGTGTCTGTCTCATCTCTTTCTGTGCCAGTGCCAGAGGACTCCCCACTGGGGACGGTGGTGGCCCTCATCAGTGTCTCAGACAAGGACTCCGAGGCCAATGGGCAAGTGAGCTGCTCTTTGTGGCCTCCTGGTCTCCCATTCAAAGTAGTGTCCACCTTCAAAAATTACTACTCCTTAGTAGTAGCCGAGCTTCTGGATCGGGAGCGGGTGACCGAATATGGGTTGATGGTGCTGGCCCAGGACCATGGAGACCCATCATTGTCAGCCAGCAGCAGTGTGGTAGTGCCAGTGAGTGACATCAATGACAATGCACCCACCTTCCCGCAAACCTCCTACACGGTCTTTGTGAAGGAGAACAACCCGCCTGGAGCTCACATCTTCACCGTGTCTGCCTCTGACCCAGATGTGGCTGAGAACAGCCTGATCAGTTACTGGCTGGACGAGAAGCTCTGGCCACTCTCCAGCTACATCTCGGTGCACTCAGAGAGTGGGAAGCTCTATGCTTTGCAGCCCTTGGACTATGAGGAGATGAAGCTTCTGGAGTTCCAGGTGAGAGCCAAGGATGCTGGCTTGCCTTCCTTGTGTGGCAACGTGACAATTCAAGTCTTTGTGGTGGATGAGAACGACAATGCACCGGCAGTGTCTTGGCAGATGGAGGAGAAGCCTGTTCTTCTTGTGGTCCCTGTGTCTGCTGGGCACATGGTGAACAAGATCCATGCTCTGGATGCTGACTCTGGATACAACGCATGGCTCCGATATGAACTCCATGAGGGCCCTAACGGTCCGTGGCGCGTGAGTCCATATAGTGGAGAGATCAGTACCATCCGTCTTCTGGATGAGGCAGAGGGCAGCAGAAGTTATAACCTGGTGGTTGTGGTGAAGGACCATGGCAAGCCTCAGCTTTCAGCCACAGCCACTGTGAGTGTGTCCCTGGTGACGAGTGCCCAGGCCGTCCACACTGATACCCGCCTTCCTAGGACAGGTGAGAGTTCCAAGCCCCTGGGGGACACGGTCAATGTCTACCTGATCATTGCCATCTGCTCCGTGTCCAGCCTGTTCCTGCTGGCCGTTGTCTCATATGTGGCCCTACGATGCCAGTGCCCGTCAAAGGAGCCCATGGTGTATGGTCCTGGCACTGCCACCTTGGTGTGTGCCAGTGAAGTGGGCAGCTGGTCCTATTCCAACCGTCACAGCCACATCCTAGCAGGAGTGCCGGGAGAGTCTGGTGCCAAGAGTGATCTCATGGTCTTCAGCCCCAACATCCCTTTTTCTAATGAGAATGGGAAACAACAGGATCTGCTATGTGCAACGGTTAGTATTACTGAGGGTATGTTTTTCTTTCCAGCTTTATATATATTACATAAATGGGAAAATCATCTGAGTTATTTGGCACTAAATCTACACTGTAATCATCTACCGTAGTTTCAGTAAGTATCCATTGCAAGCTATTAGTCAACAAAAAGCTGATGTATGAAACGTAGTATGTATTGCTACATTGTCAGTTCAGATTTACTGATGCTTTTTTCTTGAATGATTCTAATGAATATGACAGAGTGTATTTTTACCACAAATTTATATCTAAATGTCATGTGTTCATCCAATAATCCTTGAAATTAAAGTAAACTGTCTATTGGAGAACCCAAACCCTTTCACTGGAATGTAATGGCCATGATTTCTGATGAAGAGGAAAAGGACGCACTAAAATAGGATGGAGTCTGTGGGCCCAGTCCTAACTATTCAAGATGGCTGATGGCTGGCCGAGCTGAGCCTATGCAGAATCCAAAGCCTTCCCGGCCTATGGATGTTGGCTGTTCTTCTGGTTGATCTTAGCCAGGCAGCAGTTGTATCAGTGGATCCAGTCATTGTGCAGATCCGAGATCCGAGAGCTTATTCCCCCCCCCGCCCTTAGTAGACACGCAGATGTATTTGCTTAAGGGCAGTTTTGCTGAGACAAAGGTCTTTTGCCCATTCCTGACCTGCTACAGCCATCGTATCTTGGAGCTTGGATTGCCTTGTGTTTTTCAAGCACTTGAAAATACTCATAACACCCCATCCATTTGTAATAACAGGAACTATTGGTATAAGATGACAAGGATGGAGATCACGGTTGAAAGTTACAGTAGTTCAAATTTTCTCTTTATATTTTCTTTTCAGTGGTAGAAAAAGCATTTCTAGGTAGATCATACAGTTTATTTAAGATGATGTTTTTAATTAAAGAGCCAAAACATCCAGAGAACCCCAGTGGGGCATGTGCCTCTAGAAGACCTACATAAAGATCATCTGAGGGGTATTCTTGCAGACCTTACCTGTAAAAGATGCACACAGGTTCATTTACTACATTTTGCAGGAGTCACAGTCATGTATGCAGAGCATAAGCACACTTTGTGCATGTGTGTGGTTTATGTCGATAGGGCACAGATGGTGTGTGGGTCAAGGGGACCTTCACGTCAAAGGGGACCTGCCTGAATAACAGGGCAATTATTTGTTTCTACCTGTGCATTTCATCTGCTTTTATTATATATTTTATACTATGAATGTCAACACACCATTTATATGCACATCAAATGAATAATGATGTGTGATACTGTATAAAAGTTGCCTCTACAAATGAGAGGTCTATCAAACATGGTCTGTCAGGAAATGCTGAATAGGCCCTATACTAATATGAATGTGCCAATCCTTCTCAGGGTTTTCTAGGGGGAGAATCCTCAGAAGTGTTTTACTATTCCCTTCCTCTGGGACTATTCAGCTTTCCCAGTGCCACACAGGTTGGTTATACTTGCAGGAGGCACAGTGGGGAACTGAACTCAGCCTCTGGCTTCTCACTGAGCTTCCCGGCGAGTTTTTAAGTCATTACCAGGTGCGAAATGCCACATCGAGTCACGCAATTTGGAGCATGTATCTACTGACCAACCGCTGTCACTTTATTTTGGGACTATGTATAACATGATTGCCATCAAGTCTCACTTCTGTGTCTGAGGAAGAGGACTTGATCCATCAAATCTCACTTTAACTTATAGCAGTTAGTCTTTAAGAGGTTACAACATTTTTATCTTCTTTAGTTTGTTTTGTTTCTTGTCTGAAAGACAGGCATGGCTTCTGTTGAATTTCAAGACATATCGGACATTTACACTGTGAGTTAACTAGCGTACTCACATCAACCTTGTGAACAATGAGTTGCTTGTATTCACTCACTGTCTGGTACAGTATAGGAAGACATGTTCAAGAGGTAAAGTCTGAAAGTGAGAAGGCTCTAATCAAAGTGACATGGTGTGGGTCCTGACCACAACATGTCCATCCCCTGTTGTCTATCATTTCTTACCTGCTCCAACTGAATGTCTTCCTTCACAACATTATGAATGACACGCAGATATGGGTGGTATTGGAGGGTGGGACTTAAACCTGCGTGCCTGTCCCCACCACAATTAGAGCCCTATCCAATTTCAAACTCTAATGCCTAGAAATTTCTCTTTCTTAGAATTTAATGTAGCTAGAAGAATTAAGAACAACAACATTGTGTTGCTCCATTGATTGTTTTGGGACTTTCTTTAGGAAAGAAAAGTGCCTTATAAATATAAAATTAAATGAAATAATAAGAACATTGAAATAGTTATGCTAAAATAATTATGAATCATAATTTTACATACTTAATATGAAATATTTTGAATATCATAGTGATAGACAATCTGATACATATGGGATGTAACTACAACAGATAAGCTACTTCCTCATCATGACATGCCATCTTGTAAAGAGTGAACACACCACCTCATCCTACAACAACAATGAACTCCCATTTTTTAAAAAAGACTTCCCAATACAAATATTTGGCTGACATCTTTAATGCAGGTAAAGGGCAACATTTGAGAAACATGCACTGGCTTATTAAAGCCAAAGTGCAGACGGAGTCTTTCACCAATTTTTGTGTGAATATGCTGCCAGGGATCTACAGAAGAGAAGAGTGCTTGAGCTTTCAAAAATTTGCTTTCAAATTTATCACTGTGCTGGAAAGCTTAGAAAGACACGAGTGTCTACATCCCAGAAATGCTGGTATTGTACTCACAGTATGATATGGTCTGAAACAAATGATACAAAGACTTCTATAGGAGATATCTCTGAGAAAGACTGGCTTGGTGAAGATCTTGCTCTAACATGTATTTAATAATCTTTATGAATGCATAATTGCATGTTTAGAAAATCTCATACATACATACATACATACATACATACATACATACATACATACATACATACATACATACATACATACAATTGTGATCTTATGAGGGTCCAGAATTTGAAATATCCTAAACGATTATTTCTAAGGAAAATGTACATTATGTTTTCATAGGTTAGAAGGATAAATATTTTATCTACTCCTGTACTAGTAAAATATAAGATTCCAAAAGATAGACACGCCAATGTTTTAACACAAGGTGGAGCCATTGTCTAAAAAGTCAGATTCTAAAAGCGCTTGCTCCTCCTTCCGACGGAGGAAAAATTCTGTTCATTGTTGCTGCGGGGGAAATCCTGATCCTCAATAGAAAAGGACCAGCATTAACTACATTCCAGCCAGGTCAGTCAACATTCAATTTCTTACTAGATAATTTAATAGAGCTAGTAGGTACTTGCATTTGCCATGTCTCTGGTGCAAAGAAACTGCCAGGGGTGGATGCGACTGCTGCAGCTGGTTCTGCTCCAGACCGCCTGGGAAATAGGGAGTGGCCAGCTCCATTATTCTGTGCCGGAGGAAGCCCAGCCTGGCACCTTCGTGGGCCGCGTCGCTCAGGACCTGGGGCTGGAGGTGGCGGAGCTTCTGCCGCGGATGTTCCGGATGGTCTCCAAAGAGCACAAGGATTACTTTGACGTCAATACCCAAAATGGGATCTTGTTCATCAGTTCCCGGATCGACCGGGAAGAGCTGTGCGCCCAGAGTCCGTCGTGCACCGTTCATCTGGAGGTGATCTTGGACAAACCCCTGAGGGTCTTCCATGTGGAAGTGGAAATCAGGGACGTGAATGACAATGCTCCCGTTTTCTCGGAGCGGGAGGAAACGCTGAGCGTCGCCGAGTCCATGCTGCCAGGCGCCCTGTTCCCTCTAGAGGGAGCCTCGGATGCAGATGTCGGCGCTAACGCTCAGCTGAAGTACAAGCTCAGCTCCACCGAGTATTTTGCTGTTGAAGAGAAAATCAATGACAGACTTAGTAAGTCCTTGGTGCTTTTGTTAAAGAAGCCTTTGGACAGAGAGAAAACTCCAGTGCATCATTTACTCCTAACAGCTACTGATGGGGGCCAGCCAGAGCTCACAGGCACAGTCTATCTTGAAATCACTGTAATAGATGCAAATGATAATGCACCAGCATTTAACCAGTCAGTTTATAAAGTGACATTATTAGAAAATGTGATGGTAGGGACATTAGTTATCAATCTCAATGCAACAGATTTGGATGAGGGAATGAATAAAGACATCTCCTACTCTTTCAGTAAGCATGTTTCTCCTAGTACCAAAAATAAGTTTAGTATAGATTCAGATACAGGTGACATTAGGGTGAAAGAGAATGTGGATTATGAAGATATAAAATTGTATGACATTGAAATTGAAGTGAAAGACAAAGGAACTCCTCCTTTGTCTGGGCACTGCAATGTCATCATAGAAATAATGGATGTGAATGACAACATCCCAGAAGTGTCTGTGACCTCCCTGTCTGTGCCAGTGATGGAGGACTCTCCCCTGGAAACTGTGGTGGCCCTGATCAGTGTCTCTGACAGGGACTCTGGCAGCAATGGGCAAGTGAACTGCTTTCTGAGGCCTCTTGGGATCCCCTTCAAACTGGTATCCACCTTCAAAAATTACCACTCATTGGTGCTAAGTGAGCTTCTGGATCGAGAACAAGTGTCAGAATACCAATTAGTTGTTACAGCTGAGGACCAAGGGACACCATCATTGTCAGCCAGCATCAGCCTGGGGATACCCATAAGTGACGTCAATGACAATGCCCCCACTTTCATGCAGCCCTCCTACACAGTCTTTGTGAAGGAGAACAACCCACCTGGTGCTCACATCTTCACAGTGTCTGCCTCCGACCCGGATGTGGCGGAGAATGCCCTGGTCACCTACTGGATGGATGAGAACCTCTGGCCACTCTCCAGCTACATCTCTGTGCACTCGGAGAGTGGGAAGCTCTATGCCTTGCAGCCCTTGGATTATGAGGAGCTGAAGCTGTTGGAGTTCAAAGTGAGTGCCAAGGATGCTGGGCTGCCCTCCTTGTCTGGCAATGTGATGGTGCAAGTCTTTGTGCTAGATGAGAACGACAATGCCCCAGTGGTGGCTGGACCAGAGGAGAAGCCCATCTTGCTGGCAGCCCCCTTTGTGGCTGGTCAGATTGTAGGCAAGATCCGTGCCTTAGATGCTGATTCAGGCTACAATGCATGGCTTCGCTATGAGCTCCATGAAGCAAGCAGTGGCCCCTGGCAAGTGGGAGCATACAGTGGGGAGATCACCACGACGCGCATCTTGAGTGAGATGGAGGGTGACAGCAACAGCCAGACCCTCTTGGTGCTAGTAAAGGATCATGGCAAGCCAACGCTGTCAGCCACAGCCACACTGAGTTTATCACTGGTAGTGAATGTCCAGGCTAACCACATGGATGGCCACCATTTTAGGACAAGAGGAAGCCCAAAGCCAGTTGCAGAGAATACTAATGTTTACTTGATCATTGCCATCTGCTCAGTGTCCAGCTTGTTCTTGCTGGCAATCATTGTTTATTCAGCCTTGCGATGTCAGTGTCAACCCAAGGAAAGCATGACTTATGGCCCAGGAGCAGCCACGCTGGTTTGTGCCAGTGAAGTGGGCAGCTGGTCCTATTCCAATCGCCACAGCCACATCCTGGCGGGTGTAAGTGGGGAGGCTGGTGCCAAGAATGATCTCATGGTTTTCAGCCCTAACATCCCTGCCTTTATGGAAAATGGAGAATTAAGGACTCTGAAAGAGTTGGACCCAAATTCATCCGGGCAGGTAAATCTCAAAAGATAGTTTTCTATTTTTGTTTATAATTATCTGTGCACAGAATGGAAGACAATCCACTATTGAAGGTTCCGAAGGTGGGGTGGGGTCTATTTTTGTCTCCAGTTCCCAGCCTGGGCAAGTAGTGCTAAACAACCTTATAGGCAGTGACACTAAAAACTCTAAGATGTCAGTGAGAATCTGGCGTTGCATTCCCACAGTTGTTGTAGTGGGGAAGGTTAGATCTCTTTTCTGCCTCTTGGAATCAAATCATATATGGTTCATATATGTCTGCATTTTGATTCTAGCCCTAGCTAAGGAGATTTTAATTATGTATTAGATAAAATGGTGGTTGAAGGCAGTAGAAATAAATATAAGTGCATTTTTTTAAAAAAAATTAAACTACATAAACATAAGCCTCATTAAATCAATAGGCATGTTAAACCAGAATTTAGCTAAAACGTCTGAAAATATCTAAGGCAGAAATAACTCAAACTTACCATAGAAAGGCATGCCATATTCTTTAAAGTATGTATTCTTAGAAGTCAGAGTCACAGAAAGAATGTTAGGTGTTAAAAGGATGGTAAGGAGGTGGCCATTCAAGCTTAGATGGATCTGGGGGTAGTTCATATTCAGTGTATACGAAATAGACTGATCTACAGTATTTGTTTATATCATCTGTTTTAATATATCCAAATTCCTGCCCTTCAACATGGAAGTTCTCTTGAGCCTTCATGGCTAATAATTCATGGCTAAATCCATCCCTTTTTGAGTCTGTCTAATCTATTTTGAAAAAGCCACCTAAGTTGGAGATTGTTGAATTCCCCCATTTAAATATGGGCTGTGTAAAAGCAATCCCCACCAAAACACTAATCTCCTTCTTCTACCTTCAAAGTGCCCCCAGTCCCCCCAAATAAGCTTCTACACCTCCATCAGCCTTGACTACCAAGATTATGTTTAAAAATGCACTAGAAAAAGAGAAAACGAAAAAATGAATGTTATCCCCTGTGCCTCTGTTCCTGGCTGGAGAGAGTTTTGAAAGTGCCAGATGTAATCATTCCTTCCTTCCATGCATAAAACATGGAGTTGCCCATAGAGGCCAGGCCATCTGTGTTGAATGCATTGGGCAGGCAGGTTTGTTTAAGAGGAAGTTATTCTTCAGATCTTTTGGTCCTGGACTGAAGTTCATAGTTGGGTGTTTGAAATGGAGATGTTTGAAATGGAGATTAATTGGGAGCCAGTGTGAATGGTATGGAATTGGAGTAACATGATGTGGAAAGTGAACTCCCCATTTCCTTTAGGATGCTACAACTCATTTGTAAATGTTTCATCTGCATGATTGCTAGTTCCACCTCTGGGGTTGCCAAAAAGGTCATTTCAAGCCTCAAAGGATCTCGGTCCTAGATCATGCTACACATTTCCTTTTTTTTTTGTATTTATCGAACTGTCTGTCATACTTTTCTAAATATTTATAGCAGTGCTCTCCGTGCAGAGGGAAATCATGTATAGGAAATGATCAAGAAGAACAGCAGCAACAAACCAACTGTGTAGAATATAGCAGATGTGTTTGGATGTAATCTTCAACCACAATTTAGCAGCCTGGGGCTCCGACCGACCCCTTCCCTCCGGTGCAATGATGAGGATGAGCTATGAAATGATGGCTAGTCTTAACTAGGATCCAAGGAAACAAGCCAGACTCATGGATAGAAGTATCAAATGGGGATGTCTGCTGTCCATACATACAGTATGCCCACATGCAGTATTTCTCTTTGCTACCATTGGCTGAATGGGACGTTTTGCTTTGATTTTGATTTTCTGAGCATACACTGATTTTGAGTTTCTGAGCATGGACAAATGGTTGGGGGCAAAAAGAATTTTTGTTTCACACATTATTCAGCTGACTTACATGTTTTGCATTTTCAGAAGTCTGCAATATGATTATTCAGTTCCAGGAATTACCACTTTCTTTCCTTTCATGTCACAGTTCCTTCATTTTCAAAGGGCAAAAAACCTTCTGTTTCTCTTTCTGCCCCCTTTCCTGTAGATTTTGATGTGCCACAATCTGTTCTGGAATGTCTGCGAAACTCTGGAGCAGATTCTGAGGGTGTTTAGTGGGCAGTTGAGGCTGGACAAGATACAAGTCAATAGTACCTCTTCTTCACAGTTGTAGAGATACAGAAATTCTGTCCTCTTAATGTCTGATTAAATTAAAGAAAAATAAAGATGGAACACAAATGTTTAAAATGTAGATGTGCCCTTTTAGCAACCAGTTCTACTCCTTCGCCATTGCTGTTCTTGCTTACAACTAGACATGGGCACGACTTGGCGAAATTCTCGTTTACGTTTACGTTACTCGTTTCTGTTACGCAACGGAAACGGTAACGACAATTAAGCCGTGAGAACTCGAACTCGAACCAATAAAAGAAAATTGGGTCTGATTTGTCGTTGTCGTTCATGACATCGCGGCACAGAAAAAAAGTTTAAAAAAACAACAACCCCCGATTCCCGGCCAAAAAAGCAGGCGAAAATATGCCTGCCTGAGTGAGGGCACCTACCAGAGGGGTGGTTTCTTGGGGGGATGGTTTCCCAGCCTCCCCCCCTCTCCTGTCCTGGGCTGCTCTGGTGGGGGGCATCCTCGTCGTCTCGCCATGCCATGCGGTGCGGGGGGATCCAAAATGGTGACTGCATTTTTTTTTTTGAAATCATGGTCCAAAAACCCACCAAAGCACCACACAGAAACATGCGAAAATTAGGTATTTTAACTGCCTGAATTTTTACAGTAGCAGCAGTGGGTTTTTCTTGCAATAAACGTCTGTCTCCAATCCCATTGATTTTATTTTATTTTATTTTATTTTTTATTTTTTTACACCTGCGCAATGATGGGCTGGCCATGGGATGGGACCATGCAAATTTTTGGAGCCATTCCACCAATCGCATGACCACTTGGCCAGGTTTTGACTGAGACTTCTGGGATGTGCCAGTTGGGCATAAAAAGCCCACTATAACCCTAGCCCTTACTCTAACCCTAACCCTAACCCTAACCCATACGCTAGTACACTGTCCTTCTTAGTGGGTCAGAGGCACCCAGAGGTGCAGCCCACTAACTCACCCTAACCTTACCCGTAATAACCCTAAGCCTAGCCCTTGCCCTAACCCCAATCCTAAAACAGATCTGTACTCGCATTGCACTACATGCAAGTACACTGTCCTTCTTAGTGAGTCAGAGGGCGCCCAGCAGAGGCATTCTTCTCTCACCTCGCTCACAGTCCAAAGTTCCAAAAAACTCTGTACACCAGTATGCTATCCTTCTTAGTGAGGTAGAGGCACCCAAAAGAGAGGTGCCTCTGCCAGTGCCACTCGGTACGCAATGGCTACACGGTCTTTCTTTCTTTTCCCTTTGTAGGGGGCCAGAGGAGGCATCCACCCCAGAGAGGTGCCTCCAGGAGCCCGCTACCCTACCCCCCCTAAACCAGTACTAATGACAAACGACAAACGAAATGACAAATTTTTGAAAAATTTCGCGACAAACAAAAACGAGCCGAAACGGGCCGGCTCCGACACACGACAACTCGAAATGTCATTTTTTCTGGTCGTGCCCATCTCCACTTACAACCACACTTTGCCATGTCAACGTGAGAAGATGAAATGGACCATAATCCATCTCCTGAAAACAAGTTGGCTTCTAAGCATAAGTACATATTTATGGGGATGGTACTGGCATAGAAAGAAGGAAGCTGTTTATAGAAAGCTACATCAGATGATATTTATGTTGAGATAAAAATTGCTAACCAAAATGCTGCCTAACCCCTGAATCAATGCAGCTAGACTAATCAGTTTGAGGCTCTACCCAAAGAGGAAGAACTGACTTTGAATTCTATAGGCAACTCTGGTGAAACTGCTGATGAAGCAAACTGAATGGTTAGAGTTTGAATGAAAATAAAGCTCAAAAATCATGTGTTTAAAAAGGACACGTATATCTGGACAAAAGAACAGGCTCTTCTCTTGGGAGGCACAGTGGGGAATTTAACTCCTGATATCTGCTGCTACAATTATATAGTCCAATTCATTAAGCTATCCAGCCAGTTTATAATTATATGTTGTCAAGTTGATTGTGACGTATATTCTTTCCACTCAGAAATGGATCACCAGTCCCTTCTTCTGGTGTTGCTCTAGCACTATATAGTTACCAGGTAATTATAACATGAAAAAAACTGTAAGCCTTTCCAATGCTCAGAAAGCTTTTAACAGTTTTGAATGGCATCTTTGTAAAGGCTATTGCCAGAATCCCATTAGTGTTTATGTAAGATTTGTGAAATTTGCCATGGCTAAATGTAGCTATTAATGGGGTCCTAGGGCACTTTTTGACTGTTGGCCTTCTCTGTTGCTCCTCCCAAACCCTGGAACCCCCTCCCATGGGAGACCAGGCTGGCTCTCAATTTACTGGGCTATCACTGTTGACGTGTCTTCCCTCCACATGAAAACAAGGAGGTCAACTCAAGGGCATGGCCCATTAATTGATTAAAAGAAAATCTACATAATCACTATGCTGGAGATACCTGTGAATGTAGACTCTCCACTTTGGAAGAGTTCTATCTATTATTCCATTTGATTTATTAAGGAGTGGGTTAAATTTAACTTCTATGGCAGTGTTGGCGAACCTATGGCATGGGTGCCAAAGGTGGCACTCGGACTCCTTTCTGTGGGCACCGGACATCACCCCTTCACAGCCATCTGTATTCAAGTTAAATTGCTGTACTGGCACTTTGTGAAAATATTATTGGGTTTTGAATCGTAGTTTGGGCACTTGGTCTCTAAAAGGTTCGCCATCAGTGTTCTATGTTATTACATTTGCTCGTTGATTTATTATTTTCTTCCTACTCCACCATTACATTGCAGGAAAATTGCAAATGATCTTGGAAGATATCAGTACATTCCCATATAATAAAAATCATTGGCAGAAATCTTGTTGCCAGAAGTTACACTGTGTAAAGTTGAAGATGTCATCGGCAACAGCATTTTTTCGGAAATAAGCCATGATTTTACGGGCAGTTGCAATTTTCAAAAATCAAATACATTCTCGGCCCTATGTTCTGTGGCCTCTAGTAGGTTTCCCAACTCTGAAAGGAATTCTACAGGAGCTTCAAGAAACTCAGAAGAAAAATCAGAAATATTTTATTTCAGATATAACCAGAGCTGATGATGCTATCAGCATTACATAGTATAAGTTATGTGACAGAACTTCAGCTATTGTATTGTTGGTAGAAGAAGCATATTTTTTTCATTTTTTCTATACAGGTAGGGAAAGAAATGAGAATTTGGGGGAAATACTTTTGTTTATCATCACAAACATCTTCATCCATAAAGTTTTTTCATTTCAGTCTTGTGAATTTATCAACCCATTTATGTTGTCTTTAGCAAGCACTCTCACACCTTTAAGTATTTTTCTGCTTAGATATTTGAAGTCCATTTCTTTTGATGAGGGATTTTAGTATCTTTGATGCATCTCTGTTTTCTGTATAAATATTTCTAACAACCTTTTTAAAAAGTGAAAGGAAGCAATCTTGGATAATATGTAAGGTCTCGTTTGATGGTTAAACAACTAAAAACTCATGGTGGCACATTAAGTAATGTCCTAATCTCTTCACTATATCAAGGAGTCTTCCATTGCTTCCTTTGAGTTACTTTGAGAATAGGTTTACTGTAGAAAAATGTGATGATGATGATGATGATGGTGATGGTGATAACAACAACAAAACAACAACAAAACAACAACAACAACAACAATTTTGGCTACTCTCTTCCGCCATCTTGCAAGACATCTCTTTTGCCTGTCTTGTTGCTTTGTGTATTTGACTTTTGTTTTTATTGTTTTTGTTAACCGCCTGGACGTCCCTTGGGAAGATAGGCAGTATAAAAATTTATGAATAAAATAAATAAAATAAATATAAAGAACAACAGCAGCAGCAGCATAATTCATTAAAGGGCATTCTATTCTGTCAAATTCCTTTTCAGTACTAACAAAACACAGAAGTAAAAACTTAAGAGGTATACTGATCCAGACTAAAGGTCTTTCTATTCCATTGTTCTGCTAACACAGTGGGTGCCTAGATGCCTATGGGAAGCCCACAGGCAAGACAGAAATGCAGCAGCACTCACCATCCAATTTCTGTCCCTCAGCAGTTGAGAAAATCATTTCTTGATATTTTCCTTATCAGCTCTTCAGAAAATCTGACTTTCTACTGTGATCATAATCTTCTAATAACTAAGTTATCTTTTCTGCCATTACAATTGTTAACATTTATAATTACATCTAGAAGTCATTTGTGCTAATAAGATCCAATCTCTGAGAAGTATATTAATATAATTATTGCTTCCATCCATATACCTGGAACTTTTGTGCACGTCACCCAAACAAATAAAAGTACATTTCTGTTTATTCATCTATTTATTAGCATATTAAATGAAAATGGCTGTATAGATTTCATCAGATTTGGAGGACAGTTTTGAGATTCTAAAATAAAAGTATTTGTGGCATACAGAAAATAAGTCTGTGGCGTACAGAAAAA
This sequence comes from Phrynocephalus guinanensis, assembly GCA_037367245.1. Lineage (NCBI taxonomy): Eukaryota > Metazoa > Chordata > Lepidosauria > Squamata > Agamidae > Phrynocephalus > Phrynocephalus guinanensis. The sequence goes on from CM074739.1 coordinate 116,913,057, forward strand.
AAATTGAGGTCCTTGGGGGGGGCACCCCAGTTAGTTTCTTATAAACAGCTGAATGGACTTTTACCAAATTTGGGGTGTTTGGAATTATCCATCTTGAACTATAGGCTATGTGTTATATACAAATATAACTTTGGGGGCTATTGGAAATACCCCAGTTTGTTTCTTGTGGTTGGACAGATTTCCACCAAATTTTAGGGGGTATTTCTGGAATGCTTTTACTTAAAAATAAGTTATATGGTGCACATGAAAATCACTTTAGACCTCTCGGATTGGAACAGATTTTCACCAGATTTGAAGAGTATCTTTGGGTTGGTGTGACTTTTGTAATATACACAACAGTCATTTGGAATGCTGTTGGGGGCATCCGAAATATTTAGTGGCTAGACATATTTTCACCAGATTTGGAAATTATATTTGGAGTAGTCTGATTTAAGATAAAAGTTATCTGGTGAAAGTAAAAATCACTTTGGGATTCTTTGAGGATCCAATGATGATGATGATGATGATGATGATGATGATGATGATGATGCCTGAGAGGTATACAGGACATCATTGTAAAAAGTTCAATGATTTGATCTCAGCAATTTATATGTTTTGAAATGTGACATAATTTTATGAAAAGGAAGCTCCCAAATGGTCTTTAATTGTGAATTGTGCTGGTTAGTGCATTTAGGGAGTTGTATTCCATAGGCAAGAGGAATTAGTATCTAGATGGGTTAGTGGGGGAGAGAACGAGCAATTAAAAACAAAGAAGGGGACACAGACTAGAGTGCTGTGAGGGAAGGGTGTGACTCATGGAATTTTAACCTGAGTAAAGACAAGCTCATTGGCTGGTGCAATAAACATCTCAATAGCTCTGGGTACAGTGATAACAGGACACTTCCTAGATTTTTGCATTGTGTCCCTCTCATTCCAACTCCTTCTTATTTCTTTCATTTTCATGCCTAGCATCTTTGTTGTTATGTGCTGTCAAATCTCCTCTGACTCATGACAGCCATATGAATGAGTGCTTTCCAGAATGTCCTGTCTTCAGCTGCCTTGGTCAGCTTTTGCGGACTCAAGCCAGTGGTCTCTTTTAGGGAGTCAGTTTGTTTTGTATTTCAACTTCCCCTTTCCTGCTGCTTTCCATCTTTCCCAGCATTATTGTCCTTTCCTTATTTTTATATATATTTGTTTGAACTGAGATTTCCTGTTAACTAATCTGGTACTTAAAAGGCTTCTATTTTACAATATTCAGATAGAGTTAATAGGCTCAGCAAAAAAACATGGCATTATGAAAAAGTGAACATTGATCCAATTTGAAAAATAAGCCAAATAGACCCTTACAGAATTACTTATCAGAGTCTTCTTTTCTTTTTAAAGAATGAACCTGCTAATAATGCTAAATAAATGTACTGTATGTTGAATGACTCATATAAAAAATAATCTGATTTCTAGAAGACAGTACATCTTTTGATTTGCTTTCCTGACAGCTTTCTTTACTGTCTATCTTTCATACCCATACATGTAATCAGAAATACAAGAGTGTGGATCATCTTAGTCTTGGTGCCCAGTGCCACATCCTTATACTTAGTGGTCTTTTCTAGTTCCTTTTTTATTGCCCTGCTGAGTTTCACATTTCTTTCAATTTTTTTGGCTGTAGTCTCATTTGGATTAATGGTTTAATTAAGGTGTTTGTAGGTTGTATTTTTTTCAACACTTTGTCCATGCGGTCCATGACTCCTTTTATATATGGCAGAAATACTTTGTTTGTTGAAGGCTGTTTTTCTTCTTCAATTTGGTGGGGTTTTTTTGTTTGATGGCTCTTTGGATTTCGTTCTTGGAATAGCCATTTGCCTGTAGGGCCCAATTCAGGTGGCTGAGCTCAGTGTTAAGGAATTCAGCTTCACAGTTTCGGTTTGCACGATCTACAAGAGTTTTGATTATGCCTCTTTTTTATCGTGGGTGGTGGTTGGAATTTTTATGTAGATCTGTGTGGGTGGGTTTTCTGTAGACCTTTTGTCCTAATTGGTGGTCTGGTTTGCATATGACTGTGACATCAAAGAATGGGAGTTTCCCTTCTATTTCTTTTTTTTAAAAATGCCAAACGTAAAAGGAGTCATGGACCGCATGGACAAAGTGTTGAAAAAACACAACCTACAAATAGTATTTAGACCCACCACAAAAATACAACAGATGGTACGGTCAGCAAAGGACAAAAGGAACCCACTCGCTACTACAGGAGTATACTGAATACCTTGTAGTTGTGGTCAGGTATATTTTGGGACCACAAAGTGCAGCATCCAGACCAGAATCAAAGAGCATGGAAGACACTGCAGATTAAAACAACCTGAAAAATCAGCAGTAGCTGAACACACCCTGAAATAAACTGGACATGAACTCCTATTCCAGGACACAGACATACTGGACAACACTACCAATCACTGTGTTAGACTACACAGGGAAGCCATTAAAATCCAGAAATATAAGCACAGTTTCAACAAAAAAAAAAAGAAATTGTAAAAATTAACAAAGCCTGGCTTCCAGTACTAAAAGCTGTAGAGTTCAAAAGGTCAAAGCTCAATGATTCCCCCACAAAGGTGATCAGTTCACACAATAGAACAGTTAACGACACCCATCTAGGATCGTTGCTACCCCAGATTGCATTGAAACTTCTTAATCCCTTCATCACAATACAATGACTAACACCTATTTTTCTACATAAGACAAGTTTCCTCAACTTTACAAACCCAAGTCTCACTCACTTTATAACCCAGAGCACAGCGAGAACTCCTAGTTCCCTGAACTCCTTGCCCTCTGAAGATGCCAGCCACAGAGTTTGGTGAAATCTTAGGAAGAAAAACTTCCAGAACATGGCCAAACGCCCTGAAAAACACACAAAAACTATCAGAATCAGGAATCAATTTAATATCTATAGGTGGTAGAATGTAGAACAGCAGCTTCAGCACTAATTACAGGGTATGGGCAGATTCATATGGAAAGAAACAATCCCTATCTCAAACTGCTTGGACTTTATTGTACAAAATCATTCCCTTGAGTTGGCTGAAATCCTGTCCATGGAACTATATTTGTAGAAGGCTAAGAATGTCATCAGTAGGAGGTGATTTTTGGAAATTAAATATCTCCTGTTTCTGGCCCACAGCTCCCATGTAATTTCTCGCATCATTTAAAAAAACCAAAAGTCACGGGATGAGAGGAGAAACTCTTCTACTGCTGAAAATTATTGCTGTTGGATGATATTTTTGGTAATTAAAGACGTCTTCCTTTAAAGACAGCCAGATACAAAGCCAGATCCACCTAACCATGACGTTGTCCAGGGCACATTTTGCCACATTGGTTATTACAATATCATGAGGAACTCTGTCAGAAGCCATGTATAAATTCAGTATATAGTACTGTATAATGTATGGAACATTCCTCTACACTTCCAAGCTTGTGAATCTGCCACAAAAAGCGATAAGATTATTATGGCACAACTTGTTTTTGAGAAAGCCATGCTGGGTTGTAGGAATCACAATATTCTTTTATAAGAGCTCACAGAATGAGCTGTTTAATTGTTTGTTCTAGAACCTTTCCTGGTATCATTGTCATGTTGACCGGTTGGTAATTGCGTGGGTATGTTTAGCCCGAAGAAGACAAGACAATCAATAGGTCTTTTGCCTACTGAAATAACATTAGTGTATTAACGCAAGAGTACAGTATACGGTATAAAGCCTCAGTCTTTACTTGCCTTCTGAAGCAAAATAAAGAATACACTCATTTCAGCTTCTCTGGAATGGGATACAGATTGTCATCTAATTCTTTCGGTATTATAAGCATCACCATACAAATAGTTTTATTATGGAACTTGTCTGCTATCACACTGCAAGGTTTTTCACAGTGGTCTAGCTTTTGTTAATAAACAGGAAAAAGTTATCTTGAGCTTTGAACAGGGGAAAAAACATTATAGAATCATACCAGGAAATTTTTTTTTTAGCATATGCAATTTGCTTAACCTAAAAAGTTCTATCCTGGCCAGAAGAAATAGATCGGAAGAAAAATTTACATCAAGCTGCATTTAGAAACAGGAGTCATAACAAGAAGATTCTTTGATAAATAGAAATGCTGCTGCATCTGATGTATTGACCACTGACGTTAGGCTAATTGCCACCCCTACATATTAGAAAATTGATTTTGTCCTGTTGTTTTTGTCCTGCAATGTGTAGCCTGCATACTGTAATTAAAAAACTATAAACCGCACAGAGACTACTTGAGGTGGTATGGGGTGGTATATAAGCAGACTGCTTTGCTTTGCTTTGTATTAGATAGTTGTATATATATATATATGTTGTGTTTTTACTGTTTCTTGGTAAAAGTAAAGTAGTTGAGGCAGTGCTGTTATACAGTATATCCATGATATTTTATAATGCACGTTGCACTAAAGATGAAGTACTCAGGGGATTAGGAGTACTGAGATATTGTGGATATTTTGACCCCCTCATTGATTTTTCTGTGAGAGATTTTGCTTTCAGAATGAAAAGTGTATGCACCTATAGTGGTAAGAGCACTAAGGTTTGAGATGCAAGGTGTATGAATTCAAATGGTGTTCCATTAATTTTGCAGACAATTAGTTTGCTTGCTCAAATCACTATTCTTTTAAAAGGAATTTGAACATTTAAATAAAAACAGGCTCATGGGACACTGGGATTTGTCTTTATGACCTGCAGCTGAATATGTATAATACAAACTGAAGTGTGTTGGATTGTTAAAGATTTGATTTTAATTCCTGGACAGGAAGAGTGGATCTTATTTCTCTGAACAGACAAGCATTGAAGATATCAGAAGCACTTTCAAAAAAAGGTCTCAGGTGCATTAGGATGCTGATGATTATACTCAAAATTCTTCTCGGGAATCAGCTACTCTGAGATTTAATGAAATGAGTTAGATCTCACATCTTCCTCTTTTTTTCTAAATAATTCACCAAGTCAGAGCTCATAGGTGGCTCCATAGTCTGAACAATGTGTACTTCACTCTGAAATCTGGGGACAAAGGGCCCATCATTTAAATCAAGAGTCTGTACCCTGACCAATAGACAGAAGTTAACTAGGATGGCCATAAAAGTGAGGTGCCTGCCTGCTCAGACTAAACAGTAGTTCCTTATTCCAATTTCATCACTATTCTGAATTATTCGTAAAACTTCTTACTCTATGATTCAAATCTGAAAAAAATATCTCAGGTCTTTTAGACTCTGGACAGAATATTTAGAACTACATCATTCCACTGAACTGTGGTTTTAAAAAAATATGCTTTTGTCTTTCAGCAATAGAGAAGACAGAAATAAATGCTTATAAGGATGTATATCACAGTTGTCCTAAAAGCAGAAATAACTGCTCCTTCTTCTAAAGCCTTTTTTTTGGAGTTCCACTCTGCTACTTGCAAATATTTCTCACTGGTAGTTTGCAGTATATCAGAAGCAAAGAACATGCACTGTATGATTAGATGTTCACTCTGTTTAGGTAAGAAGCCCTTGCTTAGATTAGCCTGAGGAATAAAAGAGAGGAAAGTTCTCTTTGGGGGTAGATTTGGTGGTATTTCAAAGCTCTTTAAAATGATATCCTATCAAAAAGGGAGAAAGAAAACAAAGCATATGATGGCAGATCTCTAGAGATTTTTGTGTGTGTACATACCTATAAATGAATTAAATTGAAAGAGAAGTAAAGAAAATTCAAAATGAAGGGGTCAAATATGGGTGGTTGGTGTAATTTGATAAACATATGGAGAACATAAAATAGAGAAACCAATGTTCCATTGACTTGCAGTGATGGGAAAAGATACAATTCAGTGAAAAAAAATCTGTGTAGGACAAGCAACTTCATTTGCAGGATCTTCTCAGTATATGACTTACCTCCACTCAAAATAAGGGATGGAGCCATAAGAGTTATTTCATATTTCACAAGGTTAAAACACTGACATGCTCGAAATTGACAACCTATACAAGCCACATTATTAGCGTGCTAGATGAATGTTGACAACCACAAGTTGTTCATATTTGCATCTTACAATTATAAACACACCCTTAAATTTGAATTTTAAAAAACATGGAATTACTTTCAATGCAGCATGGTCAATGCCCAAAAGAATCTAAGATGAAATCTAACATAACAAGCATTCACATAGGCAATGAAAAATGAACACAACTATAGGAATGAGACTGATGAATGGCAAGCACCTTATATAAAATTGAAGGTGTATTTGTAAAATATAAGCAATAGCTCATTCAAAATACAAAAAAGAATGTAAATGAATCCCTTTTTGAAATCCACTCACAAGGGGTCACTGTTGTCTAAGGAAAGGTAGTTGAAGGGTGAAAATGGAGAGCTCCTCCCTCAGAGTGACTCTGGAATCCTTTTCTGTCAGCTTCGCCGCGGGGATGTCATGGACGAGATGCAACAGCCCCGGAGTCTATTGAAATGGTAGCATCTGCAACCATTCGGAAGAAATCCTGGGATCCTGCTCTTCATCCTGTCAAGGGAAAGAGGGTTGTTGTTGTTTTAAATATATTGGAAAAGGAGGCGAGACTGCAGGGCGTTGTGCCTGGATCTGCAATGGTGGCGTGGAAAGAGGATTCCCTGGCCAGGCGTCTGCTGCTGCAGCTGCTGCTCCTGCACACCGCCTGGGAGGTGGCGAAGGGCCAGCTCCATTATTCTGTGCCGGAGGAAGCCCAGCATGGCACCTTTGTGGGCCGCGTCGCTCAGGACCTGGGGCTGGAGGTGGAGGAGCTGGTGCCTCGGATGTTCCGGATGGTCTCCAAAGAGCACAACGACTTCTTTGAGGTAAACGTGCAGAATGGGATCTTGTTTGTCAATTCCCGGATAGACCGGGAGGAGCTGTGTGGGAAGACGGCTGAGTGTGCCATTCATTTGGAGATGATTGTGGACAAACCCCTGCGGGTCTTCCACGTGGAGGTAGAAATCAGGGACATAAATGACAATGCCCCCATTTTCTCTGCAGGAGAACAGATTCTAAGCATAGCTGAATTTATAACAGCACCTGGCACCAGATTCCCCTTGGAGGGAGCTTCTGATGCTGATATTGGTACGAATGCTCTGCTCACTTACAAGCTCAGGCCCAGTGAATATTTCAATGTGGAGCAAAGCATAGAGGACCAGCATACCAAGCCCTTAGCCATTGTTTTAAAGAAGCCCCTGGATCGAGAGGAGACCCCTGTGCACCGCTTATTACTCACAGCCACTGACAGGGGCAAGCCACAGCTGACAGGCACAGTCCAGCTGGTGATCCAGGTGCTGGATGCCAATGACAACCCTCCTGTGTTCAACCAGTCAGTTTACAAAGTGAAGCTATGGGAGAATGCGGCCAATGGAACATTAGTTATGAAATTGAATGCCACAGACTTAGATGAAGGGGGTAATAGTGAAATCTTCTATTCTTTTACTAGTCATGTACCACCAAAGTTTTTGAAGATTTTTAGCATAAATGCCAATACAGGAGAAATCCAAGTTATTGGGAAAGTGGACTTTGAAGATACCAATGTATATGATCTACGCGTTGCTGCTGAAGACAAAGGCAGTCTGCCTTTGTCTGGGCACTGCCAAGTGATCATTGAGGTGCTGGATGTGAATGACAATGCCCCGGAGGTGTCTGTCTCATCTCTTTCTGTGCCAGTGCCAGAGGACTCCCCACTGGGGACTGTGGTGGCCCTCATCAGTGTCTCAGACAAGGACTCCGAGGCCAATGGGCAAGTGAGCTGCTCTTTGTGGCCTCCTGGTCTCCCCTTCAAACTAGTGTCCACCTTCAAAAATTACTACTCCTTAGTAGTAGCCGAGCTTCTGGATCGGGAGAGGGTGGCTGAATATGGGTTGATGGTGCTGGCCCAGGACCATGGAGACCCATCATTGTCAGCCAGCAGCAGTGTGGTAGTGCCAGTGAGTGACATCAATGACAATGCACCCACCTTCCCACAGCCCTCCTACACGGTCTTTGTGAAGGAGAACAACCCGCCTGGAGCTCACATCTTCACCGTGTCTGCCTCTGACCCAGATGTGGCTGAGAACAGCCTGATCAGTTACTGGCTGGACGAGAAGCTCTGGCCACTCTCCAGCTATATCTCAGTGCACTCGGAGAGTGGGAAGCTCTATGCTTTGCAGCCCTTGGACTATGAGGAGATGAAGCTTCTGGAGTTCCAGGTGAGAGCCAAGGATGCTGGCTTGCCTTCCTTGTGTGGCAATGTGACCATTCAAGTCTTTGTGGTGGATGAGAACGACAATGCACCAGCGGTGTCTTTGCAGATGGAGGAGAAGCCTGTTCTTCTTGTGGTCCCTGTGTCTGCTGGGCACATGGTGAACAAGATCCATGCTCTGGATGCTGACTCTGGATACAACGCATGGCTCCGATATGAACTCCATGAGGGCCCTAACGGTCCATGGCGCGTGAGTCCATATAGTGGAGAGATCAGTACCATCCGCCTTCTGGATGAGGCAGAGGGCAGCAGAAGTTATAACCTGGTGGTTGTGGTGAAGGACCATGGCAAGCCTCAGCTTTCAGCCACAGCCACTGTGAGTGTGTCCCTGGTGACGAGTGCCCAGGCCGTCCACACTGATACCCGCCTTCCTAGGACAGGTGAGAGTTCCAAGCCCTTGGGGGACACGGTCAATGTCTACCTGATCATTGCCATCTGCTCCGTGTCCAGCCTGTTCCTGCTGGCCGTTGTCTCATATGTGGCCCTACGATGCCAGTGCCCGTCAAAGGAGCCCATGGTGTATGGTCCTGGCACTGCCACCTTGGTGTGTGCCAGTGAAGTGGGCAGCTGGTCCTATTCCAACCGTCACAGCCACATCCTAGCAGGAGTGCCAGGAGAGTCTGGTGCCAAGAGTGATCTCATGGTCTTCAGCCCCAACATCCCTTTTTCTAATGAGAATGGGAAACAACAGGATCTGCTATGTGCAACGGTTAGTATTGCTCATGGTAGGTTCATTGGTATTACATACTTTCTATAATATTGAAAAATATATTATCCTAATCAATTCAGTAGAATAATTGTTGTAATTTATTTGGAACATTCTTTCCATAAGTAACATTCTGAGCCCTTAATATTCTATATAGATATGTCTGTGAAGATTCCAATTTCTCAGTCATCCAGGTGAGTTTAACATGGAAGTTGAGTCATGGCAACTTGAGAGATTGAAACGTTTTGCTGCTCATCCAAACAGCTTCGTCAGTCTGAGGAAAGCTAGTTGTGAGTCCTCCATATCATAGTTCACTTTGACTTCATGTTACCCTAGTCTGAAATAGGCTCATTGTCCACCTAACAAGCCTATTCAGGCTATTATTCATCTTATGAGCCTATTTTAGACCAAGGTGGCATGTGGTCAAAGTGAACTATAAAATAGAGGACTCGCAACTAGCTTTCCTCAGACTGACGAAGCTATTTGGATGAGGATCAAAATGTTTCAATCTCTCAAGAAAATAACTCCAGTTGCCATGACTCAGCTTATAGATATAGAGATGATATGTTAAATTATATATTGTCCTGGCATAGCCATTCTTGTATGTGCTATGAAGCTGGCAGCTGGTCTTATTCTAACCAGGACATATGTTTTTCTCATATTTAATATAATTGTAAAACTGTCCAGTTCCTGAGGAATTAAATCTGTGAATGACATACACAAGGACCCCCATATCCACTGATTCATTATCCATAGTTGGCAAAGGAAAAAAAATTAAATAAATAATTGAGCAGCCGCAATGCAAGCTACTATCACAAAACAGCAGCTACAAAGGAAGGTACTGTCACAAAACAGCAGCTGTAAAGCAAGCTACTGTCACAAAACAGCAGTTTTGAGGATTTTTGGCATTCTCTCTTATCCACAGTTTTCATTATCCATGGGAAGGCCTGGAACCAATCCCAAACAAATACTGGGGTCCTACTGTACTGATAAAATGCATTGCATGTCTATATTACAGTTTTAAAAATATTTCTGGTAAATAAAATTACAGTGCCAAGTGGAAATCTTTTAAAATATTAAACTTTGTAAATTCAGTGAAATTCTTTCCTTCGTGTAAATTGGTAAATCCGCAAATGTCTTCTGATGTGCTTGAAGAAGCAGGCTTCAATCCACGAAAGCTTAAGAAAACTTGTTAGTCACTAAGGTGTCTTTGTTGTTTTAGTAGAATCAGACTAATGTTGCAACCCTTTTAGAAATAAAAGTGTGATAATGTCTCACACTGCATGCTTGATTATCAAATTTACAGTGGACTGCCTTTACTGAAACAGTGGTATATGTTTTTGTTAGGTATAAAAATATTCATAAATAAATAAATAAATAAATAAATAAATAAATAAATACATACATACATACATACATACATACATACATACATACATACATACATACATACATACATACATAACCACATTATCTATGTAATGAGTATTTCAAATATATTCTCTTTTATAATGGTACCTCTACTTATGAGTTTAATCCATTCTGAATGCATGCTCATAAGTCGAACAACTCATAAGTAGAGAAGCCGTATGTTTAAAAAAATTGTACGTAGAGCAGACTGCATCTAAAATTTGTAAGGCAACAGTTAAAACAGCAGCAGTTTTCTGCTCTTAAGTTGCATCACTCGTAGGTAGAGCTGCTCGTAAGTAGAGGTATCACTGTGTTAACAGCTTTAAAACTGTGTCTGTGGTTGTAAAGCTCTCTGCACATAAAGTCAATTGGCAAGACTGAAAAAGAACAATGTTCCCTTATTTTTCTAAGTATAAGGTGCTGATTGTTGTCTGTACAAAAGATTCAATCAAATAAGACTTAATTCCTTCATTACTTGAAGGATTCAATAAATATTAATTCTAATGGGGAAAGACCTATTCATAAGAGGGCATTCTATTCTGTCAAAGGCCTTCTCAGCACTGATAAAACATATTAATGTTTTTTTTTTTTTACATTTTTTTACAAATTATACCCTGAGTTGAGGATTCTCTCAGAATATTCTATTTGCATTTTGCTCAACAGATTCATATCCTTTTCTTTTAACTTCTAAAGCCTTGCAGATGACATTATCATGGTGCAGAATGTCACTATTATACAATACTCTTTCTGTTTTTAGATTGATCTTTAGCTGAAAGCAAATTAAGGAAGTAACAAATTTCATCTTATTTACTGTTGTGGAGAAAGCCTTGCCTTATGTACCCATCACCCCAATGTTCTAGGACAGGTGGTGGAATGTGGAATATGGCTTCTGATATTGGCAGCAGTTTATAAGTAGATTCATATTAAGGGAGATTCGTTTAAAATTGTTTGAGACCTTATAAGTCAAAATTAGCACCTTGAATTGTTTGTTGAAACTAAGGGTGTTTATACACGACCCCTAAGCTCCGCTGCAAATGGCTGCAAGCTCCGGAGATTAAAAATGTTTACCCACCAGCTCCGGAGTTTGCAGACAATTAAGTGCAACCCCACCCACTTTAGCGCGACCCAGTGCACTTTTCTTGTACCTTCTCTTTGGAGGTGAAAAATCTTTGATGTGGTACAACGATAGTGAATGCGGGGCTCTCCTCGCTTCTGTTTGCTGCTTTTTGGCTCCCGCCCATTTAAGAGCTACTTTTACAGAGACGAGGGGGTTGGACTTGATGGCCTTACAGAGACGAGAGGCAGAACGAGGTGAGCGGCATGCTTTTATTTCTCTTTTTCTCCCTCCCTCATGCAGCCAGCAACCAGGAAGTGCGGAGGGGGGTGGGGACAGAGGAAGAGCGACGAACCCCTAAGATCTCTGGTCCGAATTTAAGTGGCCAGCGGATCTTAGGGGTCATGTAAAAAGGCCCTAAGATCAAGTCAATTGAAGGTGATGCGGTGGCTAGGCTGGTGGTGGGTGCTCATTGATTCGAGCACATCACCCCAGTTCTGGCTCACTTGCACTGGCTACCGGTTGTCCTCCGGATTAAGTTCAAGGTCCTGGTTTTGATTTTCAAAGCCCTCCACGGCTTGGGACCAGAGTACCTGGCGGAGCGTATCTCCCAGAGATCAACTGGGGCCAGACCCACGAGATTGGCACAGGTGCGCTCACTGAGGGTGGCCACGCCCAGAGAGGCACGGAAATTGCATATGCGTGACCACGCCTTCTCTGTGGTGGGCCCCACACTGTGGAACAGTCTTCCCAGTGAGCTGTGCCTGGCAGAGTCCCTGCCCGCCTTCAAAAAGGCCCTGAAAACTCACCTTTTTAGGGAGGCGTTTGGCGACCTCTCTACTTAGGGTTTTTTTTTTTTCCTTGCACGCGTCATCTTTGCCTGGGTTATGCCCTCTATTTTATTTTTCTTTTATTGTTATTGTGGTTTGCCTTGTTTTATATGGTATTGTTGTAAGCCGCCCAGAGTTCCACCCTGGAAGATGGGCGGGGTATAAGCTTAACAAATAAATAAATAAATAAATAAATCTATGATAGGAGTGGTATGGTCTACAAAGTGTAATTTGACAAAGTCTATACACCAACGTGTTCTAATAGGGATTTGAAGGTTGCCTAATGGAGTACATAATAATAACTCCAAGCGCAAGCTGCTTAAAGCACAGAAGCATAAGGTCCCCCTTCCTTAAGAAAAAGTTAAGCTGGACAAAGATAGTTAGAAGCATTCCTTGGCTATTTGATCCAGATGTTACACCAGAACCAAATACAACAAAAACTACCCACCTGTTCTACCAGAGTGAATGCTTGCTCGCCCATCCAGAATATCTTGTAACCTGACCTCACCAACCCAATGTACTTACAGGATATACACAGAGGGGGGAAAAACTAATATATTAGAAATAATCCAAGCCAGTGGGTGAGGAAGTGCACACCTACCAAAGTCTGTCCACCTAGATTGTTGGAATATTAAGACTGAAAATTAATGTTTTACTCCTAACCATAAGAAATAGGGAGAGTGCTAACTTGCTGTTGAGGTCCGAAGCTGCAATTATCTGAGTCATTGAAGTCACATTATTAATGTGTTAATTAAGTTAGTTTTGAAATAAACTTTAGGATTTGTGGAGAATGACATGTGGATTGTCAACACTGAATCCCAGTGGCACCCTCTGAAGTGGGCTTTTCATTGTTTTAATATTCCCTCCCTAACCTGGTTCTTTTTTCCAGACTGCAGAGTCCATAATTCTTCTGTGAGCTAGGAATAGTATGGTCAACATATTTAACATGTGACGTTAAGGAACAATCTCTACCTAAAACTTAATGTATCTTTTCCCCACTCCTTGAGGAAAATGCACAATACTGGAAATTCACAAAGGCCGTGGTCACACCAGCATTCTCTGCGCATATAAATTTCATGCGTATTTTTTTTCCGGGCGGTCGCGTGGTTTTTAATGTGCAGTTAGTGTCCTCTCTTCTGCATTGTATTTTCCTATTCTGGTTCTGTCTCAACCTGTCTACTTTGCATTTTCCCACGGGAAGCTGTTGAAAAAGGGGAACAACTGATTTTACAGCATATTTTCTGTGTCCTGTCATGGTTGCAGAAGCAAATAATTAAGCATATTTGAGCGAAGTTTCTAAATCCAGCCCCTGGCGGTGGTTATTGAAACTTCGCTGAAACTGCTGTTCAAGGGGCGTAGTCAGCCGGGACCAGAATTTACTTCTCTTCGCAGTTAGGACACAATCTTTTTATGCACAGTTAGCTGAAGGGAAACTACGGAGAAAATGCAGGTATGACCACAGCCAAAGAAAATGAAAATCAAACAAACTTCAAGCTTATGCTGCAGTAAGCTTACTAGTATTTAAAAATGCTACCAAACTCTATTATTGGTGCAACTCTATACTTTGTGCAACTCTATACTTGGTGCAACTTTATTCTAAAAAGAGCTACCTGTGACAGTTTCTCTGGAGATAGATGCGCTTAGAGACGAAGCCATGCAAATAACCCCAGCTCAGTCATCCAGTGGAGCTCAATGACTAGTGTGTGTACTGATGTGTTAATTGATATTATGTTTTTGCATTGGATTATTTATTTATTGTATTGTTGGTTGGTTTGGATTGGATACTGATAATTGTTTAACTTTTGTAATCCGCCCAGAGTAGCCCTGTAGCTAGATGGAGCAGTATACAAACAAACAAACAAACAAACAAACAAACAAACAAACAAATAAATAAATAAATAAATAATGCTCCTGGTGCAAACATCTAAAATTCTATTTAGAAATTAAATAGCCACAAGAGATTGGAAGTCAATAGTTTTCATGCATATAAATATGCTGCTGTTAATGGAGTGGACATAATAAGAAAGTAAACATTGTGACCTAGATAGTTGTAAAGGACAACAGTGTGTGTGCGGTGAGGAGCTTTTTATTTCAGAAGAATATACTTTCAGGATTAACTTCTATACTGTCTTGCTCAAGTTGTCTATGTGTTCTTAGCTCCGTTTAAAAACAGTGTTTTTGTACAAGCTGCATGGATGTGCCTCTTTCTCCCTCACACATGTGCCTTCAACAGAGGAAAATAGCATGACTACAAACAATTTTAATTGACGGCTACCTTGTTAATATTTCTTTTAAGATGTTGATTTGAAACATTAAAGGCATAAATGGCATTTTGCCTGTTTGAATAAAAAAAGTCATGAATTTAACATTAAGATGTGAAAATTAATATCTTAGATCCTGTACAGTAGTAGGTAACAACTACAATAGGCCATAGACTCTGTGGAGATTTGGTGAGTCAAAACCAAAATAATTTCCACTGATTCAATGAGCCCACTTTAGTTGCAATTTTCTGCTGGATTTTAGCCAATATATTGTTCTCAAGTTCTGTATCTACCACATTTTGTGGCACTTTTCAACGCCAGTTCCTGATAGAGCATGAGATTGTGGTAAAACAAGAGGGATGTGGAAAATAAGAATAGGGGAAGGTATGGATCACCATAGCCAGGTTTTCTTTCTTCAAGAAAAGGTGCAGCTGGTTTAGCAGACAGAGTTGAGCAAAGACACTCTTACTGCTGTCTCCTTTCCCAGAAACCACTATATGAGTATCCCAAAGCTACATACCAGATATTCTGGAAGGAGTACTGTCTCACCCAGATCAAATTGTAACCGCCGTCTCATTGCAACTACAGAATCTTCGTAGAGAAAAGGCAGTGCAAGAAATGTTGTGCTTACTGCATGTAAGCGTGAAATATATTTTGAGAGGCTTCTAAAAGTATATAAGAATTACAGAGGAGCAAACATTTTTGTAGCATAATGGGACATGGTCTGATCACGGACATGGAGCCTCTTTTATATCTGCTAAGCCCCACATTGAATTGGTGAAAGAATTAGTGTATCCTACTAGAGTGACACTGACTTGTCATTAGTCAACAAGTGTTCCTGTGCAGAAAATTTACTTAAGAGTTGTTATTACTATCTGCTGAAAGATTGGCTACTAATGCAAGTGCTCAAGTCGAACAATTAATGGTTGCAGGCAGGATGAAATGTAAGAATATTAAAAGTAGAACCTAACCCGGAAGGTGAAGATGACACGGGAGAAGCAACAGGTGTTAAGAGAAATCTATGAATGTAAGAAAATGGAGAAAAGTTGTTGGCCTGGTTTCTGTTGTGTCTTTAATACAGTATTTTTTTAAAAATAAGGGTAGCCAAAATATCTAGAAAGTGGAACACCTTTCTTATAAATGGGGAAAATACTTTTATTTCAATAAACATACCAATGAAAGATATAATAAAGAGATATGACATTATAAATGCAAAAAGAAAAAAATAATGGTTGCGTCTACACATAATGTTAAGACAGATATCCAGGTTTATTAAGTGTACAGAAGTCATTTATTTCAGCGTTGTTGTTTCTGCCCAGATAAGTGCTCTAACTAACCAGTTACTGGTGACTTCAAGTTATATATGACCTTGGGTCGATGCTTTATTGCGCCAATGGACCTGAGATGTATAAACCCCGGTTTAAAATGGCACATTTTCCTAGTTTGGCACACTCCTGGGTTCAGATGTAGCATACATTAGTTGGGGAAGAATTGTAACCCAAAAGGTAATTATTCCAAACTGCATGCTATCATAGCAAGCAAGTAGGAACAATAAACACGAGCAAATTTTTGTGTGTGGATTGGCTAGTAGCTTGTGCATATTGTGATTTAATGTGGCACAATATTTGGTTTAAAGTATATAGCAATTTAATAAACTAATGTGATTAAATTCCACTATATTCACAATTGGTAAGGTTTAAGGGTTTATGGTCCATTATTATTGAATCAATACTTTATTCAGAACAAAGGTTCCAGGCAAAATAGTTTCCTTGATGAAACCACTTGCAGTCCTTCTTCACTTGGTTTCTCCTATGTATGTATGTATGTATGTATGTATGTATGTATGTATGTATGTATGTATGTATGTATGTATGTATGTATGTATGTATGTATGTATGTATGTACGTAACTTTATTATATTAATTAAGTGCATTCTCAGTTCATCAGGCACCTAGCGTGTCAACTAACAAAAGTAGAATATAGACAAGAGAAAAAACTACAGTAAAAATGGTGATCTGAGTTAAAACTGAAGAACCACAAAGCAGTACAAAGCATTCAAAGTCTAGTGGAACATGATCATATTAAGGCTGTGGCAAGATTGGATTGATTCACAGCCTGTTTTGTACATTATTTCTATTTGGATTAGGTCAGTGGTTCCCAACCTGGGGGTCGGGACCCCTTTGGGGGGGTTGAATGACCATTTCACGGGGTCACCATGAGCCAGTGAAGAAAAATGCACAAACGGCTTGGGGCTGGAGGGGGGTAGGAAGGGGGGGAAGAGTGAGTTACAGCTTGATAGGTTGGAGGGGATGTCAGTCAATGGCACCGGAGGCTGCGATCGGCTGAGGGTGCCTGTAGAGGGAAGTTCTCTATGGTACCTGCGGCAGTGGCCTGCCAACGGGGACTTGTGGCCTCTTTGAAGCAGGGCAAGGGGTCACCAGAACATGAGGAACTGTATTAAAGGGTTGTGGCATTAGGAAGGTTGAGAACCACTGGATTAGGTGATTACATGGAGACCACCCATTAGGCAATCTTTGGTGTCCATGTCCACAGTGTCTTCCAATCCAATGCAGTTTGCTCCATGCTGCAACCCATAGCCCTCCCTTCTTTTGATTCCACCCTCTGCTGATTTCCCAATATGTTTTTTAATAGTTGATTGTAACGTTGCATTAGAGAAAGGGGGCAGTTTTCAAAAGGTCTTCACAACATACATGCTGCTGAAACATAAAATTCTATTGTAGTGTATTAGAGTTGTTTCTATTTCATAGCAATTTTAATATTTCTATTTTCTCTCTACAGAGGAGATCTAGTGTTAAACTGATGCATCAGTGCAGTGATGAGCTGATCTAGTGCTAAACTGAGATCATACTTTGGGATGAGTAGGGAAAAAGATTGGGAGTGGGTTAGTCCAAGACATCATGCCCAACTTAGAACATAACCAGAATACCAGAGTACTACCAACAATCATACACACCCATCCTTTGGAGAATGAAATGAATGATCATTAATCTATATATTTTGTCAAGTATTCTATCAGATACTGTTATGTATTATTCTGACCTGTGTGCTAACCTGACTAGTAACTCTGCCCCTAATTTTGTTGGATGGACGGGTGGACGGGCGGACAGATAAATAAATAAATAAATAAATGGGGAAAACACCATTCTAATCATTCCAACTTAAAAAGCAAAAGCAAAAAGAGCTAGGTAAGTTGCTTTGCCTTGGTTTTGCATCCATTCTGCTTTGGCAGCAAAACTTGTGCTACCTGCCAATTTAGTCACGATCCATCCATAGCCAACTCAGAAAGTGCCAGGCTCAATTATTTTGGGAGGAAACCTTTCCACAGTGAGGATACTGCACCCAACAATACAGTGGTTGGGAAAGACTTCTTCATTATCTTTCAAATCAATGCGGAGTGTAAGGATTGTTTCATGCTGTGCATATTTTTGTTAGGATGCTTGGCTGGTGTTGTCATGCCGCATTCAAGACTTGCTTTTTGGGAAAAGGAAATGCCAACAATTGTATGGCATGTATGGCAAGAGAGCTAAAATGGAGCAGGAGTTGTAGAAGGTTGATTGTCTACAGCTTTCAGTTTTGCACTGCGACAGAAAGAGCTAGGTGAAAAGTGTTGGAAGACCGATAGAAATCCTGTTACAACTGTGCTCTTTAAGCAGATTTGTTGATCACTGACATTTGTCATTAGGCTGAGCACATCTATTCCAATTTCCCTATATATATCTTCCCAATTTTTATCTAGAGAATAGTCTGCTTGTCTGAGGGCTAAAACAAATGTTCAAAGAAGGGTATACTTCTTGTACTTACACAATTAAATTGTAAACCACCCACATATAAGCAGCATGCCTTGCTTTTTTGCCACATAAGAGCTCATTGGTGTCTATAGTTTGAGCGAGGGAGCACCTCATCCTGAATTTGGGGTGTGTGTGTGAGATCCCCTCCCATTTGGAACACATTGAATGTGTAACCCACAAATACACCATAACTGAACAATCTATGTAACTAGGAAAGTCATAAAAATGAGATATATGCCTATCTATTCAAACTGCAACAGTGACTTACAGTACTTACTCTTTTCATATGCCACCCTTATCCCAGTAATTTGAATCAAGGCAGCATGCAAAAGATAAAAGATATGTGATTAAATCCCAGTAAATTACGATATTCATATTTATCTTCAATTAAAGAACTAGAAAATGTGTCTATAAGCAAAACAAACTTTATAATAAAGCTGAATTCTACTTTTGCTACATCTAAATAATGCTTGTAATCATGACTATGATTAGTGAACATGTAATCATCCAAATATTGTTTGATTTTTGACTCCCATAACTCCTCCCCAAATAGCTTATACCTGATTGGAATTACAGCCTTCCTTTATCTTTTATTTCTTTACATCAGTTCCATAACTCTTTTTCATGACACTTAATCCTTTCTCTTAATTAAATCTCTTAATAATTCTGCGTGCGATTCAAATGATTTGGTAGCTAATGAAAAGAAATCTGAATCTGTCAGACTGCCCAGAAACATTTAGAAATGTATCATTCCAACAAATTTCTATTAAATAAATCCACTGTCTGAAATCCTGTTGGTGCAGCTCAATGTGCATAAAGCTGATGACATCACCAACCATGGCATTTTGTTGCTAATTAAAATTTCTGAACCCTTCCCCACAAGGTTCTGTGGCTCTCTAGGTATTCCTTTCATCGTGGGGAAGCTTGTGTGTCTGTGTTTAGATTCTTTAATGTTCAGAAAATGATTGCCGCTGGGACTGCCACCAATTGTCAGACATTAAAGACTCTCCCATTTCCATCCTGAGGCTTCAAAGGCTTCCCCAGGGTTAAAGAGACCTCTGGGAAGCCCTGGGACCCAGGAGAGGGTAGAATTAAAAACTTTTATTTGGCAATAAACAGCCGTGGGTGATCACATCATCAACCCTTACATGTGCAGAGTTCAGCCACTCTTCTCTTTCAGACAAAGAGAAGATTGAGCAAGGGATTGGATTTGATGGTCTTATAGGACCCTTCTGACTCAATTATTCTATGGCTCTAAGATAGAAATAAGTGCTTATAACTTGATATAAAACAGTTATAGCACAGAATTAAGTACTTTAAAAACATTTCCCCCTTTGGAGTTTATCTGTTATTTGGAAATATTTCCAACTGGTAAATTAGAGTATACATCTTGGGGATTGGGGTTGGGTGGAGAATCGAAGCTTATCCATCCTGTGATGAGACAAGGGTGAGGGAACAAGCACATCCTCACCTCTGTTTTGTTCAGGCAGGGAAGAGCTTCAGTGATTGTTATACAGGAGGAGGGATAACAAAAATGATTCTTTGGGGAGGTTGATAATATTTCACAGCTCTTACCAGAAAAGTAATGAGCATAGAGAAAGAAGTTGATGCAATGAGTGGCCGGACTATTGGGGCAATGTTTAGTGTGCCTGAGTGTAAATCAATAAAAAGAAACAGAGGCAATGGAAATAACCAATAGGAGGGGTTGGCTGGACAACGGGCAGAACCCAAAGATTTCTATGATTAAATACTGAAGTAAATACTGGGTAGAAATAACTGTATATGACAACCAAGAGTTTTCAATTTTGAAGTACAAACAATAATAACATATAACATATTCCCAATCAAAAATTAAACTAACAGAATGATTAAATACTCTTTCACATGATACATTTCAACTTACCCTGATTTTCGTCTAAATGTCTACAGTCTGTTACTGTTTCTTGATGTGTCTACCTAAGGAATGTTGACAAATACATCTTGGTCATCATCACCAGAAACATTGTTTGGCACCTAATCATTTTAAGGTAAACATCCCAAAAAAGTGAAACAACTTGAATCCGTAATTGTTAACCATCAAGGAAGCTAAGATGTTTTCATTTTGACTAAGAAAAATAATTGTAACTATGATGGAGATACTAATTAATGACAAATACTTATACAAACCGTATTAATCAAATGGAAAAACAGTGCCTGGGAAGCATTTCATTAAGGAAGAATATGAATGCTTTCCATTTCGAAAACCCCTCACAAGGGGTCACTGTTGTCTAAGGAAAGGTAGTGGAAGGGTGAAAAAAGAGACCTCCTACCTCAGAGTGACTCTGGAATCCTTTTCTGTCAGCTCCACAATAGCAATATCAAGGATCAGATGCAACAGCCCCGGAGTCTATTGAAATGATAATGTCAGCAGCGCTTTGGAAGAAATCATAGGACCTGCTCTTCATCCTGTCAAGGAAAAGAGGCTTTTCAAAAAGAAGAGATTCTGGAAGAAATTGTGCCTGGATCTGCAATGGTGGCGTGGAAAGAGGATTCCCTGGCAAGGCGTCTGCTGCTGCAGCTGCTGCTCCTGCACACCGCCTGGGAGGTGGGGAAGGGCCAGCTCCATTATTCTGTGCCTGAGGAAGCCCAGCATGGCACCTTTGTGGGCCGCGTCGCTCAGGACCTGGGGCTGGAGGTGGAGGAGCTGGTGCCTCGGATGTTCCGGATGGTCTCCAAAGAGCACAACGACTTCTTTGAGGTAAACGTGCAGAATGGGATCTTGTTTGTCAATTCCCGGATAGACCGGGAGGAGCTGTGTGGGAAGACGGCTGAGTGTGCCATTCATTTGGAGATGATTGTGGACAAACCCCTGCGGGTCTTCCACGTGGAGGTAGAAATCAGGGACATAAATGACAATGCTCCTGGCTTTTCAGTAAGTGAACAAAATTTTGCTATTTCAGAATCAAGATTATCAGGTTTTCGTTTCTTGTTATCTGGTGCTTCTGATCCAGACGTTGGTACTAATGCCCTGCTAACTTACAAGCTTAACCAAAATCATTATTTTATTATTGACTCAGGAACTGATGAGGACCACCATAAATCTCCAGTACTTATACTTAAAACTCCACTTGACCGGGAGGAGATGCCTGTGCATCATTTACTTCTCACAGCTACTGATGGGGGAAAGCCACCACTGACAGGCACAATCCAGTTGGTGATCCAGGTGTTGGATGCCAATGACAACCCTCCTGTGTTTAACCAGTCCGTTTACAAAGTGAAGTTGTGGGAGAATGTGGCCAATGGAACATTAGTTATGAAACTGAATGCCACAGATGTAGATGAAGGGGTTAATAGTGAAATCTCTTATTCCTTTAGTAATAATGTCCCTCTACGTTTCACAAAAATATTTGGAATAAATCCCAATACAGGAGAAGTCAGAGTTGTTGGGAAAGTGGATTTTGAAGACCTTAATTTCTTTGACCTTCCAATTGTTGCAGAGGATAAAGGTAACCTCCCGTTGTCTGGTCACTGTAAAATTTTAGTAGAGGTATTAGATATCAATGACAATGTTCCTGAAGTCTCATTGACTTCTCTCTCTGTGCCAGTGCCAGAAGACTCCCCACTGGGGACTGTGGTGGCCCTCATCAGTATCTCAGACAGGGACTCGGAGGTCAATGGGCAAGTTATCTGTTCCTTGTGGCCTTCTGGAGTACCGTTCAAACTAGACTCTACTTTCAAGAATTACTACTCACTAACTCTCACTGAGCTTCTGGATCGGGAGCAGGTGCCTGAGTACACTTTGGTACTGACAGCCCAAGACCAAGGCACTCCAGCACTCTCTGCAAGCAGCAGCATTTTAGTCCCTATCAGGGACATCAACGACAACGCCCCGACTTTCATGCAGCCTTCCTACATAGTTTTTGTGAAGGAGAACAACCCACCTGGAACTCACATCTTCACAGTATCTGCCTCCGACCCAGATGTGGCTGAGAATGCCCTGGTCAGCTACTGGATAGATGAGAAGTTCTGGCCTATCTCAAGCTACATCTCTGTGCACTCAGAAAGTGGGAAGCTCTATGCTTTGCAGACTTTAGATTATGAGGAGCTGAAACTTCTGGAATTCCAGGTGAGTGCCAAGGATGCTGGGTTGCCCTCTTTGTCTGGCAATGTGACCATTCAGATTTTTGTGGTGGATGAGAATGACAACGCACCTGCAGTCTCTGGGATGATAGAAGAGAAGCCCATTCTTCTGACTGTCCCTGTTGTGTCTGGGCACTTGGTGGGCAAGGTCTGTGCCCTTGATGCTGATTCGGGTTACAATGCATGGCTGCAATATGAACTGCATGGATCGACCAGTGGCCTTTGGCAAGTGGGGCTGTACAGCGGAGAAATCAGCACCACACAAGTCCTGGATGAGACAGAGGGCAGAAGCAGCCAGACTCTTCTGGTGTTGGTGAAGGACCATGGCAAGCCTCAACTCTCAACCACAGCAACGTTGAGTGTGTCATTGGTGGCAAGTGCCCAGGCTATTAAAACCGATCCTCTCTTTTCTCAGACTGGAGAGAGTCCCAAGCCTCTGAGGGACACCGTCAATGTCTATTTGATCATTGCCATCTGCTCAGTGTCCAGCTTGTTCCTATTAGCAATTGTCTCATATGTGGCCCTGCGATGCCAGTGCCCAGCAAAGGAGCCCATGGTGTATGGTCCTGGTACTGCCACCTTGGTATGTGCCAGTGAAGTGGGCAGTTGGTCCTATTCCAACCGTCACAGCCACATCCTAGCAGGAGTGGCAGGGGAGCCTGGGGCCAAGAGCGACCTCATGGTGTTCAGCCCCAACATTCCTGTTTTCACAGAGAATGGAGAAGTAAGAAGTGGGAAGGAGTTGATCCCAGATTCTTCTGGACAGGTAAGTCACAAACTACCTGTAGAATCCTACAGGAAGGAGTAATTTAGGTTCTAGCTTACTACCAGAATTTTGAAATGGCATTTCATTTTTCATTTAGCTATAAGAAGAAACAACTAAGGAACTTAGTATTGTTAAACAAATGCTTTTTTCTTTCTACGGATAAACTATTTTCTACATCAGAAGGAAACCTTTTAAGGTTAGCAGTTTCTCTTGATGCTTCAGACCTACACGAGATCTCCCCCATGTCAAGGAGTTCCCAAACTTATTTCATTCAACTAACAATTCAGCAAAGTGATTGATTTAGTCACTGTATATGCATAAACAGTGTTTCTCCCAAATCCAAGGTTTGATGCCAAAAAATTGTGACAAGAAATCACTTTACTCCATGTTCAGAATTGGATAGTAAAAGGGTTGTGAGATTTAGGTTTGATTAAATTTAAAAATAAGATTTCATGTACATTCTATCAAAAGTTTTTAGTTCTTATTCAATGGACATCAGATAAGTCAAGCACATGGTTGTCTTCCTCCTACCAGGAGTCTCCCTGTTTTATTTTGAGGCAGCACACTATAGTTCTTCAGTGAACTATGTGGTAGTGCTAAAAGCTAGAAAATTGTGTGTGAGAGAAAGTGAGACAGTGAGAGAAAGAGGAAGACTAAAAGTGCGCTTCTTGAATCATCATATAACATTGCAAGTAAATAATATTTGACTAATATATTGATAGGGAAGTCCTGTGATGCAGTCATAGAATCAAAGAGTTGGAAGAGACCTTGAGGGCCATCCAGTCCAACCCCCTGCCATACAGGAACCCCCATCACAGTGCTCCCAACAGATGGCCATCCAGCCTCTGCTTAAAACCTCCAAAGAACTAGACTCCACCACCCTCTTTGGCAGCATATTCCACTGCCGGAGAGCTCTTACCATCAGGAAGTTCTTCCTAATGTTCAAATGGAATGTCTTCTCCTGTAGTTTGAAACCATTGGCCCAAATCCTAGTCTTTGAAAGCAAATGAGTCATATAAAAGCACCCTTATGACATATCTTCCAGACCTTTAACCATCCTGGTCACCCTCTTTTGGATCTGTTCAAGGTTGTCAACATCCTTTTTAAATTCAGGTGCACAGAACTGGACACTGTACTCCAGGTGGGGTCTGACCAGAGCAGAATAGAGTGGTACTATCACCTCCCTTTTTCTAGACACTATGTTTCTTTTGATGCAACAAAGAATCACATTGGCTTTCTTGGCCGCCACATCACACTGTTGACTCATGTTCAATTTGTGGTCCACCCAGACTCCCAGATCCCTTTCATATGTACTATTCTCCAGCCAGGTGTCTCCCATCCTATATGTGTTCAGTTCACTTTTTTTACCTAGATGCAGCACCCTACATTTCTGTTGAACCCAATTCCTTTAGCTTTGGCCCAGCACTCTAGTCTGTCAAGGTCCTTTTGGATTTTCATCCTATCATCTATGGAATTTGGTATCATCTGCAAATTTAATCAGCATACTCTTGATTCCTTCATCCAAGTAATTAATAAAGATACTGAATAGCACCAGACCCAGAACAGAACCCTGGGGCACCTCACTGGTCACGTCTCTCCAAGCTGAAGAAAAGCCATTTATGATAACCCTTTGGGTACGATCAGCCAACCAATTACAAATCCACCTAACAGTAGCACTATCTATCCCACATTCTACTAACTTCTTTTTAAGTATACCATGAAGAACCTTATCGAAGGCCTTACTGAAATCCAGATAAGCAATATCCATAGCGTTCCCCTCATACACCAGTCTTGTAACTCTACAAAGAAAGAGATCAAATTAGTCTGGCATGACTTGTTTTTAAGAAACCTGTGTTGAATTCTGGTAATGATAGCATTGCTTGTTAAATATTTACAGACTTTCTGCTTAATAATCTGTTCTAGGATCTTTCCAGGAATTGAAGTCAGAGCACTTTGAGACTGGGGCATGTTGAAATCTCTAGTGTCCTGCTGGAAGGGAGGAAGGAACGGTTTGTTCCACCTTTCATTTTGGGACTAGAAATATGGCTGCTCTAGATATCTGCCACAAAAGGGGTGCCCATTTGATCAACATCATGCCTGGGGCCCCATCCTTCCTCCCCAAAAAGCAAAAGTCCCAAGACAGAAAAGTGAGGACCCTGGGACCTTCAGAGGTGATGACGGAGGGAGAGAGATCCGAGGCTGAATTCCTCCTTCCCAAGTAAGAGCACTTCCTAGATAGAGATAGAGATCTTTCCCATGACTTCCGGGCCACTGTCCCAAGGATCATAGGATGTCATCTTTGTAATCCTTTAATAAGAGTTGCATTTGCTAAAAGTCACAATCATCTCAGTGCCTTTGGAGCATTGCTGAAATCCCTGAAACAAGAAGCAGTTTTGCCTCTTAGGGCGTTTATACACGACCCCTAAACTCCGGGGCAAATGGCTCCCAGCTCCGGAGCTTCCGGAGTTTACAGGAAATTAGGTGTGACCACGCCCACTTTAGCGCATCCCAGCGCACCTTTCAAGTACCTGCTCTTCCGTCCTGAAAATTGCTTGATGCGGTGTAACGATAGTGAGTGTGGGGCTCTCCTCACTTCTGTTTGTTGTTTTTTTGGCTCCCGCCCCTTTAAGAGCTACTTTACAGACACAGGAATCTTGCCGGCAAGAGCGAGAGCCAGAACGAGAGCCAGAACGGAGGTGAGGCAGGATCTTTTCTTCCTTTTTTTCCTCCCTCCCCTCACGCAGCCAGCAGCCAGGAAGTGCGGAGGGGTGGGGAAGCAGGAAGAGCGACAAGCCCCTAAGATCTCTGGTCTGAATTTAAGTGGCCAGCGGATCTTAGGGGTCATGTAAAAGCGCCCTTAAATTAGTAATTGCCTGGGTGTTACTATTTACTGTTTTTTATACATCTGTAAATAAATGGCTAGGCATGTACAGTGTGTTCTAAAAGGAATCCACACTGATTTCAATGGAAATGGTGTCCCAATACCCAAACAGAAATTTGTATCAACAATTTGAAAGAAGAAAAAGAAAAGAAAGCTGAATATTCGTATCTTTATACAGAGCTGCCCAGTTGGCCAAACATATTAAGATTTGGGTGTGCCACTGATTTCCTTCCAACTTTTTAGTTTGGATCTTCCTGATTGTTAGTGGTGGTTATGAGCTTTGTTATCTTCAGTGAGTGACTGTGTTATTTGTATGATTGGGTTTTATTGTTGTTGAACTATGTGTAACGTTATGGCCATTAGTTTAAAAAGATCAGTAAAGAATATGTCAAGTCCACAAATATTTTTTTAAATATAAGAATTGTACACAATAATTTGGAATACCTTGAAATGCATTAAATCTATAAGCACAATGCAACAAGTTTATCTTCAAAACTGAATCGGTATACAGTATAACACAACTATCCAAATTATGGCACATCATTCTTCAGTCTTTTCTTCTCATTACCCTTTGTAACATAGGGCATATGCTCTCTTAGGCAGACCTTTGTACTTGATGTGAGGCTTTGAGTTATCAGGGAATCTGAGAATGCTTTTAGAAGTCTAGACTCCTAAATTAGAAGTGGGGAAAGCTGAGACACCAGACTGATCTCATCAGCCGTAGAGAACCAACCATACCAATTGTGATCAGAATAAAAAACTGTGGAAGAGTACCTACTGGACAGCAGCAATAGTGGCTAGTGACAACAGCAGGGGGTCTTTCATAGACAGTTGCAAGGACAGTCAAATTAACTTTTGGCAGAATTGAAAGGATGCACTGACAAAGTGCTTCTGAATTCTTTATCTCTCATAACCTGTGTGATGAGTAGAGATGGGCACGACTTAGCGGTATTCCCGTTTCCGTTTCCGTTACTCGTTTCCGTTACTCTACGGAAACGGTAACGGGAATCACTGCCCCAGACTTCGAGCTCGAACCGACGAACGAACAATTTGGTCTGATTTGTCGTGCTCGTTACTTGCATCGCGCAATGCCAAACGGCACAGAAAAAAAGTTTTTAAAAGTTAAAAAAAAACCCCGATTCCCGGCCCTAAAAGTAGGCGAAAACTGTCTGAGGGCACCTACCAGGCCAGAAGGGTGTTTTATTTGGGGGGGGTGGTTCCCCGCCCCCCTCTCCTTGGCTATTGCTACTGCTGCGCTGCTGGTACCAGGCTGGGAGGGCGCATCCATTTGCCATGCAGTGCGGGGGATCCAAAAATGGCGACCGCAATTTTTTTTGAAATCGTTGCCCAAAACCCCACCAAAGCACCACAGAAACATGTGAAAATTAGCTATTTTAAATGCTTGAATTTTTACAGGAGCAGCAGAGGGTTTTTCTTTCAAAAAAAAGTCTCCGTTGATTTTATTTTATTTTATTTTATTTTATTTTTTTACACCTGCACATTTGCAATGATGGGCTCGCCCATGGGAGTGGACCATGCAAAGTTTTGCAGCCATTCCACCAATCGCATGGCCAGGTTTTTGCTGACTGTACCAGGCTGGGAGGGCGCATCCATTTGCCATGCGGTGGGGGGGGGGATCCAAAATGGCGACCGCAATATTTTTTTTGAAATTGTTGCCCAAAACCCCACCAAAGCACCACAGAAACATGCGGAAATTAGCTATTTTAAATGCTTGAATTTTTACAGGAGCAGCAGTGGGTTTTTTTGGATTGCAAAAAAAGTCTCCGTTGATTTTATTTTATTTTATTTTATTTTATTTTATTTTTTTACACCTGCGCATTCGCAATGATGGGCTCTCCCATGGGAGTAGACCATGCAAATTTTCCACCAATCGCATGGCCACTTGGCCATGTTGACCACAGAGACTTCTGGGATGTGCCAATCGGGCATAAACAGCCCACTAATCGTAGCCCCTTGAAACCCGAACCCTAAGCCTAACCCATACGCCAGTACACTGTCCTTCTAAGTGGGTCAGAGAGGCACCCAGATGCACCCCAATACTCACCGTAACCTCACCCGTAACTAGCCTAACCCTAGCCATTGCGCTAAGCCCGTCTTAACCCTAAGCCAGATCTACTTGCATTGCACTACATGCAAGTACGTGAGACACAGCGGGTGCAAAGAGTCTGCCAGTCTGTCACTTGTGGCTCTGGCTGACTCCTGCAGCTCCCTCCAGGAGTCCGCTACCCCCTCCCCAAACCAGTACTAACGACAACGAAAAAAAGAACCGACTAATTTTTGCAAATTTTCGCAAAAAACGAAAACGAGCCGAAACGGAACCGGCCCGACTAACGACAACTCGAAAAAAAAATTTTTCAAGTCATGCCCATCTCTAGTGATGAGGCAATCCAAACTGAAAGAAGAGCTTGTGCTGGTAGATGAAGCTTGAAGGTCAGAAGGCACTGAATCACCTACTGGAGTTAAGAATGAGTATTCTTAATAAAAGCACTTAAACTTTCATTCAAGTTTGTGATAAGCTGAAGAAGGAATTCTACGCAAGTGTCCTGGATGAAACTGATAACACATTAAAACTGGAAATTCTGAAAATAACAAGTGATTGGAAGACATCAAGATCAAAATTAAAC
Organism: Phrynocephalus guinanensis; assembly: GCA_037367245.1. Lineage (NCBI taxonomy): Eukaryota > Metazoa > Chordata > Lepidosauria > Squamata > Agamidae > Phrynocephalus > Phrynocephalus guinanensis. Next base: position 116,941,774 of record CM074739.1, read on the forward strand.
ATGAATGGAGAGTTAGATATGAAGCAGTAGATCACTCACAGAAGTCTGAGAACTAAGCAGAGGATTGTAGGAAGGGATAGTCATCAAATGGCCAATATCAAATAGATTCTATAATTTCTAGAGACAGAGAAGCTGTATTCTGAAGAAGACCATAAAAATCACAATAGTATCAACATATAATGTAAATAATGTCCTTGAAAAACGTAAAGTCCATGTAGGGAACAGATTTGCATCAGAATGCTCAACTGGTCATGATCGAGAGGAACTATGGGTGGAAGAACTATGGACTAAAACCAGAAATATAACCAGGCAAGAATGGAAAAAACCTGCTTCTGTGGCCAAAGAAAAAGGAAGGTCTCAATGGATGACTGACTGAATTTTAAAAGCAAAGACCTTCATCATGGTGGGGAATGCCAGATGTTTAGGCTTTACTTAATAAAGGGAGAGACATTAAAGCTATGGATTATTCTGAAAGAAATGGGTGGGCCACAACACTGAATACAGAGAATTGTCAGGCAAGTGTTGGACAAGGATATATTTCATCTCTCCATTTGTTCAGCTTATGGGAAAGCCATATCATTCAGAAAGCATGATCAGATTCAAGAGAAGGAAAAGTGAAAACTGATGTAATAAGCATGGATAATTTTAAGTAATGTTGACGGATCATATTACTTGCAGAAAATACCAATGACTTGTAACAGCTACTGTGGAAGGTGAAAGAAGAAAATGGAAACATAGGGATACAGTTGAATATTAAAAATCCATGATTATAGAAAATGGCATTACTTTAGTCTTGATTATAAAGAAATTGAACTAGTTATAGAGTTTCTATCCTCAATCTGAAAAGGGAGATTGTAACCAAGAAATCAGAAGAGGTCGGAGATTCAAAATGAAGGAACTTGAAAAAACTGTCAAGTATATTTTTCTGAAGTTCTTCAAACAATGGTGTTTCCAGATTACAGTGTATGGATGTGAAAGCTGGACAAAGAAAAAATAAATTCATTCAATATGTGGTTCATGGCTACGGTGAACCATCAGAAAGACAATAAAAGAGTTCTAAATGAAATGAACTAGAAGCTAAAATGACTCAACTGAGACAAGGCTCACTGGTAAAAATAATAATGCTAGAAAATGTGGAAGGCAGTAGAAAAGGGAAGACCTGACACAATATGGATTGACTTGAGGGAGCTGTGACTTAATTTGCAAGAATCAAAATAAGTTGTCAAGCAAATATAGAGAGGAGATCCCAGCTAAGGTCAAAGACCCTTTCAATGCCGTGAAGGGTGCAAAGGCAACCATGGATGTGATGGCAAATTTTCTTCAATTGCCTTCAAGAGCACCTGAAGGTAGCATGTTATATTATCTTAATGTGAAAATTGTACTGTATCCCAGAACACTAAGAGAATTAAGATAATTTTAGAAAAAAACAATGGGAGGAGAAAAACACACAACTATTTTATGGGAAGCAGAACAAGCTCAAAGAATGGTTCTAAATGTCCTTTTAACATCCATTATTTAACAATACTTTCTAGATCACTAGAAATGTTAAAGACAGAAACACTAGTGGAAAGGAACCTTTTGCTAACTTCATTCTTCCATTTACTATGAAGTGAATCAACAAAAACAACCTTTGAACAGGACTTTATCTCAATATATCAATGTCTTTGCCACTGCTAGGATCTCAAATAAATTTAAACCAGCTTCCAAATATAACAAAGTTTTAATATATTCAGGTGCCCCCAACATTACTCTTAGAAACAACCTGTGAATCTTCCCCCAGCCTTCAAGAGTATCTATCAATGATTATATCTTTAAGAAGTTTAAGCAACAAAGTTGTTCCTCTAGGGCCTTTATACACGACCCCTAAGCTCCGCAGGAAATGGCTGCAAGGTCCGGACCTTACAAGTGTTTTCCCACCAGCTCCGGACTTTGCAGACAATTAAGTGCGACCCCGCCCACCTAAGCGCGACCCAGCTGCACTTTCTTGTACCTGCTTGAGGTGGGTGAAAATCCCCAGGTCCGGATTTAATCTGGTCAGTGCGGGGCTCTCCTGGCTTCTGCTTGTGTTTTTTTTTGCCTCCTGCCCCTTTAAGAGAAGAGGTGAGAGGAAAAAAAGCAAGCAGAAGAGAAACGGAAGAGAAACGGAAGAGAAACGGAGCTCCGGGAAGCTCCTCCAGGTGAGCTGCATTTCCCCCCCTCTTTCTCTGGTGGGGAGGAAGGAAGAGCAACGAACCCCTAAGATCTTTGGTCCGAATTTAAGGGACCAGCGGATCTTAGGGGTCGTGTGAAAAGGCCCATAGTTCCAGTTCAAGTTTGGGATGACCTTTACCCTTCCTTGTCTGACAGGCAGCAGGTTCAGGCCAGCAGCAGTGGTAAGAACAACAGTGCCTAGCAATCACAGCCATGGCTGCAAATTGTTTCCTGTAGTACAGTCACCCCCCGCCTATTGCTGGCGTTAGGGACCCAACTGACCCGCGATATATGAAAATCCACGATATGTGGAAGCAGATCGGGTGGGGGCGGAGGTGATCAGAGTGGAGGGGGGGCGGCGGGGAGCGATGCGATTGCTCCCCGCCACCCCCCACGGGGCTCCGAGGCCTCCCGGAGGGGGTGGGGGCGGCGGGGAGAGATGTGATTGCTCCCCCCCCCACAGGTACTGAGATCCTGCAATATAGTGGAACCACAGTACCTGAACCGCGAAATGGCAGGGGTGACTGTAGAGGCAATTCAGACTCAATGCCTCGCCTAATGTTCCAACTTAGATATATGCCATAACAAAATGAAAGGGCTGTTTAAAATTTAAGATGGGGAAGTTGTCACTTACAGATGTAACACTGTCCTTCCTGAGCAGATTTTTCCCCCACATAGGTCCTTTTGCATAGATCCCTGTGAAGAGGATATTGATTAATATAACAATCAATATTCATGGCTACTATTCTATAAATTCTACAACAGTGGGTAGAGTACTGAGAATTTTCAAATAACTTTTCAGGAATTACAGTAATTACATGCAAGCCTAAATGTATAGGTTTTCCCCTGAAGATCTTGATCTCATCTTTAATAATAATAATAATAATAATAATAATAATAATAATAATAATAATAATAATAATAAAAGTCACAGAAATACTGTAGTAATATCTTGGTCAACATATAAGAATTCATCTGTGAAATAGATGTGAGTGGTATCCTCACTCCAGCCATTCATACTGGTATTTCTTATAATGCCACCTTGCATCTTGCTGGGAGTCTGCTATTGCTCTGCATATCTGTTATAGTGTATGATTTTAGACCAGCCAGAAATCCACTGAAATATGTACCTCAATTTTGTAGGATTTCCTTTTAGTCCTTTGGATTCTTCCATCAACTACAAATAAGATTGATTGATTGATTGATTGATTGATTGATTGATTGATTGATTGATTGCCATTTTCTTTCAACAACAAAGGAAACACAACGATCATTTTTATATGTGAAACGCTAACAGTAAATAGGATTATTCACTTTAAAAAATAAAAATAAAAGAAGAGCAGCCAATCCCATGCAACGGCAACACTGAAAAAAAGGTGCAGCGTTTCCTGGGGATGTATCAAAGCTCCATAGATTGAAATATTATTTTCATGCACAAAGTTCAACTCCTGGCATTTCAAGTTGCAAGTGATGGGGGAGGGGGGGACTTTGTCAGTACCTCTGGTCAAAGTCGGGTATGCAGCAGAAGGCGATGCTTAGATAAGTGAGCCAGCACTTCTGTATAAAGTACCATTATGTATCTGTAGCAAACATATGAGGGCAGAGAGAGAACATGCATTCACATGTCGCTTGCATATGTGGATCACTCCTTGCAGTTTGTCTTAGGGAGATGAAAATTGGTAGTATCTCAGAATCCTTGGAAATTATCTTCTACCCCCTTCCCTTCCAAAAGGAAGGGATGGATTATGAATGGGCCAAAAAAGAATGAAAGAGGATATGGTAAAAAATGGCAATGCTACAAGAAGCATCTGGAGATTCTTACACTCAAAATGCATATGGCACCAATGAGCTGAATGGTGGGGGGAAATGATGATACATAACTCTAACTTTGAAGTAAAGGTACACAAAGAGAACTGTTGCTACAAAATTACCGAAAGCATGCGACTCAAGTCATTGAAAGGGGGAAAATCTGCTGTTTTGATTATGAAATGCAGTCACAAGGGGTCACTGTTGTCCAAGGAACCATATAAGCAAGGTGGAAAAACCAGAACTCCTCCCCTTCACCAGCACTGAACATCCGACCTGACCTGTCCGATTGCACTAGAGATCCCAGACGGATGCAACATCAGTGGGTACACAGATGCCGGTTCTGACAGACTGTTTGGATTTGGCTCTTCACTCCTTTAAGGAAGAGGACATATAATATCAGCATCAGAAGGCAAGATTATTTTTTCTTGGTCTCATTTTGCCATGTTTGCTTGGAAAGCTGATTGGGTAGAGAAGCAGCTGCTGCAGCTGTTTCTTCTCCAAACCGCCTGGGAAATGGGGAGAGGCCAGCTCAGCTACTCTGTGCCGGAGGAATCTCAGCACGGCACCTTTGTGGGTCGCATTGCCCAGGATCTGGGGCTGAAAGTGAGTGAACTGGTGCCTCGGATGTTCAGGATGGTGTCCCAAGAACAGGGAGAATATTTTCAGGTAAATGTCCAGAATGGGATTTTATTTGTCAATTCGCGGATCGATAGGGAAGTGCTGTGTCCCACCAGTGTCGTGTGCGTTATTCACCTGGAGGTGCTCGTGGACAAACCCTTGAGGATTTACCATGTGGAAGTAGAGGTTGCGGATATCAATGACAATGCCCCCATTTTCCCTGATGTAGAGCAGCTATTGACTATTGCTGAATCCAGCATTCGCAATTCACGCTTCCCACTAGAGGGAGCCTCTGATCTGGATATGGCAGCAAACTCTCTGCTCAGCTACCAACTTAGCCCAAGCTTACATTTTACTCTCGAGGTACTGGAAAATCACGAACATAGTGCGTCCTTATTTCTTGTTCTAAATGCACCTCTTGATAGAGAAGAATCTCCTGTTCACCATTTGCTACTTACAGCCTTTGATGGAGGCCAACCACAGCTCACTGGCACAGTCCAGCTGGTGATCCAAGTGCTGGATGCCAATGATAACCCTCCTGTGTTTAACCAGTCAGTTTACAAAACCCAGTTATTGGAAAACTCAGGCAATGGATTATTAGTGATAAAGCTAAATGCTACAGATTTAGATGAGGGAGCCAATAAGGAAATCATATACACATCAAGCAGTTTTTCTCCTACAAATGGAAAAGAAAAGTTCATTCTTGATCCAGGGACTGGTGAGATCTACGTGAAGGGAGATTTGGATTTTGAAGACAGGAATTTTTATGAAATACAGATTGAGGCAAAAGACAAGGGGAATCCCCCATTATCAGGGCATTGCAAAGTTTTGATTGAGATTCTGGATCTAAATGACAACTCACCGGAGATTTCAGTGATGTCTCTGATGACACCTGTTCCAGAGGATTCTCCACTAGGAACAGTGGTGGCCCTTATCAGTATTTCAGATAGGGACACTGGTGCTAATGGACAAGTGAGTACTTCCCTGCAACCTCCTGGTACCCCTTTTAAACTGGAGTCCACTGTCAAGAATTACTTTTCACTAATATTGGCTGAACGTTTGGATCGGGAACAGGTGTCAGAATACAAACTAGTATTGACAGCACAAGACCAAGGGGCTCCATCGCTGTCAACCACCAGCATCCTTGAAGTGCCAATCAGTGACGTGAATGATAATGCACCTGCTTTTGCTCAGCCTTCATACACCATCTTTGTGGAAGAGAACAACCCACCTGGAGCTCACATCTTCACAGTGTCTGCCTCTGACCCAGATGTGGCTGAGAACAGCCTGATCAGTTACTGGTTGGATGAGAAACTCTGGCCCCTCTCAAGCTACATCTCGGTGCACTCAGAGAGTGGGAAGCTCTATGCTTTGCAGCCCTTGGACTATGAGGAAAAGAAGCTCCTAGAATTCCAAGTGAGTGCTAAGGATGCTGGGCTGCCCTCTTTGTGTGGCAATGTGACTATTCAGATCTTTGTGGTGGACGAGAATGACAATGCTCCTTCCGTGTCATGGTCAGAGGGTAAAACCATCTTTCTTCCAGTCCCTGTGGCTGCTGGTCATGTGGTGGGCAAGGTCCATGCCCTTGATGCAGACTCTGGGTATAATGCTTGGTTACGCTATGAGATCCACGAAGCAACCAGTGGCCCTTGGCGGGTGGGACTGTACAGTGGAGAGATCAGCACCATCCGTGCACTGGATGACACAGAGGGTGGAAGCATCCAGAATCTGCTGGTTGTAGTGAAAGACCATGGTAAACCACCACTGTCATCTACTGCCACATTGACTGCGTCACTGATGGTGAACTCCCAGGATGTCAAAAACGATGCATACCTCTCCAGGAGAGCAGGGAGTCCAAAGCCACTGATGGACCCTATCAATCTCTATTTGATCATTGCTATCTGTTTGGTCTCCAGCTTATTCCTACTGGCAGCCATAGTGTACATGGCCATGCGATGCCATTGCCAGGCAAAGGAGCCCATGGTCTATGGACCTGGCACAGCCACACTGGTATGCGCCAGCGAGGTGGGCAGTTGGTCCTATTCCAATCGCCATAGCCACATCCTGGCAGGAGTGAGTGGGGATGGTGGTGCCAAAAGTGACCTGATGGTTTTCACCCCCAACATTCCAGCCTGTGTGGACACTGGGGAAGTGGGAATTGTGAAGGAGTCACTTCCAAATTCATCTGGACTGGTGAGTTAGGAGGATTGACTTGTAGCCATTCTTCTGAGCTGTCATGTGTGGCATGGTTTGATTCCCTCCACCCTTAATCATGCATTATCATGATGTTTTCAGTCCACCAGTGAGACTGCAACTACTGCGGAAGCAGTGGTCATGAAGATGCTCTTGCAAGATGAGTGAAAGGGGTTACCTGCATAACTCAATTCATTGATAGCAGCTGCTCCTTTGACATTGCTACTTTGTGTGTGTAGGCTTCCAAATAAGTTTTCTCTTAAGGAACAGAGCAGACCAGGATATATAACGACGTATGTTTCCCTTGCCTTACCAAACCATCTGGGCAACCAAGAGGTGAAAGAGTTTGAAATTCCATGTTGTGTTTATGAATGAAAAAGAGTGTGGTAATTTATGGTTTTCAGGACGTGGTGGTCAGGTCTAAGTCGGTCAGCATAACAGTCCTTTTATAAAGTGTTTAGAAATGGGTTGTATCTAAAAGGAGAGGCTATTTTTCAATTGCTTATTAGGTAAATAACTGTAAACCTTTACACTTGTTTTTGTGCCTAGTGATATCTGTATTTCCCAAGAAATATTAAACAGTATTATGCCGCATGCTATTTATACTATTTCATATATAGCAACTGAAGAGTTGTTGTTGAAGTTTAGTGGGTTGAGAGCAGGGAGGCTTATTAGTTATGTCAAACTTTAAAAATATCCTTGATAAAGCAAGCTAATGCCACCATGACACTTGAATTTCTGCAAGCATTGCATTGGGGGGAAAGCATGGAGCCCATTTCAATTAAGAGTCACATGGTTTTACAATTAGAACCCATTGCCTTCTTGTTATTTATGTTTCACAAATATATGAAATAGGTTTTTATATAATAGCTTTATATATAATAGCTTTATGGACTGCAAACATCATAACTATGCATCATTAAGGGTGGAGGCAATGGGTTTTAATTAGATAGACAAAATAGAGGTACCACTGTGTGTGTATGTGTGTGTACGTGTGCGTGTGCGTGTGCGTGTGTGTACACACTGTATATGAATATATGAGAGACCCTAGAAATGAAACAAAATATAGTAAATGTACTTGCTACAGAATCTAGGTTAGGCCTTGAGATGTTAAAGCCTGATATATGCTTGAGCATAGGGGCTTTCCAGAAGGTAGAAGGTGTACATGAGAATGAACCTCTTGGAGGATGGGAAAATAGGAATTAAATAAGTTTATTTGGACTGTGACAGGAGTTAGAGAAACAATAAGATGTACTCTAGTTAATGAAGTTCAGTTTTGCTTTAGGACAAAAGGACTGTTTTCGTATGTTTGGGCCTTTGTCTTTGGTACTTTTCTGACACCCCAATTGCAATATATCATTCCATGTTCATGATCTTAATAATTTATCCCGATGGAGAACAGCTTTGTTATTGAAAATTTCAGAATTTTCTAATAGATAAATGGCACTAAGGCCATGGGGAAAATAATGGTATGGCAGTGTTGATTTTTGATCATGGATAGAGTTCAGTTCCCTCCTGTGCCTTGAAGAAAAAGAGCCTGTCTGTGTGGTCTTGAACAAGCTACATGATCTCAGAGTTATGCCATAAGAAACCACATCTGTGTATACCCGAAAGGTGTTGTCATAATGTCAATTTGATATCATCATCATCATCATCATCATCATCATCATCATCATCATCATCATCATCATCATCATGAAATTGGAGTTGACAAAGTCACCATCAGTCAGCTGCAGAAATTCGCCGATACATCACATAGTACTAAACGCTTGGGAAGCGTTCGACTAGTGATTGGTAATACAAAATCCAGCATAGTCTGCTGTGTGATAATTTAATAATAATAGTAATAATAATAATATCACACAGCAGACAAGATAACTACGCTGGATTTTGTATTTCCAATCACTAGTTGAACGCTTCCCAAGCGTTTAGGACTCAGTGATGTATCGGCGAATTATGCGAGCAGATCCCATTAAGGTGGCTTTCTGCATCTGACTGATGGTGACTTTGTCCACTCCAATTTCTTCTAGATACTTGCTTAGGTGTTTGGGCACCGCACCCAGTGTGCCAATTACCACTGGGACCACCCGTACTGGTTTGGTGCCATATGCATTTTGAGTGTAAGAATCTCCAGATGCTTCTTGTAGCATTGCCATTTTTTACTATACCCTCTTTCATTCTTTTTTGGCCCATTCGTAATCCATCCCTTCCTTTTGGAAGGGAAGGGGGTAGAAGATAATTTCCAAGGATTCTGAGATACTACCAATTTTCATCTCCCTAAGACAAACTGCAAGGAGTGATCCACAGATGCACACAACATGTGAATGCATGTTCTCTCTCTGCCCTCATATGTTTGCTACAGATACATAATGGTACTTTATACAGAGGTGCTGGCTCACTTATCTAAGCATCGCCTTCTGCTGCATACCCTACTTTGACCAGAGGTACTGGCAAAGTCCCCCCCCCTCCCCCATCACTTGCAACTTGAAATGCCAGGAGTTGAACTTTGTACATGAAAAGAATATTTCAGTCTCTGGAGCTTTGATACATCCCCAAGAAACGCTGCACCTTTTTTCAGTGTTGCCGTTGCATGGGATTGGCTGCTCTTCTTTTATTTTTATTTTTTAAAGTGAATAATCCTATTTACTGTTAGCGTTTCACATATAAAAATGATCGTTGTGTTTCCTTTGTTGTTGAAAGAAAATGGCAATCAATCAATCAATCAATCAATCAATCTTATTTGTATTTGATGGAAGAATCCAAAGGACTAAAAGGAAATCCTACAAAATTGAGGTACATATTTCAGTGGATTTCTGGCTGTTCTAAAACCATACACTATAACAGATATGCAGAGGAACAGCAGACTCCCAGCAAGATGCAAGGTGGCATTATAAGAAATACCAGTATGAATGGCTGGAGTGAGGATACCACTCACATCTATTTCACAGATGAATTCTTGTATGTTGACCAAGATATTACTACAGTATTTCTGTGACTTTATTATTATTATTATTATTTAACCACACAGCTATCTACGCTGGATTTTTTATTACCAATCACTAGTCAAATGCTTCCCAAGCGTTTAGGACTCAGTGATGTATCGGCGAATTATGCGAGCAGATCCCAGTAAGGTGGCTTTCTGCATCTGACTGATGGTGACTTTGTCCACTCCAATTTCTTCTAGATACTTGCTTAGGTCTTTGGGCACCACACCCAGTGTGCCAATTACCACTGGGACCACCCGTACTGGTTTATGCCAGTCTCTGAAGTTCAATTTTGAGATCCTGATATCGGGTAATTTCTCAGTGACTCTACCATCTCCTGGTATAGCAACATCAATGATCCACACTTTTTTCTTCTCCACAATCACAATATCTGGGGTATTATGTCCCAAAATCCTGTCTGTCTGTATTTAGAAGTCCCAAAGTAATTTTGCATGCTCATTTTCAATCAACTTTTCAGGCTCTTTATAGAGTATTCTAGCCTTAACTACATTTGTTCTAATAGCATGTTCTTGAGCTGCGAAAATCAGGGCTTCTGCCTTTGTTTTCAGTGTTCCATTGTGAGCCATAACCAGGTCTTTTCCTCATCTACTTTTCCTTTGATTTTTGAGGAACTGCCCATGCAGTGCTTTATTATGCCAGCTATCAGCTCGTATTAGTATTTTTGTTTTCCTGTATTGACCCTTTGTTTGCTTTACTTTAAACACCTCCTTGTTCTTAAACTCCAATAATGCTGGCTCAGTACTATTTTTTACATAATCTGCCAACGCATGCTTCTCTTCTTCAACTGTCTGCTTCACTTGCAAAAGACCTCTACCACCTTGAAGGGAATCCCCCCGGGTTACCTGCCGCTTATGGCTTGAGCCAGAGCTGGAATAACCACGCCAGAGTTTCGTGCAACAGAGAAACGCTTTACTTCTTTGCAAAGAGACTCTCAGTCGAATTGCTTCGAAAAGCTGAGGGCCCAGAACAAAATTTTTTACAGTCTTTATAGCATGCATTCGCCAACACTCCTTCTTTATCAGCAAAAAACAAGGATACATCTGGACCAAGAAAACGGACAAAACAGATCAAAGACAGATCAAAGGAATACATTGTTAGCACATCGTTTACAAATCATCTTGACAGTTCATTGACACGGGAAGGCATCAGTCTTGCACGACAGCGCCATCCGTCTGCGGCTTGCCTGCTGCGCTGTCAGATAAGTTTGACAGTTGGCAATTTTGTAGCTTGGCAAAACAGGAAAAAACAGGATGCAGGTTCAGGAAGATATGCCGTGCTTTGAGCCACAGTTTGTGAAAAGGAGAGGGGTGAATTAAAGGACATATAGCCATATTAATAATGTGGCTGTGTATATATGCTTATGCCATGTGTTGAAATATTCTTATCAACCTAATCTTCTAGGTAAATACAGCCTGGCAACATCACTGCGTGGATGTAGTGCATAGTGAATGGTCATAAGTTTTCTTGTTTTCCTATCCAGACTATCTAGGTCCTTCTGAGTCCAGTTTATAATGCCAGCGGTATACCTGATGACTGGTATGGCCCAGCTATTAATGCCCTTGATGGTGTTACCACCATTCACCTTACTTTTTAATACTTTTCTAACTCTCTGGATATATTCCTTATACTGAACACATTTTTCACTTGCCCATGGTTGATAATTTGTTGTAGTTGTAGTTGTTGTAGTTGTTGTAGTTGTAGTAGTTGTTGTACTCATCATCATTATCATCATCATTGTTCATTAAGTACCTCCAGTATTCAGGATAATGACAAAGTAAAATCACAAGCTAAGCAACCACAAATGTCTTGATCTTTTAAAGGGATTTTTGTGTTCTTTTGCTGATTCTTGGTTTGGCTATTGATACTATGGAAATCATTAGAAAACCTGAAATGAGGTGCAGTAGCAGAAGGTACTTTGACTTCTTTGTATGAATCACCAGGTGTACTACCAATGTATAGTGGATTCAAGAGAAGCCTGGACAGAAGCAGAAACTTTGGGAAGGACCTTTTGAGTGCTTCCCCAAGTCAAATAAGCTTTCCTCGTAAAGAGTCAGGCCTTGACTTTTCAAAAGTTGACTTCACTGAAGCTTTATGAGGGTTGCCACTTCAGAAATGTGCGTAGTCTAGCCAAACAAACAAACAAACAAACAAACAAACAAACAAACAAACATCCTGCCTGTAGAAAACATCCAGGGTCGGTTGGATGATTACTGAACAGAAAGGAAAAAACATATGAAGCGTGTGTGAGGGGTACACTCCATAAACCAGAAAAGGAAAAGCAGCAGTACTACAAAGAATTTGTGGTTTTGTTCCAACTTATTTAGTTAGTTATTTAGTTAGTTAGTTAGTTAGTTAGACATACATTTATATAACTGTACATGTCCAACTAAAGACCATGCAAGCTAGATTTGGTTTTAGTACTTCTGAAACTTTAAAAACAGAAACAAAATCCAAAGTTGCATTTGTCGACATTTGGGTTGTTTGACTATTTCTGTAGGGTCTTTGTTTGATGTTGTATCTGTTGGATGGTTTTCAACTATGCTGCATCACCAATCATTTTAATTTTCTAGATGTCACTTGTTAGGTTGTCCCCTTCTGATTTGTATGATTATATAGTTCTGCTTCTAATGACCATTTATGGTCTTCATTTTATCTAAATGATAAAATGGTAAAATGAGTACCCAGCTTGCTGGGGGGGGGATGTGTAGCCTGCACACTATAATTAAAATTGTAAACTGCCCAGAGACTACTTGTAGTGGTATGGGGGGGGGTATATAAGCAGAACACTTTAAATAAAAGTCTCTGTAGTTTCCACCTGTGGGTTTTTATTTGCTTGTTTGCTATCACTTTTCTGGAGGTCCTTATTTCTCTTCTCCTTTCCATTTACTAGATTAATAGGTCTGCCTTCCAAACATTGGGCATGTTTCATGAGAGGTCTCTAATCACTGTGCTTTTAGGGAGAGATGTGACAACTGAAAAATCTAGGAAGTTCATCTTTCCTTTGGCTCACAGCATTGGTCTGTTAAAAGGAAAACATTCCACAGTGAGGTTTGTATGGTGTAGTGTTTTTGCTTTGCTAATTTTTAGCACTGAATATGTGTATACTGTGACTCTTGTGTCCTTTCCATAGGAGGAAAATCTATTTGAATCTCTCTCTCTCTCTCTCTCTCTCTCTCTCTCTCTCTCTCTCTCTCTCTCTCTCTCTCTCTGTGTGTGTGTGTGTGTGTGTGTGTGTGTGTGTGTGTGTGTGTGTGCGTGCGTGCACGTGCGTGCGCTCTGCTCAATAGAACTTTGACTGTGTATCTTATAAAAGAATACATGGAGGTGACTCAGCTACAGGGACTAAAACAGAGACATTATGGGATAGGAAACAGTGTTTCTTCAGTTCTTTAGGCTCCAAATTATTTTAAGGTTCAAACATCTCAACCTAATTAATCGCGTCAATTGGACTCTAAAGTAAGCAGCAGACAATGTAGCTTTTTCAGAATCAGTGCAACACGATCTCATTTGACAAGGCCATCTAAAGGCTTCATTGCTCACTTACTGAAATCTCCAGATCATCTTTAAAATCTGCCATGACACACATCATGATCACAGTTACCCTTGTTGTAGATGGCTAAGCAGCTGAAGCCAGTAAAAGGCATTCTCTACTACTAAGGTGAGGTGATCCTGAATGACCAGAAGTCTAGAATACAGGAACATCCTAAAGCTATATATCTGTATCTTAAGAAGGGATGCATGCCTGTCTATTGTGCATGTGACAATCTAAAAGGGCATCATATATCACAGGTATAAGAACCAACCTATGCCAGTGTGAAATGCATAGCTCCTATCCATTGCCAAGCCTTTATAACTCCATTTAAGGACTAAGATACTAGTAACGTAACAATTCAAGGGAAGTGCTGCTTCATCCAATACAACTAGGCAATGACCCCACTTTCCATTTGTCTATTGATTAGGAGCACCTCTGTTTTATGTGGATTAAACCTCAATTTCTTTACCTTCATCCACTCATGCAGCTTTCTGTCTTTTGGGAAAAAAAGAAATAAGGTTAGGTGTTGTCAGCATACTGGTGACATTAACTACCAAAATGTCATGCAGTTTCACCCAGCAGCTTCATGGGAGATAAAAAAAAGAAGCCCAGATGAACAGAACGTTGTAATGACCAAGGCACTGAATAAAACTTCTCTTGGAACAAACACTCCAAGAAGGGTAGGGATCATAGTAAAATAGTACTGTCGTTCCAAATCCCATCTGAGGAGGATGTTAATAACACTGAAAGCAACAGAGAGGTTCAGCAGGACCAACAGGGTCAAAGTTCTTATTCAATTACAGAAATAAAAATATGAATAATAGAGAAGACTGCCAAGAAAAATGCATAGCACTGACACCATGTCCTTTGTATGCAACTAATGGCAAGAAATGCTCTGATAACTGAGAGAGACTACAGGAAATTCTCACTCATGGAGGAACATGCTCAGAACTGAGTAAGTTCAACCAGATGCAAGAGGCAACCCATCTGGAACTCTGTGTATACCATTTCTGGTCACTGCATGGTGAAAGAGACCTCATAGATCTGGAAAAGATGCAGAATATAGTAACCAAAATAAATAGAGCACTGGAGAAACTCTTCAAAAAGAAAGTACGACAACATACAGAGCTAAGTAGTTTGTCTAAATCAGAAGTATTTAAGGAGGTATATAAACTTAGAGGTGTCATTGATTTTATATGAGTTTTCTGTAGCTAGAGCCTAAATGCAGTCAGGAGTACCCAGTGTGGTGTAGTGGATAGAGTGACAGACTTGGGCTTGGGAGACCTGTGTTCAACTTCCCACTCAGCCATGGAAACTCACTGGGGTTGTAGAACTGTTACAAACCCTGTTATGGTTGTTATAAGTCAAATTAGTATTGACTTGGCGGCACATGACTACAACTGTGATAACAGATCTGATCGGTTCTGTAATTCTTCAGAATTAGTAAAAGTATTGCAAATTTACAAATTCATGTTGCATGGAATGGCATTGGAAAATAATGCAAGCAAGCTGCTCATAAATTTCAGAATAAAATTATGAAATTCCACTTAAGTGCGAAAGAAAGTAAAAATTCAAAACCATTGTGGTATTTATCCCATTTGTCACAAGATGTCGCTACCTACCTAAAATGTAAATGCTATTTCCAGACAAAGATCAAAGCCCCTCCCAGAAATACAGTAAGAATAAGAGACAGTAGGAGGAAGCCCAGGATGATGGCATGGATGTGGCCGTATAACAACTGGATATTTTATACCATCAGAGAGTGAATTTCCATTTTGCTTTTATTAAAGGAGTAAAACCTACCATTAGCTATGACTGTTTTGCGCCAATGGCCCATGGTGAAGAGCTGGATGCTGCAGCTGGTTCTGCTCCACGCTGGCTGGGAAATGGGGAGCAGCCAGCTCCGTTATTCCATTCCAGAGGAATCCCAGCATGGCACCTTTGTGGGTCGCATCACCCAGGATCTGGGGCTGGAGGTGGATGAGCTCATGCCTCGGATGTTCCGGATGATATTCCAAGGCCGCGGGGACTATTTTGAGGTAAATCTTCAGAATGGGATTTTATTTGTTAATTCACGGATAGACCGGGAGGAGCTGTGTGGCAAGATCTCTGTGTGCCTCATTCATCTGGAGATGGTCCTGGATAGGCCCTTGAGAGTCTTCCACGTGGAAGTAGAGATCAAGGATATCAATGACAATGCTCCTATATTTCCAGCGGCTGAGCAAATCCTGATGATTTCCGAATCGAGGCTTCCAGATTCATCTTTCCCACTAGAGGGAGCCTCTGATGATGATGTCGGTTTGAACTCTCACCTCGCCTACAAAATCAGTCCCAATGAATATTTTACTTTGGACACTCACAACAACGAGAAGCATGGTGAGTCCTTAGCTCTTGTATTAAGAAAACCTCTGGATAGAGAGGTAACCCATGTATGCCATTTGTTACTAACAGCCACTGATGGGGGCAAACCAGAACAGACTGGAACTGCACGGCTGATAATCAATGTGCTGGACATAAATGATAATGCACCATTTTTTAATCAGTCCGTGTATCAGGTAAAACTTTCTGAAAATGCGAAAAAAGGAACCTTACTCATTAGTCTTAATGCAACAGATCTCGATGAGGGCATTAACAAAGACATTACATATTCTATTCGAAAAGTTAATCCGCCCAGTTTAGCAACATTGGTTAATTTAGATCCAGTCAACGGACAAATGAGATTAACAGGAGACATTGACTTTGAAAGTATAAGATTAGGTGAAATTGGTGTAGAAGCCACAGACAAAGGTACAGCCCCAATGAAGGGGCACTGCAAAGTGCTGATTGAGGTGCTGGATGTGAACGACAATGCTCCAGAGGTATCCGTCTCATCCCTGTCAGTTCCAGTGCCAGAGGACTCCCCACTGGGGACAGTGGTGGCCTTGCTCAGTATCTCTGACCAAGACTCTGGGGCTAATGGGCAAGTCAGCTGTTCCCTGCAGCCCCCTGACCTTCCCTTCAAGTTGTCGTCTACTTTTAAGAATTATTATTCTCTCGTGCTGGCTGAGACTTTGGATCGGGAGCAGGTGGACGAGTATAGGCTGCTAATTATAGCACAAGACCAAGGGGACCCATCCCTCTCAACCAGCAGCAGCTTGGTGGTGCCCATCAGTGACATCAATGACAATGCACCCACTTTCACGCAGCCTTCCTACACAATCTTTGTCAATGAGAACAACCCACCTGGTGCTCACGTCTTCACAGTGTCTGCCTCTGACCCAGATGTGGCTGAGAATAGCCTGATCAGCTACTGGATAGATGAAAATCTGTGGCCACTCTCCAGCTACATCTCGGTGCACTCGGAGAGTGGGAAAGTCTATGCTTTGCAGCCCTTGGACTATGAGGAGATGAAGCTTCTGGAGTTCCAGGTGAGAGCCAAGGATGCCGGGCTGCCTCCTCTGTGTGGCAATGTGACCATTCAAGTCTTTGTGGTGGATGAAAATGACAATGCACCCGCAGTGTCCAGACCAGGGGAGGCCATCACCCTGGTGGTCGTTCCCATACCTGCTGGCCATGTGGTGGGCAAGGTCCATGCCTTGGATGCGGACTCCGGTTATAATGCATGGCTGCGCTATGAGCTCCATGAGGAACGCCAAGGTCCCTGGAGGGTTGGGTTGTACAGTGGAGAGATCAGTAACACCCGGCCTCTGGATGAGGCGGACGGCAGTAGCAGCCACAATCTCCTGGTGCTTGTGAAGGACCATGGCAGGCCTGTGCTGTCTGCTACCACCACATATAGTCTATCGCTGATAGCAAAAGCTCAGTCTTCTCACATGGATGCTCACCTGTCAGGATTGGGGGTGAGCCCAGGGGCTTCTGTCCCCAATCCCAATATCTACCTCATCATTGCTATCTGCTCGGTGTCCACTTTGTTCCTTCTGGCGATTGTTGTGTACGCAGCTCTGAGATGCCAGTGTCAGCCAAAGGAGGGTGTGGTATATGGCCCTGGCACAGCCACACTGGTTTGTGCCAGCGAAGTGGGCAGCTGGTCCTATACAAATCGCCACAGCCACATCCTGGCAACTGCAGCTGGGGAGGCTGGTGCCAAGAATGACCTCATGGTTTTCAGCCCCAACATCCCTGTTTTCACAGAAAATGGGGAACTCCACAATGGGCAGGAGTTGATCCCAAACGCATCTGGGCAGGTAAGTCACAAGCAAAGTTTCCTTATTATTTTTCTCTATGTTGACCACATTTCCTCATGTAATCACTCTATCTATAAAAATAAACACCAACTCCAGAATTGTCTCCAGGGAATCAAGGAGCTTCCTTCTTGACATCAAAATGTTTTTTGCCTTCATGTTTCAAATCCTTTTGGAGTAAAAAAAAATAATGACAGTGCTCATTCATATTGCATGTCCCTTGGCAGAAACCCAAGGGCTCTTTTGTAGCTTAGAAAAGGTTTACCTTTTGTTGCTGAAATGTGGAATTAAGTGAGGGGAATTTGTTTTAAGGAATTAAGTTTAAAGCAGTTTCTAGGCTTCATCATTTTATAGCTAGTGTTTTGCTTATCTTTCTCTTATTTAACTGTAAATTCTTGAATAAGTAGTTACTTTGCGCAGTGTGATACAGTGGACCCTTGTATAACAAATAGCTTTTATAACATAAAATATGTACAACATAAAAAATTCCGGAGATTTACAGAGCCACTGTTTGCTTGAATGGTCTGTAACCTTTTTTGGCTTGGACCTTAATTTCACTGGTTGGTCATTTGCCCAGATTCTGTTTTTAACTCTTTTTGAAGATTGGACAGTAGCATTTGGCCAGGGATCTCATCTCTGAGAATTTTCAGAGATTTTAAACAGAAGTTCTGATATTCCTGTTTCTTTAGTACTCTTGAGTGCAGCTCATCTGGTTCAGAAAGCCTGAATTCATCTAAAGCACCTCCATACACCTTCTCTCCCCCCCCCCTGACCTATTTTGAGCAGCCACTTCCTCGTTACCTTTGTTGTTGGACACTGTTTTCATTTTGGAAAAAAGATAGAGCCAAGTTCTGCTTTCTCTCTGCCACCCATTAGTGTTTCTCTATCTTCTTGGAGGAAGGAATAGAGAGTAGGCTGATCAAATTTGCAGGTGATACCAAATTGGGTGGGGTTGCTAATTCCCTAGGATAGTATGAAAATACAAAAGGACCTTGACAGATTAGAGTCCTGGGCCAAAGCTAACGGAATGGGGGTTCAACAGAGGGAACTGTAGGGTTGTGCATCTAGGTAAAAAGAATGAATTGCATAGATATAGGATGGGAGAGACCTGGCTAGAAAATAGTACATGTGAAAGGGATCTGGGAACCTTGAATGGGTCCAGAGGAGGGTGACCAAGATGATTGAGGGTCTGGAAGAAACGTCTTACAAGGAGTGGCTTAGGGAGCTGCGAATATTTAGCCTTACAAAAAGAAGACTGAGAGGGGATATGATAGCTATGTTTAAATATTTGAAAGGATGTCACACTGAAGAAGGGACTGGTTTATTTTCCATGGCTTGAGAGACTGACATGTGGGGCAATGGTCTCAAACTACAGGAAAAGAGATTCAATTTAAACATAAGGAAGAACTTCATGACAGTTAGAGCTGTTCAGCAATGGAATATGCTGCCATGGAGGGTGGTGGAGTCTCCTTCTTTGGAGGTTTTCAAGCAGAGGATGGATGGCCATATGTCGGGATACTATGATGGGGGGTTGGACTAGATGGCCCTTGAGGTCTCTTCCAACTCTATGATTCTATGATTCTCTATGAAGCAGACCTATTGCTTCCTTCCTGTACCCTCACCCTCTTAATTCTGAGCATAGTTGAAAAAAACAAACCCTTTTTGCCAGTTTAGTGCTGTAATTAAATGTATAGCTTTAAACATTTTGAATTTTATCCCTCTTAATCTTATCCCTAAAATAAATATAAACTTCCTTGGTGGCTGATTTGTGCCTCCCATTTCTTATACATGCTTCTTTTAATTATTAGATCATTTGAAAGCTTCTTATGCTGGTTTCTTACCCTGCTTTCTTTAGACACCTCCTGCTTGTCTTGAAAACAAGCACATCCCTTAACTGGGGAGCATGTGGCATATAAAAATACATACGTGCATAAGTAAACAAACTATCTAACAAACTATGCAATGTTTTTCTTCTTCTTCAGCATAAAAAAATCACGAAAGGCTACTTCCATTGTTCCCACTTGAGTGACCAGTTCTTCCCTGGTGAGGTTCAGATCCAGAGTAGCCAAATTCTTGTTCACTTTCTAGAAGATGATACTGTTATCAAGACAGAGGAGGAATGTGCTGGATCAGTGTGTATTTTTGATCTTAGCATAAGCGTGAATGATCTGTTCACAGAGACTGTTGCCAACAACAAGGCTGTCAAGCTGCCCCTTGTTTTATCTTCTTTTTGAGTTTTTAATGTGAACAACATATTATTATGTTCTGTCTCAAGGGTGATCAATTCCTCCAGGTGCCAGAACAGGTTTAAAGATTTCCTGCTAAGGACAGGTCCATATATGAGCTCTGTTTCCATAATGTAAGTGGGACTGAAATGGCTCCTTAAGGATTCTGAAACCCCTTGGCCAGATAAAATAATAGATACAGAACTATTATTTCAAACGAGAGAGATTTTAGAGGCAGGGGAGCAACTAGAGATTTGCAGAATCAAGACAAATTAAGAGCAGACATTGCAGATTCAGCTTAATGAGAAAAAGAAGCATTCAGTTAGTTACTTGGTGGGCATACAGTTAAGTCTAATATAAATAAAACATGTTATATTTTTATGTTGATTGTTCTCTTGCTTTATTTAATTTTATTATTGTATTTCTTTATTGAAATGTCTGGCTTTTTGCCTTTTGTAAGCCACCCAGAGTACTGTGTATGCACTAGCTGGGTGGGGTGAAATATAAACAAACAAACAAACAAACAAACAAACAAAAGGAGCACCAACCTAAACAGTAACCAGTTTTTTCTCAGAATACAATCTGTTAATTTAATGTTTGTGCTATGTAAAGAGAAGTGGCATCTGTGTTTCTTCCCTTCCTTCCTTCCTTCCTTCCTTCCTTCCTTCCTTCCTTCCTTCCTTCCTTCCTTTGCTTTCTCTTATCATCAAGAACTTTGTTGATTTTTGTTGGGTACCAAGATTGTAGCAATCTGTAATATCTAGAAACACTTGCCTTGTATTCATTACATTTTGATACACTGTTTTTTTGTTGCTACAGTAGCATTAAACTGTCAGAATGTTTCTAAATATATATAAAAATCTGTTCTGGTTTATTATTGTATTTCCGTAAGCAACTAGCCCAATAGTTATGTCCTTAACTCTAATATCTAATTTATACCTAACAAATAATAAAAGAGAGATGGGACTCGCTAGAAACATTTTTATTTGGCTTCTCTCCTTGTATATCTCTGACATTGTGAAGAAACAAACAAAAAAGGGTCGGATCTGGTCTGTATGTTATTCTCCCCCCCCCCCCCCCCAAAGTGCCTGTGATCACTGCTGGTGATGTGCCCCTAATTGCTTACTGGGACAAAACTGGTAGTCTTGGAATTTTAGGTCAGAAAATAGCTGTTTCTTCCTGACTTCAAGAATATAATCTTTTGACATGTGGCACTGCAACAAATGTTAATCTGTGGCCAATTACTTTCATTTTTATTTTCTATAAAAGTGTTCTGCTTATATACCACCCCATACAACTTCAAGTGGTCTCTGGGTGGTTTACAGTTTTAATTACAGTATGCAGGCTACACATTCTATCTTAGCTTGTCAATCAGCGGTGGGCTTCCAAATACTTTAGATTTCTAACTCCAATTTATTTTGGAATTGGGCAACTGTTCTGGGGTTTTTTTTCCTGTTTTACATGGAACTTTTAGCACAATCCTGTACCTGGTAGGCCATAAAGTATCACCAATTCCATACTATTAGGTCTGGACAAACTAAGAATTCAAGTGATATAGTTTCAGTTGAACAACAGCACCACTACCACCAGCAGCAGCAGCAGCAGCAACAACAACAAAATCCCTCAAGTCATTTCGTGAACATGCAGCTGTAACTCTTTAAAAACCCAGCCTAATTGGAAATCAGCTTATCTCTGAGCAGGTGAAGCAGTTTAGTAGGAATAATTTCAGGCAAAAATAAAAGAAAAAACAAAAGAAAATACGCAAACCATGTGGCAACTTAAAGACTTCATATTTTAATGTAACGTTTTGTGGACTACACGTTCACTTCTTGAGACATATAGCAGCAGAATGAGGTGTGCAATATAATATGGGATGGAATATACATTTCATACCAGATATTCATTGGCTGCAGTAAAAAGTTGGGGGGGTAGATAGGGGAGGGGGAAGGAGGAGGGGGAAGAAGAGGACAGAGAGTGTTAATGATCTTTGCTGGCAACCTTCTGTCATAAAACATTCATAGAACAGAACTGTCCACTCAACTAATTTAGCAAAGACTTGTCCAATTCAAATTTTTTTTTACGATGGCCCTTCCATTTGTTCAAAGCGTGCTTTACCTGCTGAGAGTGAATATCAAACATCAAACTTTTATAGACCATTGCAGTAAATGTTAAATTTATATAGCCATAGAGATTAAAAACCATAGTAGAACAGAAAAAACAAGATTGCTAAACATCAGTGTTTTGAACAGTCGCCTGATGCTTCAGGAAATAGGAGAAGAATAATGAAAAAATAATAATGGGCCATTTAAAATGGTCTGAGAATTATGGATCATGATGGAAATAAAAAAATGTTGATCCGACTATGGATCAAGAAAGAAATTAAAACACAGTTGGAAGAAGCTAATATCCAATTAGATAGTTTGTGTTTAATACACAATATTATTTCAAGTTAAGTTTTGGAATACAACCATGTTCTGGAAAGATTCATATGTGGAATAACATTCCACAGAACTTCACTGCTTCTTCAGCTTCCAAGTGTTCTCTCAACTGAAGGAAGATGTTCCTCTTGATACGTATTTGGCCAGCAGATGAGGGTTGAGATCATTTTGCTAACATACACTG
Source organism: Phrynocephalus guinanensis (assembly GCA_037367245.1). Lineage (NCBI taxonomy): Eukaryota > Metazoa > Chordata > Lepidosauria > Squamata > Agamidae > Phrynocephalus > Phrynocephalus guinanensis. Next base: position 116,964,149 of record CM074739.1, read on the forward strand.
TATAAAGCAAATGATGCCAACAAAGCAGGGATGTCTTTGAAATGAAATATTTCTGACTTCTCTCCTGATGCTCCTAGATAATCTCTTTCATTGTCAGGAACCAGTGGAAGTCACAGGATGGGACATTCCATTGAAAATGGCTCCCTTTAGCAAAGTCATCCTGTTGACCATGACTTTCCATTGATAAAGACTTCGGATTTCATCCCAAAGCTTTCATAGGTTCACCAAAATCATTCAAATGTCATTCAAAATTTCCTCCACTACCAAACACAGACTGCAGTTACCTCAATAACACACACATTTTGTTGGGATTGTGTAAAGCTTGACAAAAAGTGGTCAAAAGAACACTGTTGCTTGAGTTATATCCCCCACCCTACCCACTTTTTGTGAATATGCTTCTGAAAGAGGAACCTTGCTTTGCTTCAAGCATTCAGACAAGCATGTGAGGGTGTACATAGTATCAAAGTCATGGCAGGGGGTGTATGTGGCCGCTGCCCCTAATTTCCCCCCATTAAATGCCTCCTCCCACTCCACTAGAGCAGATTATTAAACAGTCTGCAATTATTTAACAAACAGTGCTGTCATTACAAGAAGTCAACAACGGGTTTCTTAAAAACAAGTCATGCCAGACTAATTTGATCTCTTTCTTTTATAGAATTATAGGCCTGGTGGATGAGGGAAATGCTGTGGATATTACTTATCTGGAGTTTAGTAAGGCCTTCGATAAGGTTCCCCATGATATTCTTGCTAAGAAGTTAGTAGAAAGTGGGATAGATAGTGCTACTGTTAGGTGGATTTGTAATTGGTTGACTGATCGCACCCAAAGGGTGGTCATAAATGACCTCTCTTCACCTTGGAGAGACGTGACCAGTGGGGTGCCCCAGGGTTCTCTTCTGGGTCCAGTGCTGTTCAATATCTTTATTAATGACTTGGAGGAAGGAATAGAGAGTATGCTAATTAAATTTGCAGATGATACCAAATTGGGAGGGGTTTTGCTAATTCCCTAGAGTATAGGATGAAAATCCAAAAAGACTGTGAGAGATTAGAGTGCTGGGCCAAAGCTAATGGAATGGATTTCAATAGAGGGAAATGTAGGGTGCTACACCTAGGTAAAAAGAATGAATTGTACAGATATAAGATGAGGGATACTTGGCTGGAGAATAGTACCTGTGAAAGGGATTTGGGAGTCTTGGTGGACCACAAATTGAACATGAGTCAGCAGTGTGATGCGGCGGCCAGAAAAGCCAATGCAATTATTGGTTGCGTCAACAGAACCATAGTGTCTAGATCAAGGGAAGTGATAGTGCCACTCTATTCTGCTCTGGTCAGACCCCACCTGGAGTACTGTGTCCAGTTCTGTGCACCTCAGATTAAAAAGGATGTTGACAATGTTGAGCGGGTGCAGAGGAGGGCAACCAGGATGGTGGAGGGTCTGGAGGAAATGTCTTATCAGGAACGGTTTAGGGAACTGGGAATGTTTAGCCTTTCAAAAAGAAGGCTGAGGGGGGATATGATAGCTATGTTTAAATATTTGAAAGGATGTCATATTGAAGAGGGAACAGGTTTATTTTCCATGGCTTGAGAGACTAGGACTCGGGGCAATGGTTTCAAACTACAAGAAAAGAGATTCCATTTGAACATTAGGAAGAACTTCATGACAGTTAGAGCTGTTCGGCAGTGGAATATGCTGCCACAAAGGGTGGTGGAGTCTCCTTTGGAGGTTTTTACACAGAAGCTGGATGGCCATCTGTCGGAAATATTGTGATGGGGTTCCTGTATGGCAGGGGGTTGGACTAGATGGCCCTTGAGGTCTCTTCCAACTCTATGATTCTATGATTCTACACTGCTAACCTTTTCATATTTATTTTGAAGGGAGAGTCCAACTGGATTCAGCATTATTAGGATTCCCAGTTGTAGATAATCTTCTATGTCTGTTGTCCTGAATGTGGTTAGAATCTTCCTTAAGCCTTTTCTCCCAAATCCAAGTCAAGAAAAGATAAACATACATAACATTTCAAAATGTATATAAAATGATGTGCTGTCAAGTCAATTCCAACTTATGGCAACCCTTTCTAAGTAGAGAAATACCTAGCAGCATGCTGCTTCTGTACCATCCCATAATGCTTACTGCACTCTCTGGACAGTTTACAAGTGATTATGCAGGCTGTACATTGCCCCCTTCCCCTCTGTAAGTTAGGCCCTCATTTTACTGACCTTGAAAGGATGGAAGGCTGAGTGAACCTGAAAGGGATTGTCTAAAACCCTTAGGAAAGAAGTTAGAATGTTTACTCTTTGGAAAATCATAGCTGTTGGTGGCATCATCAGCTTTATATGCACTAAATGATGGTAACAATATTTCAACCCATGGAGTATAAGGACAATATGCATTCTGCTGTTAGCTGTGTGGCTGTTAGTAACACAACTGGTTCCTTCCTAATTCACTATCACTTTCTCCTTGTGGAGAGTGAGTCACATATAGGGTTCTTGCTTGTGTGTACAACCTATTCATGAAGAGTTTCTTATCTTCAAACATTTCAGTTTCCATCAAGAGAACAAGACAATGGAACAGGGAGGGACTAGTTCTTCATTTCTCATCATGTTGATAGCAGGCTCGTAGGTGGCAACTTCCTGAGACTAGATTGCTTATTGGCAGTTATATTGGATGTTGTTTGAAGTTCCCAAGAAAACATACTTGGTTAGATTTCCTAGCAGGATTGTCATTCCAAACTATTTTGTACATAAGTAGTTTTAGATCAAACAAATTAAATGTATAAAATAGTTTTGCTCATTGCTTCAATTTGTAATAAGCAGGATAACATTTTTTGCAGCAGATGTTTTATGGTATGTTTTATGTTCATGCTTTCTGTCTTTGCAGTGCCTTGACAAATGATCAAGATTTACCAGTGTTTTATAATAAATGAATGCATGATATGTGGTTTCTCATATACAGTTATATTTCTACCATTTGGCTTAATAGTTATTAAATTCTAATAATATACTCAAAAGCAAAATTTGTAGGCAATAACCCTGCTATAAAACTATTTATAAAGAAGAAAGCACGGAAAGACTTTCCTTATGTAACGTCCTCCCTTGCTTGAAGGATCACATTTCTGTAGTTACAATTGAAAGGGAGGGGTCTAGCATGTGTTGCTTCACTCAATACATGTGGGCTCCACATTGTTAATAAGGCTTTTCTTGCGTAAGAAACTACTCTGTTTCCACTTTCAGCCCACAGCTAACAATGGAGAATGGACTAGAGATGGGATTTTGCATTTTCTGGACTACAAATATCACAATTCTCCATTCTGGGAGGTCTATGTACCTTACAGACAAAGAAAATGCAGTGGTACCAGTACCTTGTATAAAGGAATTAATTTCTTCCACATGAAATTATGGGCGCTTTTATACGACCCCTAAAATCCGAGGCAAAGGGCTCCCGGATGCGGAGCTTAAAATTGTTTTCCCACCAGCTCCGGACGATAAACAAAACTAAGTACGACCACACCCACCTAAGCCCTGTCCAAGCGCATTTTCCAAGTACCTGGTCTCCGAAGGAGAAAAATTTCTGATGCAGATTGCAAGGCAGTGAGTGCCGGACTCTCCTACCTTATGTTTGGTTTTGTTTTTTTTTGCCCCCACCCCACCCCTTTAAGAGACTGGAATACTTCCCGGGGCAGCTTCCGACAGCAGAATGGAGGTGAGCCTGCATTCTTTTCTCCCTTTTTTTTCTCCCTCCCCTCATGCACACAGGAGCAACGGAGTGAGGAGGGGTGGGAACACAGGAAGAGGAGAAACCCCCAAGATCTCTGGTCCAAATTTAAGTTGCCAGCGGATCTTAGGGGTCATGTAAAAGCGCCCTATGTTAAGCAAATTTTCCTTTATACAAATTTCCCTTAGGAATGCACTGAAAACAGATGAATCCCTAATTGCAACCATTTTTTATGTGTTGTCCAGATTTGCCCCATAGACCAGTGATGGCGAACCTATGGCACGGGTGCCAAAGGTGGCACTCGGAGCCCTTTCTGTGGGCACCCGACATCGCTCCTTCATAGCCACCTGTATACAGGTTAAATTACTGTATTGGCACTTCGCAAAAAAATTAGTGGGTTTTGAATTGCAGTTTGGGCACTCGGTCTCTAAAAGGTTCGCCATCACTGCCACAGACGATTCTGTTAAGCAAATTTTCCCTGTATCCCAAATTTTTTATGTTGTACAAATTTTATGATAAACAAACCATTTGTTATGCAAGGGTCCATTGTACATGGTTTGGATCAATATGAGTTGGAACTGTGGCCCTTTTCCCAGATTGATTTGGAATTACTCACGGTAATCTTACCTACCTATTGTCAGTTTTTCTTCAGTGTAATCCAGAGAGAGTTTTTACATAATAACATGTCCCTGTTCTCCTCACACTTTCCCCTCTTCTTTCTCATGCTGTCCTCATTCTTGGCCCTGTCTCCATCCTTTGTTTGTCTCTTTCCCTCGATGTTGCCAGATATTGGTAGTGGTAGTTTCCATTTCTGTGAAGACGCAGACTTTTTTTTCTAACACAGAAAACGTTTTGTAGAGTTTGGAGGAGAGCCATTAGCCCTCTTTCTGATAAAATAGCATGCTACATTGATGCTTCCAGGTAAGAAGCACAGGGTGAGAGGAGCAATGCTGGGACATAAACCTCTGCTCCTTTCCCTCAGTATTCTGTTCCATTCTGAAGAGAACTTCCTCACTGCTGATATCACAGCTGATGTCACAATTCTAATGGTATATGGCCCCACACACTTGTTCACGACAAAGGAAGATACAGATCTGGAATGACCTCAGTTTAAAAAGAAAATAAAACAGTAAAAATAAATGATAAAAATAAAAAGTAGGAAGGGTGTGTGTGTGGAGTTGCTTTAATTGATTACATATAGATCTGTTAAACTGGTTTGAATCAATGGACAATGGAACCACGTCTTTACCAGGAGTAAATAAGATATGTGGACAGGCCCTTTCCCATCTTCAAACAAAAATCTTCTCTTTTCTCTGCTTCCCATCTGCCAATTATCTTGAGTGAATCATGGATTTTTTTCCCCATCTTCTTCAAGCAGAAAAATATGAGGTCTCAGTCTTTACATCAAGGTTTCAGTCTTTACATCAAGTAAACAATAGAATGCATCTTAATATCACACTAGGTTACAAAGTCAATTAAAAGCTAAATTGGTACTCATACCTTGTGAACTGGGGAAAATGAACCATCACTGAGGTTCAATCATATTGTAAGATCCTCCTGTCATGGCAGTGGAAATATTCCTAGGTGGCAAATTGTAGAATCCACTGCCCATTCTAAGAACATCCTTGTTGGTATTCTGTTCCATTCTGTTAAATGTGGGATTCTGTAGGAAACTGGCCTAAATCTTGCATCCTTGAAATGTACATATCTGAATAACTGAAGGATGGAGGGTTGGGGCTTACTAGCACTTTATCATTTGGTCCCTCCTGATGCTTGCCTCTGAAGCCTTAAGAGCAGAAAGAGTTCATTCTGCTTTCTTTACTGTGTCTCTCTCTTCCTTGACTCCGTGCCCCAACATGCACTGCCTGTGATCAGTCTTCAGGCACTGAGTGCAATGCATGTCACAGTGTGCATCCATGCTTCATCTTGGAACAGCAGGTCAGAAGTCAGCTGCTTGTTCTTGGCTCTGGAAGTCTGACCTCCTGACTCAAACCAATGTAATGATGTTGCTGCACTCCTTTGCTTTCCCTTGCCAGCTTCACTTATTGGTTGGCTCACAAATGCTTCTCTCCCCCTCCCCCGCCCCATCCTTGTGTCTGTATGTGCCATTTCTCTAATTACCTGGGTAACTGGGCTTTAGTTTTCTTTTTCTTCTGGTTTGCATGGTAATTCAAAACCAGACCCTGTGTCCTATAGATATACCACTGGATATGTGCGACTGAAGTGTTTAACAAAAGGAAAAGCCAGTGTGGTGTAGTTGGCTACTCTTTCCAACCAGGACTTGGGAGATGTGGGTTGAAAAATCTCCACGCGGCCATGAAAAAGCACTTTGTAAAACATGCCTTAAACATCTTACATATGTTCAAAAGCCCTGTTTAGCATCACCATAATTAAAAGACACTTAATGGCATATAAAGGAAAACATTCCTAGCATGAGATAAAGTGGCAAGGGGGTTTCAGGTGTTAGGTAATAGGCTTAAATCATGTGAGGACCCATTAATGCATATCCTCTTTCTATTTCAAAATAAGGCTTAGGTGGCAGCTTTGTTTAGACTATGGTGTATTTAGTACAGTAGGACCCCGGTATCTACTGGGGATTGGTTCCAGGCCTTCCCGTGGATAATGAAAACCGTGGATAAGAGAGAACACCTCCCCCCCCAACTACTCTTTCCTGACGGTAGCTTGCTTTATGACTGCTGTTTTGAGACAGTAGCTTGCTTTATGGCCACTGTTTGTGACAGTAGCTTGCTTTACAAATGCTATTTGTGACAATAGCTGCTTTACAGCTGCTGTTTGTGACAACAGCTTGCTTTACAGCTTGCTTTGTGGCTGCTAAATTATTTAATTTTTTTCCACTGCCAACTGTGGATAACTGAATAAGTGGATAATGAATCAGTGGATATGGGGGTCCTACTGTACAATGAAGCTTTCATTTAAAAACAGTGTCCTACCCCATCTTGAAGGCTGGATGCTGAAAAAGGAGGCCAGTAACTCTTGAATGCTGACACTGGATTTGTGACAGCTGTGTAAAGACCTTCATAGGTATACATTGATTTCTACCAGACCAACATTTCTTTCTTTCTTTCTTTCTTTCTTTCTTTCTTTATTTATTTATTTATTTATACCCTGCCCATAGTTTACAACAGCGTTTTTCAACCACTGTTCCGCGGCACACTAGTGTGCCGCGAGATGTTGCCTGGTGTGCCGTGGGAAAAATTGAAAAATTCTAAAGAAATTCAACCCAGGGCCGGCGGGCGGCCCACAGCTGGGAGGCGCTATAAATAGCGTCCAAGGGCCAGCTTGGCTCCCCCCCCGAGGCCCGCGGCGCTGGCGTCACTTCCTGGCCCCGCTCATTCTCTTTAGTGTTTGCCCTGTGCCTGCCGCCGCCACCGCGACTCGCTTGCTTTCCTCTACCCCCCTCCTTTTTTTACCCTGGATCACCACCACCCCTTTCCTGGGAGCTACCAATGGACTGAGCCGCCCGACAGCCCGCCCGCCAACACGAGCCGGCCCGGGAGCCCCAGCCCAGAACAAACTACCAGGTGAGGGGAAGGGGAGGAGGGGCGCCCGGCTGCCCCACGATCACCGCGACAGGGCTGCGAGGAGGAGGGGATGGAGGAGGCCTCCGCTGGGCCTGGGCTGAGGAGGCGGGGGGGGGGCTACTGGCACGGCTGGACGGCCGGCCTTTAGGGTCCGGGAGGAAAGAGCCGTCTCTGAGTGGCCCCGCTATGGGTTCCTCATTGGTGTGGGGCCGGCGCTGGCAAGCTCTCCTCTTCCTCCTCATAGATTGTGGGGGGAACGGTTGCTTGGTGTCCTCCTTGAAGTCTTGCCCCTTTCTTTCTGTCTTGGGTTGGCCTCTTCTCTCTCTGTGTCTTTTCTTTCTTCCCCCCCCCCACCTCTCTCTTTCCATTCGTACCCTTTCCCCTCTTCATAGAAACGTGCTCATTTCTAGCCTGCATATGTGTATCTGTAATTAAAACTGTAAACTGCCCAGAGACTCCTTGAAGTGGTATGGGGCGGTATACAAGCAGAACACTTTCTGCCTTCTTTCCTTCCTGCCTTCCTTCATCCTCCTCCCCTCCTGTCGCTGGACTTGCTGAAGGCATCTGCACTTTCGTAAAGTGGCAATACAGCAATTTAACCTGAATACAGGTGGCTGTGAAGGGATGATGTCAGGTGCCCACAGAAAGGGCTCCGAGTCCCACCTTTAGCACCCATGCTATAGGTTCGCCTACAGTGCCCTACTGTTAATGTTTTGCAGCCAGTTAATGTTGCTAGTGCTATCCAGTGTACACTGACGGACGGAGACATTTTCTAATGGTGGTGTGCCTCGTGATTTTTTTCATGAAACAAGTGTGCCTTTGCCCAAAAAAGGTTGAAAAACACTGGTTTACAACAATAAAATGGCAACAGTAAAATATACAACATCATTGAAAAGTCATAAATTAACAGCAAATGAAACATCATAACTATCAAAAACAATGGACTAAGTTTAAAATCTAATATTACATCAACTACAGAGCACAACTACACAGCAAAGAGAATCCTATAATAATAAAAACATAAAATGAAAATTACGAACGATGGCAGGATGAAGTAAGACTTGGCAGGTCAGGACTAAGATTTTAGTGGCTTGGAAAGGCCTGCCTAAAGGAGTGTGGAGTCCCTCCTGGTTTTCAAGAAACATCTAAAAACCTCGTTATTTAAAGCCATTTTAGATTACCACTGAGGTGGTTTGTTTATTTGTTTATTTGCTGTTATATTTATTTGTTTGCCACCATCCTGCATTCACTGGTTTATTTGCGTATTTTAACTGTTTTATCTGTTATATTTCGGTATATCCTATTGTAGTGGTGGCGAATCTTCAGCACTCCAAATGTTTTGGACCACAATTCCCAGAATTCCTAGCCTAGACTACCAATGACAAAGGACTGTGGGAGTTGTGGTCCAAAACATCTGGAATGCCAAAGGTTCGCCACCACTTTGTGTGTGTGTGTGTGTGTGTGTGTCGTTACAGTTGTGACCTGTACCTATTGCCTATTATTTTTCTATGCTCACCACCTAGAGTTCCTATGGGAAAGTTGAGTGGTTTATAAATGCAAAGAAAGAAAGAAAGAAAGAAAGAAAGAAAGAAAGAAAGAAAGAAAGAAAGAAAGAAAGAAAGAAAGAAAGAAAGAAAGAAAGAAAGAAGCCACATTTTAAAGGATCTTTTAAAAGAATACAGGGAAAGTTGTATCTCAGGTGGCAGTTCATTCCATAAAGGAGGAGCAACCACCGAGAAGGCCCAATCTCTGGTTTTCTCCTTTTGCACCTCTCTCAATTAAACCCAGACAAGACAGAAGTGCTGCTGGTTGGTCGAAAGGGAGAACAAGGGATAGGGATGCAACCTATACCGGATGGGGTCACCCTCCAATTGAAAAAAAGAGGTGCATAGCTTGGGGGTGCTCCTGGTCTCATCCTTGAGCCTAGATGCCCAGGTCACAGCTGTGGCCAGGAGCACATTTACACAATTAAACCTAGTACACCAGTTACACCCATTCCTGGAGATAGCTGCCATGACCACAGTAACTCATGCCCTAATGACGTCCCAACTAGATTACTGTAGTACCTCTTCTTATGAGCGGCTCTGTTTACGAGCAATTCGACTTAAGAGCGGAAAACCATTGGTGTTTTAACTGCTGCCTTACAAATTTTAGATGTGGTCTGCTCTACTTACAATTTTATTTTATTTATTTTTATTTATTTATTTATTTAGATTTTTTTAAGATACGGCTGCTTTACTTATGAGTTGTATGACCTATGAGCATGCATTTGGAACGGATTAAACCTGTAAGTGGAGGTACAACTGAACTGTAATGCGCTCTATGTGGGACTCCTGATGAAAATCCTCAGGAAACTTCAATGGGTCCAAAATTTAGCAGCCGGACTGCTTACTGGGGTAGATTACAGAGACCACATTACACCCCTATTAATGCAGCTCCACTGGCTGCCAATAAGCTATCAGGCACAATTCTGACCTTAACCTACAAAGCACTGTATGACCTGGGTCCTAGCTACCTCAAAGATCGAATCTCACTGTATGAACCAACTTGGGTGTTAAGGTCATCTGGAGAGGCCTTTCTATCTCACCTCCTTTACAGGTGCATCTTGTGAGAACCCATGAAAGGGCCTTCTCTGCTGCTGCGGAGGCCAGGACTGCCCCATCCCTGCTGTCTTTCCGGAAACAGGCAAAAACCTTTCTCTTCAGGCAAGCTTTCCCGGAATGATGGATTACCTATTATGTGTCTTTTATATGCATCTACCATCCATGGCTACACAGAGTTTGTGTTTATAACACTTATATCTCTCCTTGTGTAATTGCATTGACACTATGTTGATCAATTGTTAGCTTTAATATTGCCTTATAATACTGTAAGATGTCCCTCAATTCCCTGTTTCTCAAACTGATTGTATCTTAATTGTAATGGACTGTACAGTCTCTCCTTACGGTAAGCCGCCGTTGGTCCTTTTCCAAAAATGAATGAATGAATGAATGAATGAATGAATGAATAAATGAATAAATAAATAAATAAATAAATAAATAAATAACCAATCTTAGGTGCCTCGTCTGAGAGGAGCATGTATTACAATACTAGATGGGTGGAGCTGTTCTGCCAGATAGTGAGGTCCCAAACCATTTAGGGTTTTAATCTCCTAATCATGTGTAGTACATTAATTCCAGATCTTGTAATACCTTTGAACTTGCATGCATTCATGGATTCTTCCACTAACTAAAGTGTATGACTCTGTTTTAGAAATGCCCATTATTTTTCGAGCATATTTTGTATGTGGAAGTGCTGTAGAACATGATTCTCCCCACCTCTCATGGAACATACTGTGAGTCTCAACTATTGTGCCCATTCCTGTACTCCATCCGTGTAGAATTGGGTAAATCTATTTTTAAAAAATACAAAAAAACCATCTGACAGTGGGAATAGCACAACTCTATACAGTACATTATTTCAGCAGTTCTATAAATAGATCCAGCTATCATCATCAGTTTGTTTATCTACCTATTTGTGAGAGGGGAAACATCCTTGCATGGGACATTTGAATAGCATAGATTGTAATGGGGGCGGGCATATGGGTGGATATTGTAAGTTGCTTGTTGATCATGAAATAGAACATATGGAGAACTAGTCATATATGTTGTGATTTTTATAGAAGTGTAATATTGATTTTTATATTATATAATAATAAAATAATAATAATAATAATAATAATAATAATAATAATAATAATAATAATAATAATATATTATAATATTATTCATATATTATATTATTATTAATATTTATTGGAGTAGGAACTGGCAAGCCACTCTAGTATTCCTGCAAAGAAAACTATGGGGTCACAAAGAGACCGTCACGACTGTAATGATGCAACAACAACAAATAATTATTATAAACTGTGATATCTTTCATTTAGTGACTGCAAACAAAATCACCCTTTCAGTGCTGGTCAACTATGACAGTTTCTGAGATGACTAATGAGCAAAACTGAACATATATGTTATATTCAGTTTTGCTCATTTTGGCTTTCTTGTTTCAGTTCATTTCTCAGCATGCTTTGAGGTGTACACCAAGCCCTAGACAGTCTATGTGCTCCAACTATTGTATTAGGACTTCAGTTTCTCATTGTTTCTCAGTTCCTCTGAAGGTAGTGAAGGATGTCACTGCTATAGAGTACCCTCTTCACCTCCACTAAGTGAGCAATAGAATGGTATGGTAATAAATTGTCTTTACATGCTAATTTAAGAGAGTACAGCTTTAAGCTAATGACAACCTGGTACATTAGCAAGTTCCTCAGAACTTTTTATGTTGGAAGGGGGAGGGTTGTCTTCCATCTTTGTTGGATATAATAGTCAAGAGTGTTTGCTCAATGTAGCAATTGAAAATAATAATAGTAGCACCATTAATGTTACAAGCGTCTTCTTTAATATTTTTGCTGATGCATGTCAAAGAGATGTCTTTTAGTCGTCATGAATTTATTGACTTGTTTATTTGATTTATATACTATCTCGCCAGTGCACACACTACTTGGGGTGGCTTACAAGTTAAACATTACACGTCCTGAAGACCCCATGTAGCAATAATGGTAGCAATAAATCTAACAATATTTGATATTGGCACTCTGTGCTTTGTAAAAATTTGGACAAAGCACAAGGGAGCCTCAGTGTGGAAGGGGTGTGTGAAATGGGGAGCTGGTGTCTGAGGTCCTAAGCTGTTAAGAGCTTTATAGATCATAAACAGTAGTTTGAGGGAGCCAATGAAGGCACACCAAGACAAAGGATATACAGTTTGACTGCATTTATCAGTCCCAGAAAGCAGCCCAGCCACTGCATTTCGGACCTGCTGGTTTCCTTACCAAAACAGATTTCATATAGGATGGCTGGAGAAATACAAATGCTCATATAAAATTGCACAGTGCAATGAGGCAGCCATTACCCTACTTCATTTATTCTTTCAGCTATCCTGTGAGGCATTTCTGTAGATTAATCACATACCAGGGAGCTGGAAGCAGCAGTCTGCAGGGGGAAAGGCGGTTACTGTAAGTATAACTAGTGCCCTCAGTATGTTTAAATCCAATTAAATCAAGGGTGTATTTATTCACAGTTCTACCTTTCAAACAGTGTTGTATATATGAAGCTTTATCTGTATGAGTAGGAGATGAATGGAAATAAATTGTTGGAGCATTGCTCCACATTCCAAGATGGACGAATTATACACAAGGGAAAGTGGGAAAACTAAGATGATATTATTGTTCAGAACTGAATTTGCTTTATTAATAATTCTTACAACAAATCACATCACTCATAAATTGTGACTAATAATTTTAATATATAGAAATATTTTAAATGTTTTTGTCCTAACTGCCTCTTAACAAATTTAAATAGAAATTAAAGCAATGGACCGAACATTGGCTGAAATCCAGTAGTAAACTGCAACCAGAGCAGGCCCATTGAATTAATGGTTATTAAGAACATAAGAACATAAGAAAAGCCCTGCTGGATCAGGCCAAAGGCCCATCTAGTCCAGCTTCCTGTATCTCACAGTGGCCCCACCAAATGCGTCTGGGAACGCACAAGACTAGATATCTGTCTCCTGATACCACTCCCCTGCATCTGGCCCTTGAAATACCCTAGTTTTAAGCCAGGAGATTACACATCTCCATCATGGCTTGTAACCTGTGATGGACTTTTCCTCCAGGAATCTGTCCAATCCCCTTTTGAAGGCATCCAGGCCAGATGCCATCACCACCTCCTGTGGCAGGGAGTTCCACAGACTAACAACGCGCTGGGTGAAAAAATATTTTCTTTTGTCTGTTCTCACTCTTCCAGCCCACAGTTTGAGTGTATTTCCCCTAGTTCTGGTATTTTGTGAGAGGGAAAAGAGCTTCCCTCTATCCACTTTACTCATGCCCTGCATTATTTTGTATATCTGAATCATATCCCCCCTCAGGCACCTTTTTTCCAGACTAAAGAGCCTCAAATGTTTTAGCCTTTCCTCATAAGGGAGGTGTTCCAGCCCAGTAATCATTTTAGTCGTTCTCTTCTGCACCTTTTCCAGTTCCATTATGTCTTTTTTGAGTTGTGGTGACCAGAACTGTGCACAATACTCCAGGTGTGGCCTAACTATCATTTTGTACAATGGCATTATAATGTTGGCTGTTTTATTTTTCAATCCCCTTTTTGATAACCCCTAGCATAGAATTGGTCTTCTTCACCACTGCCACACACTGGGTAGACACCTTCATTGAGCTGTCCGCCAGCACTCCAAGATCTTTTTCCTGATCTGTCACGGATAACTCAGAACCCATGAGTTGATAGATAAAGCTTTGATTTTTTTTGCCCCTATATGCATTACTTTACATTTTCCTACATTGAAACACATTTGCCATTTCGCAGCCCATTCTCCCAGTTTGAAGAGATCCTTCTGGAGCTCTTCACAATCTTCTCTGGTTCTTACCACCCAGAAAGGTTTCATGTCATCCATAAACTTGGCCACCTCACTGCTTATCCCTGTCTCCAGGTCATTTATGAACAGATTGAAAAGCACCAGTCCCAGGACAGATCCCTGGGGCACACTGCTTTTCACCTCTCTCCATTGTGAAAACTGCTAATTGACACCTACTCTTTGTTTCCTGGATCTCAACCAGTTCATAATCCATAAGAGGACCTGCCCTCTTATCCCCTGACTGTGCAATTTTCTCAGCAGCCTTTGGTGAGGGACTGTGTCAAAAGCCTTCTGAAAATCTAGATAGGCAATATCCACCGGTTCACCCAAATCCACATGCCTGTTGACCTTTTCAAAGAATTCTAAAAGGTTTGTCAGGCAAGAGTTACCCTTACAGAAGCCATGCTGATTTTCCCTCAGCAAGGTTTGTTCTTCTATGTGTTTTTAAGATTTTCTCTTGGATGAGGATTTCTACCATCTTCCCTGGGGCAGATGTAAAGCTAACCAGCCTATAGTTTCCCAGGTCCCCCCTTCCTTTTTTTTTAAATGGAGTAACATCCACTGTCCTCCAGTCCTCCAGCACTGTGGCCGTTTTAAGAGCCTAGTTGCATATAACCATTAAGACAGTGGTGGCCAAACTTTATGTAACCCACACCTCCCACAGTCCTTTGTCATTGGCAATACAGGCTTGGAATTCTGGGAGTTGTGGTCTAAAACATCTGGAGGGCCAAAGTTTGGCCACCACTGCATTAAGAGATCCTCAATTTCACTTCTCAGTTCCCTATTAACCCTTGGATGGATACCATCTGGGCCCAGTGACTTGTTTGATCTTCAATTTATCAATTAAACCTAAAACATCCTCTCTTTTAACCTGCATTTGATTTAATTCTTTAGTCAAGAGGGGCTGTTCAGGCAGTGGAATCTGCCCAAGGTTTTCTGTAGTGAAGACAGATGCAAAGAACTCATTTACCATAATTTCTCTGCAGTTTCCCAAATCCTCCTTTACCTCCCCTTTTCCTCCCTCACCATCCAGAGGGCCAACTGTTTCTCTGGCAGGTTTTCTACTTTTATCATATTTAAAGACGCTTTTATTATTTCCCTTTATATTGCTATTTGCTAGCCATAGTTCTTCAAAGTCTTTCTTTGCCTTTCTTATCATCTTCTTACATTTCTTTTGAAGACTTGATGAGTCAGCTGAGCTCCTCCAGAAGTACAACTTATAGTTGTGTCTTACAAAACTAGAATAACAATACATGTCAGGGTCATGGTAGAAACAGCAATGGTTTAGCAACCACTGGATATCCCAGTGCCTTAGGTATTAAAGCCAGTGGTTGGGAGTTCAATTCTCCTTGACAAGGTTTGGGCAATGATCCATAGGGCCCTTCCATTGTTGCAGTTCAGTGATGATGATGATGATGATGATGATGATGATGATGATGATGATGATGAACCATTGTTGAGAGCTATGTCTGTGAAGTTTCCCAGTCATCCAGGTGAGTTGAATCATGGCAATTGGACTTCTTTTCTTGTGAGAGTGAAACGTTTCTCTGCTAATCGAAACAGCTTTGTCAAACTGAGGAAACTGCTTGGATGAGTAGCAAAACATTTCTATCTCACAAGAAAAGAAGGCCAGTTGCCATGGCTCAACTTTTGGACGTTGTTGGGAACAGAAAAGGAGGAGGCATATTTCCTTCCCTAGCTTCCCCTCTGCAGCAGCTGAGTTAAGTGTACTGTATTTACTCCTTTCTGTGCATAGGTTATACCCAAGGAAGCGGCTAGTCCTCATGAGGGACCTCATTCCATTTCTGTTGCTAGGGTGTTCCCAGAGGACGTCAGTTTTGTCTGTAGCTCTTCATTAAGTGAATATTCTGCAGCGGTTTCCCTCCCGTGAACCTTTGCCTCCTCCTGCTCACACTGACATGACCTCTGACCATCTGCAGGTTCTTAAACTCTCTTCTCGCTTTCCAGTCTTCCGTTGTCCCGATCCGCCGTCCTTTTCCGCAGTCGGAAGACCTTGTTCTCCCCCCCCCCCACCCCTACACCGCTCTCTGGTCCTACTCCTCACTTCCTCGGAGACACTCAAAGTGGAGTTCCTCCACGGGTCCGGATCTCACGCGTGGCGTTCTGTCTCGCTCTGCCGCCAGCCCGGCTAAAGTGGGCCTGAGTGGCACGCGCTCCCCTCCCGGAACCCGGCTCCCTTCTCGGAAGTAAGCCTCGAGTCTGACCCATCGAAAAACAAACCAAACCCGAGGCGTGTCGATCTCCTGCGTGTTTTTCCCTGGAGACCTTAACTTAACCCTTTCCTTCCAAGCATCTTATAGTGGCAGGGAGGTTGTCGCCTGGCAGAAGCGCCTCCGGTTTGCTTCCCTGCCCAAGAACGCCCATTCCTGGGGGGTTGGGAGGGGGGCGTCTTCTCCCTTGACCTTCTCTCCCTCCCATCTGGCTTCAGAGATGGACGAGAACGCGGCTCCCATCCGGAACCGAGCGTGGGACCTGAATGGGTCCGCTTTGGAAGCAGGAGACCCCCCCCCTCTCCGCTCCCGCGCCCCCACCTCCCGCAGCCTCCGCGCTCCGCTGCCCTCGCCTCGCCCGCCAGGCCCTTCTGGCGACTAGCCCTGCTGCAGGCGCGCCTCCTGCCCGTCCGAGAGGCTGCCTCGGGCTTGCTTCTTTTGGCAGCACGGGAGGCGTGGGGCGGGGGGGGGGGATGAGTGACTCGGCGTCTGGCCCCTCGTGGCTGTAAGTCAAGGGGGAAGAAGCCGGAGGAGGAGAAGTCAAGACGGTCACCTCTGAATGCATCTAGGCCGGCGCCTGTATTCCGGAGAGGCAGAAGCAGAACGTGGGGAGGCGGGGAAACAGGACGGTGTCCCGTAGAAATCGTCTCCTCACCGCCCAGCAGAAGCCTTAGCGGAGCCGTGGAGCTCTCGGCTCGAGGAGGGTGGCTCGCCCAAGTTCCGTGGGAGCTCAGGAGATGTCCCCCCCCCATGTCGCCTCTTCAGACGGCCCTGGGGGCGGGGATCGTCGTTCGCTCTCATCCAAACGAGTCCCACGGGGCCCAGGGAGACTTCCTAGCAAGGACGTGGGGGGTGGGTGTGGGGGGAATACTTGCCTTTCCAATGCTAAGGATTCTCAAAAGGGGGAATGAAAATAAAACAGCCAACAATATAAGGATGGTATAAGGCTGCACCTGGAATATTGTGTACAATTCTGGAAAAGGTGCAGAAGAGAGCAACGAAAATGATTACTGGGCTGGGGCACCTCCCTTATGAGGAAAGGCTAAAACATTTGGGGCTCTTTAGTCTGGAAAAAAAGCGCCTGAGGGGGGATATGATTGAGACGTACAAAATAATGCAGGGCATGAGTAAAGTGGATAGAGGGAAGCTCTTTTCCCTCTCACAAAATACCAGAACTAGGGGACATGCACTCAAATTGAGGGCTGGGAGAGTAAGAACAGACAAAAGAAAATATTTTTTTTACCCAGTGTGTTGTTAGTCTGTGGAACTCCCTGCCACAGGAGGTGGTGATGGCATCTGGCCTGGGTGCCTTCCAAAGGGGGTTGGACAGATTCCTGGAGGAAATGTCCATCACAGGTTACAAACCATGATGGAGATGTGTCATCTCCAGGCTTAAAACCGTGGTACTTCAAGGACCAGATCCAGAGGAGTGGTATCCGGAGACAGATATTTAGTGTTGTGGATTCCTAGAGGCATCTGGTGGGGCCACTGTGAGATACAGGAAGCTGGACTAGATGGGCCTTTAGCCTGATCCAGCATGGCTCTTCTTATGTTCTTATGAAGTGACCCCATCCACCTCCAGCAGCATTATTCTGTTCGTGGCTGGAGCAGGTGGCAAGGGTGAAGGTTCGAAGCTACAGCTGTGAAGCAGCGTCTTCCGGAGTCCTCCCCTTGGCAAAGGGCTGGACCAAGAACACCCACTCACTTTACGATTGAAATGGGGACTTCTGTGCCTCAAAAATCCCCACCCCGGGCCCGATATTTTTGCTAAAGGAGGTTGAAGATGCTCTTCCAGAGAGGACAAAGGGCCAGAATACGGAGCTGCTTAGCTATCTGAAGAGTTTGAAAGAGCCCATTGTGGCGCTTATTCCTCCTTGCTCCTAAGAATCCTTTCTCACAGAGGCCCAGTAGGAAGCTGCAAGGATGCTGGTTTAGTGACCCTGAGCATCCCCGACACCCAGAATGCCCATCTAAAATGCTGAAAATGTACAGAGGAGGAAGGGAGTCCATTTTGGGTGTAAAGCAGCATTTTAAAAAAAAAAAAAACACAAGGCTTCTGGGCCTTACTTTAACTTCTGCTTGCTCACACTTCCTCTTTTACTCTCCCAATAACGAGTGTGTATGTAGGCCTGGCAGCGGCACCTCTGAAAGGGAAACAAAAAGGCACTGGGATCCATATATTTCAGATAATTTCTGTTGTCTTTACCATTCATTTCCCTCTCTGGGCATAAAATGAGAACAAACAACCCCCAACACTCTGGGGCCTCTCTCTTTTTTTAAAAAAATCTGGTTTTACTTTGAGAAAGGGATGAAAATGCTGTCCAACGTTATTTACCTAACGATGAAATAGAATGCTAGATTGTATTTTAATTTTGACATTTTAAACTCGCTTTCTGCTTTATTTGCGTTTCTGTTACTTAACTATAAACCGCCTTGTGTCATATTCGTTGGAGAAAGGCGGAATGTAAAGACGCAAGCGCCGGCGCACATGGACTCTCACAACCCGGTCAATTCCTTCAAGTAACTGCATTTCACATTCAGGGGAACCGTGAAAATGGGTTAGGTCTTAGGACAATTCAGGCCTCCGAGCCGGCCTTTTCGTGCCCTTTGCCTACCCAATCGCTCCTCAGAACCTCCTCGAACCCTTGCCCAGGGTGGCCATCCCAAAATAAGAAGGTAAGAAGAGCTCTTGCGGCCACAACCTTGATCCGCCTGTAATTGATGATGTTGCGGCTGATTTCCGTCCGATGCACGGATCCAGGGAAGGCTCCTTCCTGCCAGGTGCCCAGAAGATGCCCAGCGGGCGCCGCGAAGGGCGCCAGATAGGAAGAAGTGTGTGTGTGTGTGGCGGGGTGGTGGTGGTGGTGGGGGCCCCGAGAGGAATCGTGGCGTAAGGAAAAAAGACAGCCCCCTCCGCTCTCTCGAGGTCGCCGCTCGCCCCTCCAGCGCGAAATCTTTCCTTCCCCTCGGCTCTTGCTGATCTCAGGGGGCTTCGATTTATGCGTCCATCGATTCCCCCCCCCTTTGCAGGGACGTGCCGCCTCTCTCTCACACACAGAGCCCTCCCCCAGATCGCCACTGGCCACCACTGGCTGGAAAGCGGCGTGGTTCTTCTCCAGGGCGTTTTCCGTTGCGGGGGGGAAACCGAAGAGCCGCGGCAGGCGGCGGCGGCAGGGGGGGGGCGAATCGAGAGGTGTCCCCCCCCGCCGCCCCCAGCAAGCACGAGGTGCCTTCGCCGCAGTTGGCGGCAGAGGAGAGGAGCTCATCCCTCCCGCCCGCCCCCCACCCTCTCCGCGGACCCCGCCGCCCGTGTCCCTGCGGAGCCCGAAGCCGCCACGGCCGGTTCATGCCTGCCCCGTCTCATTTCGGAGGCATTTCTCCGCGGAGACCCTCGCCCCCGACCTCCCTCCCCGCACCGCCCCGACCTGCTACTGATCCATCCAGTCGAGGACGAGCGAGCCATTCTGGATCTTGCCACCCGCGCCGCGGCCCCTAGGCGGCGCTGTGCGGCAGAGCCGGGCCCGGGCGCGTGTAACCACTGGAGCGCTTGCCCCTTTTTCCCCACATGATCTCAGACGGAGCCAAAGGCAGCCGCTGCCTTCGCGAAGGACCGGCGCTCGCTGGCTCAGCAGCACCAGAGAAGCGGGCGGCGGCGGCGGCGGCGAGGGGCCATGACTTCGGCCGGCGCCTGGAAGCGCGGGTGCTCCCCCCGCACGTTTATTTAGCCCTCCCCCGTCCCCTCCAGTCCGCTTGCTTCGGGCTCGGCGCGGACATCGGGATTATGTTACCCTTGACTCGATCTGCAGGGAGCTGAGCCGGAGGAAGCCAGGGAAAGAAGAATGCGGGTCCATGTAATGGTATGCTGCCTTATTTTCTATACCGTGCATGGGCAAGTAGAATACTCTATCCCCGAAGAAACGGCGAGCGGCGCGCCTGTCGGGAACCTGGCGAAGGATCTGAGCCTCGATGCAGCTACCCTCCCCTCCCGGAAATCCCGCATGATCTCCGGCTCAAGCAAGCAATATTTTAGCCTCGATGCAAGCACCGGCGCTTTGTCTGTCCTCGAGCCCGTCGACCGGGAGCAGATCTGTGCGCTCAAACCCGCCTGCACGCTGAGTTACGAACTGGTGCTGGAAAACCCGCTGGAGCTGTACAAAATGCAGTTCAAGATCTTGGACGTGAACGACAACGCCCCCACCTTCCCGCTCCGGGAGTACCACTTGAACGTGGCCGAGTTCCTGGCCCCGGGGGCTCGCTTCACCCTGCCCAACGCCCAGGATCCCGACGAAGGCATCAACGGCGTCCAGAGCTACACGCTCGGCTCCAACCAGCATTTCCGCCTGGAGATGCAGACGCGCGGCGACGGCAGCCGCTACCCGGAGCTGGTGCTGGAAACGCCCTTGGACCGGGAGCAGCAAGCCACGCACCGGCTGGTCCTCACCGCCAGAGACGGAGGGAGCCCCCAGAGGTCCGGAGACGCCCAGGTCGTGGTCACTGTCCTGGACACCAACGACAACGCCCCCGCTTTTGAGCACTCCGTCTACCGGGCCAGCGTCTCGGAGAATTCCCCAGACGGCACCCTGGTCATCCGGGTGCACGCCACGGACTTAGATGAAGGTCAGAACGGCCAGGTCCGCTACGCCTTCAGCAACAGCACGCCCGCTCAGCTCCAGAAGATGTTCCGCATCGACCCCCAGACAGGGGAGGTCACGGTCAGCGGGGCTTTAAACGTCCAGAAGCCCCTGCTGGAGATGTTCGTGGAGGCGAGAGATAAGGGGGTCTTTGGGATGTCCAGCCTGGCCAAGTTGCTGGTGGAGGTCACGGATGTGAACAACAACGCCCCGGAGATCACGGTCACCTCTCTCTCCAGCCCCATCCCAGAGGATTCCTCCCTGGGCACGGTGATCGCCCTCTTGAGCATCACCGACGAAGACCCAGGCGAGAACGGGAAGGTCATTTGCCAGATCCCCACCAACATCCCCTTCCAGCTGAAGTCCTCCTTCGACAGCTACTACAGCTTGGTCACCAGCGGCCTTCTAGACCGGGAGCGGGTCAGCGAGTACAACATCACGGTCACCGCCTCTGACCTGGGCTCCCCTCCCATTGCCACTCAGAAGACACTGTGGGTCCAAATTGCCGATGTGAACGACAATCCCCCCCAGGTTCCTCAACCAGATGCGGGAAGTCTCTGTGACAGAGAACAACAGGCCTGGGGTGTCCCTTTTCCACGTGTCAGCCACCGACCCAGACCTGGCCGAAAACGGCCGGGTCTCTTATTTTCTCAGGGACATCGACATCCAAGGCAGCTCCTTGTCCAGCTATTTGGCCATTGACGCCAACAGCGGCGTTGTTTATGCAAAGGGCTCTTTTGACTTTGAGCAACTTCAGACCTTCCACTTCCAGGTGGAGGCCAAGGACAATGGCTCCCCACCCCTGGCTTCTGCTTTTATTGTCAGCATTACCATTCTAGATGAGAATGACAATGCACCCATCATTTTGTACCCAGGGGTGAGGAATGGCTCCATGGCCATCGAAATTGTGCCCCGCCTGGCGGATGCCGACTACCTCGTCACCAAGGTGGTGGCCCATGACCCCGACAGTGGGCAGAATGCTTGGCTTTCTTACCACCTCTTGCAGTCTTCCGACACCAGCCTGTTTCGGGTTTCGCCCAATGCTGGAGAGCTCAGGACTAGTCGCTCCATGAGGTCTAGCGACCCCATCAAGCATAAAGTGGTGGTCATGGTGAAGGACAGCGGGGAGCCCCCTCTCTCCTCCTCCGTGACGTTGGGCATCCTGCTGGCTGATTCTCTCCCTCAGGCACTCCCGGACTTTGACGACAGCTTGGAAGCACGTGGGCAGCAGCTGTCCAAGTTGAACTTCTACTTGATCATCGGTCTGGCCTGCCTTTCTGTTGTCTTCCTTGGGTTTCTCATCTTCCTGCTGGCCGTTCGGCTTTTTCACTGTAGGACTAGCCCTTCCCGTGGGTGCTGCTGCTGCCCCGCAGATGACTACGAGAAGTATCGCTACAATGTCCGCATGCTCCCGAGCTCCCATTTCACACCAGAGATGGTTGAGGTGGCAGGAATGGGGAAACTGACGCACACTTATCTGTACCGGGCGGCCTTGGGGGTTGGGCCTAGCAATAACAACTTGATGCCCAATGGAGATGCCGGGAACCTTTCCAAAGGGGCAGGATTGTTACAAGTGCCAGCATCTTGCATTCAAGTGCAGAAGGTGAAGAGTGACCACTTTAATGCCATTCTGGTGGTAAGCGGTTCTTTTTAAGCGGCATTTGTCTCGGTCATGAAAGGGAGATATATAGCAAAAATTTGTTATATGTCTGTATGCCCCAGTTATATAGCATTTGATTCAAAATAGGAGATTAAAGAAACGATTTAAAGAACAAAGGGATGGATAGATGTCTTGACACCCACCAGTTGGGTTAAGCATGTGTGTGTATGGAGGGGTCAATGACGATGGAAACAGTGGTGGTGAACCTTTGGCACCCCAGATGTTTTGGACCACAAATCCCACAGTCCTTTGTCATTGGCAGTCTAGCCTAGGAATTCTGGGAGTTGTGGTCCAAAACATCTGTGCCAAAGGTTCACCGCCACTGGAATAAAAGGATGAACAACAAATAGAACATATTTGCTTCTCATGTTTTTTTCTACCTCATAACGCTAGACTTCAGAGTTAACACTAGACCAGTGATGGCGAACCTTTTAGAGACCAAGTGCCCAAACTGCAATTCAAATCCCACTAATGTTTTTGCAAAGTCCCAATACAGTAATTGAACCTGTATACAGGTGGCTATGAAGGGACGATGTCGGGTGCCCACAGAAAGGGCTCCGAGTGCCACCTTTGGCACCTGTGCCATAGGTTAGCCAACACTGTAGTAGACTGTAGATGCAGGACTGACCAGAAAGGAAGAGCTTCATGTCACTCGTACTTAATTCATAGAATTATGTGGTTTTGGTCTGTGTCTCAGATGGTTTTATTAGAAAGGTGTTAGGTAAATCTATGGAGGATAGGCCTGTCAACAATTATTAACTTTAGCCGCTAAAGAGAAATGTGCAGGGGAGACATTCAGAGGAATGCCAGCTACTGGGTGTGGAAAATAATTGAGATGGCTGTTCCATTTGCATTTTGCAAGTCTTGGGTGTTTGACATTTATAACTAATCTATTACCAATATTTATTTGTTACATTTATATTTGCATTATCCTTTACTGAGTATAGAGCTCTCCTCCCCAGTTTATCCACGTAACACTCCTGTGAGGTAAATCCAGCTAAGAGAATGTGTGACTGACCAATGATCATGTTGTGGATTTCATGGCAGATATCTGAACAAAGTCTGCTCAGTTGTAATCCAACCAGTAGATCATATTGATTCCACATTATTGTAATCTTTCTTGGAAGTAAGTTGCTGGGCTTGATGTATCCTTGATAAGATCCAGCAGGGCTCTTCTCATGTTCCTTTAATTAGGTGAACTATAAGACCATCTCTTAGTTACAGGGAAATTGTTTTTGCCAATTAAAATAATTGGTTCACACATTTATTTTACTTTGAATTGTCACCATTATACTTGATTTCACCTCTTTTGTTTAAAAAGATAGATTTAAATCCTGTATCTTGTTTTATTTTAAATTAAAATTGTGATGTATTGTGCCATTTTATTAGCAGGTGTTATTTTCAAAAGACTTGTTATGTTCTGAAGAAATTTAGCAAAGGAGTGGATTTGAAATATTTTTTAATTTAATTGATTTTACTTAGTGGAATTGCTTCAGAATGTTTCAGAAAACCCTATTCAAAATTACTTTTGGTAACTGTGAACCACTACCTTCAAGAATAAAGTTGGGCCAGAGGTAGGTTGCAGGCCCCCCAATGGGACTCGGTCTTTGTGATTTCTGGAATGCATGTAAAGAATACCAGACTAGCTGAGTCTGATCCATAAAGTCTTGTATTCTTAACGTGCATTTTCTTTTGCCACAAATGTTAGATTTTGTGTGGGTAAGTTGATTGTAGACCTGTTATGCACAGTGGTGGACTACAGGAATTCCAGTGAGAAAAGAGTCCATGGAAAATGCAAGTCAACCACCCATTTCCTAGAAGTTCAGTAATATTTCTATCAATGATACTTTATAGGTGTTTCCTTGCATATGTCCACCAGGAGTATGATACAATGGGGATGTCTCTGCTCAAGTAGCTGAATTTAGGTATCAGCGCTTTTCTTTTTAGTGGCAACAGTTTGATATGACTTTTACTGCAGCTCCATGGCACAGTGGTTAAGTTCCTGTACTGCAGATAAAACTGTGCTCACTACCTGGGGTTCAATCCCAGGTGGTCAGCTCATAGTTGACTCAGCCTTCCATCCTTCTGAGGTGGGTAAAATTACCCAGGTTGCTGGGAGGCAATGTGTAGCCTGCATACTGTAATTAAAACTGTAAACCACCCAGAGACTACTTGAAGTGGTATGGGGCGGTCTATAAGCAGAACACTTTATTGTTCCATTCTAAGGAATCCTGGGATGTGTAGTTTAATGCAGTAGTTAGAATTCTGAGCTGAAGAGCTCTAGTGTAGTGTAGTGTAGTGTAGTGTAGTGTAGTGTAGTGTAGTGTACTGCACTGTACTGTACTGTACTGTACTGTAGAGGGTTACATTAAATTTGACTGGCAAAGAATTAAATACCTCACCTCACCAAATTCCTATAAGGGTCCCACTATAGTTTAAATTCTCTCAAATTACTGTTGTAGTTGGATTCCAACTATGGCACAGTGGATAGAGTGACAGACTCTGGAGAACAGGTTTGAATCCCACTATGATGCTGTAGTTCATGAAGAACAAGTGTCTCAGTGGCCATCATTATGGATGCCTAAGGACAACCTCCGGGTTGGAGAGAGAGGCAGGCTATCTCTCAATGCCTTTTGCAGGGAATCGTAAGCAGGTGAAGACATCTGCTTGGGAATACCCTGAAGCAAATGGTGAGCTACTGTGTGAGACAGAATGCTGGACTGGATGGGCTGTGGCCTGTTCCAGCAAGGCTGTTCTTATGTTCTTATGATGTTATATTAGACAGTTGCCTGGACATCAACAGCAGCTTCATTCCATCTGGGGTTTCTGAATGAAGGAACTGGTTTAGTCATCCATACACTAAGAGGTTCCCAGTTTGGTGTAATGGATAGCTTGATGGGCTAGGACTCTGGGGAGCAGGGTTTAAATTCCCATCCTGCCATAGAAAGCTCACTAGGGGAGTAGAACTGCTAAAACCACTCCTTACATGCCTCACATATCTTAAAACCCTATTAGGGTCACTATAGGTCAGTTCCTTCTTGATAGTACAGAACACACATACTATTGTATGCCATAGATCAGCGGTATCCAAACGACGGCCCTCCAGATGTTTTGGACCACAACTCCCAGAATTCCAAGCCTGTATTGCCAATGGCAAAAGACTGGGAGTGGTGGTCCAAAACATCTGGAAGGCCAAAGTTTAGACACCTCTGCCATAGATACACTCTGTTGCTATGATGAGCTTACTAATGCAGCGGTATAACAGCAAGAACTACAGTATTTTCCTGTCTGTAAGACTATATTTTTGTCTAAAATTATTAGACTAAAAATTGAGGGTTGTCTTATACACAGAAGTAAGCCAAGGAGGGAACCATGTGGTTGCAAAACTGTAATTTTGGGTTGGAAACGTGGGGACATCTTATACATAGAGGCATTTTATAGATGCAAAAATACAGTAGTTGCAGAAAGATACAGAATCCATTGAATCAAATGTATATTTTTTCAGGCCTAGGTATTTTTCTTATATAAACTTTTCTTGTATAGAGTACTCATTAAATAAAAACCATTGAATGATTATTAATTCGTTTAAAGGCTGGGGAGGTAAGATGGTTAAAAGGTGGGATGTCTTCGTAGTGTCAAATTTACACACTTTATTGCTTAAATGCTAGGTTTGGGTCAACTGAAGTGTAGAACAGACTGTGAGCAGATGTTCAGAACAGCAGCTTTGGCTGATGCTGATATTGCAGAATGAGTTCTGCTTCTCTCCCCCCCACCCACTTTCTCACCCCCACTAATGTATGGCTCTGCCTCTGGAACGAAAGCCACCAGCTGAAGCATGGGAGGGGGAGCCCACCACTTCTTTCCCCCCAATCACTTAACATAATTATCCGATTAAAACAAATTTGAGGAAGCGGTGACCTTCCAGATGTTACTGGGTTCAAGTTCCCCATCCATAAATGTCATCTTAAGGGGATGGAATTTGGAACATCATGCTCTGAAATCAGTGGGAAATACATTTATGCTTGGCTAGACTGTGCAATTGTTTACTGGCTAAGGGCAAAGCCATAAGTAATTTAAAAATGTGTGTGCAGCCCTCAAGCAGTAGCCTAAGGCTACATTCTCCCTCCTGCTTGGTCAAACCTAGATCAACTTCCCTCATATCCTATTGTCATCACAGAAACTCGCACCCCACCTTGGTGCCTCAACAGCACTGGTTGATGCTGACAGAGGCATGAAATGCTAGGGAACGGTGCAACATGATCACCTTATGGCTGGAATCCTGCTGCGGTAGATTGTAAAGTGTAAGCAGAGCCGGCGCTTCCATTAAGGCGAACTAGGCAGTTGGCTAGGGCGCCAAAATGGAGAGAGGGCGCTGGACAGCCTGCCGCCCCCCGCCGCTGGCCACCACCGCCACCCCCCCGCCCGCCAGCCGCCTGTCGCCGCCCGCCCATCGCTGCCCGCCACGCCCATCGCCACCCACCCTCCGCGCCCATTGCCGTCCTCTACCATCTGCCGCCCAGCCCCTGCCCCGCCCCCCGCCCACCACCGCCTGCCCCGCCCCATCCCCTGCCCCACCCGCCCACCATCTGTCCCACCCCCACCCCTCACCTAGGGCGCAAAAAAACCTAGCACCGGCCCTGAGTGTAAGGCTGGTGACGTCATCAGTGGTGGCAAATCTGTGGAAATAAAAATATTCTGGTCCCCTCTGAAGGCCCAGGAATTTCCATGAAATCCCTGCCATTGTGGGGAAACCATTAGGGGGCATGGGGACGGGAGGAATCTGCAGCCATGACTTTACCAATGGCAACCAAGTTTTGGGTATTGAAGACTGCTCCTCTTTCTTGAGGCCCTCAGTGGCTTCCCCAAAATGAAAGAGATTTGACGGGAGCTTGGGGACATTTGGGGGAGGGGGGGAGAAATGTTTCATTTCCAAAATTTGCCACAGCCGATGACATCATCTGCCTTATGTGGCATAACATGTAGCAGTAGGATTGCAGCCTACAAACCGGACCACATTTTGTCCAACTTGTAGCGTAGATTTTCATCAAGAGGCTGAGGAGTGGTTGCAGTCTTCTAATAGATTAAATAGACAGCCATATCTTCTGAGATGAATTATTGAGTACCTTCATCTACAAGCATTCATTGCAGTGAATATTGTGGGAAATAAATAAATAAGGAAACAGTACCGTGGTAGCAGTGATGGCACTTATGGAAGTAGAAAGGAAACATTAGCTTGGATCAATACAAAACTTATTCCATTTTTCGCTATGCGTCTCTGTGGACGTTCATCCACTACCGTTAGCTTTCTGTGCTGGAATTTACACTTACATTTCAGAGATGCAATTCAAGGTGGACTTGCTTTGGGGGGGAAACATTTTAACAGTGGGATGTCTAAGTGAATATTTAGATTAGTCTGCAAATATTTGTTCACCTTTGCTATACCATTATATCTTTTCATGGCTCTGTGAAGGATGGAACAGAATGCAGGTGGGATTAATTGAAAGAGTAAATGAAAGAAAATCCAGCAGTGGCTAAAATGTAGTTGGAACAGCTATGTCATGTGAATAGTGATAATGATATTTTATTTTATTTTATTTTATTTAAACCTTCCTCCTCCCCTCCCTTGTTTTGGGTTCTGAGGCTCCTTAGGGGGTTCACTTTTGCCCTGGGAAAGCCTTGGGAGACCTGGGACAATAGAGAGGGGGCCCATTACATTTGGGAAATCACCACCATCTTACTGACGGTAGTCTCGATTCAGTGGTGAGACCACTGGCAGCAATTTCTCTTGGAATTTGAAGGGGAGAGACAGGGAGTGTTATGTTAAATTAAAATAAATACTAATTGCAACAGGTCACGACAGCAGCAGCATTTGTGTGGCATAATTGTGCTAATTTGATTCTGGCCATTCTTTGATGTTAGTTAAAGGTGCTGAGATCTTGCGCATTTTAAGAATATCAGTTGGGTGAACGGCAGGAGCTTCCTTTCGCCTTGCCGAAACGGAATGTGTGATCTTGGAGTGTTTTGTCTCTGAAATCCAGGCCATGCCTCTAAAAATAGAACCGTAGACTACCAGGAGAGGGAGAGGGAGCTGAACTACATGTCATGGCATTTTCTTCATTTTGTGTCCTATGGAGTGGGAAAAAACAATGCAGAAAGCATGTCACATGCTCTGAGCTTAAAACAAACAAAAAAGCCCCTCGCCCCCAAATGCACACATTCTATGACAAGGAAACCAGAATTGTGTCCTGGATGAATTATGTAAATTGGTCATATCTGCACGGATTGGCTTATTTTGCATCAGATCCTTGTTTCTGGTGAGCATGAGGAGGGGAGGATTCTATGCAGAGCACCAAAAGCATCCACTCACCCACCGAACACCAATGTGTGGGCTTCCCTCTTCCCCTGGTTTCAAGGATTACAAGACCCCTGAACTTCTGAAGATGCCTAGTCTCGCGGGGATGATGCCTCTGTACTGAATTCGTCCCAGATGTTATTTTCTCATGGAGTACCCCTTCCACCTGTGATGTTTTAAAATGTCTTTTCCTCCAGATGAATGGACTGGGTGTAGAAAGGAAGGCCCGCATCTCAACAGCCCATCGCATATACATTCTCAGATATCTAATCTTTTCTGTGTAACCTCCACGATTAAGCCTGAATGACTCCTTTCAGGTTTTCTAGCACCTGACTCAGAAAATGTCCCACAGCTCTGTTGCTTTTTAGGAAATTCCAGAAGCTGCGGTTATATATGCCAGACAGAGGCAAGAGGTTATGATGGTGCTGCCAAGGGACATTTGGCTAAAAGGCAAAAATAACCACCCACCAATCCTTGCAGCAACTGTTTTGTCTAATCAGTGCTAACATGGGGGGAATCCTCCTCAGCATTGGGGAAAATATCTTTTCAGTGTAGCCTCTTTCTGCCATCTGTAGCTGTAGTTCCAGCTGCGAATATTCCTCCACGCTGGTATCTTCTTTGCTCTCTCTTGATCACCGTCCAGACCTCTTGCCTCGCATCCTTCTCCCAAGGTAACACACGGACTATTCTGGTGTTTGGTTCCTCCCGCTGCAATTTATAAGACAGCGATCTCCTCCCAAAACTTACCTTCGAATGGGAGTGAAAGCACTTTTGTCTGACAGAACAAAATATTGATGCACTCCCTATCAGCGTATTATAGACACAAGTCCAGGTGTTCCCAGGTTTCATTACTGCATGGATCATAAGTACTAATTTTTATTTTTTCACATTTTGGTGGTTATCGGGGGCAGGGGGCATCTTGCAAAACAAAATAAGACTTGATCTCCACATATAAGCAGGGTTGCTTGGTTTTGTGTAGATGGACACACTTTTCATTTAGTTTGTTGTCCAGTTGTAGGCTTTTTAAACTAATGACATGGCCAGAATGATTTGTGTGTAACAAGTCTCTGGTCACTTTGTATGCTTTCCTATCAGTGGTGTATTCTAGGAAATAGGCATCGTTTTCCTTGTCTGAGCATTTGGCAACTATTTACTCATTAGGGAAAAGATAAACCCCTCTACCTATGGGCACCACTGAGCAGATGGTAAACCTGCCTCTTGCCCCCAAGCAATCCTGAAGATTTGTGTGTGTGTGTGTGTGTGTGTGTGTGTGTGTGTGTGTGTGTGTGTGTGTGTGCGCGCGCGCGCATGTGGTGTTGTTACAGTCATGACCAACTCTTACCCCATGTCCATGGAGTTTTCTTGGCAGGAATGCTAGAGTGGTTTGCCAGTTCATACTCCAGGCGCCTACAGCACCTGGTATTCCCTAGTGGTCTCCCATCCAAGCACTAACCAGGGCCAACCCTGCTTAGCTTCCAAAATCAAGCCAGATCGGATGTGCTTAGGGCATCTAGGCTGTCCTGAAGGTTAGGGCTGTGCATTTAGAGCACCTGGATGCCAAGCTAGTGATCGGGACCTCGGTTCCCCCACTGTGCCTTTTAGGAGAAGAGCTAGTCTGTGTAGCTTTGACTGCCAAGTCCCACCTTTGAGTACACAATACTTAGACAACCTGGGAAGGGGTTGTCATAAGACAGAACTGGTAGTTAATTAATAAAATCATTTATCTAGGCATGTTTGCTTGTTTTTTAAAAAAATTATACTGGAATGTGAAGCTATCCTGGGAATTAGGAAGATAGATGTAATTTGGCACAGGACCCATGGCGTATTGCTGGAAAACAAGGATGTGTGTAGATGCATACACATTGCTGCCCTCCCACCTACACTGTTGCCAGGCAGTCCCCTGACTTTGCTCAATCCATTGCCTTGTTAGGGTTGAACACTTTACATGCCCTTTTTGAATTATTTTTCCCATCCTTTCCTCCCTTGTGTGCGTTGCCTTGTCTCCCTCTTGAACCTTTTCCCAGCGCCCATTACGTTTGCCCTTGCTTGTAGTTTTTGCCGTACAGTATTCCACTTTTGTATGGGCTTTATTCCAATCTTGCTTCCTGGTTTTCCATCTGAAATATTTCTCCACTAACAAAATAATCAAACTTGACAGTCAAGCACCACCTCTGTGTTTTAAAGCTGATACGCCAATGACATTGGTGGGGGACAAAGGCAATGAAACTTTCTGCAAACTCAGGAACAAAACCAATGTATTGGATTACTCTTGACTAATTTTTGAAAGGTGATGTTCAGAACCTAAAAACACTAGACTAGGGAGTTGATAAAAGGACAGCCAAAAGTTTAATTTCTTGACAATTAATTGGAATATTGCTTGATATGTGAATACATCCTGTGGCTTAGATCCAATTCTCAGTGGGTGCATTAGGCACCCTGGACAAGAACAGGCCATAGGGTGGAGAGGGTGTGGAATGTTGATTGTGTTTCACATTGCCCCCAAAGTATGAAAAACTATTCAAGAGATGCCCTTGTTCCCCTTAGTTGCATGCAAATCATGTATCCACCTGATTCAAACTTTATAAAACAAAACAGTAGGAAAAAACCAAAAACAATCTAGGAGTTAGAAAAGCTAGCACATAGATGACCTGGGACCATAAGCAAGGGGACAGACACCCAACATTTGGGGCCTGGCATACCCTTGTTCTGTCCAAGAGCTGTCCTCGTTTGCACAAAATAAAGGGGCCTTGTGTCTCCTCTTCTACCCCCCTTCCTAGTGATTTCTTCAGTGGTTTGTCAATGGTCTGCCAGTGGGCTAAAGCAGAGGTTTATGAAATTATGAGTCAGGTACACCATCTTTTTTCTGAGCATTAGATTGCATGGTTACCCACCAGAATTGACTTAGAGATGGGCTCCAGCATCCAAAAGAAGTACAATACTTCTGTACACAATGTGCAATTAACATACAGAATTCATCCCCGCAAGTTGTGATTGGGGTCCTTAGCATAAGAGGCTTGTAGAAATTGGGAAACTGATCTTTGTATGCTCTGTATTCAGAATGAGGCTATCTCTGCACACCTTTCAACCCAATTTGTATATTCCCACAGCAACCTGTTTGGCCACTGTGGAGGTACACTGTAGGATTGGATCCCCCTTTTAAGCATAACTTATATGAAAAAGCAATAAAATTAAATGATACTGTGGCAGAGGAGGATATGTGTCAGCCACTTTATTGTGTACAACTTTCCAAGGTCTATCGAGAAGTGTAGGATAGTTAGGTTGGTGGCCATTAGCCCTGCTAGATAGTGAACTGGTGAACAACAGCATTGTATGTGATAGAAGGAGGTGCCTTTTTGTTGGGTTTCATGGGCTTCTTAGAAACATCGGACTGTTCAGTGTGTTGAAAGAGAAAATTGAAATACCAGCAGAATCTTCTAAATATCTTCCCTGAAGGAAAACTCATTGGGTTCATTGGGGATTATCCCCAAGTAAATGATACAACATGGATTCCTCACTGAATGTTTGATCTAATCCACCAGAATTCTCTCTTACGCTCTAAAGCGCACAGTCTACGTTTGGTGTACATTAAGATACACCTTTTTGGTTCCACTGTAGCTTCCTCCTCCCGACCTTGGTGAGCTTCATTACTGTGGTTCAGCTTGTTCATCTAAAAGTTTGGGCAGATTTAAATAATTGATTAAACTCCCTGGTAATTTAGCCCGTTTATTGAGTAGGAGATACGGTTTCCCTACTTTTGCTAAAGTAAGAGAAAAGGCATTTTTTGTGTCCTTGTGTTTACCTTTCAAAGATGCTCTTGGCTGTTGTTTACATTTCCACACCCTTGCTTATTCACAGGGTTAGGGTCTTGATTTGGTTTCTCACCTATCCCTGCTTACAAATCCCTCTACACATTTCTTCTAAGATGGGCACATTCCCCCAACACTACTTTTGTGTGATACAGTAACCCAAAACACAATGATAGATGCTCAAGGTTACACGCTAAGTCATTAACAACTCACGTAATTTTTGTTGTATATGAATGTCCAGTGGGGTTTGCTTCCTTTGCTGGATCGCCAGAAGGATTAATATCTCCAGGGGAAGGAGCAGAACTGAGGGTTGGTCATTTGTTTTCCCCTTGGCTTGGTAAGCAGTTATTGTTTAGAATGCCACTCACCTTAGCAGCCTGTTCTCATAAAGTCATAAGGTGGCGCTCACATAAGCATGGTGGTGCAGGAACTAACATCCAGAGAAAGAGACAGAGTAGAAAAGTGAATGTGAAAGAAAAAAGATCCATGAACTAAGGAAAATTGCAAGCAGAAAGGGCATTCATAGGAACATCAGTAGCCCAAGAGCTGCAGCCTTTTCTGCTGCATAAAACAAGGGCACGTACAGTACATATCAGAAATTCAGTAGTACATACAATCAACAGTATTTTGCAGCATACTCCACTGCACTAATTTTGAAGATATACTGTATCATCCTTGTAGTTCAAGGGTGACACCAAAACATGGCAAAACCTAGGCCCTGAATACAGGGCCGGCGCGTCCATTAAGGCGAACTAGGCAGTTGCCTAGGGCGCCAAAATGGAGAGGGGGCGCTGGCCAGCCTGCTGCCCCCCCCGCCGCCCCCGCCGCTGGCTGCCGCTGGCCGCTGCCGCCCGCACCCATCGCCACCCCCCATGCCCGTCGCCGTTCCCCGCCATCTGCCGCCCCGCCCCCCGCCCCACCCCCACCCCCGCCGCTGCCTCCCCCTCACCTAGGGCACACAAAAAAACAGCGCCAGCCCTGCCTGAATACCCCCAGAATACAGTACTTCTGGGTACTTTATACTTGGAAAATCCTAAAAGAGGGTCCCTGCAAGCTGCCATTGATGTGATGGAGCATTGTTATTATTGTGCTGGAATAGCAGATGTTGTTAAGCCCCACCAGCTCTTTGGACACTCCTGGACAGTCTTTCGTATTTCCAGCATGCACTAAGAATCGGGGGCAAGGGGCAGGTCCACTGCAGTCCGGCCGAGAAAACAGGGTTTGCAGTCCACATCCAAACTGAACCTATTGTTGAAGGTAATAGTCCTTATACACATTAGAGCAGTGAACTCTGGGCTCTGCTTGGACAAATCCCCCACATCAACTGAAGTACTTTAATTTTGTCCTCAGGTTAAGAATACAATTTGATTTATAGGCAGCGGTGGGAGTAGAAACCATCCCTGGTTGCATGTCTGCTGTGGAAATGCAGGGCAGCAGAGACAAGAGATGCAAGGTCAAAACGTTCACCCAGGATTGCTCTGTCTACTTTTATGATGATGCCTGTAATCTAATCCACTGTAGGATTTTCTTTTTCTTTTTGATATCCCTGCTCACTGATGAGAAAGATCTCATCTTCCACAGTAGCAATACTGTGAGTGCTAAAATTTTGTACCAAAAATTTCAGAGCAAGTAACCCCACCCTCCATTCCAAGTAATATGCACTAATAACAGAGAGCTGTCACATAGCTTTGAAGATTTCTGTACGAAAAGGCCTTAAATTTTATCCCTGGGAGAAATAAATTTGCTTCTCCATGGAAACAGCTGAAAAGCCTAGTTTCATTTTGGCTCAAAGAAGGCCAACGGGAGGATGATTGGCAGATGGGCTCACGACCTATATTTCTCTGGCTATACTCGTCTGGAAGTAGAGAGTGTTATGTGTTTTTAAAAATATATATATGTAAAGTAAGCAGAGTAGCAGAACGAGGAGGCAAAGTATTGATTGGCAGTACAATTAAGCATTTAATGATGGTGCCCTTGAGGAGGATTCTTGATAGCCTGTAATGGACAGGGCCAGAGGCTACTGTCCAACATCAGCTGCTGGCCTAGCACTGAGCAGTTGTCTGGCTAGTGTCCCAGGCCAGCTATCCTGAAATGTGAAGCCAACAACACACAGTAGCTTTATTGGTCATTGCAGCAGTAGTCCCGGGTCAACATTGGGAATGGAATCCCATGCATGGAGAGACCCAGGGCCTTTTCAGACGACCCCTAAACTCCGCGGCAAATGGCTCCCAGCTCCGGAGCTTAAAATTGTTTCCCCACCAGCTCCAGAGTTTACAGATAATTAAGTGCAACCACGCCCACCTAAGCGCATCCCAGCGCACTTCTCAGGTACCTGCTCAAATTCCTGATGCGAATATAACGTAGTGACTGCCCGGCTCTCCTTGCTTCTGTTTGTTCTTTTTTTGCCCCCCCCCCCCGCCCCTTTAAGAGATCTGAATGCAGTGCCGGGATGGCAGAAGGGAGGTGAGCGGCATTCTTTTCTTCCTTTTTTTCTCCCTCCCCTCATGCAGCCAGCAGCCAGGAGTGTGGAGGGGGTGGGAATGCAGGAACAGCGACAAACCCCTGAGATCTCTGGTCCGAATTTAAGTGGCCAGCAGATCTTAGGGGTCGTGTGAAAAGGCTCCCAGAGGCCCCTCAGTATGACCCACTGACCTTTTCACCAGCCATTCGGGGTTGCACCAAGAGCAGCAGTTCTCTAGAGTCTACATGGGTGTTTGGCACTCAACAACTCCCTTCCACCTGATACCAGGCCATACCAATGAGCCCCTGAGCTGGGCCAGACCACAGCCCTGCTCCAGATTCCTGCACGGGGATCCTTTCACAACATGGCTGAGCAGGCGCCTGCTTGTTGCTGCCTTCAATATAATCCGTATCCAACCCCAGCACTCCCAGCCAGAAGAGCAGGGCATCACTTGAGTCCTGTCTTCTGTCCTCCAATATGCCTGCCCACAGTGGATTTCAGGTTTTCCTACTGGCCAGGGAAAGGCTGTCAGGGGGAAATCCTTCCCTGCTGACCTGTAGGAAGTTGGTTGGGTGGTCAGGGGTCTCCTTGCATCCTCCTGGCCTCCCATGTGCTCTGGATGCAGCTCAGGTCCCTTCTTGCTGTGTCGCCATCCTGGGGCTCCCACTCTGGCAACAGTTGGGGTGCTTCAAGTAAGTGTGGCTCCCCATTTTCAGTGCAGGTTGTATCATGAAACTAAGAGGTGGGAAACAATGCATATCGTTTGATTAACCTGCTTCCCTCCATGTACCTTGATATGCATCAGTGTGATCCTTAATGCTTCCAAGGCACTAGTACTTAGTAGGTGTCTCTTGATGAGGATGCATGGATTGTTTTCCACTCTGCTCTACTTGCATTATGCATAATGTTTTCATGGGAGAGATTCCTTTAAAATGTAGAAGGGAATGGGATGGAAACCATTCACAATGATGAAACTCCTTAAGAAAACTAGGACTCAACAAGGGATGAAGACATTTTGATGCCTGAGCAGAAAATCGGACTGTTATAGCACTGAATGAGGCCAATGACTTTTTCCTTTCCTTTTAACATTGCCACCTAAGAATATTGTCAAGGGATGTGATCTTGAAAAGGCAGTAACCAAGGCCAGTTGATTTCAGCACAATTGGATTGAAAACCTTCCAGATTATTTTAGTATGATGTGAGTGAATCACAGTGCAGATTAATGCATCCAAGACACAGGTTTACCACCTTGCTGAGAAATAAAACTGCATCTGCAAGGATGTATGTTATTTTAGGCATTATTTAGGTATTTTAGAGGGACAGAAAAGAATAGTCACCAAGAGGTACTTCATCTGAACAGCTTTGCTGCTACCAAAACAGGGTGACAACCATATTAGAATGTTCACCTAAAAATGAAAATAACCTTTTTGAACCTGGTCCTGCGTATTCTGTAGGACAGTCAATGTCTGTTTAACTCGGAACTGTGGAGCTCACTAGCAGAAAGCTAAATAAGTGAAACACCCTTCAGTCAGTGTTCAGGGCTGTTGCAGACGGCTTTCAGCTGATCTGAAGATAGGAAACAACTTCCCAGTAGGGTGGCTGAGAATCCAGACATGTTCACCATATTTTATAACATTTGCTCCCGTGCCTCAGTAAGGCTCAAAACACAATGAGGCAAATCAACAGACAGGTTGCAATAGCCTGTAACATACAGATATTATAGCTCATAGAACAGACACTTGGCTATGTCATCTTTACCATGACCACCAAATGTTAGCCCCCCAGCTTCCCCAAATCGAAATAAATGTAATTTTAACTTGACAAACGCTCAGGTTCCCTCTGGGCTATGTTATCAAAGAAACAGACTTCCAAAAATTCTGGGACAGCTATTTTGTTTTTGTTCAGGACGTGGGCCATTGCGACTGCTCTGATAAATCTGGGAGCACTCTGTAGCTATGGCCTTATGTGACCTAGGAGGGGGCAAGGCTTGAAGATCCCTCCTAACGAGTGTTGTTATCTCCTCTGCCAGCTGTCATTACCAT
The DNA here is from genome assembly GCA_037367245.1 of Phrynocephalus guinanensis. Taxonomy (NCBI): domain Eukaryota; kingdom Metazoa; phylum Chordata; class Lepidosauria; order Squamata; family Agamidae; genus Phrynocephalus; species Phrynocephalus guinanensis. Next base: position 117,001,036 of record CM074739.1, read on the forward strand.
GCCTTGTCTACGATCAACTCCAATTAGTTTGTCCACATTTTTGTCCCGCGCACAGTCAGAATATGTGTCAGGAGCATTAGATGAGCTGAGCATGATAGGGGGTTGTATTTGAGAGAGAGAGAGAGAGAGAGAGAGAGAGAGAGAGAGAGAGAGAGAGAGAGAGAGAGAGAGAGAGAGAGAGAGAGAGAGAGAGATGAAATAATGAAAGCACTAGCATTTAATTCTCACTCAAAAGGGTCAATATAGTAGTATATGTGAGCTGACCTTTTCAGATTGCTGTTTGGGGGCTTAATTGAGGGGATGCGCCTCCCTTCTAAAGATCGATCTGCATGAAACACTAAAGGCTAGAGGCAAAGACCTCTTCTGACATGCTTGTTTTTGGTGGGTGAGCAGAGGAGCTATTATTGTTACTTGGAGGAAGACCTAGTCGTGTGTACTCAGGAGATGAATGCAGAAGAACACAGGTAACAGTATAGTTTTTCCACCTCAGTGACATTTAAACCTTGATGACAGTAGTTTAAATTCTATTGCCCTCTTATCGTGTTCTTAATCTATAGTGGCACCTAAGCTAAGTCCAAAATCCTCATTTTTATAAACAATGCTTAAATTAACTGTAACCTAAATTCAAATGGCTTACAGGGCAAAATCCCAGTGGCATAAATTTACCCCAGCATAACCTGGCTCAGGTGCTGGAATTTTTTTAAAATTTAGAATAATAGAATACAGTGGACCCTTGTATAACAAATGGTTTGTTTAACATAAAATCTGTACAACACAAAAAATTCTGGAGATAGGGGAAATTTGCTTAACAGAATTACCTATGGGGTGAATCCATACAACATAAAAATGGTCGGAATTAGGGATTACTCTGTTTTCAATACATTCCTATGGGAAATTTGTATAAAGTAAAATTTGCTTAACAGAATTTCATTTGGAACGCAGTAATTCCTTTATACAAGGTATCACTGTACTCCTTAGGACAAAAGGAGACTCTAGGAAGATTCAGAGCCTGAAAGGGATGTGGGTGGATGGGGTGGAATAGGAATCTTTCCGTTAGTTTAAATTAAGATTTTCCAGCATCTGAGCCGGGCTACACTGGTGTACATTTTTGCCAACAAGGTTCTGTCCATTGCATATTAGCAGACAGGCCTTCATCCAGGTTGTCTGGTGCATTTGTGTCTGTATGTGTGCACTGAGACATGCACAAATACAAACGTAACACACTTACAAGCACTGGACGACTGTAATTTACATCACCAGTGCAATGAGATTTGAACTGAAACATGGCACAGGGAACAGATAAGAACAAATGATCAGTGTAAAGAAGAACCACCTGTGCAATAAACTGATGTGCCGAAATCTTCAAGCAAGGAAGTAATGAGTGTAAACAATCCAGTCCAGCATAAAAGGGGATTGGAGCACGAAACAAAATGTCTGATGCAGAACAAAGAATACAAACCAGCTCAAGAGAGAAGCTTAGACTTATATTTAGAAAGGGGGAGAACCAGAAGCTTTATGAGGAGATTATCAGCAGTGAAATTCCATACAGTTTAAGGCAAGCCCCTGGTGTTTACTATTTTATGAGCCCTGTTTTAGTCCAGAAGTTTATGTTTTTATTTATTTAGGCACTATTTAATGAACATCTTACAAGGTGCCATGCCAAAACAAGAAATGAAAAAAACCTCCTGACAATAAATAATATTTGATGCTGACTAGAATGAAATTTTCTGGGTCATTTTGGATTTCACAGGGAGAAAATATAAACCTAGTTCTGATTTTCCCCTCATAGACGATAAACCTTAACTGCATAACTTCTATGTGAAAATGGAGTCTGATATTGCTGAATGTTCCTTAGCAGAAAACAACAACAAATACCTGCATGTAGAAAAGAAAATGCCAAAGAAAAGCTAGTTTCATCTCCTCAATGCACTCGTTTTCTATGTGAAAATTTAAATGCATTTAATCTTCAGTCCTAACACTTACCCTAAACTTCAGTCGGAAAGATTCCATCCTGGACACTGTGGCTTACCAGTCTTGTGAAAACTGCATCAAAAAAGGGACACTACAAAAGCACACAACTTCTCCTTGCATAGTAACCCTGTGAAAGTTTAACACCCACAATATGTAAAGGTTGGTCTTCATTTCCTACATGATAGATGTAGAAGGTTCAGAAAATGGCCAGAAGTGAGTGGGTCTCATAGCTGAGCCGTGTGACAAATGTGGCATAAGTTCCAAGTTTTGAATGGTAATTGCTTTCCTCTTTGTGTTATTTTTCTTCTGTTGAATCTGTTAGCCACTGCTCAGGGGCAGCCATTAAATCAATGGGACCTACGTAAATGTTGACTTTATAGGTCACACTCATTTACTGAGTCTAATCTACTTGGGACTAACTATCAAATTTAGCTCCACCTTTAAATTCATTATGACTGAAATGCCACAACTCCCAGTTTTATATAGCTTTTGGTTTTTTAATCATTGGGATATAATTTCAAAGTAAACAAAATGTATGGGCCAGTAAAACTTTTGGTTCAGGAAGTCAAAGATATCCCATCAGCTTTAAATTGTAACCTGCCAGATTTGGGGGACTACTTCTCTTTTTTGCACCCCCAATCAGATATAAAACCGTAGATGAATTTGTCTTCACACCCTGCCCACCTCCTCCTCCTCCTCCTCCTCCTCCTCCTCCTCTTCATCATCATCATCATCATCATCATCATCACTTGGGACCTTTTCCAAGGAGAAAAGCAAGGTAAACATATTCAAAACAAACAAACAAACAAAAATAGATGATTTGCTGATTGTCATTTTGGCTTGATTTTTATTGACTGTGAACCACACAGAATAATGCCTTGCACTAGTGGGGCCATATTTAAAAACAACAACAACCATTAAATAAATAAATTAGTTTGGCCAGGCAACTGTGGGCCACCATACACAAATAGAAAGTTGTATGTAGTTATCTGCTGGTCCCAGGTTGGGCTGTCTCATTACAACCCACAAAGCTGGCAGCGTAACATCGAGCTACAGTCATAGTTGCACCAGTGTACAAATACAGTTCTTGGCACAGAAAACCGTTGACAAGCAGCAGGACGTCCAAAAGCTGAGCTGTCATGTCTTGAAGAGTTAGAGAAAGGAAAAGCAGGGGGAGGTGGATTTCAGACTGTAAAGGTACTGTGAAGTAAAGCCATGGGGAATTTACCCTGCATGGAAATCAACATGAACAGCACCATCCAGATCTCTTTTGTGGATACCAAGAACCTTCAGAGAGGTTTTACAGGGTCGTTGCCATAGCTGAGGGACTTGCCTCCTTGGCAAGCCTGAGTAGTACTGGATAGGTACGACTTTTGCATTGGAGTGAGGCCTGCATCCAGGCATCTGACAGTGGGTGCTGAGGTTTATTTTTAAAAATCTAGCATTTTTCTTATTCATCAAGGAGCCTTGTGGATCGGGCATCTCTTTTAAAAGATTAGCCCATGGCCCTACGCCCTCCTTGGCCCCATTTCAAGTTGGTTAGCAACAGGGAGAGATGGCGTTTGGGGAAAGCAGTGTCTGCGGGCCATGGTTCACGTTCTTCTGGCACTTGGCTCGCTGGCTGGGTGGAAGCGGAGGGGCCAGAAACTTTGTGAGGGATGTAGAACCCCCAGTCCTTCTCTTCCTCGTCTGCCGAAATGTCAGGCGCCGGCCTTTGTCGTTCAAAGCTTTCTCTCCCCGAGCTGGCAAGGCCTTTCTCCTGAGACCGGCGTTGGACCTCCATTACTGCAGGCGCACCGGCTCCTCTGGCGGTGCAGAAGGGGCAGCTGCAGATGTTTCAGCGGGAGGGGAGCGCGTCCAGGCTGGGTCCTGTCCAGCCTTTCCTGCGGAGAGCTGGCTGGGTGGCTAGGTGAGGGGCTGGGCCGGGCGGTCTCCCGATCCCCCCCCTTACCCACGACCCTTCCCCGCCTCCTGGCCGCGCTGCCTGCCTGCCTGCCTGCCTGCCTGCCTGCCTTCTTGGCTGCCCGCCCGCCTCCTCTCGAGGTCGCTGTCCGCGGCTGTGGTGCTGAAACGGAGCCAGTCCCCAGCCTGGCGCGCCCCTCCCAGCCTGCGCACGCCCGGCAGAGGCGGCCGCGTCAGCCCCGCAGGAAGGAAGAGGAGGCGGAGAGCAGCCGCGGGGGCCTCCTCTCCCTCCCCCCCCCCAGAGAAGGAAAAGGAGAGGTCGCCGCCGCCGCCAACGCCGCGGGGCCAGACCTGGCGACGGGGCGACATGAGGAGGAGCGCAGGAACCGCGGCGGCAGTGGCGGCGCCCGAGACCGGCGGGGCCGCCCGGTAACCCGTTGCCTGAGCCTCCCCGCTGCTGGTGGCGCTGGGAGCCCGAGAGGGTGCTCGTCGCCGGAGGGGGGCGGCAGCTCCGGGGGTCTCTCTTTCCCCGCTTGCCATGAGCCAGCCCGCTGCCTGGAAGCGCCGCGGGGCAGAGGCTCTGGGCTTCTTCCTGGTGCTGCTGCTGTTGCTGCCGCCGCCGCCGCTGCTCGTCGGGCTGCTGCTGCTGCTGAGCGCGGGCCCCGTGAGCGGGCAGCTGCGCTACGCGGTGCAGGAGGAGCTGCCGCGAGGCGCCGTGGTGGGCGCCGTGGCCGACGATCTGGCCCTGGATCCCCGGCGCCTGGAGGCGAGGGGGGCCCGGCTGACTTCGGGCAGCGGCCGGGCGTACCTATCCCTGGAGGCGTCCCGCGGGCTGCTGCTGGTGAAGGAGCGCGTGGACCGAGAGGCGCTGTGTGAAGGGAGCCCCTCGTGCTTCCTCAGCTTGGAGCTGGTGATCGAGCAGCCCGTCGAGGTGCACGACGTGGAGGTGGAGGTGCTGGACATCAACGACAACGCGCCCCGTTTCCTCCAGACCGAGTATCGGCTGGAGATCAGCGAATCTGCCCTGCCCGGCTCCCGCTTCCCCATCGAAGGCGCCGAGGACCCCGACGTGGGCTCGAACTCCTTGCGGAGCTACCGCCTCAGCCCCAGCGAGCACTTTGGGCTGGACCTCCAGGATTTCGAGCGGGGCAGCAAACTTCTGGAGCTGGTGTTGCTCCAGCCTCTGGACCGCGAGCACTGTGCCGACCAGCAGCTAGTGCTCACCGCCCTCGATGGGGGCCACCCTCCCAAGTCTGCCACTGCCCACATTTCCGTGCAGGTCCTGGACACCAATGACAATCCCCCTGAGTTTGACCGCAGCACCTATGCGGCCACCCTGGTGGAAAATGCTGCCCCAGGCACCCTGGTGGTGAAACTCAACGCCTCCGATCCCGACGAGGGCTCCAATGGGGACCTGCTCTATTCTTTCAGCAGCTACACTCCCCAGAAGGTCCGCCAGCTCTTTAGTGTGGACCCGGCATCTGGAGAGGTGAGAGTCAACGGCACCTTGGACTACGAGGAAGCCTCCACCTATGAGATCTTTGTGCAAGCCACTGATCAGGGGGCTGTTCCCATGGCCGGGCACTGCAAGGTGCTAGTCAACATCCTGGATGCCAACGATCATGCTCCCGAGGTGGTGCTGACTACCCTCTACAGCCCGGTCCCGGAGGACGCCCAGCCTGACACTGTGGTGGCCTTGATGAGCGTCACGGACCGAGACTCTGGCCCCAACAGGCAAGTCAGCTTGAGCATCCCTGCCAACCTCCCTTTCAAACTTAATTCCTTCAAGAACTCTTACACCCTGGTAACTCAGGGGCTCCTGGACCGTGAAAGGACTTCAAGCTACAATGTTACCGTCACCGCTACAGATGCTGGGATCCCACCCTTGTCCTCCCACAAAGTCATCCAGGTGGACATCTCTGATATCAATGACAGCCCGCCACAGTTTGAAGAGTCTACTTACTCTGTTTACATCCCGGAGAACAATGATCTGGGGGCTTCTCTCTGCACCGCTAGGGCCATTGATCTGGATGCTGATGAAAATGCTGACCTTTCCTACTCCCTGCTGAATGGAGAGATCCAAGGGCTACCGGTGGCTTCCTATGTCTCCATTAAGTCTGACACCGGCAGCCTTTATGCCGTCCGCTCCTTTGACTATGAAAAGCTGAGGGAGTTTCGAGTTGTTGTGCAAGCCCAAGATGCCGGGATGCCCCCTCTCAGCAGCACCGTCTCCATGCATATCTACGTGGTGGATCAGAATGACCACGCCCCTCAGATTCTGTACCCTACCGCCATCAATAGCTCAGAAGCAATGGAGATGATCCCCCGCTCAGCGGGTGCAGGATACTTGGTCACCAAAGTCATCGCCGTTGACGCAGACTCGGGGCAAAATGCATGGCTGTTCTTCCACCTGGCCCAGACCTCAGTTCCAGACCTTTTCAGGGTAGAGGTGCACAGCGGAGAAGTTAGGACGACTCGGAAACTGGGGGAGGGTGTTATGCCAACCCTTGCCCTGACTGTCGTGGTGAGAGACAACGGAGAGCCACCCCGGTCTTCCTCTGTGTCTATCAACGTTGTGGTGGTGGACAGGGTGTCCAGAACTGTTCCCGACACCCGTAGGCACGTAAAGAATTCCCGAAATTACTCAGAAATAACCCTGTACCTCATTGTTGCTCTCACCTCGGTCTCGTTTGTCTTTCTCTTGACAGTCATTGTCCTTGCTGTGATCAGGTGCCACAAATACAGCATGCACCGCCATTTCTGGTGTGGGGGATTCTGCGGAACCCCCAGAGAAAGATGCCCGGCTGACATGTACAAGCAGGCAAGCCACACTCTTGATGATGCCAGAAGGTCATCTGGCTTAAAAGTTCAGCCCCATTTACTTGAAGTCCGGGGCAATGGAACTCTCTCCAAGACTTACTGCTATAAAGCCTGTCTGACAGCTGGCTCCGGAAGTGACACTTTCATGTTCTACAACACTGGGGGTCCGGCAGGAATCCATCACCCGGCTGTGATGACCGAGAGACATCTGACAGGACAGAGTGGGCAGAGCTCACAAAATCTGATCATTCTGAAGAGTGAGCCCATTACGCCCAATGAGGTGAGAACAGATTGCCTAAATGACCCAAAGCACAATCAAAATGGAACCACTTGCCTTTGAACATGTCCATGGAGATTCTCAGTTGTCCAGGTGAGGTTGTCCGGGTGTTGAGTCATGGCAATTGGACCTCTTTCTTTGATCCTGCAAAAAAGAAGTCCTGTTGCCATGACTCAACCCTGGACTTGCCTTTGAAATATAAATGACACAGAGAAGAATGGGGAAGCTAGTGTGTTACAACTGAGAGAGAATACTGAGGTGCGTATATTCTTTTTATTATTTTCCTAGGCAAAATCTGTGTTTTTAATTCCTCCGAATAGGCAAACTCATTCATATTACTATTTGGCAGCACATCCTAAGATTTTTAATTCAACTTAATCTATCACCTTTCTAGAGGATTGCATGGTAATAGAAAACACTGACATAAAGAATCATTGCATAAAGAAGGGGGGGAGTTAAAACGCCACTGAAAATGCTTCACAATACAGTGTATGTATGCTTGCTTGGGTGAACTTTTCATTGAGGGTTATTCTCTGTGCAGGCAACTGTGCACAGGATTACAGCTTAAGCCACTAAATAATTCACTCCTAAATGGTGTTTTCTAGATCCCTAGTAAGATATATTTAGCTTTTATAGTCATGCACTCTCCAGATGCCCGAGAACACAGGAGAGGTATTTAAGATATTGTTTTTACTTAACAGATAGGATTCCCTCTTTCTTTCCACCCCTCCTCTCCTGCTTCACGTCTTGCTTTGTAAGTCTAGTGATATTTTGGTATGGTGACCCAGTTTACCAGATAACTCTGGCTCTCGTAGTAGAGTAGCCTGTATCCTGCTAGGGCACACGTGAAAACTGTTTAGTACTGTTCGCCTGTTGATTCTTTGATCATGTCCTCTTCCACTGATGCGCTGATGACTTTCATTTCCACTAAAACATTCTGCAGAGTAGTTTGTAAATATGCCTGCATCATGTTTCCATTTTATGCTGTCTGGAACATAGAATTACTAAGCTCCCTCTTTTTCTAGGTGTCTTACACTTTTCCCTCTGAAAAGTGATATTTCTTGCTTGTTATTGTTGAGATGAATAAATAACTAGAATGAAAATTAGCACTTTGGGGCTACAGTGCCATATTCATTCATCAGGAAGTGCGATTGACTTCAGGCTTCTTGATAGTTCTTTATCTTTGAGTCCGATATTTCTAAGTAGACACATACGATTGTGTTGTGCCATCAGTTAAATTCATTGTTTCCAAACAGACATTAATAAGAGAAAAAGAAAAGTCTAGTTTTCATCATTTTAGTAAAATAAAATAGAAAGAGCTCAACCTTTGTTGGAAAAAATACATGACCAACCTTTGCCGAAAATAAAAATTAATGCCATCAAGAACTGTACAGCCAGTTTTTAAGGCTCACAAAGCAATATAAATACCCAAACCCATTCTCACTGACACTCGGAGATGCAATTATTTTAGTGTATTTCTCCTTGCCAGATATAGTTCCATCTTTAAGAAATTTCTGTTACATATTTTGGAATATGCCCTATATTATAAATCAGCATTATGCATGCTGACAAACAGCAAGGATTATGCCACAGACAGTTTAAAATGGATGGCTTGATGGATAGCCTACCAAAACTGTAACACTAGTTTGCTGACTCCCCTGTTTCTAATATGAATCAACAGGCTTAAGTCATGTTCAAATTATGAACATATATGAAAAGCTTGTGAAACAGTATTCTGGCACAGAATTAAACAGTTTCCTGAAAGTAGGGGTCATTTAGATGACATATTTGTAATTCGTTGTCTGAATTATAGACTCTTTAAATTTTGGGGAAAAATAAGGGGGTGGGACTGGCTCTCTGGGTCCAGTTATGATGATGGGTGATGGGAGAGCCTTTTCCTTCTGCCCCATTTTCCTGACAGAAATGCCTCCACTTGCTATTTGCAATATCAAGAATGATATAAGGTGCCATCCTTCTATTATGGACCTAATCCAGATTGGCCCCTTAGCAGCTGCAATTTTCTAGAGCTAAGGAAATTGTGGATCAGACCATAGGTGGTCATCAACCTGTCTAGTCAGCTGCTCCATTCCATGTCTGCAGTTGCTGCGTGGATGGAAGATAGCAGTTGTTCTGGGTATTACAGGATTGAAGTGAATCTGGAGCACTGAAAAACAGAAAGCAAACCAGAATGCTTTTAGGAGGATTAGATTTTGCAGAAGTACAAGGAATATTTCAGGAAAAAAATCCTAAGAGAAACCTCTCGCTGTCTCATTGCAGCAGTTTGTAAAATGATCTCTGGACCCACATGGCAACCAAGTAGTATTTCCATCAGCATCTTGTTAACGTAACCCCACCATTGCATGGCTGAATGAACATGCTAACCATTTTTACCAAAAGAGCTGCTGCATATTGGCTTTTTGTTTGTTTGTTTTGTCCATGATGGAAGGCATACAGCATTGGCTTTAGAATGCACTGCTCATTTCTTCAGTAGGCATTATAAATACTGCACAGTGATGCTTGCTACGGTCAAATAATTTCCATATTCTCCAGTGTCTAGACATTCATCTGTATGGCATGCTAACAAGAACTTGTGCCTTGGCTTATATGTTTGTGTACTCTTTAGATCAAAGGAATATTTGGGAGGCTAACTGGTAGAAATGAATCTACCAGCCTGCCCTTCACTTGCTATCCATGCACACAGCAGGATCCTATGGAATGACAGATCTAAGCTATGATGTTATATTAGATAGCTGCCTGTACCTTGGCAGCAGCATCCTTCCATGTGGGGTTCCTGAATGAAGGAACTGGTTTAGTCATCTGTACACTAAGAGACTACAGACTAGGACTCTGGAGAGCTGGGTTCGAATTGGCTGGGTTCCAAAGCCATGGAAATGCACTGAGGGAGTGGAACTGGCTAAACCACTTCTTAAACATTTCGTTTAACTTTGAAAGCTCCATAAGGAAAGCACAGACATAACACACATATATACATACACGCACTAAGATAACATACTAATGTTACTAATATTTTTTTATTGCTGCATGTCTTTTCCAAGAACAAATTATTCTTTTTAGAGTGAAACACATTGGTTTCATAGTATGAAACAGGCTTCCTGGGTCTTGCATCGTTTAAGAAGACAAGTAGACTATTTATACTTCATTTAAAAAGGAGCAGTTGTGTTTGTTTTATTCAGTTTAAGGGATTTTTCTTTGCGTCTGTGGGTTTGGGGACAGTTTTCCTATTCCGCATTGCGCAGTTCTTTCACATGGGAAGCCAGGACCACCCGTGTGTCTCAGCTCACTTCCAGGTGTGCCTTTGTGGCAGTCAACTGCTGCACCCAGCTGGAGGAAGGAAGGAATGGAAGGGACATTCAGTATCAGGATGGGGTGGGGTGGCTTAAATGTCGGATGTGAAAGAAAGGGAGAAGAAATGTCTTTAGATGAGTAAGAATGCTTTGAGAGGCATGGGCATGCAGGAGGAAAAAATATACAATAAAACCAGAACTTGGAACCTGTGGATCAGCAGGTATTGCTTGAGCTGCGAGGCTGAGTCATGGCACATTAATATGGCTATGTACACATCACAGGTGAGGACATTGGCTTCCTAAAATTGGATTTGCCAAACTATATGTTATATAGGATATAAAACTATAAATTATTTCAGCAATTTGTGGAGAACTACAATGCATCTCACTTGAATGGAGCAGGCAAGGAGACTCGCGTGCCTGCTGATTCTTCTGTCCAGGTGCTGCTATCCATGGACTTCAAGCCCCCAGTGGCATTTTTATCTTTCAGTCTTATGTGGACTGGACAGTCCTTCAAATGGAGGACTGTTTTCCTTAAAAGAGGGCACATGGTCAGTCAGTGTCATCTTTGGTGTCAGTGTTTCTTGAGGAAACCTGAAGGGTGGAACTCCTTGCTATAAAGAAACCCCCTTGGCAAAGAATTTTGCAATTCTCAAGGATGGTTTAGGTATTAATATAAATTTGTGTCAGGAATTGCCAGCAGAGGTTGACAGAATCAGTGCTCCAAGTGCTGTTATTTCATTATTGGTGTGGATCCTGCACTAAGGTTTAGTGATTGGTGGGGCTCAGCCATTTTCAGCTTTCTCAAGGGAATAAGTCTGAGAACCCTTTCTATAAAGGGATGATCAGTGTTTGTTTGTTTGTTTGGTGTCATCTGTAGGCTGCCTTTCTCCCAGCAAGGGGACACACAAGTGGCTCACAATGTTAAAGCAAATAAAATTAAAAACACAACAACTTATACAGTACAATTAAAAGGCAAGTAAACTTTACTAATATTTAAACTTTAATAAATAATAATAGTATGTGCTAAGCGATTAAAAGCATTAAAAACACGCAACTTTCTTAGCTAAGAAACCCCCCAGCACGCAGGACTCAATTATCAATGTAGAGCATATTGCTCTCCTCCAAGCAGGATATAACTAAGGGCGTTTATACACGACCCCTATGCTCCGCTGCAAATGGCTGCAAGCTCCAGAGCTTAAAAATGTTTCCCCACCACCTCCAGAGTTTGCAGACAATTAAGTGCGACCCCGTCCACTTTAGCGCGACCCAGCGCACTTTTCTTGTACCTTCTCTTTGGAGGTGAAAAATCTTTGATGCGGTGCAACGATAGTGAGTGTGGGGTTCTCCTCGCTTCTGTTTGCTGCTTTTTGGCTCCCTCCCCTTTAAGAGCTACTTTTACAGAGACGAGGGGGTTGGACTTGATGGCCTTACAGAGACGAGAGGTGAGCGGCATGCTTTTCTTTCTCTTTTTCTCTCTCCCTCACGCAGCCAGCAACCAGGAAGTGCGGAGGGGGGGTGGGGACAGAGGAAGAGCGACAAACCCCTAAGATCTCTGGTCCGAATTTAAGTGGCCAGCGGATCTTAGGGGTCGTGTAAAAAGGCCCTAAGACATGTGTCACTGTAGCCAAACCAGACATCTCAAGGAATGGGTGCAACTGACAAACCAGTTTTGACTGCCCAGAACCAATCCTGGATGTTGCTGCTGTTGTATGTGAGTTTTCAGGAGTTGACCAGGAGCCTCTGTGTCTTGTCTGGATTATGTTTCAGTTTGTTTGCCCTCATCCAGCCCATTACTGGTATCAGGCATCAGTTTAGAACTGAGACAGCTTCCTTGGAATGAGAATGTTCCAGCAATGCAATAACCCAAGAGAGGGAGACAGAAAGCATTGGCAAGGATACTTCACTGTTTACCTTGTGTTCCACCTCTGTGGGGACGTGGGACAGAGTTTTATGTGATCAGCAATCAACATGAAGGTCATTTTTTAAACCGAAAATGCTGAGCACACTTCCTGGATGGGATCACTATCCAATTTTTTCAGAAAGACCTAGCAAGCTAGGGAGTTGGAAGGTGAGCTCTTTGGGTAACAGACCAGAGAGTAAGCAATACTTAAACAGAACTCTGAAGGGTTTGTAACTTACAATTGTAACTGCAGTAGTTTAAATTCCACTTGAAGCTCATTTGCCACTGGTTTGCCCACTCCCCCAATGTCAAGACATCCCTCTGGAGCTCCTCACAATCTCTGTCAGTTTTTACTACCCTGTAAAATTTTGTACTTAGCCTTTTTAATGCCTGCTGCTGGTCTTTACTTTTGCAGGTAGTTGAATTTATATATATATTTCTGTCTGAGTGCCTGTATTCTGCATGAGGTCTGTGACAAATATGACACACAAGGCATCAATGAGAAACATAACTCCCCGAGGCAGAGAGTCTTCTAACCAGGGACATTCCTTTCCTCTTCAGTTATGCAAATGTGAGTAAATTGCATGGCTCCTGGTGGGTGGGCTAAGGAAGAAAATGACAGAACCCAGAAGCAACCTCAAAACACATTTGCTGTGGCATAACAATCCCCACTCAGAGAGGGAGTCATTAAGGGAAAGCTTGCTGAAAGAGAAAGGTCCTTTGCCTGCTTGGAGAAGGACAGCAAAGATATGGGTGGACTGGCCTCCTGTGGGAGGGAGTTCCAAAGTCCAGGAGCCCTCTTCTGTGTCCTTACCAAACACACTTGTGAAGGTAGTGGGACCAAAAGGGAGGACTCTCCGGGAGATGTGGTCCTTGAGATAGCTTGGACCCAAGCCATTTCAGACTTCATCGGTGAGGGCCTATACTTTGAATTGTGCCGATGGAGCTGCCAAAATGGGGAGTTATATTACACTTCAACTCAAACTGGATGGTCTGTGGATGGTTCAAAGTGAACTGCTTGTGTTCTATGGCAGTGTTTTTCAACCTTTTTTGGGCAAAGGCACACTTGTTTCATGAAAAAAATCACGAGGCACACCACCATCAGAAAATGTTAAAAAATTTAACTCTGTGCCTATATCAGTCTCTAAAAGGTTCGCCATTGCTGGTGTAGGGAGAAGCAGGACAGAGGGGCCACAGATTGAGGCAGCCCGCTCTCTAGCACCCAGTTCCCACCTACCTGTGTTGTTTTTTTAAAGACATTTTGCCCTGCATGGACTTCTGTGTCCAGTGGAGACCTGAGAAGGGGCACTGACTCTCCAGGAACACAAATAAGACCCAAAAGCCCATCTTGCTCTCCACACTGTGGCCAAGGCAGATGCCTTCAGCAAGTCCAGCGACAGGAGGGGAGGAGGATGAAGGAAGGCAGGAAGGAAAGAAGGCAGAAAGTGTTCTGCTTGTATACCGCCCCATACAACTTCAAGGAGTCTCTGGGCGGTTTACAGTTTTAATTACAGTAGGCAGGATGCTAGACATACACATATGCAGGCTAGAAATGAGCACGTTTCTATGAAGAGGGGAAAGGGTACGAATGGAAAGAGAGAGGTGGGGGGAAAGAAAGAAAAGACACACAGAGAGAAGAGGGCGACCCAAGACAGAAAGAAAGGGGCAAGACTTCAAGGAACCCATCGCGGGGCCCCTCAGAGATGGCTCTTCCCCTCCCGGACTCTAAAGGCCGGCCGGCCGGCCGTCCAGCTGTGCCAGTAGCCCCCCCCCCGCCCGCCCGCCTCCTCAACTCAGGCCCGACGGAGGCCTCCTCCATCCCCTTCTCCTCGCAGCCCTGCCGCGGTGCTCGTGGGGCAGCTGGGCGCCCCTCCTCCTCTTCCCCTCACCTGGTGGTTTGTTCTGGGCTGGGGCTCCCGGGCCGGCTCGTGTTGGCGGGCGGGCTGTCGGGCGGCTCAGTCCATTGGTTGCTCCCAGGAAAGGGGTGGTGGTGGTCCAGGGTAAAAAAAGGAGGGGGGAGAGGGAAGCGAGTGAGTCGTGGCAGCGGTGGCAGGCACAGGGCAAACACTAAGAGAATGAGCGGGGCCAGGTCCGGCCGGGGAGGAAGTGACGCCAGCACCGCGGGCTTCAGGGGGGAGGAGCCAAGCTGGCCCTTGGATGCTATTTATAGTGCCTCCCAACTGTGGGCCGCCCGCCGGCCCTGGATTGAATTTCTTTAGAATTTTTCAATTTTTCCCACGGCACACCAGGCAACATCACGCGGCACACTAGTGTGCCACGGAACAGTGGTTGAAAAATGCTGTTCTATGGGACAAATATTTTGGACCGAATCAACAGGGTTGATATTCCCACACTGTAATCATTTCCAAGGCAAGAGTTAATATGTTAAGATACAGATGAGGCTGTGCGGACCCTCGATCAGTGCCTGGGCGCGGTCATGGAATGGACCAGGGCTAACAGGCTCAAACTCAACCCCGACAAGACCGAGGTTATGTTCTTTGGGGCTATGGAGCTATGGAGGCCCTTTTCCCACCTTGGAGGGCGTTTCCCTCTGGCCTTCGGACACTGTCCAGAATCTGGGCGTAGTCCTGGACCCGGCGCTCACCATGGAGGCCCAGGTGTCCGCTGTGTCCAGGGCTGCCTTTTTTCATCTCCATCAAATTGCCCAGATTCATCCATACCTAGATGGGGATTCCCTCAGAACTGTGGTGCAAGCGCTGGTGATCTCGAGACTGGACTACTGTAACGGGCTCTACATGGGGTTGCCCTTGACTCTCCTTCGGTGACTGCAGCGGGTTCAAAACACGGCGGCCAGACTGGTGGCGGGTGTGCGTCAGTTCAACCACATCACCCCAGTTCCGGCCCACCTGCATTGGCTGCCCGTTGCGGCCCGAATCAGATTCAAGGTCCTGGTTTTGATTTACAAAACCCTCCATGGCCTAGGACCTGACTACCTGACAGAGTGGATCGACCAGCGGTCAACATTGGCCCATCCGACTAAGTTGTCGCGGGCGCACATGCTGCGTGTGGCCACGCCCAGGGAGGCTCGGAGAACATCCACCCGTACCCGAGCCTTCTCTGTGACTGGCCCCACCATGTGGAATCATCTCCCAGCAGAAGTGTGCCTAGCAGAGTCCCTGACAGCCTTCCGGAAGGCTCTGAAAACTCTCATCTACTGGGAGGCGTTTGGTTGACTTAATTAAAGTGTTTGTTTTTTCTTCTTCTTTTCTTCCTGCCCCGCCATCTGCAACTTTGGTTTTTATTGCTTTGTTATTTGGCTAATTCCATGTTATTTTAATTATTATTTTGTTATACCGTTTGTTCCTCTGGGAAGACGGGCGGTATATAAGCTTAATAAATAAATAAATAAATAAATTATCTGTAATACATCCCTATATTTACTTAATATCCATTCTACACTTATGCTGCCCCTCAAAGAATTCTGAAGATTGTGTTTTGTTGATAGTATTATAAGAAATCCCTGTAGTCTCTCCTTTCCTCCATGCCACCTGGTCATCTCATATTTGTGGTATAGACATGACCAAAGTACCATAATCAGCAAGAGTTGTAGGTAGAAGACAGCTACTGTATGAATCTGTTGGTAGGGAAGACTGAATAAATTGATTCATTCAGAGCATGGGTTCTGTGTATGCTACAGAACAGATTGGTGTAGCTTGAGAGACAATGCTGTGGTAGTGATGAGTGTTGGATACGGATTTGGGAAGTTCAAGTCACCACTCAGCCAGGAAGTCCTCTTGCATCAATTACTCACTGAGAAATGCAACGGGAAATGGCCAAATACCCATCTTTGATTGAGGTTGCTAGTTCCTTGTTCTCCCAGCTGCCTTACTCAAGGAACACTTTCTGATTAGATGCTGGAGAAAAGAAGCAGGAGCAGCACTTGCCTTCTAGAAAAGAGGTTGAGACATCCCAACATTGAAAATAACCAGACAATAGCCCAATCCATACTTTTTAGGCTATACGCAGACTACAGTTTAGCTCTTCTGAAGGGTAAACGAAGTTCTAGAGGAATAGTGGACCCTGAGCACTGACAAACTGGAACCACAGCCAGGTATTCCTATAAGAGAGACAAATGGGGTATTTCAAGCATTCAATGTGTTTGCAGCCTCTGTGAGACTCAGAAGAGGTTCAGAAGATTGATGGAGGGACATATAACTAGGAAGGAGTGCAGTGCAATAGTTGAAACTGTAAAGATGATGTCAAGAAAACAAAAAAAGCAGAAGCAATGGAGGCTTACAGGAGATGCAGCAAGCAACAATTGTGCTTTTTTGTTTTGTTAGGAGCAGGGATAACATTTGTTCCTTGTTATCAAGGAATAAATAGGCTTGCTGCTTAGGAAAAGTAATGGAGGGTGGAAGACAAAACCACTCTCAGCTTCCATCTCAGTCGTCTTCTGCAGGTTGTTTTAAACTTGCAAAAAGTAGAATAAACATTATGCGGTTTAATTACATCCGTGGATGCTGAAGGAACAGTCACAAATAATTTCAGAGTTCTTGCATGTCATCTGAGTAAATTTCTGGAGAATATATGAGGTAGAAAAGACTGGAGACAGGAAGAGCAAAGGATAGATCTAGAAAATAATTTGACATCAGTACTGGGGGGGGGGGGGAATCATAGAACAAATTAGTAAGTACTTAGTGAACCTATACAACATAACAGACCACTCACTTTGACATCAATAGGGAGAAGAATCATACAACAAGTTGGAAGTTGAGTCATGGCAACCGGATTTCTTTTCTTGAAAGATTGAAACGTTTTGCTCCTCATCCAAACAGCTTTGTCAGTCATACAACAAATTTGTCAGTCATACAACAGAGAATCATGCAACAAATTAGCAAATACTCAGTGAGTGTATTGGGAATAATACAGATTACTACTGTAGGTAGGAGTCAACAAGGGTAGTTTTGGAAATAAACAAATAATTGCAGACCTGACCTAACAACTTTTCTTGATAGAGTTATACAGTTGGTAGCCAAAGAGTGCTGTGAACCTCTTGATTTCTTCACAGCGTTTGACCAAGGTTGCCATGATATGCTTGTTGGAAAGATGGTCAAATGTCAGCTAGATGGATCAAGAGCTGGCTGAGCCTCTGTAGTCACTGAGTGCCGATTAGTGGCCCAGGGCCCTTCTGAGGAGAGATCTTGAGTGGAAGACCAAGAAACCTTGTCCTAGGCCCTGTGCTAATGATGGGATGGCAGCTGCCCCCCCACGCCCCCCCTTCGGCCTTCATCCCAGGGTCAGGCTCCAGCTTGCCCTGGGCAGGCCTGACCACCCCAGTGTGGTGCATCCCATCTTGCCACTGGGGCTGCAACCCGGCCCAGGTAAACCAGCCCTCCTCACTGGGGGGAGGGTACGCAGTGACCCCCATCTATCCTGTTGTGCCAGCTGCAGCATGGGGGCTGAGACACGCCCCCTCCTGCCCCCAGAGTTTCACATGGCTCGCAGTGACCCCTGTGAAAGGGTCGTTCGAACCCCCCAAAGGGATCACAACCCCCAGGTTGAGAACCACTGAGAGCCTTTGTACACGACCCCTAAACACCGCAGCAAATGGCTGCAAGCTCCAGAGCTTACAATGACTTCCCCACCAGCTCCGGAGTTTGCAGGAAATTAAGTGCGACCCCGCCCACCTAAGCACGTCCCAGCGCACTTTTCTTGTACCTGCTCGAGGAGGGTGAAAGTCGCCAGGTCCGGATTTAATCTGGTCAGTGCAGGGCTCTCCTGGCTTCTGTTTGGTTGTTTTTTTTTGCCTCCCGCCCCTTTAAGAGAAGGGGCGGGAGGGAAAAAAAGCAAACAAAAGAGAAGGAATCAGCACAACGGAGCTCCGGAGCTCCGGCAGCTTCTCCAAGGTGAGTCTGCATTTCCCCCCCACACTTTCTTCCTCCCTCCCCTCAGCAGACAGGTGCGGAGTGGTGGGGAGGAAGGAAGAGCAACGAACCCCTAAGATCTCTGGTCCGAATTTAAGTGGCCAGTGGATCTTAGGGGTCGTGTGAAAAGGCCCCGAGCTAAAGAAAGAGAACATTGAGGAATCACACTACAACTGTCTTCAAACATCTGAAGCACTGGTGTGCTGAAGAGGGTGTACATCCATTCCCCTTGTTATTCTAGAGGGTGGGAGTACAACCAATGAATGGAACTTTGAGGGAAGAAGATTTTGGATGAAAATTAGGTGACATGTCTTGATGATGACAGATATTTGGCTGTTGACTGGATTGCTTTGGAAGATGATAATTCTTATTTCTTCAAGGAAATTATAATTATAAGTAGCATTTCAAATGCATTTTAAAAAGGTTAAAAGACAGTTCTGTCTATGGTTCTTGGGTTTTCTTTCTTTCCTGGGAATTTATATCTGGATATATCATTACCTTGTTCTCTTAATAACTTCAGTGGATTTTAACATTCTGTTCTGTGTCTGCATCTGCAATGGGGGGTGTTACTGTACTGTTGTCTTAAACCTAGGACTTATAGTATTATTTTTGTAAAGTAACTGAACAATCAATTTTGCTACTTGAAAGTAACAAGAGGTAAAGAGTTGACATTAAAATCAACTGTAACAGCAACAAACTACTTTGTAAAGACATTGGAATGATAGCTGTGAGTAATCACTTTTCAAAGTAACTCGCTAAGCCCCGATATGTGTCAGATCAGCGCATACATTCTTGCTGGTGATGCTGCCCATGTGAGAGTATAACCCATAGCCGTTGTAATTCAGTGACGTCTGAGAGACATGTCTTAAAATGTTTTGTCTGTCTGCAAATGACTGCTTTAAATAGACCAAGTCAGTTATGTGGAAAGAGGAAAAGAAACACTCTGGGGCATTTCGGCAGCATTAGTAACCTAATGTCCAGCAGGCAGCAGAGAGATTGTTGGTGGCACTGCTGGGGCAAAAGATCAAGACACAGGATTTAATGAATGTCTAGTGTTATAATTCATCACTGCTGGATGAACAGGGCAGCCAGGGCAGGATAATCACCTAAGGGGAGGAACAAGCTCTGGCAAGCTGGCTTGGCTTCACTGCTGAAACACTGCAGGATTAAAGCCAGCATTTCTTGCAGCAGGAAGGGAGAAGATCTCATGTCTTACTCGTGAGCTTTTAACATTGCCATTGGGCTCACCCCCCTTCCAGAAAAATCACTGCCATTGCTTGAGTGTTTTTCACTTTCTCTCCCATCAGTGAAGTGCTGGAATAACCCATGGCTATGGGCAGCATCTTTGGATGGATGGATTGAGCTACCTTTCCTGTCTGTTGCTGTCCTCAGCTGTAGGGTAGATCACCCACTTTGACTTGGCTGTTATGACAACTCTTCCCGTTCAGAGGAGGAAAAAGCCACCCGAGTGGCACCTGGCTTCACAACACAGCCTTCAGCAAAAGTGAAAAGTGAATATTATGATTGACCAGTTGGCAAAGTGAGCTTTTGCCTGCCTCTGCCACCATTCTGAATACTCAGGCCAACTACTTGGTATAGGAGAGGGCCTGCCATTTTGCCACAGCAAAATATGCATTAAACAGACATCCTGCCTCTCCTTCCATGAGTTCAAGGCCATGTACATGGCTTCCCTCTTCTCTACATTTTCCTCCCAATGACCCTTTGAGTTAGGTCGAGCAGAGAGAGAAGGGGGGGCTGCTTAACGCAGTGGGTTTTAGGGCTGAGTGGAGACTTGAATCTAGAACCCTCAAACGCTAACCAACATATTGTACTGGCTGTATGCACACAGCACACTTACTTGGTAAAAATAATCCTGATGTTATCTACTGATGAGAATTTTAAAAATTGCAGCTCAATTATTCCATCGCTTTTGCTATTTTGCATGTTTGTGTGGAAATTTTTCTTCGGTACTGCTTTCATTTCCCAGTCAAGGTGTGTGTGTGTGTGTGTGTGTGTGTGTGTGTGTGTGTGTGTGTGTGTGTGTGTGTGTGTGTGTGTGTGTGTGTGTGTGTGTGTGTGTGATGTTTATGAAGAAGCTATTGTAAGGAAGTGGGTACCACACCGGCAGAGGAACTAGGATGCGAACAGGAGCAAAAAAGGGCTGCGGGAAGTTGACCCCTGCGTCTCCTGTGACCAGCGGATAATAGCAGGGAACTTTCCAGAGAAACTACAGTTACTTGTGAAAAAGAAAGAGCAAAGAGGATGATTATTCAAGAGCAAGGAGCGGAGAAGAGGAAGTAGGTGTGTGTTCTGGGAGCTGGTGATAAAAGTCAGAACTGGGCAGAGACTGTGAGAATTAACCTGTACGTCTTGTCTCCTCTTTGTAGTACTAGGGTAGCCAGATACCATGTTTCCCCCTGAGCTCTCACAGAATTTATATTCTTCTGTGGGTCTCTCGCTGGGAAGACAAATCTTCAAATCAAGGATGGAGAAAGAGAAAATATGATTTTTGTTTATGGTCAGCTTTCAAGTGCAAAGGCTTTTTAAAAAGCATATGCTTTGCTTGGGCGACAATGTGTTCCAAAGTGCTAGGGATGTGTACCAGAGAGCTGGGAGGAGGTGCATGCATTTGAAGTCATCATACCATTTAGAAGATGGTCAGGTGGAGCGCTGGCATCACAAGGCTTATTGAAGCATGGGCCCTGACCGTAGTGGCACAGGACCTGATAATGAGGTGGCGGGAGGACTTTCCATGTTTTTTGTTGAGGCCGTTACAAGTTGTAGAAGCAGCATAAGGTCTCTAAAGGAGATCATAGGGCTTGTCTAGGTGGGTTCATTTGGAGCAGGCTCTTGGAGGTTAAAAAGGGTTGCTTAAGCTTGGATAGAGGTCCAACATGCCATTTGAGCTATCCTTGCATCCAAATGGCATATGTACCTCGAGTGACCCTGTTGGGTCCATCTGCTTTAAGAAAGCACAACTAAAATGATTTCCTGTCTCCTCCCACTTCTGCTCTATGGAGATTCAGAAAAAGTAAAAGGCTTCTTAAAACTGTACTGTATTATGACGGAGCTGATGCACTGCATTACTTGCGGAAAATGGAAGAAAATCTCCTCACACTTCTAGGAAGAGGTTTTCTTCCATTTTTCCAATTAATGCAGCGCATCAGCTCCGTCTTAATATAGTTTTTAAAAGCCTTTTACTTTTTCTGCCTCTCTATAGAGCATTTTTGCTCCCTCCCTCATCTTGGTGGACTGGGAGATGTTTGGCAGTGGATTTGGCCACAAATAGCTTCTCAATTTTTACAAGAGAGAGAAAATTCCTCCTCCCTCCATTCTCCTGCTTCTAGGAGGAAATTTTATTTATTTATGTATTTATTTATTTTAGAGTATTTTTACCCCACCTTTCTCCTTGGAAAAGGACCCAAGGTGGCTTACAGTAATGAGGGATAATATATACAGTCCAGTATAATTAAGACATGTTCAAATATTTGAAAACAAGGAATTGATGGACATCTTACAGCATTAATAGACAATATTACACTAAAGCTACAAGGTTATACGTTGTCATAAACACAAAGTCTATTCAATGTCCAATGTTTCAATTTTTTTTCCTTCAAATGAATGCAGTGCATCAGTACTGTTCTAACACAGTTAAAAAAAACCTTTTCTTCCTCTGCCCTTCCACAAAGCAGAGTACATGTTTAATTTCTCAATACTATCATGAACTGGTTAGACTATCATCTCAACCCATTTTGGGAAACTGAAGCCAGCTGGCAACTCAATCAGGAAGCTGGATCAGGATCGATGGTTCACATCCATCGATCATATGTGCTGATAGCAACAAACCCAAATGGAGTGATGCTACCCACTACAAAAAAGTAGTAGTTGCTGACAGAGACCCGAGAAGCTCTGGGGATTGGCTGGTTCACTCCAGCAATTATGCAGCATACCAAATAGCAGGACAAATGCCCATCTGATTGCACCTTTATTTTGCTTCATTTTTCTCAGGAGTACAGTATGCAGCACACTCCTCTTGTGCAAAATATACTGTTTCTCTGTGAAGGTTTGTGTATGGTGTGAGATGTACTCCTTACCAGTCTCACTTTGAAGGGCTTTGGACTTCCCCCACCCTTCAAATGTGTTGATATGGCCACACATTTCTTGAGGATATTGTGCATCTCATCTTCCTCCTTCAGTGCATACTAAAATAATACCTTGAGAAATTATCCACAAAGATTAGAATACATCTGTTTTCCCCCAGTGGTCGTGTACTAGGCAGTTGATATGTCACTAGGCATTAGATCTAGCACCATGGCGCTTCCCCTTACAATTTCTAATGGGAATAAAGATCTAACAAATCCAATGAAGCTTTGATACAGCTTCACTCACCTATTTCTGCTATTTGCATCATGTGGGTTTACCTTGACACCTGTAACAAGGTTCAGATTCGGTAGCTGTAGGATCGGGTTTGGGTCACAAATCACAATTTCAGAAACATCTTCTATGCTATTTTTGAAGGCTCTTTCCCCCTTTCTACATAAGCACTTCTTCTGCTTGTTGAGATGAAAGCTTTAACCTCCATTGCATTAACAGACTTGGAAATGTAACTCATTATATTTGCAAAACCTTTCCTGTCTAAAGCTCATCCTATTAAAATATTGCAGTTCAGATCTTATACACATGGAGCATCATTTACTATGGCAGTGCTAATTTCATGGGACAATTAGCATTTTAAAATGTGCAGATATATGGAATTATTGTTTGCTCTCTGAATTTTTCTGCCAGAATTTTTGTTCACGTTATTAAAGAATTCGGTAGAGTAAGTACTATGACTGATGCATCCACTATCAACAAACCAGTTTTTTCTGTTTATAATCATCAGCCATGTAAATTCCTTATTGCTTTTGACTCTCAATGGCCTATGCTTAGAATCAGCCATTAGGCACTTGAGGTTCAACATCTGAACAGCCACCATGATTCATCAGTCTCCTGGGGAGAGTCAGAATCTGGCGACATGTCCCTTTCTACCACAGTAGTAGCAACAACACAATTTGGGGGCTAGCTTCCTTTTTGGAGTCCCTTCCATCCCGTAAGTGATTTCAGTCACTTGGATTTGGAGCTTTCACGAGTAAGTAATTCCTTCATTAAGGCAGTCAATGCATTGTCAAATTCATCCCTTTCTCCCATCCGAAACGGAGAGAAGGGCTTTAAATTTTTCTCCTAGTGTGCCCAAAGGAATCCCAGTTTTTGTGGCTTGTTCAGATCAAACCCAGTGAGGGCCAAATGATCAAATACAATAACCAAAGAAGACACACATTTCTCACAAGCTTTCTTTGAATCAGGCCTTAACTTTATAAGTTCCCTTATCTAGGAATGTATATGACTTAAAAATGGCAAGTCCTTAGAATTTGTATTCAGCAGTTTTTAGCACAGATCAGTCATCCATTCATTAGTCAGACTCTCAAATATTATTGCCTTGGCTTAAAAAGAAATCACTCCTTGTTCATTGTCGAATCTCTGGCTCTGGCTTCTAGAACAATCTTTAGTCTGGATTTCCATTGGGGGGAAATTTACATCATTTAACCTTGGAAGTTCCTCAGTAAAGCACGTCAGTTGATAGAAGCCTTTGCTTTCTGAGCACATTTGGTTATTAGTCTCAGAAAAAGTCAGGAGTGGGGAGGGGGGGCAGAAGTAGAAAAAATGGAGACTGAGAGGAAGAAAAGATTGGTTTGTCATTTTCTCTTTCATGGCCAAAAAAGCACTCTCATGTGGTCCCATAACTTGTTGGAAGCATTTGGAGTCTGATTATTCCTTTGTTTAATGTGGGGGGACGGGACATGAAGAGATCTGCTCTATTTCACCCTTCTCCTTGGAAGAAAAAGATTGTTCTGGATGCTATTTCTGGTTTAAATTAAACACAAAAAGTTCACTTACAATTCACAGCTTTCTTCTGTTATATATATAGCATGGAGCTTCATATCCACAAGTCTATCTTCAGAGAACTAAGGAACTACAATTAACAAAAGAAGCAAAAAGAAAGAAGGGCTGGTTGCGAAACTTCACGACCCAGATTTCCTGTGCACAAGGTGTACACACACACACACACACACACACACACACACACACACACACTGAGAGAGAGGGAGAGAGAGAGAGCTTGATCATACCCTTAAACTCTGCTACCAGTGCCCACATACTAACTGTAGATCATGTTTAGACAAAAGTACTTAACTCAGTTCTTGAATTCTTCTTTTTATTCCACAAATATGAGTTTGTTTACCAATGTAGCGATGCACAGTGCCTTTATGAGCAATATTCCAAGGATGATTTGTGTCAGTCATGTTGCTGAGTTTTGAATTTCTGCTAAAATTCTCTTTTTGCTAAACAGTAGAAGTTAGGAAACCCCCAGAAGAGAACATGTAGAAATCCCCCTGCGTCCATCCCTTTCTCACTAACTGGCACTTAAAATTTCAATAACACACTCTGAGACATTTTTAGGAGAAAAATTAAAAACGTGTTTCTTTACTTACTGTTGCTTTAAATTACAGGCTTTCTTCATTGCAGGCATATTACTAACCAACCAACCAGATCAGCAGCAATAAACAACTGCCACCAACCAATGAAAGAGAGGGATTGAACTCTCAGGGGAGAGATGGGGCTCTCTTTGAGTTCTAAACCTGGAAGGAATGATTGGTTAATGCTGGATAGGTAAACAATCACACACACACACCCGCCCAGAAAATTCCCTCCTGGTCACTCTAATTGCAGACAGCATGCAAAGTTATAATTAGAATTCCAACAGATCAATCAATATTAGAAATACTATGGCCATGTTGATTTTTCATCAAAACTCATTTTTAAAAAGATCTCCATAAGAGTATTTGGGCCAAATAATGATACAGAATTATTAATGCATTTACTGCATTTTTTATTTTTGCCATTTAATTTTTTAAAAAGTGCCCAAGGCAGCTGGTAATTGTTTCTAGCAACGCATGGAATGATAAAACCACTAAAATATGGCAATAATCAATCAGCAGTTTAAAATGTCACTTTAAAGATACAGGTCATAAAAAGTTTCAAAGTGGGAACCAGATGCAACTCTGATGGGAATGCAGCTTGTGAGTGGGAAGTGTGCAGCTATCAAGATCTCTGCAGAAAATGGTGCTCTCAAGAGGCTCTTTCAATAAATTCTTAATACTGTACACTACAGTATATGGAGAGATTCCCAGTAAAACAGGGAATCTCACAGTCTGTGCCACATTGCCAGGACTCCAGCCATTTGAGTCGGTCCCAGAAATCAATTGAGGATCAATGACTCCTTTCATGCTCTGAAGGCCACATACCAGTCAACAGCTTACCTGCAGCAGTTGATAGCTGCTAAACCTTCTGGATACAGGAACCCCCACACGGAGCGGATCGCCATAGTTAAGACATGGCATAAGTCAGATCAACTCAAGAAAGACAATACTAAAGAAAACTGTGCAAAAGTGATCCTCATTAACTGTTACGACGTAAGTGTCCAAGGACGTTGTGGGCCACTGTGTATTCCTAGACCACACCACTTGTATTCTGAAGGGAAATGACCCTTTTCAGAACAGGTTGCATCCCACTTCCAGAGGCAGTTTGTCCTCTAGTCATTAGCAACTCCTTCTTGGCAAGCTAGCATATCAGCTAACTCACCCTCGTTCAGTTCATAATTGTATTCAGGCAGCATTCAAGAGTAGTGTCTGGTACTTGGTGGGAGGTAATAAGGAGCAAAAGCTGTGAGCATAGACAGAATAAAATGCCTGGGCATTGCACAGAGAACCCCCCCCCCCAAATGGCATTAAGCCTTCAGCAGGAGGGCTGAAAACCACTTTGATGCCATGCCTTGCTGTCCATTCTGTCCAGATGGTTCAGAAGGGTGCAGTGCCAATAGCCCTTCACTCCTGTGGTCCCTGGCACAGATTATACTGAACCCAACATACACAAAGTAGTCTCAGCCCTATATGCCAGTCAAAATACTAACTGAAATGTGTCTAGACCAGTGGTTCTCAACCAGTGGGTCCCCAGATGTTCCTGAACTGCAAACTCCCAGAAATCCCTTCCAGCACAGCAAGTGGTGGAGACTTCTGGGAGTTGCAGTCCAGGAACATCTGGGGACCCAGTGGTTGAGAAACACTGGTCCAGATCATCAGAATTATCCAAAATGTGTCTATAGAAGCACTGTTGCCAATGT
This sequence comes from Phrynocephalus guinanensis, assembly GCA_037367245.1. Classification (NCBI taxonomy): domain Eukaryota; kingdom Metazoa; phylum Chordata; class Lepidosauria; order Squamata; family Agamidae; genus Phrynocephalus; species Phrynocephalus guinanensis. The sequence continues at coordinate 117,027,317 of CM074739.1, forward strand.
ATTTAGCCACAAATGAGAAATGAGACTCGTCTATGATGCGTTAAAAATTCTGCATCAGGGAAAGTTCTCTTATAGAGACATCTCTTTCCCCTAAAAAGACATTAATCACATCCCTTAAACGTTTTAATGTGCTGATAATATAGTATGCACATTATATACAGTATATGCATATAATTAAAATGTACATATACTCTAAGAAATATATATGAAATGACACTCCTAATATTTTTATACAGTGTTGAGCAAAACACCCATGTGTAAAAATATACTGTATTTTATTTTATTTTTTTCATCGTGATATGAATGCATTTTGCTTTCTGTGGGAAGTTCTGTTAGGAATGATATTTTTATGTTTCCCGAGTGGCAGCCGTAGAGGAGGGCGGGCATTTTCAGGGACATGTCATTGTGAAAGTTTCTTTCTGGTAATGGACCTTCATCCAGAACCTCTGAGAAGGTTTATGTCTCCAGAGGAGAGGAGATGGTTCCTTCACGATTCACAGGTATCCTGGGGAGGGGGGGGGGACAAAAACCAAACCACCTTTTCTGTTATTTTAATCTGGGACAGATGGAATGTTAGCTGGTTAGTGGATATGCATTAGATGGGCATGCTATGAGAAATTCACAGTTAGCTTCTGCCTCCCTCGGTATGTTATTGGGTGCAGTTCCTGCTAAGTGATGGTTCTGCAGCTTTTACATCTACAGGTACATCTTCAGCATAGGCAGAATTATACCACACCAGGCTTGCATATCCAGGTGTAGAATACATAGAATCAAAGTTGTAGTTCTTATTGACTAAGGTTGTGTGTCTCAACTGATTCCAGATAGTTTTCAAAGGAGACCTTGTGGAGACCTTTTGCTTGGTATTTTGGCTGTGTTTCTTATAGGTCAGCACAAAAGCCAATGTAACACCTAGGTATCTGGGGACAAAACAGTGATCTTGTTGGATGAACTTCCATGTAACCTGAAGTTTTTGAGATGCCTACATTTTTTCAGATGGAAGGCACATATTTCAGTCTGAGCATGGTTGGGTTTAAGTTGATTTCTATCACAATATGTGCCAATTTCCTCTATTGCATCTGTTAAAGGATTTTATGCCATTTAAGAGCTATCAGAATGAGCACACAGTGGTCAGCATAAACAAAAAATTGGGTACTTTGAGGAAGATATTGGTACTTTTGGTGCTGACACTGAATAAAATAGGAGCCAGTATGCTTTCATGGGGTAGATTATTTGGTATCTTTCATCAGCTGTGTCAACCTTGACAAAATAAATAAATAAATGTGATTTTGCCAAAGGATTGCTGTTACTTCAGTTAGCTTATAGTCCTTGGTTAAATCAGGCAGTTGTACCTGATGATTAGCAGAATCATAGGTGGCCAAGAAGCCAGCAAAGGTGATCTGATGATTTTCCTGGTTTCAAAGCTGTCCTAAATATGTTGCATATGGGATTTGTGCTGTACAGTTCTTCTCAGGCCTAAAGGCAACTTTTGTGGGAAGAAGAGTGGGCCTGCTAACTCCCATTAGACCGTTAAGAAACCTTCTTTCCAGTACTTTATAAAGATAAGAAAAGTAGTGAGATTAGCTTGAAGCTTTTGGGGACTATGGGTTCTATACTTGATTTTAAAATGGATATCACTCATGTCTTTCCCCAGTTTTTCATAATTCTGAGAGTCAAGACCATTACTGAAGAAATTAAGGAGGCACTTTCTTTCTTACTAGGGCAAAATATTTATCTGTGTTATGCAGATGTCACCCAGGCCTTCTGCTTTGCCATTTTTACAGCTGTAAACAACTTTTTTCCAATGTACTTCAGCTGAATTGTCTTTAAGGTCTTTGGTTTCCAATTGCTTGCTTTTCTCTAGTGTACATAAGTTGTAATTTCCTGTGGTGATGTTCAGATCTTCCATTAATTAGGAGTTTGTGAGCTGCAGTATTTGATTTGCATCCCCAGATCTTTCTACTGCATCTTGACATGTTTCTTCCATGAGTTTCATCTAATTATGTGTTTTAACTTCTGAAACCAAAGAAAGTATTCACTCTCCAGGCAAAAGATCTCTTCGCTGTAGGGATTTTGTTCAAACAGTGAAAATAAATATTCATTGGGCTGACTACTGCCAGTATTAGGCCTTGGGGGTAGTTGGTTCCGTATCCTTAGGAATGGATCAATAGGATGAATTTTTCACTGCCCTAGCACAATGGTAATACACCTCTGGGAATGATGTTTGATATGATTCAATTCAATGTTCTACTGAACATCTACCATTTAAAAAAAAATATACCTCCTGTGAGGGTAAAGTGTTGATGGTTGGGCCTCCAACATTAAATATCCACTTAAACCCAACATTATGGACCTATGATGCTCATTTGGAAGGGTCTAAACTGACTTCATGTGCTTTTGGGCTGTAAGCTCACTTGCAAATATTGAGTCCATGTTATGGCTACATTGCTATCTGTCATTATGAATAAGGGCTACATGGGATGTTTATGCCCATTTTAGCACAGCTTCTCCTACCAACAGGCCCTTGGAATGTTACAACACATGGGCCCTCCAGCAACAATTCCAAAAGGTTATATGTGACAAACAAATAGCTGCTATCCCACGGCCAGAAAATCCAGATCAAAGTAAAATGCAGATTTCCCCCTGGAACAATCATGTGGTTGAAAACGCGTTTCCTGTGTCCCCATGGGCACAGTTTAAAGAACCGCATCTTTTGTGTCCCCATGAGTAGTAACCATAACACAGCAGACCAAAAAGGTTTTGTTGCGGATTTTCCGAGTCCCCACGGACTCAAGTATCTGCATCGGAACTGAGACAAGCTTTGTACCACCTCAAGACCAGGTACAGTGGTGCCCCGACTTAAGAGCAGCTAGACTTAAGAGCAATTTGACTTAAGAGCGGAAAACTGTTGGCATTTTAACTGCCGCCTTACAAATTTTAGATATGGTCTGCTTGACTTACCATTTTTTTCATTTTAAATTTTTTTTAACATCCCTCCATTTTTTATAGGTACCCTGACTTAAGAGTAGTTTAACTTAAGAGCATACATTCAGAACAGATTAAATTCGTAAGTTGAGGTGCCACTGTACTTGTAAAACTTACTTGGTCGTGCTTAAGTGGGTGTGGTCACATTTCCCCCCTTTAAAGTATGCTGGCCATGGGGACACAATTTTATTAACCGCATATTCAAGCAGTTTGAAATGGTTATTAGTGGTCGTGGGATAGCAGCCTTTTAAAGACTCAATGGAGAATCTGAACGGCAATGTTTGAACCTCTGTAATAGGATCAGGAACTCTACAACTTCCTAGGAAATAAAAAGCAGGGTGCTTGTGAACATATCAGTGTGACATGTCCTGAAGCCATGGGAATGAAGCCTAGGATTTCCACATTGCTCATTCCCTATGTCCAAAGCCTGCGAATGGAAATTGGACCCAGCACATGAGTCCCTGACTCTTGAGACCTGGTGGCATCTCCCAAACCTTGACCATGTTATATGAGACTAATGGGAGTTCTGGTCCAACAATAACTGAAAGGTCACAGATTCCTCACTCGTGATATAGTGGGTAGTCCTTGATTCACCTCGCTCCAGACATTTCTCACATGAGCTTTAGCATTATGAACAGTTCAAGGGAAAGTGAACTGTTCTGTTACAATGCCAAAGAGCATGAGTTCGGAAGCCTGAAATTCCTAACTCAGGTCTTTCTAGTGCCATAAACTCACTTAAAGGGTTTTTCAGATAATGCATCCATATTCAAGAAAAAGCACATATATCAGGGACTGGAATTGCAAAACCAGCCACAGCCTCTCGACCTGTTCATATTCAGGTCAACAGAACAAATTCATCTTGCTTTTTTCAAGTTTCCTAGTGATATGGTCACACCTGGGTTTCGATCCTGATCTTCTGAAGGTCCGGCTTTTCCTCTTTGTCCCATCACGTGATATAATATGTGGGACAAGAGTTCTCATGTCAAAAGCTGTTTTTATTTTATTTTAACGTGCAGTTCAGCCCTCCTTGGCCAGCAGGTGGCGATAGCATTTGAAAAAAAGGACCACTTGGCTGGGGGAAATTAAAACTTGTAGGACCCTATAGAGCAGGGGTCCTCAACCTAAGGCCCCGGGGCCGAATGCGGCTCCCCCATCTACCCCCTGTTTTGTGAGCAAGCCAACATCCGCAGCTGCTTTTGGACTGTGATCCGGCCCCCAGTGGTGTCTGGGTGGTGGTGGACCGGCCCGCTGTTTGAAAACTTTGAGGACCCCTGCTATAGAGCTTCCTGTTACTCCGATGGTGCAAGGAAATTAACATAAGAAGAACCATGCTGGATCAGGCCAAAGGCCCATCTAGTCCAGCTTCCTGTATCTCACAGTGGCCCCACCAGATGCTTTTGGAAGCGTATGAGACTAGATATCAGTCTCCTGATACCACTCCCCTGCATCTGGCCCTTGAAGTACCCTGGTTTTAAGCCTGGAGGTTACACATCTCCATCATGCTTTGTAACCTGTGATGGACTTTTCCTCCAGGAATCTGTCCAATCCCCTTTTGAAGGCATCCAAGCCAGATGCCATCACCACCTCCTGTGGCAGGGAGTTCCATAGACTAACAATGCGCTGGGTGAAAAAATATTTTCTTTTGTCTGTTCTTACTCTCCCAGCCCTCAATTTGAGTGCATGTCCCCTAGTTCTGGTATTTTGTGAGAGGGAAAAGAGCTTCCCTCTATCCACTTTACTCATGCCCTGCATTATTTTGTACGTCTCAATCATATCCCCCCTCAGGCGCCTTTTTTCCAGACTAAAGAGACCCAAATGTTTTAGCCTTTCCTCATAAGGGAGGTGCCCCAGCCCAGCAATCATTTTGGTCGCTCTCTTCTGCACCTTTTCCAGTTCCACTATGTCTTTCTTGAGATGCGGTGACCAGAATTGTACACAATACTCCAGATGCGGCCTTACTATTGTTTTGTATAATGGCATTATAATGTTGGTTGTTTTATTTTCAATCCCCTTTTTGATAATCCCTAGCATGGAATTGGCCTTCTTCACCGCTGCCACACATTGGGGAGACACCTTCATGGAGCTGTCCACCAACACACCAAGATCTCTTTCCTGATCTGTCACGGATAACTCAGAGCCCATGAGTTGATAGATAAAGTTTTGGTTTTTCGCCCCAATATGCATTACTTTACATTTGGCTACATTAAAACGCATTTGCCATTTCGTAGCCCATTCCCCCAGTTTGGAGAGATCCTTCTGGAGCTCTTCACAATCTTCTCTGGTTTTTACCACACGGAAAAGTTTTGTCTCATCTGCAAACTTGGCCACCTCACTGCTTATCCCTGTCTCCAGGTCATTTATGAACAGATTGAAAAGCACCGGTCCCAGGACAGAGCCCTGGGGCACACCGCTTTTCACCTCTCTCCATTGTGAAAATTTCCCATTGACACCTACTCTTTGTTTCCTGGATCTCAACCAGTTCTCAATCCATAAGAGGACCTGCCCTCTTATCCCCTGACTGTGCAATTTTCTCAGCAGCCTCTGGTGAGGGACTGTGTCAAAGGCCTTTTGAAAATCCAGATAGACTATATCCACCGGTTCACCCAAGTCTACATGCCTGCTGACCTTTTCAAAAAATTCTACAAGATTTGTCAGACAAGACTTACCCTTGCAGAAGCCATGCTGATTTTCTCCCAGCAAAGTTTGTTCTTCTATGTGTTTTAAGATTTTCTCCTGGATGAGGCTTTCCACCATCTTCCCTGGGACAGATGTAAGGCTAACTGGCCTGTAGTTTCCCGGGTCCCCCCTCCTTCCTTTTTTAAAAATTGGTGTGACATCTGCTATCCTCCAGTCCCCCGGCACTGTGGCCGTTTTAAGAGACAAGTTGCATATTACCGTTAAGAGATCTGCAATTTCATTTCTCAGTTCCCTAATAACCCTTGGGTGGATGCCATCTGGGCCCGGGGACTTGTTAATCTTCAATTTATCAATTAGTCCTAAAACATCTTCTCTTTTAATCTGTATTTGATTTAATTCTTTAGTCAAGAGGGGCCGTTCAGGCAGCGGAATCTGCTCAAGGTCTTCTGTCGTGAAGACAGATGCAAAGAACTCATTTAATTTCTCTGCAATTTCCAAGTCCTCCTTAATCTCCCCTTTTCCTCCCTCACCATCCAGAGGGCCAACTGGTTCTCTGGCAGGTTTTCTACTTCTAACATATTTAAAGAAGCTTTTATTATTACCCTTTATATTGCTAGCCATGCGTTCCTCAAAACCTTTCTTTGCCTCTCTTATCATCTTCTTACATTTCTTTTGCCAGAGTTTGTGTTCCTTTTTATTTTCCTCATTTGGGGAGGATTTCCATTTACAGAAAGACCTCTCCTTGTGCTTTAGAGCCTCTCTAACTCCACTCGTTAACCATGCTGGTGCCCTCTTGGACTTAAATGAGCTCTTCTTTCTTTGTGGTATGCACTTGTGCTGGGCCTCCGTTACCGTTGTTTTAAACAGGTTCCATGCACTCTGAAGAGATTGGATTCTTCCAACCTTCCCCTTCAATTTCTTTCTAACTAGTTTCATCATCTGAGGGAAGTTTGCCCTTCGAAAATCAAGGATTTTTAATTAAAAAAAACCCATAGCCCATCAGCCCCAGGAACAGCTGGTCGGTGCTATGAAAAAAGAAAGAAAAAGAAACCTGGATCATCTGCGTGGTCCCACAGTGTCTGCCTCCTTAAAAGGTGGATTTTTAAAGCGAGGCAAAAAAATCCCTACCTCCTGGGTAAGTCATAGAAACCTCGCTTAAGGGAGCATTACCAGGTTTTCTTTTTTCTTTTCAACAAGCCCGGTGGCCGTGGGGATGGCATTTTTAGACACAGTTTATCTGGTAATTTAAACTGCTTTTAAAGGGACGTGGGACCGGGGCCTAAGCTCTGCACATTTTTGAAAGCCCATTAAAAGTTTGGCTAACCAACTAAAACTCAGTATGGCTAGCCAACTAAATGTCTGTTGGTTGACAGTGTGAGCTGCAACCATTGCTTCTCCTTCCATATATTTCGTGTACATGTAATATCATCTGGCCTTATGGAAATCTGTCTCAGGTCCCGTATTGGAGGAAAAGTAGGGCAATTGATTTATACTGTATATTAATTATTATAAATACTGTAACCAGGTCAAGTCATGATCTGAGACACATCTGGTGCAATGATTACTTCCCCCTTCTATTAGAGACATTCTTTATTGGTGTAAGAAACCCTAGGGCAGTGGTGGTGAACCTTTAGCACTCCAGATGTTTTGGATCACAAATCCCAGAATTCCAAGCCTGTATTGTCAATGACAAAGGACTGTGGGAGTTGTGGTCCAAAAGATCTGGAGTGTCGAAGGTGTGCTACCACTGCCCTAGGCTCAAGCTATATATGATTTCTTGCTTCTGGATATTAGCCTCCACCCTCCCTCCCTGTCCTCCGAGCTAATGGTTCAGCTGAGTCTGAATGGAGGAATGGATTGTCAAAAGAAGTGTGGTCACCTTAAAATCACTTTTCAGCCAGCATCCCCATCTACAAGGGAGGAACACCCTCACATCCCAATCTGTCCATTTTAAAAAGGTTTCACAAAACTGTGTGATGTAGAAAATTATCATGAGAACCAAGGTTTGAAATCATTCATATGGTTTTGTTCCCTATTTCTTCCTTCCATGTTCCTGGCAGATTTTTGTTAATGTCCAAGTTGTGCAGATAGCAGAAAATGTCTGCTTCCGACAAAAATCTACTGCAGTTGGCAAGCCAGATAGAATCTAGTTCAATTATCTGCAGTCCATAAACCCCAGCAGAAAAACCATCACCGGCCAAGTTTCTCAAATTCACTCTTCACAGGAGGCTGCACTTAATAGGAACTCAGAGAGACAGCTACCAGTAGAAGATGGTTTTCTCAATTCAACGGGATAAACAAGCAGAATGGAGTTTTTAAATAATAAAAAGGTGTATTTCAACATATTTTACTGCAATCTTTACAACTGAATCCTAACCATAAATACTTAGAAGTTCCGAAGTTGCTTAGTGTTGGGGTGTTGAGTCATCATTTCTTAACATGCTACGTTTCATCTCCCTGTTATGTACTTTTTACGTTTTGCATGTTATAAATGTCTCATGGCTCTTATTTGTTTTCCCACCACCACCACCACCACCACCACCATCATCATCATCTCATAGCAAGTTACTTTCCTCTGAAAAACTTATTGAAATGTATACATGCTTGGATGTCTTGCTTTTATTATTGTCTTTAATGGTGGTTTATAATTAAACATCATTATGAGAAACCCATGAGGATGCTAACAATCATGGTCAGATTCTTCACAAGGTCAAAGTAAATGTGATGGTTGGGCAGTCACGTTCCATCCATCCTGTAAAGAGCCACAGAGAACAAAAGATGCAGGTGACTGAAGGGAACTGAATACTTTGCTCTCCCCATATTCCTGTGGCCTATTGTTTTAAGCCCCTTTCATCTCTCCAGCTCCAATACTCCAAGTGACTAGGATTAAAAGACAAAAGTGCTGGAAGCAAGGACCTCTCATGGCTGGGGCAAAGAGAGTGAGTCCATCCAAAGGTGTGGGGGTGAGATGTCTCCCTTGTCCTGGCCCACAATTTGCTCCTGACCTGACCTGAAGGCACATATTGAAGTTGCCTAGGAGAAACAACTCACCTACCCACCTCTTGTATTGTTAAAAGCAGATTTCGATTCCACGCCATGACTGCGAGGGAAGCACTCATGAACATGTCAGCCCCATCATGTATCATTTTCTTCTTCCACTTCCATCTGTACTAGGGATAGGCACCTTATGAAAAATGAAACACTGTCATCATTTCATAAGCTTATAAAACAATACGAAACTAAACAAAATGAAACAGGAAACAGCAACAACATAAGAACAACAAAACAAAATGCCATTTTTTCCATTTTCAAACAAATTGTTTCATTACTCTGTAAAACGTCTCCCCCGGGGCCTAGGGGCACCAAATTTGGTGCGTTTAGCATCTAGGGGAGCTGTTTTAAAGAATTATGGATCATTTTGTTACTGTTTTGTTTTGTTACAAATTTTTTTTTACAAAAAATCATTTAAAAACAAAACAAAATGCAGGGAAAACAAAATGAAGTGAAATGTAAGATATTTTTTCTGTTTTGTGCCCATCCCTAATCTGTATCATAATGGCCTTGGAGGCTATTGGTGGTGTTAGACATTACTGTTATGAGCAAAATCAAAAGAGAAGAAGTGGCAAACATTCTGTATGTATTTTTCCGCATGGGAATAAGTTTAAATCTGATTGTTAGTAAATGGATCGATTTGTATGGTACACAGTTTGGTTTTTAAGGTAACATATAGTAATACCTCGGATAACGAGTGCCCCTGATAATGAATCTTTTGGATAACAAATGAAAAATTCCAGGTATAGGGCTGCCTGGAATAATGAATGTTCCCTACGGGCTGCCTTAGATAATGAATGTTTTATCATGCCTTTAAGAAAAGTGTACCCAGGATGCATTGCAGTCCCTAGAGTTTGTGGAGGAGTGGGAGGAGTTAGAGTGTTTTTTCCATGGTGTTTAGGAGATTCGGGACATGTTTTGGGGAGGGATTTGGACCTTTTGAAATTTGAAAGGTAGGAAGCTGAGGTTTCCTTGCTTTTTCCTGTCCGTTTCCATTCCTTTCCATTTTATAACGGAGTTTTGAGCTGAGCTGAGGTTTGCATACAAGGGTCCTGTTTTTTTCCTGTTTGCATTCCTTTTAAGTTTGAGTGCTGAGATGAGCTGGGGTTTGCAAAGGAGGTGCTGGCTGGTTTCTTTTTGCATTCCTTTCCATTCTGAGCGCTGAGCTGAGCTAAGGTTTGCACACAAGGGCCCTGGCTTTTTTTCTGTTTGCATTCCTTTCAAGTTTAAAATGAGTGCTGAGATGAGCTGGGGTTTGCCAGGAGGTACTGGCTTGTTTCTGTTTGCATCCCTTTCCATTCCAAGCGCTGCACTGAGCTGAAGTTTGCACACAAAGGTCCTGGCTTTTTTCTGTTTGCATTCCTTTCAAGTTTAAAACGAATGTTGAGCTGAGCTGGGGTTTGCAGACGAGGGTGCTGGCTTTTTTTCTGTGCATTTGGCGGGAACAACTGGGTGGGTTTTTTTGGAGCTTGGTTTTATTGATCTTTGAACTGCTTTCCATTGCATTTTTAGCAGGAAAAGGCTGGGGTAGTCTTGCTGTTTTTTTTTTGGTCCATGTTTGCATTGCACTGCAGGGGGTGCTCTGGGGCGGGGGGGGGGGGAGGGTGTTCCAGCACTGCAAGCCTTTAAAGTGCACTTTATAAAGAAGTCTGGAACACACACACACACACCGCTGCAGCTTTTTTGCCTTTTTTGGACCTCCAAAATGAATTAATTAGTTTCCTATTCATTTCAAAAGGAAACCGTGTTTCGGATAATGAATACAGTGGTACCTTGTATAAAGGAATTAGTTCGTTCCAAATGCAATTTTTCCTTTATACAAATTTCCCATAGGAATGCATTGAAAACAGAGTAATCCCTAATCGCGAGCATTTTTATGTTCTATAGATTTGCCTCATAGACGATTCTGTTAAGCAAATTTCCCCATCTCCGGAATTTTTTATGTTGTACAGATTTTATGTTATACAAACTGTTTGTTATTTTCTGATAACGAATTAACTCTGGGAACCAATTAAATTTTTTATCAGAGGTATCACTGTATGTCCATAAAATTAGAAACGAGGCTGGGAAAATGGCCAAATTACCTAGAATTCTGGACCATGGTAGAGTATTCAAGAAGATATAACATAAGTACTGTACATAAGAACAGCCTTTCTGGAACAGGCCACAGCCCATCCAGTCCAGCATTCTGTCTCACACAGCAGCTCACCATTTACTTCAGGGTATTCCCAAGCAGATTTCTTCACCTGCTTACGATTCCCTGCAAATGGCATTGAGAGATATCCTTCCTATCTCTCCAACCCGAATGACAAGATGCTAGTTCCAACCCACTGAAGTAGACCCACTGAATCAGCTGCTTCACACTTAACATACATCTCACCAATTTGATGGTGTCTATCCTAGCTAAGACTAGCAGCTGGATTAGAATAGCAGTTTCAGCAGTTGTAATCAGCCTCACAATTACTGTTTGCATTAAAGGCAGTGTAGCAATGTTAGCATCCTGTGTGAAGGAGGAACTTAAGAGCTAGAATTAGGAAGGAGAGGCCCTGATATTAAAACTACTGGACCAGCTTAAAACTTACTGATAGTGACTCTAGGTATGTTTATAGTGCCTCTAACTACAAAAATGTTCCCATAATATATATATCTAGGATTTTGCATCTGGCAGCTATTACAGTACTGCATTTTATCATTTTTGTTATGTGGTTCTTTGGCAAGAAATGCACACTTCGCTGGAGAACTTTGGATGGAACTCTAAATTGGAATGCATCACTTTTAAATGCACATTTAATGACAAATTAATATTGATCTCTCTAACATTGATCTCTTTTGTTTTGCAGCCAAAACCACCCAATCCTGACTGGCGTTACTCTGCATCTTTAAGAGCTGGAATGCAAGGGTATGTACTCCTGCATCCTTACTGTAAGCCTCAAAACCTTAAAGAGCATCCTCTGCCTCTTCAAATTGTATTTTTGCAGGATTAAAGAGTCATATTTTTGCAGGATTAAAAAGTCAATGGCTCAGAGCATGGGCTAGTATTCTCCGTTTTAGGCTCCAGTCCAGACATAAGGAGCAACTAGAGGAGACCATTTGGATCAGTGGGGATTTGTGAATCAACTCCTTTGTAAGTTCCATTGAGTGAATGGGTCTACTCTAGCTGCAATTTACTACTGGGTTTCAACGGGGGGGGGGGGGGCTCTGTGTGCTTTAAAGTGCAATTGAATAGGGATCCTGTTCTGCATGGCACCCTGGCTGTAGTAACAGCAGAAGCCAACCAGACAGGGATTAGGTACCAAAAAAGGAGCAATTGGCACCTGTTTGTTAACATTTTGGAAATACGCAGCTAACAGAGCTGAATAACTAGGTCAAGAAATTATCCCTGCTTAAGCAAAATCAGTGCAGAAGTCAGTCATTGTTTTGTCAGCAGTGCTGAGTAGGCTGGCAATGCTGGCATAAAAAGAAAATGCCTTGAAGTCGATAAACGTGTCTGCCCCCTTGCCATTGCCCCTTAGATGGACGCCATTATAAGGTGCGGCAACTCCATTTGTTGTTGTTCCTGTAGCAGAATGGATGTGTGAGGGGCAGATGATGCGAAAAGCTTCCTGCCGTTCTCTCTTTCTGCTCTCTGAAAGCATAAGGTGCCATCACTGTTGGGGATTGTACATTACCGGAGACTGTATTGCGGGATGGCTATGCTGAAGGATGCCTGAAAGTGACAGGGGCAGCGTTTCATTATTTACTTCCACAGTCAGGCATAAACACTGCTGAGACTCCGTGATTTCCCAGCGATGTTAGACATGTCACATCTCATTAATGGAAACAGATCCTTCGGTAAAGGCAACATTTGTGCAACATGATGTCCCCGCATTAAGTTGTGGATGGCAAATATGCCACTGCCACTGCAAAATGGCAGAACCAGAGCACTAGAGGCCTCGGCCGTACTAGTGCAGACACTCCTCTGCAGGAGATCACAACATGTTGTGCAAAATACACTTAACAGGGCATTTGTGCATTTTGGAGATACATAGTCAAGAAGGGCAAGGCCAATGACTATATATGGCATTGGCAGTTATATACTGTCCTGGGAGAACTGGGCAATCTAACAACTGTGTACATTTATTTAGTGCTGTGCACATGGAGGAGGCAGGAGGCTTACGCGCAGGACCTGGAGGACCTGAACAGCAGTGGCCAACAGTTTCCAGTGCAACCACAGGTAAAGGAATAAATTCATTTCCCCCCCTAACAAGGGCAATGGGGAGTATGTACCTTTCAATACAGGAGTGCTCTTTGTCTTCATTGGCAGGGCCCCAACTGTGATCTGTGTCACACGGGGCAAATATGGATTCTGCCACCTTCACCACCACAGCAAGGGGGGGGTACAAAATAATACAAATACAGTGGTACCTTGTATAAAGGGATTAGTTCGTTCCAAATGAAATTATGGTAAGCAAATTTCCCTTTATACAAATTTCCCATAGGAATGCATTGAAAACAGACTAATCCCTAATCACGACCATTTTTATGTTATACGGATTCACCCCGTAGATGATTCTGTTAAGCAAATTTCCCCTATCTCCGGAATTTTTTTATGTTGTACAGATTTTATGTTATACAAACTGTTTGTTTTACGAGGGTCCACAGTAATATTTTGTCATTTTGGTTCCCCCTCCCCCCATGGCACCTGGGGTACATGCCCCCTTGCCCCTCCATCCAGTTGCAGCCCTGTTCATTGGAACCAGAATCTTTCCCTAAATGTTCATAACCCTCGTACAACTCCACATTTTGCAACCGAAAAAGCCTCTTTGCACAACAATTTTAAAAACAAATATGAATTGCAAGCAAGCAAGCAGGGAAAGGAACAGCTGGGCAGCAGATGGATGCCACTTAGTAAGCTGAATTCTAGAAATCTTAATCAGAACATAATTTGGGAATATTCTCAGCAGGAGTTCTGGCTTGAAAAACAGTTATCTGATAGTAGAAGTGGTAGTAATGATTTGCTTTATTGATTTTTTTTCATAACTGATTACACAGGGAATATTTGTTCCTCTGTCTAGAAATATAACATAATAAAATTGCATTTACAAGTGAAAAATGTCTGTCTCACACATTGGCACACAGTAAGTATTCAGAATGTCATTTGTGTCCCCCTTTTTACTGTATAAGGTCATACAAAGTGCATTTACGTTCTTCCTCTTCCTCTGAAGAGAATTAAGGGCAAGATTTGACACAGATATTTCCTGGCTGATGGCTCTATGAGCTGAGACCAATGTGAGGTGGACTTCAGCACCATCTGGAGGGCCAATTCCTCTAGAGCAGAGACCTGCCACTTCTGCTTGCGGGACATTATCAGGCAGGTTGGTGTTCCCACGAGTAGAGAGAGGAGGGGACACTGCCAATGCTCTTCAGGCACAGTTGTATGCTATGGGCCATCATCATGCAAAATTGTGCCACTCTTGTGAATTGGCACATATGGACAGCTCACCGTTGAAAGTGCAGGCATAGAAGGCCAGAAACCTCAAGGATCCCTCCTCGTTCCTGATGGCAAAAGTGAAAGAGATTTGCTGACCTTCCAGGATATCACAGTTCTTTGGCCTCAAACTCTTGGTCAGCCCTCTCCTGCTTATTGCTTAGCAAGCCATTTCTTTGGGCCTTTTCACATGACCCCTAAGATCCGCTGGCCACTTAAATTCGGACCAGAGATCTTAGGGGTTTGTCGCTGTTCCTGTGTTCCCACTCCCTCCGCACTCCTGTCTGCTGGCTGCGTGAGGGGAGGGAGAAAAAAAGGAAGAAAAGAATGCTGCTCACCTCCGTTCTGCCGTCCCGGCACTGCATTCAGATCTCTTAAAGGGGCGGGGGGCAAAAAAAGAACAAACAGAAGCAAGGAGAGCGGGGTAGTCACTACGTTATATCCGCATCAGGAATTTTCACCTCCAGAGAGCAGGTACCTGAAAAGTGTGCTGGGACGTGCTTAGGTGGGCGTGGTCGCACTTAATTATCTGTAAACTCCGGAGCTGGTGGGGAAACAATTTTAAGCTCCGGAGCTGGGAGCCATTTGCGGCGGACTTTAGGGGTTGTGTACAAAGGGCCTTGGTTCCTTTATTTAAAAAAAACATTCTTTTCGTGCATGAAGAAAGGAGGGTGGCAAATAAAACCAAAGCAAGCGTTAACATCCCAATATATAGCTTAAGCCTAGTAAATTTAAGCCTAGACATTTTAAAAAGAAGAAGAAATGAGAGAGAGATTTCAGTTAGAGCCATAAGCACACTATGATGTGAAGGCTGACTTCACAGAACCCCTGTGCTTAAACCTTGCAGAGCAGTGACCAAGCTAAGCAAGGTACCTTTTGATCCTAGAGAGAAGAGGTGCTCCAGATGCTCACCTTCTTAGTGAAGAATTTCCTTCCTTCAGTCATGGGTTGTCTTTAACATCTGTTTCTGGGCCCGATGACAATCCGTTCTGAAAATCAGGCTGAACCAAACATTTTCCCCAACCCACTAAGCCTGGTATCCTGAATTTGTAGTTCACTCCTGTCCCTTTGTCCAGAGTGGCACAGGGGTTGAATGCCATTATACTTTCTGGCCTGCACAGTTGAAGACAGAGGAATATGGCCAGAGCCACATGTTCCCTGGCAGTGCAATGGACCACTTCCAAATGAATTTACCATCAGCTGATACTTCGTAATAGAATCGCCAGATCGAATATGGAACTCTGCGGCTGTGCATTTGGCTTGCCCAGCTTCTATTTTTCTCTGCATCCCATTGGAAAAATATGACCCCTTTGTAATAATTTATTACACTGTAAGCCTGTTCCATATCAAATGTGGCTATAGTAATTGGTGGAATATTAGAGCTGCAAGCCTTTCTCAACAGACCTTTGAATAAGCACCACTGAGCTTAAATTGGACTTATTTCCAAGTAAGCATGCATAGGATTGCACAGTCAGATGCAAACCTGAGACCGTTTCCAAGGTCATCAGGGGACTGTATACATGGAGGCCTATTTCCAGAGTAACAATATGGGTCATATTTTTTCAAATATATCCACCTACCTTGTGTTATAATTATAGCTTACTTTTCCCAGAAGCACCGTCTGCTTCTGTTACTCCTTTCTGCTCTGGTGCCCGAGTTCATAAATTCCTGCCATTCCCTTTCCTTGTTAAAAAAAGATGCAAAGATACACTTTTCATCAGGCCATTGACCCATTTCATTTAATTCCGTTAAAATAAATGAACCAAACATTTGCTTTTGCTATGTCATTTCTGCTGCCACCACATTACACCTGTGCCTCATCCAGCATTAATTAGGTGCTCATTTTTAGCAGCCATGTACAGCTCTCTGGCTCCAACTAGAATAAAGTGCCTTTGATTCCACTTTTGAATAGGTGTGCACCAAGTAGCTCATTTGATCTATGTATTTCTAATAGGTGGTTCATTAGATCATTCATTTAATTTTGTGGTCCACAAAAGCTTGGGCCAATGTGCTTCAGGCTGGAGGAATCAGTGAGAGCTTCAAAAGATGATGTCATAATAAGTTTTAAGAAGGATAAAGAAGTTAATCGTTAAGCCAGCAAATCCTTAATTCCTTGAACACAGTTGCACTCTGAATGCATGTGGCATCACAGCCGTTCTCTACCTATAGCGTTAAAGCTCGTTCTCAATTACAAGGATCAAACTTCCATCGGATTCAACGGGAGTTTCACCTAAGCAAAGAAGAGCAGAGTTGATCCCATTGATGCTTATTCCTTTTAAGCCAGCGCCATGCCCTGAATTTCATTCTGGCGTAAAAAGAGTGCTCCCAGCTGAAAGAGATTGGCTGAGCTGCTTTCTAAACCCAATAGGCTGAAAGGTTGCTGCCAGTATATGATGCAGAGAAAGCAGTTAAGATCAACCCTCTCTTCCTGACTTACTGAATTGCTAATGTATCTCTATCACTCTTATAACATTAGGGGCAACAGGAGACAGGCTGTTTTCTAAAGTTGTATTCCATGGCTTTGGAACACTAGCAAGGGAATTCTTTCCCATTATTCGTAGTTAAAATGTACCTTCCTTGGCAGGAGGGCCTATTAAACAGGGCTAATTGTGCTCTGCCAGTAAAAACTTGAAATAAAACCAGTTTTACTGGATAAATTTGTTTCATTTGTAGACTCCGTTTAGATTGGATTTTGCACATTTGATCTATTCAGTTCGTTCAGCTAAGCACAGAGGATTAAAGGGCAAACCAGGAGCTTGCAGCTCTAGAGTAAAAGAGAAACAACACTGACATTTTCAGAAATGGCACTGCTCTATTGATATATGGAAAATGGCTTTCCCCCTTTTCCCCATCCAGCAAGACTGGTGGTGCTTTGCTCTCATATTAAATTGGAACCACAGGGAACGAGGCAGTTCCAGCCAGCATCCAGAGATAGTAGTAGCTTTAGCAGGGAGGCAACAAAAGGCCGTGTCAGGCCGGCCTTGTATTGGACAGGCCCACTGCCACTCCCCCAGTTGGTCTCCCATATGGCCCGCTGGTAAGTCTGTTCTTTTTCATCACTCTCCCAAGGCTGTTGCATCTTCTCAAAGCCACACATTCATATATTCAACTGTATTTGACTTCCAGTAGTGGTTTCATGATGAAATGGCTAGTGTCCTTAGGTTCTAGGGGGCACTTTCCTTGGGGGGGGGGGAATGTTTGACGGTGTTCACTAAACCTGCAGGGCTTGTAGAGGAGAAACAGAGGAAGTATCACTGAAAATTTGGGGCCTCTACAGTAGGTGCCAGTGGGATTTTTATAGCATTTTAAAGGAGAGACAATTGTTTCATCAATTCTTCAGTATTGACAAATCATGAATCACGATGAACCCCCATTTTGCAAATTAATCCCCATCTCTATTTTTAAACCTTAGAAGGTTAACATGCAAACATACTAATATTATGGGATTTGAAGGTGTTAATCACATAATCATAGAATAATGTTGGAAGGGGCCTATAATGCCATTGATTGGCTCCTGCTCAATGCAAAATACAGATCAAAGGATATCTGCCAGGTGGTTGTCTAAATTTTTCTTCAATTCCTCCACTGTTGGAGCACCCAGCGCCTCTCAAGGTACTTGGATCCATTGACTCATGACACATTACTTGTTGCTTTATTGGTATTGGGGACCCCCACTGGCCATCCCTGCTGGCTGCTGATTATTCTAGTTCAGTGATGGCGAACCTTTTAGAGACCGAGTGCCCAAACTGCAATTCAAAACTCACTATTTTTTTCCAAAGTGCCAATACAATTATGTAACCTGGATACAGGTGGCTGTGAAGGGGCGATGTCGGGTGCCCACAGAAAGGGCTCCGAGTGCCACCTTTGGCACCCGTGCCATAGGTTCGCCATCACTGTTCTAGTTCAGTTGCAATTTTCAGCAGAGGCTAAGCTACACAGTGCATTAAATCTATAGTGGCAACAGTGTGCAGTTTGGGATTAGTTACTGTTTCCCCCCCGTCAGATAAATGAGATTTGTCCTGATCCTGATGTGGACTACCAGAGGAGTAATTTGGGGAAACTAAAATGCCTATAGACTAAAATGGGAGGAGGGCCTGGGGGTTAGACTAGTCCAGGGGTCCTCAAACTTTTAAAACAGGGGTCTGGTTCACTGTCTCTCAGACACTGTTGGGGACCGGACTATAATTTGAAAAAAAATGAACAAATTCCTATCCACACTGCACATTTTTGTAGTGCAGAAATAAGAATGCACTATTTAAAATGAAGAACAATTGTAATCAACATAAATGACTAATATTTCAGTGGTAAGTATGGGCCTGCCTTTGGGTAATGAGATGGTCAATATCCGGTTCCATATTTGTCACTGCTTGTCGTAGCAAGTGATGCGAGTGTTCATCAGTTAGTCTGGTACCTGGAGCATCATACTATGTAGGCAAGGCTCACTGGACAAGACAATAATACTGGAGAAAGAGGAAGGCAACAGGGAAAGAGGAAGGATGAGGTGGATGTGCTGAATAAAGGAAACCACGCCCTTGAGTATGCCAGACCCAAGCCAGGGTGTTAATGAAAGGTCACTCATTCCACAATGCAATACTAACAACAGCATTACAGGACACTGCAGGTGGCCCCCCAGGCAGGGCTGAAAGAAATCACCCCCCCCGAAAGCTCCAGAGGTTGTTTCCTACATGTGTAGACATGCCAACCGGGAATAAGGCAGGCATGGCCTGATCCTGCTGGAAGCAAATCCTGTTGCTTTCCATGGACCTTCCTGTCCCCCAAACTAACCCAGATAATCCATGTTTTGGGGCTTGCTTGGCAGCAAGCTCTCCTGAAGCTAGTGGATGTGGGTTCTCAACCAACACACCTTGGCGCTTGCCGGGGGTGGGAGGGGAAGCGTCCACCTTCCAGTAGCGCCATTTGGCTGGCTGGCTTTTTTCAGGGGGCGGTGCCTGCACTCCCTGGAGGGGTCCCAAGCAGGACAAAGTTGATCTGGAGAACCAGCCTAACTAGATTCTGGGAGGTTTCGGCTTTCACCAAGTCTTTTGTGCGGAGAGAGATGCTATTTCCCCCCTCTCCCCACCCCAAGCTTGGGGGAGGCGGTAATAAGATGAAGGAGACATAGGGGAGTGAGAAAAAGAAGAGGGTAGATCCTCTTACTTTCATCTTCATGGCACAGAGAGAAACCCTGCAGCTCCTGAACTGTCTGAAAACAAGAAATAAAAAACTCCACCATTCGTTTCAAAGAAGGGAATTATTCCCGGAAATGGAAGGGGAGACACCAGTCAAAAGGCCAATGGCTATTTCTTTATTATTTCTGCCAGTATCACTGTCCCTTCAATTGCCAGCTCTCCAGGTTTAGAATTTAAACTGAAAAGCTGCGTTGGCAGCTGAGGCAGCGACAAATGCTGCGGCTGCGTGGCGAGTTTTTGGCTCAAGAGGGGCAAATGGGAGGGGTTCTGCAATGGTCTGCAGGCTAGATTCAGGACTCTGGCAGGCCGGATCTGGCCCACAGGCCGTAGTTGAGAACCCCTGGACTAGTTGATGCAGTTAGACATCAGTGATCAGCATCTCATTGCTAGTCCCATATAGACTAAACCCACTGACCTAATGGTATTTGCATCATCTGTTCAGCATCTATTCCTTGGCTGAGATTAATAAAATAATGCTGATCATTAGAACTCCCTATACCTCCATGGTAAAAGGCAACCTCCGATTTACAAAGCATATGCATTCCCTTATTGCTGTCCCTTTCAAGCTTTGGTTTATAATTGGCCATCTGAAGATCAGCACTGGTTTCATTTGTGTTTGATGGATGAAGCACTTGTCTCTGAGTAAACAGGATCATAAAACAAAGAATGGGCTCATCCCAAGGAATAAGTGTTTTCTTGAAAATCTTCCTGCCCCTTAATTGGCCCCTTTTATTCTCCATATTGTGAGATTTCAAGGAGAAACATCTATGTCAAAAATACTACCTTCCCTTTCCTGTGGTTTTCATCCAGACTCCGTTCTTGCCCAGTGACTTGGAAGGAGGGGAAGTTTTTTGTGCTACATATTTAATGTATTAACCTCAAATTCAAAATGTTTTTTTAAGGCAGCGCTCCAGCTGCTTTCCTGACAAGTCTTCCCTCCAACAGTTTGAGTATTTCTCCTCCCCCTGGGAAGAACTGCTGGGGGAAAAAACTCCTCTCTTGCCTTCCCAGTTTGAAAATGAGGTCATGAAAAAGAAAAGCTTTTTGCGATTCAGTTTTTAAAAACAGGCATGTCTCCCCTACACTCACCCACGGGTTTTACACAGGTTGGTTGGATGCTTACCTGAAGAATGCAGAACAGAGCTTGGTTGTGCTGAGCAGAGTCCTGTTCTCTTGAGCACTCCTGTCTCACGTCTGTAACTTAATTAGGTGCACAGTATTGATCGAAAGATGCAGCATGGGCTCTGAACTCTGCAGACATCTGCAGCCATTACTTGCAATCACTCTGAGAATGTAACGAAGAGTATAGAACAGTGACAACAGCAGTCAGCAGTATCCCCAATCATTCTGGGGATTTTAGTTCTCAGAAAACCAATAGTTCCAGCTACGGAAGCAACATGTTCTGAAATCAGCCTCACATCTTTTGCCTTCTGCAATTAGATTCATGCACCCCAAAGCTGCCCTTTCCCAGTCTGAACAACAAAGAACACTGTGACATATTCAAGGCTAACAAAACTTCATTTTTGGCATAAATGTCAGGCACAAACAGCTACATTTGATCAACTGATCTGCAGTCTAGGAAGTACAGTGGTACCCCGACTTACGATGCGCCCGACATCCAAAATCCCTGAGTTCCGAGCGCGCTTCCGCTGCTTCCCCCACTGTGCCTTACGAGCAAGATAGGTTTTGCTCGACTAACGATGGCGCATTGGAGCAGAAGCGGCAGGCATTGCGCCATGTTTGAAAGGACTTTTAGGCACGGAGATGCTTGTCTCCATGCCTAAAAGTCCTTTCAGACCTCACCCATTGTTTCTCCCCTTCTCCCCATGGGGAGAAGCAGCACGAGAAGTTTGAAGTGACTTTTAGTCACGGAGGCAAGTCAGTCCAAACTTCACACGCTGCTTCTCCGGACCCCCACGATGGGGAGAAGCAGCAACCAAAGTTTGAACTGACTTCTTCCCCCCACACACTGGGCGCATTGGGGGGTAGAAGTGGCGGGTGGTTTAAAATGTCTTTCAGCTACTGAGGCAAGCAGTTGCCTCAGTGGCTGAAAGACATTTTAAACCATCCGCTGCTTCTTCCTCCAGTGTGGTGGTGGTGGAAGCTGCGGGTTGTTCCCATAGGAATGCATTGAAATGGATTAATTGATTTTCTATGCATTCCTATGGGAAACCGCTCCACAACTTACGAGTTAACCAACTTACGAGCATTTGCTTGGAACAGATTAATCTCGTAAATCAGAGTTTCACTGTATTACAATCCTACTCAATTGTTAGCGAATCAGTGTGGTGGTCATAGTATCTGATATTACACAATATCAGATGTGGATTCAAGAGATCTGGGTTTAGATCCCCAGTTAGTTATGAAACTCACTGCCAATGGTAAACTTCTCATTGAACATCTCTCATACAATTGCCACAAGCTGGGAGTGGCTTGATGGTGTATAACATCAGTTCAGATGTTAAGTAACCAGAAGCCTAGTCTCATTCCATTATTTATTTCTTTACACAATGATGAAGGTTTGATGAGAGATATTGCTGCTGATGTGTCAGTTCTACATGTGTGGAGCTTCCATGAGAACAGGAAGTTTCCTTTCCAGACTCGTGTCATTTTGCGTATAAAGTATATGGGCAAACAAAAACATATTTTAAGACTTCTTCCTCATTGCTGACAGAGGTGATCAGGCTAGGTGTCTCCCTCCAAGTGTCCTCCCCTAAGAAGGGGCAGAAGAGTGCATTTGCCCCGGGGTGTGCAGCAATCTGGGGGTACCTGGAGGGGGAGCAGCAGGAGGAGGAAGCCATGTGCCCTTCCGCCAGCAGTCCTCCTTTTGCCCTGCTAAGATTTGGTGATCCTTAGTCAGGGGAAAGGAGGAGAGGGAAGCAGGTGATGCTTTTTGCCCCCCCCCAAAGCAGCACCTCTATCAATTGCTCCCCATCCTCCTTCCCCCCACCCCCACTAAGGCTTGGTGATAGTTAGCGCAGGGAAAGGAGGAGAGGGAAGTGTGCGATGAAGGTGCTGCTTGGTAAAAAAGCCCATCACCTGCTTCCCTCTTCTTCTTCCCTGGGCCAACTATCGCCAAGCCTTAACCGGGGGAAAGGATGAGGGGGAAGCACGCTACGGAGGTGATGCTTGAAAAAGAAAACATTGCCTGCTTGCCACTATCCGCACGCTGTGCAGTTTGCACAGGAAAGCCTTGTCCGGGAGGCCCCTGAAGAGGGTGTGAGAAAGAGGGACCCTTCTCCCCCTCCTCTGCTATTCCCCCAGGATCCAGCACCCCTTGCTCAGTAGGTGATATGCACTTTCGGGGGGGGGTAGGAGGGGGAGCAAAAACTGACTTTGTCCCTGGGCGCTCCAAACCCTAGCTACGCCTCTGCTCCAAGTATGTTAAGTAAACTGGATCAATCAATACCTGAATGGTGCATCTGGCAAACAAAATGTGATAGTTATGATGTAACAAACACCATGGTTACCCAGTGGTGATCTTTCCAGCATATGCACGTAGCTCAGAATTAAAACAGAGTTACTGGTAAGAGGAAGAACCCAGGGCTTTTAAGCAGTCATGGAAACTGTCTGGATGAGAGTAGAGATGGGCACGAAATGAACTTTTGGTTCGTTTCATTATTCGTTATTATGTTACATAACGAAACAAATAACAAACCGCCCCCTAAGAAAAACGAAACGAAACAGAAATTTCCAATTTTGGGGGGTTGTTTTTCATTTCAACGGTGTCTCCTACCTGGAGTGGTCCTGGACTGGTCCAGCACTCCTGGCTGTAGTGCTGGCAGCAGGAGGGGGAAAAAAAACAAAGCTGACGGGCCCACACTGCAGCTGGTAGGCTTGCCACGTGGTCGACAGTAAAAATAAAAATAAATAAAAATAAAAATAAAAAAGAACAACAAAAAAACACGATCTGGTGGGCGGGCCCGGTACCGGCCCGCGAGCACTGGACTCGACCCACGGGCTGTGGAACCAGTTCGCGGGCTGGCAAAAGTAAATAAAATAAAAATAAAATAAAATAAACAACATCAACAAAAAACGATCCGGCATCCGTCCTGTGTACCAGCACGCGAGCACCAGACACAACCTGTGGGGCGGCAAAAGTTTTTTTAAAAAAGCCGACTAGCCCGCGCTACAGCTGGTAGGTGGGCCACGTGGGCGGCAGAAAAAATAAATAAAAATAACATAAAATAACATAAAATAATTTAAAAGGAGTGCCGACCCGGCCATAGGGGTGGCCTCATCAGCGCTCTAAAATGAAGGGAAAAAAAATAAAAATAAATAAAATGAGGGCCGACCCAGCCCCAGGGGCCGCGCCATCAGTGCTTTAAAAATAATAATAATAATAAAAAAATTTGAAAGGAGCACCAACCGGCCCCAGGGGTGGCCGTGTCGGCACTCTAGAATGAAGAAAAAAATATTTTAAAAATAAAACCAGCACCGACCCACCACCAGGGGCCGCATGGTCGGCACTTTTAAAAAAGGGGGGGAGGGAGTCCAGGTCGGCACTCTAAAATGAACAAAAATATAAAAAATAAAACCAGGGCCACGCAGTCGGCTCTTGGGGGAAAAAACGAAGCACTGTCCCCAAGCCAGCACCTCAAAAAGCCCCTGCCGCAGGGGCCAGGATCACCCGCCGCCACCACCACCTGGTAAGTCAGACCCGAACTGGTTTGGATTGGTTCAGGTTCGTAAAAAATTTTTTTAAAAAAATATTTTTTAAAAATCCGTATGAACCCGAACCGAACCGAACCAAGGGTGGGCCCGAAGCAGATGAACCTGCACCATGGGTTTTCTGTTTCGTGCCCACCTCTAGTTGAGAGTAGACCTTCAGCAGATACACATTGATAAACAAATCCAAGAGAAAGCAAGCAATACTTGCTTAGTTTCTGCTTATTTGTCATATTGCTTCTCTCTCGATTTTTCTCTCTCTCTATCTCTCTCTCTCTGTCTCTGTTTAGTGGACAAATTAAAACAGATTTAGACCCCCTGGGGTGGTAGAATGAAACTGTGAACATCTAGCACATGACTGTAGCACAGCTGGAGTAAAGTTTGTGGTTTGTGGTTTGTGGTTTGTGCCTTGGACGTGATCCAATGAAGCTACTGATATTTTAAAGCATATTGGAGTATATTTTAAGTTGCTTCATTAAACAATAGAAATAGTATAATTTGGATTCAATTTGTCACTAGTGAGAGAAGTGTGCCATTAATAGTAAACCACCTCTGAATACCTGAAAGTTGAGTCATGGGACTGACAAAGCTGCTTGGGTGAGTGGTGAAATGTTTCGCTCTCTTGATAAAAGAAGTCCAGTTGCCATGACTCAACTTCCAGATAATCTCACCTGGATGACTGAGGGCGTTTATACACGACCCCTAAGCTCTGCTGCAAATGGCTGCAAGGTCCGGACCTTAAAAATGTTTACCCACCAGCTCCGGACTTTGCAGACAATTAAGTGCAACCCCGCCCACTTTAGCAAGACCAAACAGCAGTTTTCTTGTACCTGGTCTTTGATGGTGACAAATATTTGATCCGGTGTAAGGATAGTGAGTGCGGGGCTCTCCTGGCTTCCGTTTGTTCTTTTTTTGCGCCCCGCCCCTTTAAGAGATCTGAATGCTGCCGAGAACAAAACGGAGGTAAACGGGAATTCTTTTCTTTCTTTTTTCTCCGTCCCTCAGGCAGCCAGCAACCAGGAAGTGCGGAGGGGGGTGGGGACAGAGGAAGATTGAGGAACCCCTAAGATCTCTGGTCCGAATTTAAGTGGCCAGCGGATCTTAGGGGTCGTGTAAAAAGGCCCTGTGAATCTCTGAGTACTTTTTATCTAGAAAATCCTAGAAAAGAGTTGCCATAAGTCAAAATTGACTTGATGGCACATGATGATGATGATGATGATGATGATGATGATGATGATGATGATGATGATGATGATGATGATGATGATGATGATGATGATGATGAGTAAGCAATAAGTATATTCAAAGCTGACCATAAGATTATCACAAGGAAACTATTTTTTTAGCAGCAGATTTGGGATTTCATAAAAAGATAATAAATTCTTAGTTAAATTAATTGATTATTATTATTGCATTTTTAATTCATGAAATGATGAGTTGCTATTTGCTCTCTTCCCCCCCCCTTGTGCAGCAAAATATCTAATCTGGCTCTGAGTATGTACAAATTGTGGCTGGGTGGGATAGAATCATACAGTGACTGTTCTAAAATGCAAGCGCACCCCCCTTTCTTCCTTTTATGTGCAATTGGGGCAGACACAGCTTTAAGCCATCGCATCCTCTGTGTGCCGCTCAGATTTGTACATACATTTGGGTTATTGCAGCAGGAGGCTTTTTAGCCTAATGACTTATTTTTTTTAAGCATCTTGTGAATGATGCTTCTGTGAATACGTTCCAGGGAGCACTCCGATGATAGATGACATTCAAGCTAGGGAAAGAATTGAATTTTGGCAGCAGTAACGTGTGATGGTTTCAGCAATGGCAACAACACAGAGAATGGGAAAACAGAAGTATTTCATTTGGAAAGCGTGCCTGGTTCAGAGACATAAAATAAAATAAAATAAAATAAAATAAAATAAAATAAAATATAAAGTTGCTGCTGATTTTCTAAAAAGGGCATCAGACAGTGAGCTAGCAGAGGTTACCTGTCAGAACCAAGAGATGAATGGCAGGAAACAGAAAAATGTATTTTTTAAATCGCAGACTTAAGAGAGACCCTTTAATGCACGCTTACTTAAAATAAGATGGGCAAGTACTAGAGGGCATTGGCAGATGTTTTGAGTAGGCATACTTGGAATGCTAGAATAATGTGCAATGGCTGGCAAAATACAATTCTCTCCCTAGCTAGAACAGCCCATTGTGCTTATTCTAAAAGGTACTAAAACGCAGAGCTGTAACTAGAATAGGACAACCAGGGCACCAGAAAGAAGTTAGAGGATGCAAAACTTTGCTGCCTGAAGTTTGTAGCCCTGCCTAGCTGTGACATGTATGCTGCCTCCACTCTTTCTTGGATCGAAGGAAACCTGAGTGGACTCAGCATAGCATCAAGAGAGCCATTGTGTATCCAGGCAATTCTCTGCCTTCTTCCATAATTTCCCAGTGTGATCATGGCCAGCATCATGTGATCAAAGATTAACCAAGAGATGGGTCTCACTTCCCCTCCATAACCAGAATGTTTCTGAGGTACTAGTTGCTGAAGAGCAGCAGCAGGCTTCTGGAATACCATTTTGGGAACAAGAGGCTGGACTTGATAGGCTGTTTTGGTCTTGGTGACATTTTCTGGGGCTTCCCACTATCCCTTCCACTTCCCCAGAGTTGGACAAACTGTGCAGCAATCCTTGTTTAGATGCAGCATCCTTGATATCTAATAATTGTCACAGTTTCCCATCCCACATCCAGTGGGTCCTCTTCCTTCAGAGTATTCCCTTCCTCCACAACATCAGTAACTTGTAACGCAGGCATGTCCAAACTTTGGCCCCCCAGATGTTTTGGACCACAACTTCCACAGTCCTTTTTCATTGGCAATCTAAGCTTAGAATTCTGGGGGTTGTGGTCCAAAACATCAGGAGGGCCGAAGTTTGGATATGCCTGTTGTAATGGCTCACTTTCCAGGTGCAACAGGGACTGCTTAGTTTTTCAACATTAGCCCATTCTGATGGGCATATATTATCATATACAGGCTGACGCAGGTGTCTCTAGGACTATGGTGTTTAATAAACCCATCCCCGAGTAACCCCTATACCTTTGGGCCCAGGGCTCTGTGTTGTTTTGGTGGGAACTGGCACATGCCAGGAGGCCATTCTAAATTCTTCTGCTTCTGGATTTTCCTTTCTCTAAGCTCCTTTTCCCTTTCTCTTCTCTCTTTCTTCCTAGTCAGATGGCTTTCTAGGAGTTCAGCTGCGTTACTCTTGCTCTGATACTTCTTTGGGCATCTTCAGCTGCACCCACTCTCCTGTCCAGGGTTCATCTTTTACTAGTGGCACAGTGGTTAAACTGCTCTACTGCAGCCAAAACTCTGCTCACAACCTGGGGTTCAATCCCAAGCAGCCAGCTCAAAGTTCACTCAGCCTTCCATCCATCCATAGGTAAAAGGTTGCTGTGGCGGCAGGGAGAGGCCGGCCATATGTAGCCTGTGTGATTACTTGTAAACTCCCAAGAGAGTGTCTGTGAAGATTCTCAGTCATCCAGGTGCGTTTATTTGGGAGTTGAGTCATGGCTACTGGACTTCTTTTTTGAGAGATAGAAGAGAGTGCATTAAGTGCTATGGGGCAGTATATACCTGTAAGCAGCATGCTTTGCTTTGCCTTGCTTTAGGTATGTGCCACTGTCTGGCAGCTCTACCTCCACCTGTAGGACCCCCCTATCCACTGATCCACTATCCACTGATTCAGTTATCCACAGTTGGCAAAGGAAAAAATAAATACATACCGTAATCCGGCAGCTACAAAGCAAGCTACTGTCATAAAAGAGCAGCTGTAAAAAGCAAAGTTCTGCTTATATACTGCCCTATACCACTTCAACTATTCTCTGGGGGCTTACAGTTTAATTACAGTATGCAGGCTACACATTGCCCCCCCCCCAGCAAGTTGAGTACTTATTTTACCGGCTTGGAAGGATGGAAGGCTGAGTCAACCATGAGCCTGCTACCTGGGATTGAACCCCAGGTCATGAGAAAACAGCAGCCGTAAAGCAAGGTACAACAGTTTTGGGGGATTTCCTTGGCGTTCTCTCTTATTCATGGTTTTCATTATCCACGGGAAGGCCTGGAATCAATCCCCAGTGGATACTGGGGTCCTACTGTATCCTTGGATTGCACTCTCTTTCTCCTGCCCTCTATTTTATAACCTCCAACCTTCCCACCCAAACTGCCTCCTCTGCCCATTACTCACTGCTTTTTGTTTCTTTCTCCTGAGGGATTGATCTTTTCCAGCTCTCTTCAGCCCAAGAAATAAGCTTTCCTGTCTCATTCTTTCTAGGTGGGCAAAAAGATGACTCACTGATAAGGAGGGCTTCTAAATTAACCATTTATTGGTTCTGCAAGTTGCTTTTTTGTAGGTTACATTGTGAGCATTGACCCTTCTCGCACACCTCATGCAATAATATCCCTTGGGTGTTTTACCTATCCCATTATTCCTACAACATGTACTACAGCTCATAATATTATTTTCAATTAGACCCAGAAATCCCCATGCCAGCTGCATACACTGCTGCTAAAATTGTTCCCAATTATCCAAAACTTGTGTTTTGAAGAACATGACAGACTGCGCTACACGATAGCAGCATCGTGTAGGAGACCCTTGGTTAGGTCATTCCTGATGAAGGAAATATAAAAAGGGTCACCAAAGCAAGGGACCCTGTGCTTTCCTGCATCTCCAGGTAAACCAAGATGGTGGCACATCTAAACTGTTGCCCACGATTCCTCTGTGGGTGCTTCCAGCAGAACTGTGTTCAGGCTATCTGGAAGTTGAGTCATGGCTACTGGACTTCTTTTTTGAGAGATAGAAATGTTTCACTGTTCATCCAAACAGCTTCATCCGTCTGAATACAGCTAGTGCAAGTACTCCATCTTATAGTCAGCTTTGACCTCTTGTCACCCTGGTCTGAATTAGGCTCATAAGATGAACAATGGCCTGAATGGGCTTGTGAGGGAGACAATAGTATCCATAGCCTTAAGGTGAACAATGGCCTAAGGTGCTGAAACCCATCAAGAGTGGGCCTTTAGCTATGGCCTTGGTGGTGAAGGCTTTTTGATTTGTCTGGGTACTTTGGAAAGCACAGCCTGATAAGTAGCAGATAGACTATGCCGGAGCCCACCACCTCAGACCTATTGTCAGCAGTATAAATTCAGTGACTTACAACATTGCAAAATACCTGGCGACTATCCTAGCCCCACTGGTTGGACTCATGGACCACCACGTACACAATTCAGAGGAGTTTGTTTCTAAAGTCAGGGAGCTGAAACTGGATACAGATGAAACCATGGTATCCTTTGATGTTACATTGCTCTTTACCAGCATCCCCACCACTGATGCCCTAACAATGGTAAAGAGAAGACTAAGAGAAGACAGTACCCTCACCTCCAGAAGGCGCCTCAACCCAGACCAGATATGCCTGCTCCTGGACCTGTGTCTGAACACCACATATTTCATGTACAGAGGGGACTTCTACAGACAGAAGCATGGTTGTGCCATGGGTTCCCCAGTGTCACCAATTGTTGCAAACCTATACATGGAAGAAGTAAAGAAGAAGGCACTCAACACCTTCCCAGGGACAACACCATCCCATTGGTTCAGGTATGTAGATGATACCTAAGTGAAAATCAAGACTCAGGAAGTACATGCCTTTACAGACCACATCAATGCGGTGGACCCTAATATTAGGTTCACTAGGGAAGACACCCAAGACAACAGGCTGGCTTTCCTGGATTGTGCAGTGATCATCAGACCTGACCGTGGCCTGGAAGTAGAAGTTTACAGGAAACCCACCGACACAGATCAATACTTACTGTTTGACTCCCACCATCCATTACAGCACAAACTAGGAGTCATCAGGACCCTAAGCCACAGAGCAGAGAGCATTCCCACCTCCACAGAAGCCAAGAAGAAGGAAGACAGGCACCTGAAGACAGCACTTAAGGCCTGTGGATATCCAGAGTGGGCCTTCAACAAAGCAGTGGGCCATCCCAGAAGAACAAGGAATCAGTCTGAGACCCAGACCCAACGGAAGAACCTGGTCATTCCTTACATGGCTGGAGTGTCGGAGAAGCTTAAAAGGATTTTTGGCAAACACCACATCCCTGTTTATTTCAAACCCACTAACACACTAAGGCAGACTCTTGTCCACCCAAAGGATCTGATACCAAACCATAAAAGGAGCAATATAGTATATGCAGTCCAATGCAGTGAGGAGTGTTCAGACCTCTACATTGGAGAAACTAAACAGCCATTAAACAGAAGGATGGCCCAACATAGGAGGGGTAACACCTCAGGACCAGAATCAGCAGTACACCTCCATTTGAAGGAAAAAGGCCACTCTTTCAAAGATGAGGATGTACACATATTAGACAAAGAAGAGAGGTGGTTTGAGAGAGGAGTAAGGGAAGCCATTCATGTTAGCATTGAAAATCCCTCCCTCAACAGAGGTGGTGGGCTCCGGCATAGTCTATCTGCTACTTATCAGGCTGTGCTTTCCAAAGTATCCAGACAAATAAAAAAGCCTTCACCACCAAGGCCATAGCTAACAACCCATTCTTGATGGGTTTCAGCACCTTAGGCCATTGTTCACCTTAAGGCTATGGATACTATTGTCTCCCTAACGAGCCTATTCAGGCCATTGTTCATCTTATTATGAGCCTAATTCAGACCAGGGTGACAAGAGTTCAAAGCTGACTATAAGATGGAGGACTTGCACTAGCTGTATTCAGACTGATGAAGCTGTTTGGATGAACAACAAAACGTTTCTATCTCTCAAAAAAGAAGTCCAGTAGCCATGACTCAACTTCCAGATAAACTCACCTGGATGACTGAGAATCTTCACAGACATGTGTTCAGGCTAAAAATGTGCTGTAGATTCTCATTTGTTGTATATGACGATGAAGAACCAAAAACAAACAAAACAAACCCATATTATCTTCCCTTTTCAAATGAGCAAAATTTTGGGGGGACAGGAGAGCAGAAAAGGATTCTTTTGGACCAAGTAAACAAAATTGTGCATGACCAAATTAATGGAAATTGCACAGAATTGTTTCTGGATTTTCACCTGGCGCTTTAAGAATCTGCAGTCTTCTTTTTAACTGTGTTTTTAAACCAATCAGCCAATACTTTGTGCTTGCTTCTTGTGCATGCCTTGCTTTTTCAGTGTGGCAAGACATTGACGTTGGAAGAATAGGTTTGGGGGGGGGAATGCTGCAACATTGGTGGTGGCAGCAGAATAACACCCTTGATCCTGTTCTCCGCTGGAGGCTAGGAATCTTGGAGGCATTTGAAAAGACCTCAGTGAGGTGTCTTCTTGAATTAAGACACATTCTACAACAGTGAAGAATCAGGCCCAGGTACACTCCATTTCAGCAGGCAGCTTCATCGGGCATCTTCAGAAGCCTTGCCTGAATCGCAAGACATGCCGCCGGGTCACGCGAGAGGAAGGAAGCACTCCCATGTAAGCCACAATAATTGGCTGTCTTCCCTGGCAGGCTAATGGGTCAGGGAGTCTGGGAGGGTGAATTCAGGTCACGTTTGAAGCACAGCTGGAGACCGAGTGCCCATGGAAGAGCGCCCTTCCACTGTAGGCTTTGCGGTTGCTAAATTAGCAAACTGTTATAGGCAGAGGACCACGAAGCAATGTGAGGCGGTCACTGTACGGCAATAGGACCGGAATTTTTACATGCATGATTTTCTAGATAATTTCTTTGTAGCATTTGCAGAAGCATTTGCATGGGATGAAAATACGAAATGGTTGAGTTGCTGCAATTAACTTCAATGCTATTTTTTTTATCTTCCTTCCTAACTCAACACACAATAACTGAGAGAAGCTCATGTTTGGTATCACATTTGTTTCAGGCAGCTCAAAAGCTGCATCGGGGCCCTTTTTAGATTAAAATGGGGTCAATCCAGACAGCAGGCTTTCTTCCACAACCCCCTCCCCACTACTGCCCTTTGATAACACCAGTCAAGGGGATTGCACTTACTTTACTCAGAATGATATTAGCTTTTGAAATGTCTGCAAAGTCATTTCCCTTGAATGGAATGCCCTACTTGTGGCGACTAGTCCAGTGGGTGTTCCAGGTCACTGGGAATAAAGAAGTAGGTGTCTCTGCCTGGGGCAATTCTTTGAGAGAGTCATGCCCTGGAATATCTTGACATCACAAAAAGCACCTTTCTTGGCTCTTATGTTAAATATATATTTATATAATCACTGTCTTGAAACAAGTGCCTTGGGGCACAGGGAATGTGTGATCTGACGTTCTGAAGTGTGTAGTGAGAATTGCTTTCAAGTGTGCTGTGAAGAGTCTTCTAAGGCATCCATGTTGAGGGCAGAGAAGACATCTTCAGATAATTCCAACCATGCTTATAGCAGTCGCCTGTCTTTATTCCTTAGAATGGTTATCAGTCTCGAGTCTCGACCCTGAACATTTCCTACTTGCATCTGAAAGTTGGTGCAGTCATGGTGTGGATGAGTCCCCTTCGCATCTCGTTTTCCAAGCAGAGGGAATGACCTCACACAACCATCTCACTTTTAAGACCTGGGGCAGTCACTTTTGGTTTTTTGTGGTTGAGATGGCAGTCCCCCCCCCCAAAAAAAAATCAGGAACAAAAAGTGACAGGTACTGATTAATATTGCAATGCATCTTTGTGACACAGAGACCTCGATCCATTTCAGCAGAACTTGATAACAATCCTACCAACCATAGCTACTTACTGTGGGAATGTGGCTGAGAAGGGCATGAGACAGTCATCACAGTCAGCTGTACTCAGACCAGTGCTCTAAAGGGGGAAAGCTCCATATCACGTCAGCCCTTGCAATCGGTAGAGACCGAGACTGCACAGAAAACACACCCAGTAATTCCAGACATTGCCTCCCCCCACCTCCGCCCGCCCCCCAAGAATAGCCGGCTTCCACGCTCTGTACTGAAATAACAGTCTGCCACGTACAAATGGAGCTTCCAGATGAGAATGTCATTGCCTAATCGGGAGAAACATATTCAGGTCAAGTGCCAGATGCAGTTATGCAGGGGAACAGTGTAGGTCCTTGCCGCCTTTGGGGAAGGAGCATCATACCAAACTGCTAAAAAAAGAATGGGAGAGGGCTCTGTCGGGATTCTGAAGGGAAGCCTTTGGTTGGTGTTTCTTCTCTGATCACTCAGGCCCTGTGCTTCTAGACCACGAGCTGTTCACACTCACCGAGACACAGATCTCGTCTTGACAGGCAGCTTCGCCTTGGACAACAGGCTACAAAGCATACTTGTTGCTGCAGAAGCCTAGATGGAACTCCTGTGACTGAAGAGCTGCTTGCAAGCCGAACCTCATACACAATGTTGAAATAGTGTGCAATAGAGGAGAGAACAGAATTACAAGGGTTGTGACATTTGGGTGCGCTATTGCCTGATTTCTCAATCATAAGCAGATAAACATTGGGGGTGGGGGGACTCTTTGATAACCATATTAGTTCAATTTAGCCTCATTGTCTTGATGGTTAAGTTTATCCAGGTTTCTTCAGATGCAGTCTACGTCCAAAGGCTAATTCTTCTGAAAATTCTTCAGTTCAGGGAAGCCGTCACATGATGGATGGCCCATAATTGCCCAACACAGTAGTGAACGTAACTGAGGCCATGATCAGAACACTATCCATTCACTCACTCACTCACTCACTCACACACACACACACACACACACACACACACACACACACACACACACACACACACACACACACACACACACACACACACACACACACACACACACACACCAAAACGAGAATATGACACTGATCTGAACATGCCCCACCTCCACGTTTGCAGTTACCTGCAAATATTATGTGAACAGGTGAATGAAGGGAATGAATGAACTGCTGTGAGCATTCACCCAAACTATCTCAGTGCACGTGTGCACACAAACACATGGCAAAACCTGCATCCTGAATACAAGCTAAGGCCTCCCATATGGTCTGTGGTACAAATTGCTAAAGGGAGACAGTTTAGTTGAATGTAAGAATCAAACACCGCAATGGAGACCGACCAGGCATCAGGCACATAGTCCTCTTGCCTCCTGAAGTGATGAGCTGGATTTCCCCAGTCCATTTACAAGAAGGAAAGCAACGTTACCCAGACAACCAACTGGCAATTCCACCGCCGCTGGCCCTCAGGCCTTGGCTGCCCTTGTTCAGAGAGGCTTGACTCAAGTGGAGGAAAAAAGGAAATATCAGTGAGCAGGAAGAAGAGGATGGTGATTCATGCACTCATTCAAAATCTACAGTTTGATCCCATCCCCAAGTACATTGCAAGCACATTAAGAGCACATGGAAGTATCATGCTTTTAACGTGTACAGTAGGACCCCTGTATTCACTGATTCATTAACCAATGATTCACTTATCCACGGTTGGCAGAGGAAAACATTAATAAACATTTCAGCTGCCAAAAAGCAAGCTACTGTGATGAACAGCAGCTTTGTAAAGCAAGCTATTGTCACAAAACAACAGCTGTAAAGCAATCTACTGTCACAAAACTGACATTTTGGGTTTGGGGCATTCTCTCTCATCCTTGGTTTTCGTTATACATGGGGAGGCCTGGAACAAATCCCCAGAGGATACCAGGGTCCTACTGTGTACAGCTTGTACTTTATTCAGCATTGCCTTCTAAGACTAGTCTTGTGCCTGAATATTGTAGTACAATGGGAGCTGGTGAGAAAACTGGTGAGTGTCTGCACACATGAGCTCAACTGAGCACAGTGAGCGATCCTGCATCACTTGTGCCACCTCTGTAGCTGATACAATTTTGTAACGTGAAAGGGGCTGCAGGCTCAGTGACTGAAGCAGAGTTAGGCAAATCAGTGCTTTCTAGATGTTTTGAACTATAACTGTCCAAAGGCCCAGCCACCGTGGGAATGTAATCTAAACTATCTAGACCAGAATCTTATTTTGTTCTTCTGCACGTGGAAGAGGAGTTACAGAAGCTGCCACAGCAAACTGCAGTTACTTGATGACAGTAACAAGCATATAACCAGGGAGGTACCTGGCATGTGCCCAGCATCTCATCAATTTGCCGTGACATCTTCCACCATTCCTCTTCCATGCATATGAGAACACAAGAGGATTCCATCAGTAGAGAATACCAGGTTCCCTGCCCCTGCAATAGGAGATGTTGTGTATGTCTGTTCCTCACTTGTCTCACATTCTGACAATATCTCCACCTTTTGTGCTGCTGTGTGTGAACCAATCAAGACATCTTAAGACACGCTGGTGTAGAAGGCACACTGGTGTATCAGCTTTTGCTGTATCTCCCCAGTACTAGAGCTAGAGCATCTGTAAATACAACACTGCACCTTTAAGATACTTCTGTCTTGCCCCAGGCAAGGGGTTCTTCACATCAAAAGCATGCCAGTGAAGGGGAAAAGCTACAATTATTAAACGAATAGGAAAAACCATAGTGAAATTGCTATACAATAAAAAGCAGTAGCACAGAAGGAAAACCATACAGTATACAAGACTAGCTCTAATGCAAAATGATAGAGCAGAGCAAAGAAACAAGTTTAAAAACTTATCAGCCACTAGACACCCTAAGAAACAGTGGCAGGTTTATTCTGTATTTCAAGTTCGTACATCCCTTATGGGTTCACAGCCACATGTACTGCACAGAACCTTCAAAATTGGGCTGAGCCAAAGCTCAATGATGGCCAATAATCCTGGTCCTCTTAGACTTTTAACATAGCTAGCACCTGCCTCTTGGCTAGGATCACAGCACACTCCTTTTTAATTGGCAGAATGTTTGAAAATTAACTCACTAGTTGGTACATTGATAAAGAGATCACTTGCTGATTGGGAAAACAATAACATTTGTGTCTCCAAAGGACTTCATTAATGAGTTATTTTCCCCCCAGGCACTGATATTGGCCAGCCCAGTTGTATAAACAAATTCCTTTCCTGGCTGATAGCCACATGCCTTCATGATAAACCTCTGTCTTCCAAGATAGTTAAGTGGCAAATACCTACTTTTCTGGACAGATATTTGTCAGTTCAAGAAAATGATGTATGAAGATACTGTACAGTATATGAAATTGCCAGATAGAACTGTGAGAGACCCGACTTCTACTTAGGTTAAACACCACCCATAAAGGCCTAAGCAAAGAATCCTGTGCATGTAGCTCTACATATACATGCAAAATATGGACATTTATTCAAACTATATATGGAAATGTATATACATAATATACAAATCACTTCTGGTCTCTAAAATAATCAGAGGAAGGACTTTTCTTATTCCCACTGCCACTGCAGGCACATTTGGTGAGAATTCAAGTGATGGGAAAGTCAATGGCTGTTCCTAGTCAATGGTATATTCTGCTTCATGACTGGCCTCACCTCTGACCAGCCCAGTTCCAGTGCACGCAAGAACACGGCAAGCATTTATCCCTTCATCGACATAACTACAACAGTCACCTATCTAAGCTAGACAAAGAAAGGAAAAGAAAGGAAAATCTAGCAAGTCATTCATTGCACCATAATAGCTGACAGAGTAGCTTCAAGGGGATGTATAAGCGCAGGATGACTTCAGTTTGAGCCCTCCGTTATGCTGCAGTGGTTGGAATGTTGAAGAAATATCTGTCGCTCTCTTTCTCCTTTGAACCCTGCAGCTTAGTCTCTTGATACAAGCGTATTTTTCAGCCCCTTTCCTTGGTTGAAATGGCTGATTTTCTTTGATTTAAAAAAAAGCCCTTTAACTCCTTGAATGCTGGGTGGAATACAAAGGATCCATGCTGAAAAGCAGCAGTGCCCCACCCCGGGGTCACTCCAGAATCACACAAAAAATCCCTGATTGGGTACATTTTTGCACATTTATCTGAAGACAGAGTGCCTCTCTCCTGATCATAGAGGAGGCCAGCAAACGCTTAGCTGTGCACTTCTGGGAGAGCTGCAGTGCCAACTGCAAGATGTGAAAACGCAACGGTCACAATCTGTGAATGATGACTGAGCTCCTGCATCAAGACCACATGAGCCTTGGAAGCCTAAAACCTAGGAATGTTTTTTCAAGAAAGAAATGTCCATAAGTGGGCACCCATGAAAACAAATTAAGAGGAATATATATATATATATTTACCTCACTTTTTCTAGCCCTTTTGATCAGTTCAAATAAATACAGTTATTACAGAGATTCGGACAGCAATTCGTCTTTCAGAAGACAAACAAAACCTTGCCACCAGACTCCAATATGATGGACAAAATTTTTCTTGGATGAAAGCCCCCTTAGGGAAACAACAATGACACAATCTTTCAGCCAATTTGTTTGGTCTTCAGCTCATAGGGAATCAGGGGAGTCTGAGTGATGACTAAGAATTTTTACAAGCATTCATTCTTGTTACTCTTGCTAATTAAATCAGTTTATGGAAATTAAGAAAAGATATAGTCTAATATTTCTGGTAAAGTAAGGTCACAATAAGAGAGGGAGGACTCTCTGCACTGTAGGGCATCCAAACATTTTTCTATTATTCAGTTGGGTAAACAGGTGAGGATTAGAGATGAGCACGAATCGGACAAATGACATTTCGGTTTTTCATTTTTCGTTGCGGGTCTGTTTCAGTTCATTTTTGTTTTTCGTGAATTTTTTGAAAAAATTTCACTTTGTTTTTTTCATTTTTTCGTTTTTACCCACTTTTTGCGCAACTTAAAGCATTTCCGCGCGGACGTCCCCCAACGCCCCAGACCAGAGGGAAAACACTAAAAAAATGATGCTGGCAGAGATACAGTATAGACTAGGTATGCAGGGAGGCTGCAAAGGCAGCAGCGGGCATTGCCCAGGGCGTAAGGCAGCCACAGAGTGACTGCACTGCGGGGCAGGGGAGGGTACTCACTGAGATGTACGCACACACACAGGGAGGCTGCAAGATAAATCTCTTCTTTCTCTCCCCTAAGAGCCAGGCTACAGCCAGCAGGAACACAGAGACACACACCTGCCTGCCTGGCCTAAAGTAACGAGTTACAGAGACAGCAATCCCACCCTAACTCCCACCGCAGACTGCAAGGAGGACGGGGGCTGCGAAAGCCTTTTATGCCCTCTGTGGCTGCCACACCTACCCAGTCTGCTACCTGGGCATGTTGTTGGTTGAAACTGTCCAAGAATTTACATGATCCCATCACATGGCTTGCATCCATCTTGTGGCTGGCATCCATTTTGTGTCATCCTTAAAGGGAAAAGAAAAAATACATCGCGATGGGAGAAAAACAAAAACAAACGTTTTAAGGTCCGCAACCCCCTGGTAGGTAATAATTTCAAATAATTATCACTGCATTTTTATGGATGTCCAGGGCGTTTTAATACCCAAGAAATCAATATTAGGCATCTGGGAGCCATTTTGGGTCGATGTCCCCTAACTCCCCTTAAAGGAAAAAAAATACAGCGATCTGAGAAAAGACATAAATGCACGTTTTAAGGACCCCAACCCCCCTGGTAGGTATTATCAGGCAGAATAAATAATTATCGCTGGGTTTTTAACGGATATTTAGGACATTTTTTAACATTTAAAAACAGCTCATTTCATTGCATGTCACCATTAACGAAAACGAAACGTAACGAACCTAATTTTCGTGGTTCTGTTCGGTTCGTTCCAATTTCATCACAATTTTCGTTATTCGTTTCACTACATAACAAAATAAATAACGAATAACGGAACAATTTTTTTTTGTTTCATGCCCATCTCTAGTGAGGATTACCTGAAAACATTCCTTTTGAACAATCAGATCAGAGCATTCTGTTTTGGTATATGATCAGTTTCTTCCTAAAGAAAATTTCTCACTTGTTTCTTCTTCAGCATCTATAGGTGGAACATAGACTTGAATAATGTTTACAGCATGTTGTTAGGATTTCCATAGAACCTGATTGGTGTTATTTAGTCAGAGTTTACATTATAGCCCCTAACGGCTTGTGCTATATCTTCTCTCATTATTAGAGCCAAACCATTTCTTCTCAATTTGTCATTTTCACAATAATCATCTGATTGGAGATGCCCTTTCCAATTACAGTAAGTGCTGCAGTGTTTAAGAATATTCCATTTCTGGCTTTACAGTTTTGAGTTACCTTGAGTCATACATCACACATTCTATGTTCCAATTCTATACCGGTATGTCACGCAGGATCAGTCTTTCATTTAGCATTTCTTTGCATTATATGGATGCCTTTTTTTGCTTTATTTGCAACAGCACTATTTATCTGTTGTGCTTCCCCAGTGGCTGAATTGAATGCCTTTCCGCATGGGAGTCCTGTCTTCCATCACTCTCTTGTCTTATTTTGGGGTTCTCTCATTGTATACCTTTGAAGGATATAAAACATTCAGAACTGATTTACCATTTCTTTCTTTTGTGCAGTATTAAGATGATTTAGCTTGAGTGACACTCTTGTTTTTTCTACTGAAAATCATTTGCCAGCATTACGTCCTGCTACTGCTGCTTCCTAGTAGTTGCCTTTCAAGGATTTTTCTGCTGCCATCACCACTGGAACTATCAATTCCCATTTTCTGTGCAACTCCATAACAAAGAAAATGGATGCCTCTTAGTCTGATGTCTCAGCTTTGACTATTTTGCCTTGGGTGTCCCTGCCAAGAGTCTAGATTCATAAAGCTCTATACCGACAGTGCTGTTCTTGGCATTCCTGACACAGTAAAATCCCTCACCATGTTAAGATGTGCTTCAGTTTATGTAAAGCATGGGGAAAGAGTGACAATTGATAGAGCGGATAAGCTGAACTATTCCAGTTACAGGAAAACTATATAACACATAGGTTATTTGGATAGTAAGTTATTTTTATGCAGTATGTGCCATTACCAGGAGAGAGGTTGCTGCAATAATAATTACTTAATATTCATTTGTTAGTTCATTCATTCATTCAATTTATATGCTGCCCATCTGATGGGAAGCCACTCAGTGAGATTTACAAGATATGGTAATTAATATGGTAATTAATAACATCAAGAGAAATGTTATCAATTATTATTGTGTTTTGGTTAATGGGGATTTAGTGGAAATAAAAATATTAATTTGCATCTATGCATATACCACATAAATGCTTTGAAGATCTAATCAATAAGATTAAAGTTGGCAGAAAGGGAGATTTTGTTGACAGGTAACTTTAATGAATTATGAGATGTTGTTATGGAGTGATTATTTTCTAAGATGCAGAAACACTCTGCAAATAAATTACCAGTAACTTTTTAATTGAGATGGAAACCCTCCAGCATTTAGATGTTTGGTGTTCCTATAACATCATCATCAGTGGACTTGGACTAGAATTGGTTTGATACCTGCAGCACCTTCTACTGTCCCTTTGGAATAAAGGGGTCAGCCACTTTATTGACTGTTTACATGAAAGCTGTGGGTTGAGCAGAGGTGTTGCAGAGACGTGGGCTTACGTTTCAGATAACGGCAGGCCCAACATCCCCTGAACAATGGCTAAAGTTAGTTACCCATGTCCCATAATTGTGTGCCACCAAGTCAGTTCTGATCTATGGCAACCGTTTTCAGGGTTTTCCATGTAGAGAATACTCAGTAGTGGGGTGCCACTCCCTTATTTTGGGGGCCTCCTGGGACTCTGCACTTTGGCCAAGGACACAAAGGCTGGTTCTTTTCCTAGGAGACATAGTGGGGAATCAAACCCCCAACCTCCAGCTCCCTGGCCAGCTAGCTGAACCAGGTATCCACCTAGCTTTTAGTCGTGTATATATTTCAAGAGGAGTTTTATAACTTCACCTGCAACACTGCAGTTGTGTTAGTACCTACTCTATCTTTGCTTATTTGGGGAATTTTGAGTCTGTTATAACATGGTTTTTATATAACATGATAGAAACAGCTAGGGACTTTTACGCATTCCACTATATTAATGTGTCTTTATAAAATGCAGCCTTGAATTGATCCTTTGATTTGCACGAACAGATCAGAGATTGAGGTGAAAAGGAGCATTATCTCAAGACAGCAAATTATGAAAAATAAATTAAAGTCCTTGCAGAAATTGGTGAAGGAAATCTGTTAATGTCTTAAAGTATAGCCAGTCATTTCTTATGTGCATTGGAGTATAAATGGCATTCCCTTTGATAACAGTTATGCTATAGTGGAATCTGCTTGTGCAAGAGGACATATTTTGGCAACTTGAAAAGCAGATCTTTGTTCCTTGCTTGCTTCCTTCCTTGGGCTTCACAGAGCCATTTTGGCGGTCTTGAAACGGCTCTGTGCAGAGAGCCAGGTGAAGGCGAGTAGGCGGCTTGTGGGCTCCTTGGTAGTCCCAGTTTAGTCTCCAGCCACACTGCTTTTGTGGTGCCCAGAGCGGCGTGGCTGGAGAGTAAACTGGAGCTATGAAGGATCCCACAAGCCGCTCCCTTCCCTTCGCCCATCTCTCTCCACGGAGCACAGTGGCTTGCTCCGAGTGGAGGGGGAGGTACAGTGTCTGTGAAGGGACGTGGAAAATTCAAAAGGCTGCTCTTTGATCCTCGCTTTCCCAAAGGGTAGCACCCGAAGCATTTGTAACCTGGGGTACCACTGTATTCAGCTTAAATTGCCATATTGGCATTTGCGAAAAATAAGTGGGTTTTGAATCGCAGTTTGGGCACTCGGTCTCTTAAAGGTCCGCCATCACTGACTGAGGATCATTGCAATAGCACTGATTGCCTGGAATGGTGCTTTAAAATAATACAGTATCTTTCCAAGGTGTTCTTGTGTGAGAGAAAAATGTGGTGTCTGGGCCACAGGTACGAACACTCTGTTTCCTGCTTGTGGTGAGGATTCCCTCTGGGACCCCTTTGGGGTTAACATTCTCAGCATGCCTGCCTGAGGTGTTTTGGCAGGACGAGCACATCCA
The DNA here is from genome assembly GCA_037367245.1 of Phrynocephalus guinanensis. Classification (NCBI taxonomy): domain Eukaryota; kingdom Metazoa; phylum Chordata; class Lepidosauria; order Squamata; family Agamidae; genus Phrynocephalus; species Phrynocephalus guinanensis. Next base: position 117,069,196 of record CM074739.1, read on the forward strand.
TAGGCATTCTGCCACGTACTGAGGTCCCAAACTGTTTAGGGCTTCATAGGTTAAGACCATCACCTTGAAGCTGGCACAGAAACAGAGGGGTAACCAGTGTAAAGTGGGCAGAATTGGGGCAGATAGGTCAGTATTTATTCACTCCATTCAGTAACATGGCCACTACATTCTGGACCTGCTGAAGTTTCTGTAACAGTCTCATGCAGTCCCGCATAGAGAACATAGTGGTAGTGTATTCTTGAGACTACCAGTAAGGGATGGGCACAAAACAAAAAGCAAACTGCTGTTTTGTCATGTCGTTACATAATGAAATGAAACGAGGAAGCAGCATTTTGTTACAGACTAAACGAAATGGTGCGGGTTTTTTCTCTCATTGAAACGAACTATTTAATTCCATCTGTAAATCGGTCCCTTACCTGCTGGTGTCCTGCCACCACCACCACCAAGACCACCCAGCCAGGCCAGAGAGGACCAGAGCGGGCCTGGCAGGGCTCCCACCCCCACCCCAGCACAGATCAGCTGGTGGGCAGGGGAAAAAGATTTTTTTTTAAAAACAATTGTATCAAAAAATGAAAAAATGTGGGGGGGGGGATGAAACGAAATGTAACATGTTTCCATTTAGTGCCCATCCCTACTACCAGTGCATGCACCAGCATGGTGAAGGACCTGGTGTCAAGATAGGAACATAGCTGAGTAATCCTCCTGAGGTGGAAATAGACAAACCAGACTATCTGGAAGTTGAGTCATGGCAACTGGACGTCTTTTTCTTGAGAGATAGAAACGTTTCACTGCTCATCCGCTTTAAAAGCATTACTTGGATCTAAGCGGACTATAAGATGGAGGACCAGCAACTGGCTTTCTTCAGACTGATGAAGCTGTTTGGATGAGCAGCAACATATTTCAATCTCTCAAGAAAAAGAAGTCCAGTTGCCATGACTCAACTTCCAGAAAAACTCACCTGGATGACTGAGAATCTTCACAGACAGACAAGACTACATACACTATCTGGGCATTCATTTATAGTGCTGGGTCCAGAAGGTCACCTAGAGTGAGAACCTCATCCTCAAAGAGAGTAAAAACCCCAAAGGAATGAGAGGCACCCAGTCCAAACAACAGGAGCGTCTACCAGCAGGACCTCCACCTTGTCTGGGATCAGCCCCAAGGGACAGTACAGCATCCATTGCAGAAGCATGGAAGGAGAGTTGATGCCATAAAACTCTGAATCTCTGGATGACCCCTCCTCTCCACAGCAGCTTCACACTGATGTCAGATAGCAATGGGGAGGTGATCGACCCTGGGGAACTCCACAGTCAAGAATCCAAGGGTTGGAGATCATCTCCCCTAATTGTACTCTCTGGGGACCATTTTCCATGAAGGACTAGAGCCAGGACAAATCCAGGTCACTGATCCCCAACCATGAGAACCTCCTCCTTGAAACACCAAACAGTTCATCTAGTAACTGAACTGGCACAAATGGCCAAATTGGCAATTAGAGCCCATCTCAAATTGCCTCAGTTTTCTCTTTCTGTTTCACATATATATTCTCTCTCATGCACACACACATGCTGAGTGTGATAATCAATGTTGAGTTTTCACTTGCCAGTTGAGAACTTGGCCCACCAAGCTGTTTTCAGAGGCTTGTTTTGGAAGAGCAGGGAACCAAGCAGTAATTCCCCCAAACTGGGTACAGCCTCACTTTTATCTTTAGAGGAGTTTCTTGATAGGAAGTTGAATGAAACAGGATGTGTACTGTCTCTCCATCAGACTTATCATGTTTTATTAGCTGCTGCTCGTCACATTTAATTAAAATGAATTTGTGCCTTATTTGTAGTACATTCATTTTTTAAAAAAATCTCAAAAAGTCCTAGCTGGGAGGCAGGGGGAGGGGCGAAAGGCTGAACAGAGCAGGATTTCCCCCCTCCATACTCTGTTCTGCCTTTCACACTTCCCCCCACATCCCAGCTGTGGCTTTTTGACAGGTCAGGTTTTGGAGGGGGGTACCCCTCCCCCCACACCCTGACTTGTCAAAAAGCCCTAGCTGGGGAGAGGAGAGTGAAACGCAGAAAGGAGCAGCCCCTCTCCAAACCCCAACCTGTCAAAAAGCCCAGCTAGGAGATCAGGGGAGGGGAGAAAGGAGCATTTTCCTCCTCACTGATCCTGTGCTGGGAGTGTGGAAGCAATTAGGGAATTAATACCATAGAGTAAACTCCCTTATTGCCTCCATGTTCCCAGTACACTTTGCCAGTTAACTACCCCCAGCCCCTTTAGAGCTTCATAACTAGGTCCCCTTACCCCCAAATCTTTCCAGATTTCAAGGGGTTCCCTAAAATAGCTTCAGGAAGGTACCCCTGCACTCAAAAAGTACTTACCTTGGGGCACCAAAGTAGCAGGGCAACCTTCATAAGGTGATTTTAAAGAACCCTCTAAAATGTGGAAAGATTTGGGGGTAAGGGGACTGAGTTATGAAGCTCCAAACGGGGTGCCCCTAGGGGAAAAAACTTCTAATTGGAATCATATGGGAAGAGGCAGCAGTGCTATTGCTATCCTGATCAGCTTCCAATTCCAATTAGAAGGTTTTGTTTCCAAGTTATGAAGCTTCCTTTGGAGCTTCATAACTTAGCTCGCTGACTCCCAAATCTTTCAGGGAAGAGCTTGAGGAATCTCCCCTGCCATTTCCTCTAGAACAAATCATTTCCTTCTAGAGGGGAAAATGGTGTTTTGTTTCGTTTGTAACAAAATGCTGCTTCCCCCTCTTTTCGTTTTGTTTTGTTACCTAATGAAATGAAAAACAGCATGTTGTTTTTCGTGTGGTGCCCATCCCTACTTAAAGCACTCTCTAAGTAGTTTACAATTTACTTGTGCAGGCTACACGGCTACACTTTGCCCCCACCCCCACCCCAGCATGCTGGGTACTCATTTTACTGACCTCAGAAGGATGGATGGCTGAGTCAATCATGAGCCTGCTTCCTGGAATTGAACCCCAGGTCATGAGCACAGTTATAGCTGCAGTACAATAGTTTAATCACTGCACCATGAGGCTCTTGCGATAAAGCAGTTTATAGGACTGCTTTATCACAACACACTACTCTTCAAAGTAGTTTATGTGGTAGTCCAGGTTAATCCTATAGAATGATACTATAATAAGGTAGCATGGCTCAGAAGCATTATGGGCCTTTTTACACGACCCCTAAGATCCGCTGGCCACTTAAATTCAGACCAGAGATCTTAGGGGTTCCTCGCTCTTCCTCTGTCCCCACCCCCCTCCGCACTTCCTGGTTGCTGGCTGCGTGAGGGAGGGAGAAAAAAGAAAGAAAAGAATGCCTTCTTACCTCCGTTTTGTTCCGGGCAGCATTCAGATCTCTTAAAGGGGCGGGGCACAAAAAAAGAACAAACGGAAGCCAGGAGAGCCCCGCACTCACTATCCTTACACCGGATCAAATATTTGTCACCTCCAAAAAGCAGGTACAAGAAAACTGCTGTTTGGTCTTGCTAAAGTGGGCGGGGTCGCACTTAATTGTCTGCAAAGTCCGGAGCTGGTGGGTAAACATTTTTAAGGTCCGGACCTTGCAGCCATTTGCGGCAGAGCTTAGGGGTCGTGTATAAACGCCCTATGAAAAACAAAAATCATGGCTGGTGAGAGGACCAAGGCTAGCATGGTTTGTAGTTTCTCATTTTGCCACCAATGTCTGAATCAGCATCTTTTGCTCCTTATTTCATTGCCTGAAAATGGTTCAGTGGAAGTCAGCTCAAGCCTAATTCCAAAAAAGAGGGTTTTTTAGTTAACAAAACTAAACTCTTCATTTACCCTTCCAATATCAAGTGAAGATTACCAAGGCTTAGTTTTCACAAGGACATGAGCCATGCTACTTGAGACAATCATGAAAATTCATATAATTGCTTCTGTTTCTGAAGAAGAGCAGAAAGCCTTCAACTATCCACCGAAAAGTAGCTTGCCGTGAAAAGAAGAAGAAGAGAGAAGTCTGCATTGTTTCCTCCCTGGTAGTTTTCCAGGGGAGGGAATTATTTTGCATAAATACCGTATCCACTCAGTAATATGATCTGCTACCAGCAGTTTGAAGCAGCATGGTTTTCTTACAGATTTGTCTTTACACCTGTAATGGCAACCTATAAATTATATTCATTTATGCATCTGCTTCATTTGGTACTGAGGACATTTTGTTTTACCAGATGCTGATGACACACACATGGCTGTCCAGTGGCTTCCCTTAGGCCATCTCCTTCTATTCCCATCATATTGTCCTATAACACCGGGCAGTGTTGAAATTCTACAAAATCTGATGGGTGTGTGTGTGCATAGAACCCCTACCCCTGATATATGAAGAGGCAGTGGAGATGGAGATCAAGTACAGTATTAATTTCAAATATGGTTTGGGGTGTGAGGAGCTGATCTCTCCCCTTCCCAACCTCATATGTCCATATAGCTGAATGGGCCCACATAAATACACCTCAGTCCAACTTACATCTAGTGTTTGAGGCAAACTAGGAGAAAATTCTCCCCCCCCCCTTTAAAATTAGATAATTTTCACTTTTATATAAATTAGACAGACATATGAAGAGCAAACATGGCTGCCCTTTCTCATTAGTTTTTATCATAAAAAATAAGGCCTAACTCTAGTTGGTAGTCTCAACTGACTAAAACGTAACAACTGAATTAATGGAATTTACACCGATGTTGACTTACCATTCATTACTTTATTCAGTACATCCAGTTTGACTGTCATGCTGTTAAAAATTTGTAAAAGTAAAAATCAATTGCAGCCACAATGGCAGAATGGGTCAAATCAGTCGTTTGCTAGAGTGTTTAACTGAACCTAGAGCAGTCTAACTAGAAGCCATCATCTTCATTAGCAAACACTAATTAGGAAATGATTTCAGTGCCTGGTGGGATGGAAGAGTCACTCAAACAGAGGCAATAGATAATGACAATAAAGAAAATTCTGGCCTGGACTGGGATGAACCCATAAATAGCAAGTGATAGAGGAAAGAGTGAAAGAGCAAAACAACTGATGTGAGCAAGAATAGAACATTTTGGGAAAGGCTGAGAATAAAGGGATATCAACCAGTGATCTGTAGAAGAAAAATAATTATTTATTTCAGCAAGAAAAAGGAATTATGAATAAAAAGTGAAAATAAATAAACGGGGGAACGTGGGCCAGTTTGAGACCTTGATGGGCTAGTAGGATGTTTTGGTTAAAGATAGGACTTCCATGTTTTAACAAAAGAAAAAAGGGAATCATTTTTCATTCTTTGATATTCTTTTTCTTGATTCACAAAAGACAGCCTCCTAAACATGAATGATTCATGTTAAAGAAAAGTCATTCCCACCTCCTGCAGCTTTAAGGTGGAATACAAAGTTTCAACTATTTTTATATGTATTTCCTTCTTTTGTTTAATTTATGTTTCACTCTTGCTTGTTAAATCAGCCAGGGAATAGTTTTTATCTTATACCTTTGCCACAATTGCTTTCAGCAGCTTATCAGAATGTCGAAGTACTCATGTAGTAAAATAAACTTTAAAATTATGTATGATTGGAAAATGTTGATGGTTATTTATTGTATTAACAGCATGTTTACAGACTCATGGCCATATGTGCTTTGCATGTTGTCTTTTTACCATATTTTCCATGTGCATTATGCTATTTTTTTCTAAAATCATGGCAGTATATATTAAGAGGTGTCATATACTGTACACAGAAGTAAGCCTTTCCCAAGGGGTGGGGGTGGGGATGGGGTGGAGGAGAACCCAAACTGACCTTTATGGAAAAATATGTAAAAATTGGAGGGGAATGTGCCAGTTTTCAGCATTTCCCCAGGTGCAATATATCTGGCAATTTTAATACAATTAGTCTGACAACCATGAATGCCAAATTCAAGTGGAGTCATAGGGAACTGAACTGGAAATGTCAAATGAAGGAATATACACTATTTGCTACTGTCTTTAACAAAAGATCCACGGGTACAATCTAGTGATTTAGATGTCCCTGAGAACCATGGACGAAGACTTTGAATCCTCCTGTGCCTTCTGGGAGAGAGGCCACCTGAGATGCTCAGAACATGAGTTGGTGGAATTACATGCCCTGCCACCTGTGCAGCCTTGCAAGAGATCAGTAAAGTAATTCTGAGTACTTTACATCTGGTAAACCGTGGGAGGGTTTAGTCGAATCAACTTCATAGCGCAGAAGAACAAAAGATGCACAATCTCTCAAAGAGAAGGTGGGGTGAAGATCGAGCGCATCTTTTGAAAATGTGAGCCGTTCTATCAAGTAAAGAAAACTGTTGGTAAAAATAGATGACAAGGAAATTAAAACATCAGACATTCAGGGACAAAAAAGCAGCAGAGATCTTTCCAAGAGGGTTTTACCACCCCCACCCTCAAACAAAATAGCATGGATTTTATTCTGAAATGTGGTTTATAAAATTATCTGGGTGGCTGCATGTATCTCTGAATACAGTATGATTTTTCCCCCAATAGCAAAAGGCAATTACATCCCAGACAATGGATGCACAATAATTCTTTTTTTGTCTTCACTGTACAGTGTGTATATTTCATTTTATCTGACGTGGGAACAAATGGCTTTGAAAGTGACAGCAACAGATGGGTCGGCTCCCCAAGGAGCCGTTCACTTATTCCACCGTCATTCCCACCTCCCTCGGGTATGCGATGGGAGGCAATAATGTCTGCTTAGTGTTGCAAAAGGCTGAAGGGGAAGGGGAGAGGAAAGGGTGTATTCTTGCCTTCAAAGGGAGAAAAAAGCAGGGAAGATCGTTCTGCAAAGAAGCCTTCTTGGGATTCAACTCAGCTTACAGATGAGGTTTCTGAAGGGGCGGAAGGCATCCCAATGGTTTGCATGCATGCAACCTGCCTAGGTGGTTCTGTAGAGTCAACTGCCATCAATTCCCATGATTATACAGGCAGCTTTCCAGTTGCTACGGCCGTGGAAATTGCACCCAGCTGTATCTGCAAGCCCCGGAGACCTACGGTTGGCTCATGCACAGAAGAAAATGTCTTGCTTTCCCGGAAGGGATTTCTGTCTGTCCCACGCCTGCCCTATCCTTGCCTGTATCCATGGCAGTTGGCTTCTGATAGGACAGCAGGATTTCAGGCTCCTTACTTGAAGTCTTAATTAAAGGTCACACATGCTTCAGATCTTCACTGTCCCTGGAAACCAGAGTGGCCAAGTGGCATTCCGTAGAGCTTTGTGATGCAGACATCTTCAGCTCTAGCAGTTGACTGCACTATGATAAGCATGATCACCAACTAATTGCTGCAGATGGTTACTTTCACAACGCTTCGAAAACTGGCAACCCTATGAAACACAAGTAGAGAGCTCCATTATATAGACGGGTACTTCACATCCGCTCTCATCCTGGGAGAAAGTTCATTGTGTGTTGATGTCGGTTGCGGTCACGTGGTCTTCTTGCGGTTCGTCCCTGTTCCCCTGTACACACAGGCGTGATGGATGATACCAGCATGACTGTTTCCACATGTCCTCATTCCGTGATGAGATGTGAAATTCCATGCCTTGTTCTCCATTTTTTTTCGGCCTGACCTTCCGTTTTTCGATGTTTTGATTCTCCGAAGCCTTGCCTTCAATGTGTTACAGAGCTAAGTTTGAGGCATTTGTCTTTTAATCTCTCTGCACTGCGTTGCTGACTCTATAGGGAATGTACTGGCGAATGGCACTTTGCACTCCTGCCTCTAGATGGAGAATGGCACGTTGCGTGATGAGCCTTACCTCACGGGCGCTCATATCAGAACGAGAAGTGAGACGAGGAGATTCCCGAGGCCAGGGAGGGGAATCTCTCGTCCCGCTTAAATCGCAGTTCAGGGGGTATGGTCGGGATGAACTCCCCTCATCCCGCAATGGACGTGCGGTTAGATTTCTTCGTACCGGTCCCCAGCGGGACCGCGAACAGTGTTGAGATGGACGTGAAGTATCAGCCATATGACCAAGCTTCACATTTTTGTACAATTTAATGTATACAGTACATCTTATCTGAATTCCTTTTTGCCTCTAAATATCTCTTACTTTTAAATTTTGATCATAGAATTCTGCTAGTTGACAGTCATTTAGCCCTGTAGCTAGTTTCCCTTGTTCATTGGTGCAACCATATTTCTGGATAGGGCATGAGAGGTGAAGCGCATGTTGATTTATGTGCTGTCAAGCTGTCTCCACTTTTGGTGACCCTATGAAGGAGCAATCTCCAAAATGCCCTGTCCTTAACAGTTGTGCTCAGCTCTTGTAAATTCAAGCCCGTGGCTTCTTTTAGGGAATCAGCCCATCTTGTATTTGGTTTTCCTCTTTTCCTGCTGAATTCACCCTTTCCCACTTTTGTCATTTCCAGATAATTCTGCCTCCTGACAATGTACCTAAAGTAGGACAGCTTCAGCTTCCGCATTTTTGTCTTCAGAGAGAGTTCAGGTTGGATGTGATCTAGCATCCATTCATTCATTTTTCTCCTTAGGCACAATCTGTTCCATACTGAGTTGTGTGATTTATCTTATGGCAGTTTCTTAAGTTACAACAAGTTACTTTCAAACGTTATACCTTTTATATAACTGTGCCATAGGATTTTGGGTGATGTCTGGATGATCACAGGTTGCTCACCCCAGTCACAAGTGGAGAGGCATGGCTAAGTGAGTGTTGTGGAATACCTAGGCCTGAAGGTATGATCACAATTTGCAATATATTTCTATGGAAGGGATTAAATGTAGAGAAAACACATATGCCAGAGAAGGCAGTGCCCTTGTGTCACTTTGCCATTATTACTCAGCATGGCTTTCAAAATGGTGAGATGGGTTCTCCCATGCTATTCCCATGCTAGAATTAAGCCTCCATTTCCAGGTGGACTACTGTGTCAAAAAGAGCTTTATCAGGAAACTGGAGGGCGGGGGGAATTCATGTCTTAAATTCATTTGTGTATCAGGTTGATACTAAATGTGCTGGAACAGAGCCTGTACTGTATACCAAATTTTGGTCCTTTTCATTACAGCAGCAGTAGCTATTGTGGATTGAAGGGTGGCATATCTTATAAGGATTATTGGGACACAATAGTCACTTCATTTGTTATAATACAATAATCATCTTGGCTCAAGTTGGAATTCCGTACATACTTACAAGTCCCACTGAATGAAAAGGACCGCTTTCTGAACAGGGATGGGTATAAAACTGCATTGCCAAAGGATTCCATATGAACATTTAAAAGCAGCAGAATACCTTGAGCAAACCATTGAGATTTCATTTTCCTTAATGCCTCTCTGTATCAGATGGAGAATATGGCTGGAGAAAGCCAGGGAGGATGGCGTAATTTGATTCCTGGCTTGTTAGTTAAAGCCGGGGTCAGCAGGGTGAGATATGAATTTTCAGCCTCCTTCACATCCTTTGCTGTCAGTTCCAATATTTATTCTTCTTCATGATGAACAACAGCGAAAGACTTGCATGGGTACTTTCATCCAGAAAAGACAGAGAGAAGATCCATGCATTCAGAAAAATTGCAGAGAGCACAGCAGCAAGTGGGTGGGTGGGTGGCATGCCCAGGCACACTTATTTCTCAGCATGCATATAATAATGTTTGCCCTCTGCTAGCTGTTCCAGAATTAGTCGGCTCCTCTGTGAATAGTCATCTTGCCAGCCAGAGGAGAAAGTTGAAGCTAGCACAGCATAAGCAAAGATTGGGGGGGGGTGCAGGGAGAGAAATCAGGTTTTTATTTGCATTTTCCGGCCTGTTTCCCTGACTTAAAGAAAGACAGGCATTGTTTTTCACCAACCCTTCAGAAATCCCATTTATAGCTGATTATGGTGATGGTTTGAACAGGCAAGTCCCCCCCCCCCCGCCCCAAAATTGCCCTTAAGATATAGCTCAGGGGAAAGCACTTAGCTGAAGGCCTTCTCAAAAGAATGAGGTGCCAAAATCCCTGGAGAAGTTAGGGAGCAAACCGTTAACAAAGAGGTACAAGGTGTGTGTGGGGGTGTCGTGTGAAAAAGCTTCTGTCAGGGCACACAAATATCAGCGCCTCTCAAACATCACTAACTGGAGGTAGAGCTTACACGGTCAAGTCTGTGCTGCTTCTCTCCTTGAAATGTTCTTGCATTTACACAGGCTTCCCCCTCTCATGACAAAGATTTATTAAAGCAAGACAAGCGAGGAGCAGGAGGCCAACGCAACGCATGGCGCCTTGGAATTACTCTCTGTTCCTGACAGATTGTGCGTACATGGCTGTGTGGAGAGACAAGATCATGTAGCCACTGCAAACCTACCCACCCCACTCTGAGCCCTGTCAGTAAGAGAGGGACAAAGAAAATATTCATTCTAGTGTCGCTGCCGCAATACCGAACTGCTGCCTAAGTGACACATGGCTTTCTGTTCAATAGCCAGACATCCGGTCTGCCTGTTGAGACATCTCCATTTTGGGCTATTTTTTAACCTGTCACTCTGTCTTGTCAGCTCCTTTCTACTTCGGCTTCATTTAAAATGGATTACAAGCAAAAAAAACCCCATTCTTCACTCAGTAAGGTTACAGGGATTGCACTTAAAACAAGAGCTTCTGATAATCAGGAGAGGTATTATGTTTGTAAAGAAAACACCACTGTTCTCTGCCAATGATATTTTTGGGCAGAATCCAGCTAAAGATTAGGCACTAGGGATGGACACAAAATGAAAAACGAATTGCTATTTCATTGTGTCGTTATGTAACAAAACAAAACAAAACAAAACGAGGAAGCAGCATTTTGTTACAGATGAAATGAAATGGTGTTTTTTTGTTGAAAGGAACCATTTTGTTCTGTCTGTAAACTGCTTGGAGGAAGGAAAATGTTTTTTAAAAAATCTCTGGGCTTTTAAAACAAACATTTTCCCTCCCCCAAGCCGCACCAGCTGATTGGCGCGAGGGTAGGGGGAAAGGGGTTTTTAGTCTCCAGGGATTTTTTTAAAAGCCCTGGGCTTTTTTTTTAATTCCCCTCCCCACCTGCCAGCTGATTGGCACTGGGGTGGCGTGGGAACCTTCCCCCCCCCAATGCAGCACCCATCAGCTGGCTGACAGGGCTTGGGGGAGGGAAAAGGTTTTTTTAAAAAAAATCCCAGGGCTTTTTTTTTACTTTTTGTCCCTCTACCACTTTTCTCCTCCTCCACCACCACCACGAACCATTTTGTTAGTGGCTCATTTTGTCCGATTTTTTTTGGAAAATATTCATATGAAATGAAATAAAAAATGTGTGTGGGGGGGGGAAGGAAACAAAATATAAACTCAAGAATAAATAAATAAAATGAAACATTTTTTGTTTTGTTTTGTGCCCATCCCTATTATGCACCCACCCCTGAACAAACAATGGAAAGACATCACAAGCTCAGATGCACCAAGATTGTACCAACTAGACTCAAGGGCTGGAATAACAACTGCTTAAAACTGGTGTATTTTAAGATACTGCACATTTTAAATTATATTTGGCTTTCTCATTATGACTCAAATTAAGTGAATTGCAATCCACAATTTTTAAAAATGAAAATAATAGTTGCACAGCAATGTTTGGGTGACATGTATATCCACAGCTTTTATTCTAATTAAATTATGCAAAGTGACATACTGGCTGAAATCCTATTGCTTAGTGCATTAAGTTGAAACAAGAGAGAAGGTTATGGAGGAGTAGAACCACCAAATCGCCACTAATTTAGTTGGTCTACTGTAGTGTGACTTACTCTACTAAGGAGCAGGATGTCAGCCTATATGCTAAAACTAGCTTTCCCACCCCGCTTTAGAATTGCTACTCTGAGCTACCAGTTGGCCATCTGATAAAATGGAAATATTAACTCATTGTTGTAGTTGTTATAGCAAGGGGCCCTGGCCATGATCTGGTCCTACATATGGAAGGAGGAGTGTGAAAAGGTCTCTTATAGTACTGTCTAGCTAGGCTGTCCACTCACCGCAGCATTGCTGGTCTTGTTGGGAGCCTTCCTTTCGTTTAGCAAAATGGTTACGGAGGGAGGTGGGAATGCTGTAGTGCAGTGGTTCTCCACCAGTGGGTCCTCAGATGTTCCTGGACAGCAACTTCGAGGAGTCTTCACCACTAGCTGAGCTGGCCAGGATTTCTGGGAGTTGCAGTCCAGGAACATCGGAGGACCCACAGGTGGAGAACCACTGATGTAGTGGTAGGTGAGGGGATGGACATTGTGTAAGCTGCATGTTGCTTGTAGTCTGAAATCCACCCATCCCTGATTTCGTAGCCCCTAGGACGCAAGTTGTTCCTACTGTCACAATTTTTATTATTTTGTTTTTTAACGTAAACAAGTAGAATCACGTTCCCGGAAGTCTCCAAAGAGACCACGGCTGTCCTTTAAAATAAGCTGCATAGTTCCCACGTTGCCATTTTGTACAACAGGAGGGAAGATTGAATCATGATTTGTATCACCTTATCCTTCAAATTGGAGCCAGACTTCCTGTCACGTTCATTTGTACTATATTTGTTGCAGCAAATGGCGCTAGCCCACATCTGGTCCTAGTGGCAGAAGGGGACCATTAGCCCAGGAAGCCGGTAGTCGCTTTGCCTACAAACTTCAGGCCCACCAGATTTTCATACCATCTCCCATCCTCGGTCACTGCTCTTTCTTTTCCCCATTCCCCACGCCTTCCTCCACACACTGCTGATCTGGAAACATACAAACACATACACATATCTACAGAAGCCTGAGGACAAATAGTTCCTTGGCATTAGTGGCCTGCGTCCCATCTCCAGATGTAACAATAGATCAAACTGACATAATGAGAAAACAAAGCCAAGATTGGCTGTCCTGTGGATGAAGTAAGACCTCAGTGTGTGTGTGTGGGGATTGTTCTTCTTTTCTCTTCTCCTTCCCTCCCTATCTAGTGAGTAGTGTGACTGTCCATGTTTTAGTGATTAAAGGAAGGCTAACGTACCATGTAAACACAGGCGCAGTGCCTCACTCTCGGTGACTGCCAACAAGCAAGAACTAAATTGTACACCTGTGCCATCTGATGACACATTCAAAGCGCCTTGTTTCTGAGGTGATCCTGAGATTCACTAACAATTTTTACTAGTCACTATGGCACCACACAACTAGCGGTAGCTGGTGGTTTTCTATTTCTCTTTGCCACCCTCTCACTTATCACTTCATCCGGATCCTTCTCAGACACATCAACAACGAAACTATGGATCTAGGTCAGGGTTGCTTTTGCCAATTAGGAATGCTACGGACAAATGCACTATTATCTGACAAACAGAGTTTATTTAGTATTCTGAACGCAACAGCTTCCATTTTGTACAACAGGAGGGAAGATTGAATCATGATTTGTATTAGGCCAAGAAACATAACCTTCAGCTGTGTGATTTATTATCCCAGTGTAGCAAGAGGGATAATGAAAGTCAGAAGGATACACAATCCCCAGTCAGAAATATTTAATTAAGTTAAAGAAAAGGGCAGAAGATATATGACAGAAGCTTATGTGTTAAAAGAGATTTCTGGAATACTGGAGTTACCAGAAAAGCAAGCATTAGGAAAGTCAACTCAGACTTATATATTACTTGTACTGTGTAAAAATGAAACATTAAATGACAGATATTAATAAGAACATGGAAAAGAAAGATAATTCACAGTGAAATACACAAACTAAATGTTATTGTATGCCCTAATAAAATATAAACTGTAAAGTAATCTTCCTTTCAGTATTACAAACTTATAGATTGTCAGCTACTACAGAGATACCTGTATATTTTTACCATGCAGAAAGGAAGCTATTTTAGTCATGCAATGATTAGATCTGGGTTTTTAAAAATGCCAAACCACAGAAGAAACATGTCACACTCCACAGCTAATCCAAAGAAACTCATTTCTTTGCAGCTCATATAAAATAAGTTTAGTCAAGGAATAAATAAATTAGAGAAACTGATGCGAAATCCTTTACTCAAGTGTACACAGCACATTCGGCATCTCTCTCTCTTTTGACACTGTGTTTAGGATGGAAGCTTTAAGGTCAAACCAGGCAACGTATTAAAATTGCAGGCTTGAGTTGAGATTTATCTCGGCATGACTTAGTTTCCAGTAGGCATGTAGATTGCACTCTCACTGTGTGAATAGTTTTGCTTTTTGCTGTTATTTACAATGATGAAGAGAAGTGTGTGTTTATAACTAGGACTGCAAAAATTGTGTTCAAGCAGAGGGGTTCATATTTCCTCTTAGAAACTGTTCTCCCTGTGCAGCATCATTCTGATCTCTCTAGCCATCTCCTCCAAGACAAAAAGAAGACAAATTAGGTGCTTTCAGGCATTTAAAATTTCTCCTCTGCCCCTTCATGCTACAGGATTGAACCATGTTGTAACAACATCCATGACTTCAAGTTATCATGACTAAGGGCTTTTAGTGCTGTGAAAAAATGTCTTGATATGACTTGCCAATAGAGATGGGCACGACTTAGCGGTATTTCCGTTTCCGTTACTCGTTTCCGTAACTCTACGGAAACGGTAACGGGAATTACTCTGCCAGACTTCGAGCTCGAACCGACGAACGAACAATTTTGGTCTGATTTGTCGTGTTCGTTCCTTGCATCGCACGATTGCGCGATGCCACGCGGCACAGAAAAAAAGTTTTTAAAAGTTAAAAAAAAACCCGGTTCCCGGCTGAAAAGCAGGCGGAAAAATGCCTGCCGTGCCTCAGGGCACCTACCAGAGGGGTTGTTTCTGGAGGTCCCCGGCCTCCCCCCCATCCCCCGTCCTTGTGGGCTGCTCTGTGGGACTCGCCGCAGGCTCGCAGCCAGCCAGCAAAAAGCCCAGTCTCGCCGGCCGCCGGCCGCCGCAATTAAAGCGCAAGCAAGCGGCACGGACGGCACAGGAAAAAACTTTTAAACTCTCCCCCCACCCATTCCCGGGCCAAAAAAGCAGGCGGAAAAATGCCTGCTTGACTAAGGGCGCAGGGCACCTACCGGAGGGGTGGTTTCTGGAGGGGGGTCCCGCCTCCCCCCTGTCCTGGGCAGCCGGACTCGCGAGTCGCCATCGCCATGCCATGCGGTGCAGGCGGGGGATCCAAAATGGGGCGGCGAACGCAATATTGTTTTTGAAATCGTGGTCCAAAAACACACAAGCACAACAGAAACACGCGAAAATTTATAAACTACCAGATTTTTCACAGTAGCAGTGGGTTTTTTCTTGCAACAAAATGTCTCTCCTCTCCTCCTCTGTCCTCCATTGATTTTATTTTATTTTATTTTATTTACACCTGCGCAATGATGGGCTGGCCGAGTGGCCAGCCATGTGGGAGTGGACGACCATGCAAATTTTTGGAGCCATCCCACCATGCAAATTTTTGGAGCCATCCCACCAATCGCATGGCCACTTGGCCATGGAGACTTCTGGGATGTGCCAAAAAGCCCCTTAAAACCTGCCCTAGCCCCCTAACCCTAACCCTAACCCTTGACTCCGTACCCATACGTCACAGACTGTCTTCTTAGTGGGTCAGAGAGGCACCCAGAGGTGCAACCCACTAGCCCACCGTAACCTTACCCGTCACTAGCCTAACCCTAGCCCTTGCACTAACCCACCTTAAAGCCAGATCTACTTGCTTGCATTGCACTACACGCAGCAAGTACAATTCCCTTCTGTGTGAGACATGGTGGTGCGAGAGCCTTAGTTAGGCATCTCACTATGGCTCTGGGTTCAGTGCCATCCACTAGTCTTCACAGTCACTGTCTGCACATTATGTTATGCAATATCCATATGGCTATTGCATAGCATTTTGCAGCAGCAGCAGGTGAGGAGGGGAGACCCCCATGTTGAGGGGTATCTTGGAGCCTGCTTCCCCTTCCTAGTGGGTGAGGATAGGAGGCACCCACGGGTGCCTCCAGGAGCCCACTTTCCCTTATAGCGGGCCAGAGGAGGCACCCACCCCACAGAGGTGCCTCCAGGAGCCCGCTCCCCCCCAAGAAAAACCAGTACTAACGGAAACGAAAAAACGAACTGACTAATTTTTGCGAATTTTCACGAAAAAAGGAGACGACCCGAAATGGGACCGGCCCGACTAACGACAACTCGAAAAATTTTTTTTCAAGTCGTGCCCATCTCTACTTGCCAAGATGAAGGTTTCAGCTACACTCAGTAGACTGCCTAAATTTCCCAACAGCAGTCTATTTTTAATTTCTGTGACTGCCATAGGAAATTTCATTCAGCAGGGCAGGGAGTTGCATTTTCATTTTTTTTTCAGTCTTTCACATTTTAAAACTGCTTATTTCAAAGAAAGCTCCATTAACTTTTATGAGGAAGGCTGGAGTGAATGTGACAGCAAGTGCAACTAGTTTGATGCAGCCATCCATGAACTAGGGCTCACATCAGCAGATACATGGATAATGTTCATTAGATATGAAATTAGGTGCATTGCTAGAAATCTTGAGAGACACAGAAGATGCCTGAAATGTTTGTTAGTATGGATTCAAATGGTGAGAAAGAGGATTGTGCCTAAACATTAGGAACAACATATTGACAGCCAGTGGGTCAGCCTGTCTTGGAGGAGGATGGACATACATTAATTAGAGGTTCTTGAACAGAGGTTATCTGGCCACCTGTCCAGTGTCCTGCTTTGGTGGGAGCTTGAATTAAGTGCTCCTTAAGGTGCCCCCAAGAGTTATAGTTCTTTTATTCTATGCATGCCATGCCCTAGTTGTGTCGTATGAATGTACTAAACCACTTCCATTTTTTTCCTTGAAGCCTTCATCAAACCAAGTCAACTCTGACATCTGTTGAAACAACCAGATTATCTCACACGTGATCTCTTGCTCCTTCTGCTGTTTTTAAATAGCACCGAGTATATCGTGTTTCTCTTCAAATTACAAAACATGGCCTGTCTCTGTGGAAGACCCAATGTGTGATTTCACCCTTATTTAGGATGAGTCTGCAGTTCACAAGCGGCAGGTTCTCTCTTGAGGGACGCCATCATAAGCTCTTAATGTTTGCTTTCCCTTTTTTCCCCTAGACCCCGAAGGCGGTGAGGTGTCCCCTCCCGTGGGAGCTGGCGTGAACAGCAACAGCTGGACCTTTAAATATGGACCTGGCGATGCCAAGCCGCCTGGCCCCGGTGAGTTGCCAGACAAATTCATTATCCCAGGATCTCCCGCCATCATCTCCATCCGTCAGGATCCGCCCAACAGCCAAACTGACAAAAGTGACTTCATAACTTTTGGCAAGAAGGAGGAGACCAAGAAAAAGAAGAAAAAGAAGAAGGGGAACAAGGCCCAGGAGAAAAAAGAAAAGGGCAACAGCACCACGGACAACAGTGACCAGTGAGCAGTTTATACCGAACAGTCTACTTAGCCAATTTTTGTAATCTTGGAAGATCTCTCCTATGTAGCAACTCCCAGCTTCTTCCTCCGATTAACCAATTTCCTGTATGTTGCAAGACTCCAAAAATTCTGCAGGGAATTCACAATGTCTGTCTAGATTGCTTAACAGGTTTGTCTTGAAAGCTTTATTAAGCCTGGTGTTAACTCTTTTTTTTTCTCCACTCTGGCTTGTTTTCAGAATTTAAAAAGCAGACACAAGTTTCTTTTCTCGTACGCTGAAAAGGAGACTCTTCACAATACAGCCAGTGCGAGGTTGGACTCGTTGCATTGTGGTTCCTGTGATCCTGTCCTGATGACACTTATGTGGGGTGGGGTGGGGTGAGGCGGGCAGGGGGGGCAGTTAAACATTTTTTTGGTATTGTGCACCCTGTATCTGATTGGAAACTCTTGTGTGCTGACTAATGGCTAGGTGATGCAAGATCGGATTCATAGGACGCAGAAGCAGTTTGTAAAACACAAACAACCTTTCTTGCAAATTAATTGTGCAATGCTGTGTAGCCTGGAGAACTACCTTGAAATTTGCAATTAGATTTTTCTTACTCCATCAAATCTAGTATGTAGTATGCTGGAGCTTTTATATATTTTATATACACACTCCGGCAAAATGGGGTGGGGGGGAAGAGACTCACTTGGATAAGTCTTACAAGATATTATGAAATATAGCTTCTTTCCAAGCCATTGGGCCATATTGCCACATCTCCTCGCAAGGATGTCCCTCAGGGAACGTCTGCATGGCAACCTCCCACACTCTGGGCTCAGTCTTTTCCTGAGGCATGTGGGAAATCCTCTCTTGAAAAATAAAACTATATATATATATATATATATATATATATATATATATATATATATATATATATATATATATATATATATATATATATATATATATATATATATATATATATATATATATATATATATATATATATATATATATATATATATGGGAAATTTGTGGGAATTGGGGATTCCCTTGCTCAGATCTGGTACTCAGCTGTGTAGACAGAACTGGTCATGCCACCCAGACCTTGGCCTGCACGGCAGGGGAGTGGGGTGTTCAGTCAAAGGGCTACCTTTGAAACCACTGTGCAGACATGCCCTCCAGAGTCTAACAAGGGAAAGAAGGTCTGACATCTCAGGAATGTAACTGACTGTGATGTTTCCTTTATGTCCTTGTTTCCACTCTTCTCTTTAACATTCTTTTGCACATAATGTCTCTGAAAAGGTCAGAGTATTTTCCATAACACATATGCAAAAGTATAGACAAATAATAATAATAATAACAATAGTAAGAGAGAGACATAAAAAAAGAAACCTGATCTATGCTATTTGTGATTTGATAATCTTTATTTATAAAAGGAATATAGCTGTAAATGAAGACGAAATAGGATGTCCTTTAACCCAAAATGAAGTAAATTTACAGCCATTAGAAAAATATAACTGCTGCTATTAAAGTGCTTTAGAAAAAAATTATGCCTGAAAACATCTGTATTATATTTGCCAATCACAGCTTTATTCTGTCAGATCACTGATTTGGGGGATGGGAGGGGGTCTGCCTCTTGCATGCATTAAGAAATACAAGATTTTTTCTCTTTCTCTTTTTGCATTACTTATTCTGCACTTTGAGTATACAACATTTGTAAACAGGTTTTTCATCCGAGGAAGCCGAAGCAAACCCTTTCACACACAAGCAGACCTACTAACCTGCTAGCTCTGTGCTGTGCCCTAGTGTGATTATCTCCCACATGACCTCCTTGGGTTTAGTTTTGACTTCTCTTGACTTTCTGACCCTACAACTGACTATCACTCATTATGTAAAACTCAAGTACTGTATGTATGCTATATGCTCTTATAAGTATCCTGAAATATTTATTCTGTGCTTGTGTATGTGAATGTCAATGGAACTATTACCTAGCGTGGACATTAAGCTTTATTGTTGAATGTAAATCCATCAGCATTATTATTTTTGTACGCTTGTGAACATGTGGAGTAGTGTTAATATTTTCAAGCACTGTTAGTTACCAGTTTTTGTGTATGAATTGGAACACAAGTAAAATATCTTTCTTTAATCAAGAATTTAGTAAATCGCAGGATGTTATTTCCGAGGTGGCGAGTTATGTAGTGAAGAATTTCTGGCTCCTGGTCAATGCACAGCAGATAGATAAAACTGTACTAAAATAAAACTGTTAGATGTGTTAGCCAGCAAATGGCAGGTGAAGGAATACTATAATATGATTTAACTATGGTTTTCCCTCCACAGAATAAAGCAGGGATCCAACTGCATAGCTTTTAGATTTTCCTGCATACCAAGAATGATTGCAGTTTTGTTCCTTTCCATAGAAGATAATTGTCACAGTTTTATTCTGCTTTTTCAGACATTTTTGAAAATTGTGTTGAATTCTCATTCTTGAAATTGAATCCCTCGTTTAGCCTCTGCCTGCCCCTTATGGGCTCCCTCTTTCAACCGAATCAAGCTTAGGTCTGCAATCCTGTATGAATGCCACAGGGGGTAATCCTTACTGAACACCTCCTTCTAAGTGTTTCTCTGATTGGGCTGTAAACCTCCAAAGAGGGTGGGGTGAGTGAAGTGGGAGAGGAGGACACATTAAAAGATGTCTGTCCAGAGAACAGTAGGAACAATTTGGAGTTGTTGGATGGATTTTGAACTCCAGCGAATCTGAGATAACAGTACCTAGGGCTATGGTGGAATTGAACATTTAACGTGTGTGGGTACAAGAAGAACAATGTCAACAACAGGAAGACTGTCATGGCTGGTTTACGAGTACAGCAGTCCCCAGCAATTGCATGGCTGAGTATGGAGAGCGGGATTCAGGCAGCGATCTTCTGCACGGACCTTGGGTGTCTGCATTTTGATCTATGCAATGCTGGAAGGTCAGCCAAATGAGCTGGGATATGAAAAGCTCCCACTGATCCTCATTTGTATGGTTGTCTTCTATTGCTTGATGCCCTACTCTCCCCGCTATTGCTGCCCCAACGTTGCTTTCAAATGTCAAAGGAATCCCTCACATAGGAGTCAAAGGAGTATCATATGGAGTGCTGAGAGCGTACATCAGGCATGCCCAAACTTTGGCCCTCCTGATGTTTTGGACCACAACTCCCAGAATTCTAAGCTTAGATTGCCAATGGCAAAGGACTTTGGGAGTTGTGGTCCAAAGCATCTGGAGGGCTGAAGTTTGGAAATGCCCGGCTTACATATTTTACTTTTCTCAACTACATCTCCCAGAAATCCCCACCCCCAGTAAATATAGTCTCAGGCCATGCTAGCGGGGGGTGGGGGTTGGTGCTATACTCTCCTTACCCCCAAATTTAGAACTCTAAAAATGCCAAAAGGTTTAATTGAAAAAGACGATTAGGGACACTATGGCTCTTGAATACTAGCTTATAGCACTTATTGTCCTGTCAATGTTGGCGCAGGAGAATTCTTAAAAGTTTTTAATGTTCATTCAGTGCTTGACCAAAGAGAACATAAGGATCCTCATAGCTTGAATATGATACCACATTGTCTGACCATTCTGTTCAATAGGCTACTATGTTGTAGTTTTGTTCGTAAACATCTTTGGAGAAGCACAACGTTCGTAAAGATGCAGTCTGGAAAATCTCTCAGATGTCACTGAGATGGCTTGGGTTTAGTGGAGCTGAAAAATTCAGCCTGCCTCCCTATATTACAATTAGGTTTGGTTGGGAAATGGTTCCATTCCGCTCCCAAGGGTGTCAGTTTGGAACTAGTGAGTAGTGAATAAAAGAATTAGGTTATTTCAAAGCAAAGAAAGTGAAACACTCTCAAAAGCCAGTGTTGTTCCCTGTGTGACCCATGCCATTACAAGAAATCTTTTCTCCCACATTTTCATGACTCATATATCATTGCCACACCCTTACAGTGAAACTTTTCCCCATATTTAATATCAATGCATATTAAATGCAATGTGATCCCTTCAGATTAATTTTTCACACATCTTAGCCTTGAAAAACCGAAGTCCAAATGAAATAGACAACCAATTCAAGGATACATTCTTGCTTTTTAAAACTCTTTAAAATGTCTCATAGTTTTCAGGAATGCAGTGCAGCTCTTAACAAACCTAAAGTATGGCAACATAGATAAGTGCTGTTCTTGATGTTACAAAATTATTCCTGTATGCTGATTTGCATTACTGTACTTATAACAGAACAAGGAAGTATGGGAATTACGCAACCTACCTATACTATATTTCTTCCATACCTGAAGAAAGAATAAGATGATTGCTGCGAACCTCTACAAATACATTTCTTATGGAACATTCATTTCAGTCTCCTTCTGTATTATACATCAACAGTTTCTATAAAATCATCAAAAAGATCCTATAGAATTAATTCATGTATTCATCTTCATCTTGTGTGTAGTACTGTGGGCCAAGTATTCACAGTACAGCTCTTGGCTATGGTGAGATCCAGAAAAAAAGATTTCTGAAAAAATATAGTTGAAACTCGAAAAATTAGCATATTGTGCAAATGTTCATTTATTTCAGTAAGTCAACTCAAAAGGTGAAATTAATATATGAGATAGACTCATCACATGCTAATCAAGATATGTCAGGCTTTACTTTGGTATAATTGTGATGATGATGGCATACTGTACATCTTTTGAAAACCCCAAATTCACAATCTCAGAAAATAAGAATAATGTGAAAAGGTTCCCTATTCACAGTAGTGCATCAAGAGCCACCACACAGAGATGGATCCAGGACATGGGCTTCAAATGTCGTGTTGAACAACAAACAACTTCAGAAGCGTCTTACCTGAGCTACGGGGGGGGGGGGGGGGCTGGTCTGTTGCTCAGTAGTTCACAGTCCTCTTTTCGGATGAGAGCAACTTTTGCATCTCATTTGGAAACCAAGGACCCAGAGTCTGGAGGAAGAATGAAGAGGCACACAGTGCACAAGGCTTGAAGTCCAGTGTGAATTTTCCACAGTCTGTGTTGATTTGGGGAGCCATGTCATCTGCTGGTGTTGGTCCACTGTGCTTCATTAAGTCCAGGGTCAATGCAGCCATCTACCAGGAGATTTTGGAGCATTTCATGCTTCCTTCCGCAGACAAGCTATATGGGCATGCTGAGTACATATGCATGCTTAGACTTTTCAGAGGTCCGATATTGTTCTATTTCCAATCCTTGTGTTATTGATGTCATGCAATATTCTAATTTTCTGAGATTGAGAATTTGGGGTTTTCATAAGATGTACGCCATAATCATCACAATTATACCAAAGTGAGGTCTGACATATCTCGCTTAGCAAGTACTGTAATGAGTATACAGTATTTCATATATTAGTTTCATTTTTTGAGTTGACTTACTGAAATAAATGAACATTTGCACGATATTAGTTTCACCTGTATCCATTAGAATTTTTTTGGATAAATTTGTTTTTATTTTATTCAGTATCTCTCCTTGAACCAAAAAGCTCAAGTGGTGAATGCATTTCCCCTTTCACCATTAAATCCTCAAAAAATCCATGTGAAATATGCTGAGAAATGTTGACTAGCCCAAAGCTGCACAGTGAAATCCATGGGTCGGTGAGGTTTGAACCTACAAATCAAACACTCTATTTGGATGTTTAATCTGAAAGAGTGGTGGCAAACTGAGGATCCAGCCAAAACCCGTCCTCCATATCTGAACCCACCCAAAGATCTTGGCAGGTTCAGCTCTGCATAGACATCGTAAGCATGTTTGACTGAGTGCATCCACAGTATTTTGTGATTGGCAACTCTGATAAGAAAATGCTGAGCATGGGAACCACAGGTCTCTTGATGTGATGGGAGCATGGAGGTGGGGCTTAAAGGCACACTCCCATTCCTGCTACCTTGTCAGCCATAGACACATTCAGGTCGGATGCCTGAGAAGGGCTTCTAACCGACATATAAAACGAGCTCCATGGCTGCATTGGGTTAGGTGGAGAAGAAGACTGCACAGGTACAATCACTTCAGCAAACATTCTTTGTGAAAAGTCGTATTTAATAGAAATGTTAAATTTGACTTAACGGACAACCAGATGGCCAACAGGCTTATTCCAGTGGTAGGTATGATCTGAAATATGGTTGAGGCTAACCTTGTTGTGACTGCAGGATTCCTCAATCTTCTTCCGCTGTTCCCTGAAGCAGCCTGGAACAGAACATGCACTCCAACTGTGCTCTCCAGACCATGCCCCATTGAAGGAAGGAAGAGCTCTACAAAAGCAACAGAACTTGTTTTTCAGTCTTGCAGAACCCTCTTTGGTGACCGTCCCAAGGGAGACCCATTCCGTATCTTGATCTGCCGTTTGCCAGGTCCATCTTGAGAAGGATGCTGAGAATGGCTGCAGAGGAAAACACGTTCACCCGCTACTTTTTGTAAGGAGAGAAAGAGAGTCAGTGCTACTGGGCCCACAGCAGAGTAATAAAGGTCCTACTGTAGCAGGGGAAGCACTACCCAGTGTTAGACTGAATGCCATTGCCCTACATGTGATTAGCCGCTACGGATGCCCAAGAGCTCTGGAATTTGCCCCACCGTCCCAAGAGCTATCAGACCGTGTTAGGAATCATACCTCCACATATACACCAAACAGCCTAACATGCAAAGGATTCATTTGAATGCTAAGGGAAAAGGGAAAGTAACTTACTGGCTATGTAATGAAACTAGCATTCATTGTCGGAGGATTCAGAGAGAAATTGAACAACTCTGTCAATCCTTTGAATCCCGTCAGCACTAGCAACATGCTATTAACCTCATACTGCTTTTAAACTCATTATTTTTTAAAGCAGTGGGATAGGATGTCTTCATCGCATCTTATGTTTTCTTTTGTTTCTGCTGGCCTGAAATGGACCACCTTTTCCAACCACTAATGAAGACAATGCATATCTTAACGGTACCTTGTGGCTCTCTGTGTCCAGGAGTGGGTATGCGCAACACCCAGACCTCTCAAAGCTGCCCATCTCAGTACTGAGGGGAATGCAACCTACTACGCAGGCCACAGAGAAAGCATTTATTTTCCAAATGGAAGGCAGCAATGTTGCTCATATGGATTGTTTTCTTAATGGACCCCTGGGCCAGACAGCCCTGTTGTTTGCTTTACTGACAGATAAATTACGAAATGGATTGCAGCAGCAATCTTGTCTTGCAAACAAAGCAAAACAATTGTTCCATGTGACTGCTGACACACCCACACTACGGAAAACACACTGAAAGTACACGTCATGCTATGGCCGTGAATGTCTTTCTACAAAGACAGTCCCACAAAACACACCAGAAAAGGATCAATGAGCAAGTAGCTATAGCCATCCATTCACTGTTGCATTTCACAAAGTCAAGTGCCTTACAAACTAGATCATTATTGATCACAGGGAAAAACTCAGCAATCAACTTCATTTTGAAATAATGAGTGCCATAAGATATGCACAGGAATTGGATGGATTTTATAACATCCATCGATTTTATTTTCAGTAGCCTGTGTTGTTGGATGCATGAAACGCAGTCCTCATTTGCAAGGTCTGTGCCCCTCAAGACCACCTGGAGATTCCCTCCCCCCTTAATTGGGTATGTGTGTTTGTGCTATGGTGATGGCAACCCCTGCAGCACTTCACCTGGTGGCCAGAATTCCATTAGAGTTCACATAAAGCTAGTGCAGTTTAACACCGCTAATGGGCTAGGTGCCAGGGTGTACCTTGGTTGTGTACATGGCTGCACACCCAGTTGCACAGTTCAGAGGTGGTCTGGCACTTCTTCAATGAGCCAGAATTAGCCAGGACGAACTATGCTAACCTTACAAGCATCAATAGGATTCTGGCCAGTGTTCCTTTGCCTATGCCCCTGGCAGGTGGCCAGCAGGAAGAATAAGGAGGAACAGGCAGTGGTATTGAACCCACAGCAGAGAAATAAAGGCAGAGTCTGGGGAAGCTTTACTCAACACTTCCAGTTTCAATGCCAGACTGAATGCCATTGTCCATGTGTGCAGCACTAGACACAGTGGCCCTGTGGGATCAATGGGCATTTGCCCCATTATGCCAAGTGCTGATACCAGCCCTGCTCAGGCACCATATCTGCTCACACACCTGGACAGAACACCATCAAATGAAAGCAGATACAGAAGGCCTGTGACTTTTTCCCAAAGAGCTCAGATTCATATAGCTTTCTGCAAGCAGTCTGCCTGGATTCACTGTGCTGATTTTGCTGTGATCTCCCTCTGCAACTCTTAAATGGGCCTACCAAACACAGGAAGCTACTTAAATACAAGATTGGTGCGAATATTTTTCTGGTAAATGCACTGCGGAGGACTGCAGGATCTGGCACAGTTTATCTACAAGTTAACACAGAGGGCCCATGGATGTTTGCTATTCTCTCTCTCTCTCTCTCTCTCTCTCTCCCTCCCTCCCTCCCACCCTTGCCCTCCCACCCCTAATTCCTCTGGATGGCTGGACAGAACATTCTTCTCACTGCAGATGCCGCTGTCTGATTTGTAAGCATTTTTTTCTTCCCTCCAGTACCAGCACCAGAGCCCAGTCTATTCCATAGAGTTCCTGGCCATCCGTTTGGCATCTCTGTGAGGATGGAGAAGCTGCCATTAAAGGGAGAGACAATCTGCTTCCTCCAGCCCAGCTGCACATGACTTAATCTGGAATGAATTAATTAAATTAGTGTGCAGAAGTCATATGTATTTGGACAGCTCACTATGTTGTTGTTCTGTGTCATCAACTCAGTTCTGATGCATGGCGATTGTGAGAATAAGTGACCTCCAAAAGGATCTATTCAAGGCAATTGTTCCCAGAAGTTCTTCTTTAGCAGATAATGAGGTTCAGTACATGCCTGTTTAAGATCCAGAAAACAAGCACACAATGCCACATGTTCATCAAGAATTGACTCCCCTGAACCATGTGTTCAGGCCACCTGACTATGCAGGCTTTTATCTGGTAAGTACAATGTCTATTTCAACCAATCAGGTTGATGCTTTCCTGCAAGGTTTTATATTTCATTTATTCACTTATTTAGTCAATTGGTTTTTATTCCAGCTTTCTGCCCTAGTGGGGACCCAAGGTAGGGTACAAAATTTTAAAATCAACAATTAATTAAAATAAACTGGTAATTACAATTTAGAACTTTTGTGTACGATGTGTTTAAACGATTGCTTTAAAATGATAAATTGGATTTTAAAGGACCTTCCCATCTCAGTTGCCTCCTGACTCCACAAAAGTGATAGGTCAAAAGAAAGAAGATAGGTCAAAAGAGATAGGTAGAAAGAAAGAAAGAAAGAAAGAAAGAAAAAGAAAGAAAGAAAAAGAAAGAAAGAAAGAAAGAAAGAAAGAAAGAAAGAAAGAAAGAAAGAAAGAAAGAAAGAAAGAAAGAAAGACATGCTGCAGCTCCTTAAAGTCTAATTGCTATACTTTAATATACGCTTTCATGTATTTTTCCAGAATCACACAAATATCCTTGATGCAGCCTCTTTGGCACATTTCCCCCCAAAGATAGCACACATATTTACATTTAAAAGCATAAAAACCTTTTAGAATGTAAGAAATGGAGTAGTTCCAGAAACGTACATTAGTAACTATTTAAATTACCCCCCAAAGAGGCCGAATCACCAGAAAAAAAGAATTAAAATTATGTAAAATATTAATCAAAGCTCAGCCCATTCATATTTTTAGCATCATGTTTTAAACCAACTTTAGAACTGTTGTTAAAAATAGTAAATATGTATGCAGAGTTTACTACTTTTTAGTAAATTTCAAGTTTAGAGTACCGTGTCAAGAGAAACGAGTATTAACGGTGAAAATTATAGAGCCATAGTCATATTGTGTACTTGAAATACTGTGATAAAGAACAACAACAAGGCAGTTTTCTGTTGCTTCATAGGTTAGGTCTAGAGCTGGTGAGGAAAAAAATTGAACGGACAATTTTGGCTAACGGCATGAAGAATCTTACCAACATTGAGAGCAGTTCAACAGTGGAACAACCTGTCTTGGCAGGTGATAGATTCTTTGTTGCTAGAGATATTTAGGCAAAGCCTGATCAGCTGTCTTTGGGAGGTGCTTGTAGCATCCTATGTTGCAGAACTTGCATTGTGCATGTGGGGTAGGACTTGATTATCTTCCAGTAGCCTTTGGATTCTATTATTCTTTACTGTGGGATTTTCTTTATGTACAGTCATGATGACCTTTTAAACTCTTCTCTTACAGCAGATGGTTCCACGACACTGCAGGCTAGATGTCTGCCAAATGTCTCCGAATCCTGCTTTTCCTGAGGTAACTTTAAAATAGCTAGGATTGGTGGGTTTTTTTTAAGGAGGAGATGATGGAAATAATATGAACAGAAGGAAGGCAAGGTAACCTTATGGAAAAGGGACAGAGGCCTGCCCATCCCCTTAGGGATGGAAAATATTGTTGGAATAAGGGCTTGAGAGGGAAGGTAGAGAGAAAGCTGGGAGAGATGAGGTAAGAAAAGAGAAGGGGGGAGGGGAAGGGGTGTTGAAATGCCATTTTTAGAAACCAGGTTAAATACCGAGAACTCATTCTTCAAAACATGCCCTCCAGTTCCCATATGTAATTATTACCTGAAATTACACGTCAACATGAAGACATCCCGTTCCTTCAGTTTAGAAAGCAATAGTAATGTCACCAAGCCCCAAATCAAAAACTTTTTGTAAATGGAAAATATTTTTAACTAAAGCTGCTTAATACAATTTCATGGGATTTTCGTGTAGAGATTTGTTTAATCTTGAGTGAATTTCTTCCTTAATGTGATATATTTGTGTTTAGACAAATCTGTATTATTTTTGGCATTTTTATTCCTTGATATGTCACCTGGTGTCATTTAACAAGATTCCCCCTTTAATTTTACTTTTTTCTTTTCCTAGTCACACCAGCAAAATGTCCACCTTCAGGTATGCAATTTTTGATTGTGTTCTTGTCGTGCTTTGTGGCCTCGTGGTACCTATTCCAGGATGTGCATCCCAATGTGGTTTTGTGTCTCTGAATCATTTGGTGTTGGATTATTATTCATCTTTGACACAGCAAGCCTGTTGTTTCTTCTTTTCAATTTTTTTGTAATGGTGCAGTGCTTTGTCCTGAACTTTCCATGCCTGTTTCCCTTTCCTCTCCTTTTTCTTCAGATTTTCCGGATCAAAATAAATAAACCCCATTCACAGAATAAAACACCTAACTTAGAACAAAGAGAGAGCAAGCACATGTAAGTAACTGCTTAGGAAATCTCTGTCTGTCTGTCTGTCTGTCTGTCTGTCTCTCTCTCTCTCTCTCTCTCTCTCTCTCTCTCTCTCTCTCTCTCTCTCTCTCTCTCTCTCTCTCTCTCTCTCAAACTCTCATTTTGAAGCAGGATCTCTCCTGTGTTTGCACTTATGACAAACCCCTCCCTCTTTTCTCTAGTTCTCTCGCCCCAATACCACCACTTTTAACTCTCTCTCACCCCCTGCCATCCTATTCTTTATTCATCTCAAAGATGTCTCACTCAGGACATTGGCTTCAGATTTAGCATTATACGCTTGGGTTTGTTTTATATAAAACAAAAAGGGGGCTGGTTTTTCTCATTTCATCATGATGTGGAAACATTGATATATTTTATATGTCCCCAGTGCCTCAGGAAACAATGCACTACAATCAAAGAGCAACACCCATGCACACACACACCCCTGAAGATCCAATTCAAGAAGTGCCTCAAGTTTCTTGTTGAGACAATTTGACAGATTTTTAATCGACCCATCGATACAAACACAGCAGATAAATAATTTTAAAAACAAAGCATTTTACAAGGACATCCATGCTGCGATAAGATCATTCACACATGCTGGAATGCAAAGCTTTTTTTCCCCAAAAAGATCCACAGCCATGTGGCTGTACTGCAGCTGCAACTGTACTCATGACTAGAGATGGGCACGACTTGAAAAAAAATTTTTTCGAGTTGTCGTTAGTCGGGCCGGTTCCGTTTCGGCTCGTTTCCGTTTTTCGCGAAAATTTGCAAAAATTAGTCGGTTCGTTTTTTCATTTTTTCATTGTCGTTAGTACTGGTTTGGGGAGGGGGTAGCGGGCTCCTGGAGGGAGCTGCAGGAGTCAGCCAGAGCCACAAGTGACGGACTGGCAGACTCTTTGCACCCGCTGTGTCTCACGTACTTGCATGTAGTGCAATGCAAGTAGATCTGGCTTAGGGTTAAGACGGGTTAGCGGAACGGCTAGGGTTAGGCTAGTTACGGGTGAGGTTAGGGTGAGTATTGGGGTGCACCTCTGGGTGCCTCTCTGACCCACTTAGAAGGACAGTGTACTGGCGTATGGGTTAGGCTTAGGGTTCGGGTTTGGGCTACGATTAGTGGGCTGTTTATGCCCGATTGGCACATCCCAGAAGTCTCTGTGGTCAACCTGGCCAAGTGCCCATACGATTGGTGGAAAATTTGCATGGTCCACTCCCATGGGCGAGCCCATCATTGCAAATGTGCAGGTGTAAAAAAATAAAATAAAATAAAATCAACGGAGACTTTTTTTTGCAAGAAAAACCCACTGCTGCTACTTTAAAAATTTAAGCATTTAAAATAGCCAATTTTCGCATCTTTCTGTGGTGCTTTGGTGGGGTTTTGGGCAACGATTTCAAAAAAAATATTGCGGTCGCCATTTTGGATCCCCCCCCACCGCATGGCAAATGGATGCGCCCTCCCAGCCTGGTACAGTCAGCAAAACCTGGCCATGCGATTGGTGGAATGGCTCCAAAACTTTGCATGGTCCACTCCCATGGGCGAGCCCATCATTGCGAATGCGCAGGTGTAAAAAAATAAAATAAAATAAAATAAAATCAACGGAGACTTTTTTGCAAGAAAAACCCACTGCTGCTACTGTAAAAATTCAAGCATTTAAAATAGCTAATTTTCACATGTTTCTGTGGTGCTTTGGTGGGGTTTTGGGCAACGATTTCAAAAAAAATATTGCAGTCGCCATTTTGGACCCCCCGCACTGCATGGCAAATGGATGCGCCCTCCCAGCCTGGTACAGTCAGCAAAACCTGGCCATGCGATTGGTGGAATGGCTCCAAAACTTTGCATGGTCCACTCCCATGGGCGAGCCCATCATTGCGAATGCGCAGGTGTAAAAAAATAAAATAAAATAAAATAAAATCAACTGAGACTTTTTTGCAAGAAAAACCCACTGCTGCTACTGTAAAAATTCAAGCATTTAAAATAGCTAATTTTCACATGTTTCTGTGGTGCTTTGGTGGGGTTTTGGGCAACGATTTAAAAAAAAATATTGCAGTCGCCATTTTGGACCCCCCGCACTGCATGGCAAATGGATGCGCCCTCCCAGCCTGGTACAGTCAGCAAAACCTGGCCATGCGATTGGTGGAATGGCTCCAAAACTTTGCATGGTCCACTCCCATGGGCGAGCCCATCATTGCGAATGCGCAGGTGTAAAAAAATAAAATAAAATAAAATAAAATAAAATAAAATCAACAGAGACTTTTTTTGCAAGAAAAACCCACTGCTGCTACTGTAAAAATTCAAGCATTTAAAATAGCTAATTTTTGCATGTTTCTGTGGTGCTTTGGTGGGGTTTTGGGCAACGATTTCAAAAAAAATATTGCGGTCGCCATTTTGGATCCCCCGCACTGCATGGCAAATGGATGCGCCCTCCCAGCCTGGTACCAGCAGCGCAGCAGTAGCAATAGCCAAGGAGAGGGGGGCGGGGACCCCCCCCCCCAAATAAAACACCCTTCTGGCCTGGTAGGTGCCCTCAGACAGTTTTCGCCTACTTTTAGGGCCGGGAATCGTTTTTTTTTTTAACTTTTAAAAACTTTTTTTCTGTGCCGCTTGGCATTGCGCGATGCAAGTAACGAGCACGACAAATCAGACCAAATTGTTCGTTCGTCGGTTCGAGCTCGAATTCTGGTGGAGTAATTCCCGTTTCCGTTTCCGTAGAGTAACGGATACGAGTAACGGAAACGGAAACGGGAATACCGCTAAGTCGTGCCCATCTCTACTCATGACCTGGGGTTCAACCCCAGGTATCCAGCCCAAGGTTCATTCAGCTTTCTGCCCTTCTGAAGTCAATAAAATGAGTACCCAACTCGCTGGGGGGGGGATTGTGTAGCCTGCATAAATAAATTGTATACTGCCCAGAGAGTGCTTTAAGTGCTATAGGGTGGTATATAAGCAGAACACTTTGCTTTGCTTTGCCTTTACACTTGGCAGTTAGGTACTACTCTTTTAAAACTCTCTATCTTGGGTCCACACCCAAGGAGGGAGGCAGAGGGGAGAGAGAGAGAGAGAGAGAGAGAGAGAGAGAGAGAGAGAGAGAGATTCTCTTTTAATTTTCTTGTGGTGACAAAATGGATTTTGATTTTTCTTTTAAATCCGAGCTTTTTTTTTTAGTGTACCTGCATGCCTTTAGATTAAAATAGCTGCTAGACACTGAAGGGAAGCATATCTAATTGAAGCTGGCAGGTGCTGGAATTCAAAGCCTAGGTATAACTCTGGGGATCCACTTTTCCACAGGTCACATGGAGGTTAAAGGCATCTCTACAACATTAGTGGTTGACAACAAGTGAACACTGCTGATGCTGGCAGCATCAAAATGCACTCCACTTGAATGGGTTCCTAAAACCATCTATGACCTTCATGTCCTTAATACACATTCATAGAGAGGTGGATTGGTCTATAACATTGTTGCGCATGCAAGGGTTGCATGACAACAGTTGAACAAACAAGGGTGAGGTTGTGCACCCTCCAATCATGTGCACATCACTGAATAGAATGAAGACAGGTCTGAAGAATACTGGGGCATGATATCCTACCATGTCCATTACAAAATTCCCCACCTGCTCAAATTTTGATATTTTTTGCCACCAATCACAAAGGTTGACCTACACTGAAGGTGTGCTAGGATAGGGATGTATAACCATTTGCTCCTATTGTGGTCTTATTCAGAATCAACTCCACTCCGTACTTACAGTTCACAAGGGAGAGTCAGCTTTCACTAGTGACACAAAAATAAGTTATTTCTTGTCAGAACACCTTCTTCTTCCAGCAGAATCTGCCCATTCCACACAATCTTCTCGGGCAGGGAGATGGGAATTCTGACCATGAGAGAGGCCTGGAAAGAGAAAACTAAACATTGGGCCTTCTCACCAAGTCCCTCCACATCTATGTAATGGTCTCCCACCTAAAATCCACCTGGCCCCTTCACTGAAAACTTTGAAACCATCTTTGAATACCTGGCTCTTTACACAGGCCTTTCCAGAGCCTGTAACATCTCAACACAATGGTTATTTCAGCTGTATAATATCTGTTTGCCACCTTGTTTTTAATTACCATTGTTTGTTAATTTCATGTTTTTTAATGTAGGTGGATTGGTGTTAATTTTGAGTTTTTAGCTTTAGCTTACTGTTTTTCTTTTAAATAATGTTCATGTTATGTTGACAACTGCCCAGAGTGTATGCGCTATTTGTTGCACAAAAGTAACTCTGTAACTGCCAATTATGTGACTTGGCATCCAAGAAGTAACCCATTATAGATAATTGTGTTACTTGGAATTACAGTCAGAATAAGAAGTGACTAAAGATTGCAGCAGCATGGTCTACATTCCATAGGAAGAGCAACGTAAGGCTGCAACAACTTGAGGTTGTTTTGTTCTAAGTCAAGACATGGGTGGATGCTGTAATTCGATTCAAACTAAGCAGCACCAAAAGAGATCTCAATAGCGAGACTGTCTGGACATGCCCTTACCGATGCTTCAAGGAACAGCTGTTGAGTCCGGGGTTATTTCCCAAATTTTCTGGATTATATTTCAAACAGCCAGTAAACCTGAAATGAGAGATATTTCAAAATGTCTCTGTTTAATCAGCTGAGAAAAGGACACCAGGATGGGATCTCTTCAATCAAGCAAGTAGATATATTCCCCAACATTTTATACCAGAGATAGCGAACCTTTTAGAGACTGAGTACCCAAACTGCGATTCAAAACACACCAATTTTTCACATAGTCAATACATCAATTTAACCAGAATACAAATGGCTGTGAAGGGGCGATGTCGGGTGCCCACAGAAAGGGCTCCGAGTGCCACATTTGGCACCCATGCCATAAGGTTCGCCAACACTCTTTCATACATTGTTTCCTTTTTCCTTGTTAACTCAAACAGACCACCTGGCCTTCCTCATTTGCTGCATCTAGACAATCTTATTGGTCCCTTTTTACTGCCTCACCCTTAATCCCATTAAACATTTACCAATTTGTATTAACACTTCTTGCAGAGTTCCTGGTGTAATTAACACATATCTTGTGCAGTTCCTTTTGCAACTGACACATATCTTATGCTCTTGATCTTATAATTAACACATATGTTGTGCTGCTGACCCCTCACAGCCTGATCATTATCTTAGTGTACATTCCTGGCATAAGTTCCTCTGGTATATGTTTATGGCAAGCAGGGTCGGCGCGTCCATTAAGGCGAACTAGGCAGTTGCCTAGGGCGCCAAAATGGACAGAGGGTGCGGGCCAGCCTGCTGACACCCCCCCGCCCTCCCCCTCCGCTGGCCACCGCTGGCCGTCCCCCAACCGCCCATCGCTGTCCGCCCGCCGCCCGCTGTGCCTGTCGCCGCCCACCCCCCGTGCCCATCACCGGCCCCCGCCATCCGCGATCTGCCACCCCGCCCCGCCCCACCCCCCGCCCCTCACCTAGGGTGCAAAAAAACCTAGCGCCGGCCCTGATGGCAAGGATAGGACAAAGGCTGACTCCTCCATAGAAAATGGGGTGGGCTGAAAACCTTGGCTCAGTGCTATTTGAAAACATCATTAAGAAGCACCTTTGTTTGATAAGAAAGCCAGTCATGGAAAACAGAGCACAGAATCTGTTTTTCAAACGATACACCCTACAAGACTTCTGGAGGATTCTGGGAGTTGTAGTCCAAAAGAGTACAGTTTTCAAGTTTTACAAAGAAAGACATATTTAATTGGTTCTTTAAAAACTTTAAAAAGATTGGTTTCACATTCTGGGAGTGTTTGTGGCATTTCCCATGCATACATTTTTGGATGCAGCCAGTATTATGTTCGCAGCTATGGTCTTTTCAGGAGTACATAGATGTGTGACCGCAGAACCAAAGCAAGTTTTTGGAAGGAAAAACAGAAGATGTCTCCAAATGATTCAAGCTGGTCAGCTAACAAAACCCGGTTCTCTAAGATGTTGCATACAGCAGATATTTGTGTATACATTCCCAGTGTCACAACACATACACAGTATATTTAGGGTTGATATGTGGTAAGTCGGTCACCAGGGTTAAATAAGCATTTTAGCCTTTGTGTGACTAGGACTGCTGTCATACTTGCGTTTTCTGCGTAGTTTCCCGCCGGCGAACTACGCAGTAAAAGATCGCGTGCTAACCAGGAAGAGAAGCAAATTCTGCTCCCAGCTGACCACGCCCCTCAAATAGCAAGCAGTTTCAGCGAAGTTTCCTAAACCACTGCCAGGGGCTGGATTTAGAAACTTTGCTCGGAAACACTTACTTGTTTGCTTCTGTTTCAACGACAGGACATTGAAAATATGCAGTAAATTCAGTTTCTCCCCTTTCTACCTGGCTTAAAAGATGGAGCCTTGGAAACTGGATCCGGAAAGTAGGACAAAATGCGTAGTACACAGGTTAGGACAGAACCAGAATAGGAAGGTACGACGCAGAGGAGAGGACACAACTGCTCATTAAAAACCATGTGACCGCCCCCCAAAAAATTGTGCAGGAAATTTAAATACGAAGGAAACCCAGGTATGACTGCAACCTATGTTTCTCTGGATGGCAAGATGTCATGGCCACCAGTTCTGGACACAAGGTTTCCAGGAAGATAGCCATGATAGCTTAATCAGCTGTCCACATGGGGGCAGGATGTCTAATCAGAGCACCAGAATGGTTCTTATTAAAAGCAGGCAATTTCCCCCAGTTGCTTATGGTCCATCACTCCAATTACTTTATTCCAAACTTGATTCATTTCCAGCATTTGGAGTGGATCTAAAGAGGCAAAGGGACCCAGCCTTTTAAAGCACAGAAACTGGTGGGCTGGTCATAGGGAGATGAGGATGGACATAACTGAGCACCATTCACCTATGTACCTTTTTGTTTTTTATATGAATAAGGCAAGGAGCTGCCGTCATTTTTAAATAAAGCCAAAGACCAAGTTATTGCTATGACGTTGCCAGACTAAAACTTCAAAGAGGCTCAGAACACAGTGAAGGTAGCTTATTGCAATGATTCCAAAGCTGTGATCTTTTGCCCCGATAAGAGTCAACAACGTCTCCTTTTAATTTCCTCCAAAATATTAGGGTCTTTTAAAGTGACTGCTGAAGCTGACAACGGCATTGTGAAAGAAAATGACAAGATTAGTCATTGTTACAATCTATCATATCTTTACTTGCTGATATTTGGAAAATTGGTATTTGTTTGGATATATGTTGGAGCTGTGCTAGTACTGGCTAACTCCAAAACTGCTTAATGAACATGTTCCAAAGGAGAGGTCAATAAAATTCTTAATTAAAAATAGCATATCTAGAGTAACTGCTTGTGTCACTCACTCACTGTGAGTCCATGATAGAAAGCCAGTTCAAAACCTGCTTCATAGCTGAACATGTAATGGAATTATTCAATTAGATGCTGATTTCCTATCTAAAAGGAGTGCATCCTTTAGAGGAAAGTTTTCTGTTTTAACACAGGCTTGCCTCAATCCATGTTTGGCATATTAGCTGTTTTTGTTTAGTAATTGGACAGTTGGTAGACAGCTGGGCTTTGTTTCCTTATTTGACATCCCAGTCCTGTAACATGAAAAAAAATTCAACATGAAAAATTTCAGTACTATCACTGGAGGGTAAAATTATTTAAAAATTCATTAATCTAAATGTGGCATTTGACCCCTTAGGCTTTCTGTGATGGCAGGATTTTTAAATTTAGTTTAGCTTAATTCTGCCACCCACCCAAATCTATTAGAATACTATACTATATTGGTTCCATGTGGTGCTGTAGATGTTGTCTGGATTTAGTTTTTGGCAGGTATCAAACAGTTGTCAACCAAGCAGCATTAACAAACAATTGACAAGCTGTTCATTCATTTGAAGAATGCTTTTCAGATCAAGGAAAAAGTATTTTAAAGGTCATTTTTATTTTAACAGTAGTGAGAAGCAAATATATCTTAATCTAAAGGAGCTCTCCCCCTTCCAAACCTTATTAGAGTAATACCTTGGTTTAAGAATAACTTGGTTTCAAAGCATTTTGCAAGACAAGCAAACATTTATTCTAAATTTTGCCTTGATCAACAAGCAGTGTCTTGATGCACAACCACTGGAGCAGGCCACACGATCACAAGTGAGCCAATGGCGGCTCTATCTCCCCCCTCTTCCCCGCTGGTTTGTGGGTGATTATCTTGAATGTTCAATCTTAGGCAGTCTCCAAAGCAGAGGGAGGAGAGAACTGCATTTCTATCATGGACTCACAGTAAGTGAGTGGCACAAGCAGTTGCTCTAGATATAATACTGGAGTGCAGGGGATAGAAGAAAATCAATAAAAATAACTGGGAGTCTTTGCTATTTTGGTTGCTATTCTTTGTACACATTCCAACCAGTTCAGACTTCTCAGAGGGTGGCAAAAACTAGTATTATTTGAACATTTGATTAACATTGTTCTCATTTCTCTATCTAGAAATCAGGAGAGAATCCTGCAGTAGCATCCCTTGTGACCTCTCTCCAGGGTGATGAGTTCCCATTGGTGAACGCTCTTTGGGTATACATTAGACTAGATATTCTTTGGGTTCTCTTCCAACTTGGTAAGTGTGATATAACTCTGAGAAGGATTAATTCTCTGCAACTGTTAGGCCTCCATAGTTACTTCTCCCTCAGGAAGAACTACAGTATATAATATTGCAGTGCAGGGGATAGAAGAAAACTAATAAAAATAACTGTGAGTCTTTGCATCCCAAGTATAGGAAGTACTCTTATGCCAAATCATAGAGACAAGGCACCTGCCTGTCTATGCACATCTTTGGAATGACCCTGGAGCTGGCACAATAAATTCCCCTTTTTTGTAAACGAGGATTACATTAAAAGCAAAAAGTGTTCTGCTTATATACCGCCCCATACCACTACAAGTAGTCTCTGGGCGGTTTACAATTTTAATTACAGTGTGCAGGCTACACATTCCCCCCCCCCAGCAAGCTGGGTACTCATTTTACCGACCTCGGAAGGATGGAAGGCTGAGTGAACCTTGAGCCTGCTACCAGGGATTGAACCCAGGTCGTGAGCACAATTTTACCTGCAGGACAGGCATTTAACCACTGCGCCACGAGGCTTAAAGTATACCTAGCTCTCCCTTTCACCATTGCTGGAAGACACTGGGTGCAATTCTACTTATATTCAAGAAGATGCATGTCTTGGGGTGGAAAACAGGAGACAAGGAGAAAGAGTACCTTCTCTGTTTTCCAGGCTGTTCTTTACTTGGTTTGAGTTGTGTTTACTTTTTTCTACCCTAGTTTGCAATTCTTATTCTTGTTGATATTGCAGTACTGTACTTCCTTCTTTCTAATAGCTTTCTCTTGTTCTTCTAAGGAGGAGATTGTGACATCTGAGTATACTACTCATCTGCCTGCCTGCCTGCCTGCCTGCCTGCCTGCCTGCCTATCTATCTATCTATCTATCTATCTATCTATCTATCTATCTATCTATCTATCTATCTATCTATCTATCTATCTATCTATCTATCCTCTCTGATTTATATACTGCCCATCTAGCTACTGGGCTACTCTACACATTTATCCAACTGGAAAGAGATTGGCTGAAGAGAAGCAACCAGAAGATGCCAGGTGGTGATCTGTAAGAAGAAAGAGGCTCCAAAAGTAGAAGACAGATAGTGGAAATTAAATGAGTGTAGGTGCAGAAGAAAATACTGTAGAAGTTTACATCTATGTACTGATATCGATGTACTTCACATTTCACAAGCAAGTGATAGAATGGTGTGTATGTGTGAGGGGCAGATACAGAATAATTAGGAAATCCTTTGTTTTTCTGGTTATGGGATGGAAAATTCCAACCATGTTTCCAAGGTAGAATACTGGAGACCATGCCTTCCAATTAACTTTGGAACCTGAGTCTGGATTCACCTCATACAAGCAGATTCAGCATGGACATCTGCCATTAATTTTCAGGAGTTTCCCCTGCATTATCCATAAAAGTAGGATTTACCTGTGAACGCTTTTTTAGTGACTCAATAAAGGTATCACCCAACTCTTGTGTTTTCATAAATACTTCTTGGCAACTTGATGCATAAAGCAAGCACAAGAATCTTGAATGTTGGCATGATCAAATTTCTGGGCTACACTGCTTCTGCCTCTCTTGTGCTGGTAAACAAACTTAGAAACTGCATGACTACACCTTAAGAAAGGACAAACTCAGACATATATTCACCTACATTTATGGATAAATGGGAGGTGGTGAATTAGGTCTCTGACTGGGGAGCCAGAGTCTGGGAGTTTGATTCCCCACTGGGGCCTTTCTCCCTACCTTGCTTTTTTGCCCCAGGGTTCTGTTCTGGGTCCAGTGCTGTTCAATATCTTTATTAATGACTTGGAGGAAGGAATAGATTATGCTAATTAAATTTGCAGATGATACCAAATTGGGAGGGGCTGCTAATTCCCTAGAGGATAGGATGAAAATCCAAAATTACCTTGACAGACTAGAGTACTGGGCCCAAGCTAACGAAATGGATTTAAACAGAGGAAAATGTAGGGTACTACATTTAGGTAAAAAAAAAATGAATTGCACAAATATAAGATGGGGGATACTTGGCTGGAGGACAGTACCTGTGAAAGAGATCTGGGAGTCTTGGTGGACCACAAATTGAACATGAGTCAGCAGTGTGATGCGGCAGCCAGGAAAGCCAATGTGATTCTTGGTTGTATCAACAGAACCATAGTGTCTAGATCAAGGGAAGTGATAGTACTACTCTATTCTGCTCTTGTCAGACCCCACCTGGATTACTGTGTCCAGTTCTGTGTGCCTCAATTTAAAAAGGATGTTGACAACCTTGAGCGGGTGCAGAGGAGGGCTCCCAGGATGGTTGAGGGTCTGGAGGAAATGTCTTATGAGGAACGGCTTAGGGAGCTGGGAATGTTTAGCCTTTCAAAAAGAAGACTGAGAGGGGATATGATAGCTATGTTTAAATATTTGAAAGGATGTCATATTGAAGAGGGAACAGGTTTGTTTTCCATGGCTTCAGAGACTAGGACTCGGGGCAATGGTTTCAAACTACAGGAAAAGAGATTCCATTTGAACATTAGGAAGAACTCCATGACAGTTAGAGCTATTCGGCAGTGGAATATGCTGCCGCGGAGGGTGGTGGAGTCTCCTTCTTTGGAGGTTTTTAAACAGAGGCTGGATGGCCATCTGTCGGAAATATTGTGATGGGGTTCCTGCATGGCAGGGGGTTGGACTAGATGGCCCTTGAGGTCTCTTCCAACTCTATGATTCTATGATTCTATGATTCTATGAATATATGAATATATTTTAGGTTTTATGATCCATGATTAGACCACTAAAAACAAATATAGGTGGGTGTTTGAGTTGCCTGGGAATGGATTCCTTTGAATTAGTACAGAAGTGAAGAGAAAGAATGTAAACTCTGCTGACCACATCAACATGACTAAGATCAAGGCTGCTGAAAAGGAGGATCTAGTGGAAGTGAAGTCAAGCCCATAAGCATCAGAAGGATTCAAGGGAGGGCCAGATGAGAGATAACAAGAGGAAATACTCTGGGGGGCTTGATCTGCCTCTGCTTCTATCACCTTCTGTAGCTCATGCAAGTGAAATTGTACACAATTCTGCACTTTCAACAGGGACTTCAAGAAATGCCAGCATATGTCCTAAGGGTGTGTGTCTGTGTGTGCAGATTTACAGTCTCAGATGGCAGTCCTGTGTTTCTTGCTCAAGAACAGAATTACGATTTTGAGGTAGGACCCTTGTGTCTTCTGAGTGCAGGGGAGGTGAAGAATTCCCCATTGTTAATAATACAGCTGGTCATAAGTAGAGGCTCAAAGTCTCAATTATTATTTCATACCAAAACAAAACAATTAAGATGTTTTTTAGGAGACCAGACTCTTAGTGGACAGGAGATAATACCATTGCATTGCTAATCACAACACCTGCATGAGACTCTGGAATCTCCAAGCCCAAATCAGGCACAGTGAATTAATGGTAGAGGGGTATAAAACAGGAAATGTCATTGAAGAAAATGGCTTGTTCAGAAGGGCATTTTTCCTGCTCTTTGGTGCATTGTGGCACAGGGGATGTCTTCCCCCCCCCCCAACTCTGCTACACAATTACCTCCCCCCTCCTTTGCCTTTGTGTGAGGTATCAGTTGAAACCACAGCTGGGGGCAATTTCTCAATCAGCACCACACACAAGGCAAGAAAAAAGTTTTAATCTAAATGATTCAGTGCATCAGCAATAGTGTGGCATACACACAAAAAATCAATTTCATTTCCATTTGGATGACTTAGTAAGCATATTCTCAATGGTTTCCTTTAATGGCTGGTGGAGCCACTCACCTTCCTCTCACTTTGTGCATTTGCTTGCTTGGCACATGCACACACAGAAACACACATACACAGTAATGCTCATAAGGGAGGAATCCACCCAACTCCTTCACCCAACAATATTCAATTGAAAGGGAAAGTGTTCCATTGACGGCAGCTGAAGGAGCCGGAGGGTTGCTTGAGGTCACTATGCCATGTGGACGCAAGGATTGAGCCAAATGGCATATTGATCCCCCTGGCCTCAAGTGACCCTAGTTAGACCAACCCAGCCTGCACCAAAAGAGCCAGTGTAGATGTGCCCTACATGTGACATAATAATCTGAGACTGCTATCAGAGACAGCAGAGCAGTAGATGAGACGTAGAGTTTTGCTACAGGAAAGTGGGATTCAAATTCCCATCTAGTCATTAAATGAGCCAAATATGAGTTTCTGTATCTTAGTGCAATTTTAAGTCTATGATTGATACACAGCTGGAAGAAAGATGGAAGGTTTAGCCGTTGCTTTAAGATGTCGTTTAGAACACGGACATCAGAGGGGATACTGTAGAACTAACCAAACTGATTATGGGTTGGTTAAATTAAAATACAGATGCACAGCCTGAAACCAATAGACCATTAGGCCTAAAAGTAAATGTAATTGAATTGACCTTCAGTTTCTATATATTTATGCATGCTTTTTAATTATATGGGCTAGCGTGCATCACCATATCAGGGCAGCCAGAAATGTCAGGTGATTATGTAGATCCACATTTTCATTTCGACTATTTGTAAGTACTTTGCAATATTTTATCAGATTTGTATGGGAATAATCCGTCATGTGTGACTCCTACTCAGCCTAACTTGTCTTAATTTAATCAGAATGATCCAGATGGCACCTTTTCCAGAAATATTTCCTGACCATTTCTCTTTGCCCTGTCCTTGTGATCTTGGTGTTACTCTGGCTGTTCCCATGCTCTAGATATATGTGTGACACAAGGTACTCTGTAATTGATTTTTAGCTGCCACAGATATTTTCACTGCATATGCTAATATTGCCCCATTTCCTCTGGCACTAGCTGTAGGATTCTGGGATGAGGTTTTCTAATTTCGTACAGCTGCTTAATCTTCAAATGCTCTAATTTTTAAGTACCTATTCGGGCAGACTCAGATTTCTTCCAGTGGGTTTCTGAAGCCTGATTTGCATGCAAAGATTTCCACTGCCCATGTTCAGGAGGTCATTCTTAATTATGCTTTAATGTGGCATGCTTGTGGTTCTGCTGGCTGCCTTACCAGAAGTTTGACACACATACACCTTATCCAGGTATCTACTGAGTTACAGTATCTGTTTAACAGGGTGGCTTAATTTACACAGACCCAATTGTGTTCATATCATTGTGGAATTTTGGGAGAGCAGATGTTTATAAATACAGAGAAGTAATCATGGAGCACATAAATATTCATATTAAAACATGCACATTATTATGATGCATACAGTAAATTCCTATTTATAAATTCTGAATATGCATGCGGTGGATCCATCTCTTTCAGGGATAGGTCTTTTACTACTCAAAGATGGATATCAGAAGTCAAAATAGTAAGAAGTTCAAGTGAAACCGAAAGAAAAATTAATAAAATTGAGTTGCTTTATAAAAAAATATGAAAATAAAATTGAAGGGAAGAAAAAGAGCAACACTTTGCCCGTCACACAGTGGAAGAACCTTTATCACCATCCTACTCTCTGTTCCTACACTATTAAAATAACTTCTGTTTCTCTGTTGCTGCAGTGATTAAGACAGAATATAATACTGCTGTGTGTAAGGAGGCAGGCTGTTTTCTTGAAGCCCATTTCTTTAGCAGCACCCGCTTATTCCTTGTGGCCCATTCCTAGAGAGATGTGACACTGATGGCTTAATCCTGAATAAGTGCATCAAGTGCTACAACATCCAAGCAGCATGCTGCAATTTGCTGTGAGCACCTCACTCACATCATTTTTGCAGCCCTTTGGCTGCCGTCCCCAACCCAGGAATAAATCCCATTGACCTTAGTGGTACTTATTTCTAAGTCAGTTTCTATAGGATAGCACTGTTGATCTATTTTATCCAGTGGGCAAGTGTCTGCAGAACATTGGAGAGGGTGGATTAGGAATCACAACACCCTCTCATCTGAGTATTTATTTTATTTTATTTAAAGTATTATTACCCTGCTTTTCTCCTTGAAAAGAACCCATACTGATTTACAACATCAAAGGATAATCTGTGGAGGTTCTCAGTCATCCAGGTGAGTTTATCTGGAAATAAATTAAGAATAAAATGTTAGAATATTCAAGTCCAAAGTGCCAATACAGGAATTTAACCTGAATACAGGTGACTGTGAAGGGGCAATGTCGGGTGCCCACAGAAAGGGCTCCGAGTGCCACCTTTGGCACCCGTGCCATAGGATCGCCAACATTGCTCTAATGTATGCTCACCTTTCTTCATCCTAAACAGCTTCTCCCAGATGAAGCTGCTTGGATGAGTAGCGAAATGTTTCTATCTCTCAAAAAAGAAGTCCAGTAGCCATGACTCAACT
This sequence comes from Phrynocephalus guinanensis, assembly GCA_037367245.1. NCBI lineage: Eukaryota > Metazoa > Chordata > Lepidosauria > Squamata > Agamidae > Phrynocephalus > Phrynocephalus guinanensis. Next base: position 117,112,656 of record CM074739.1, read on the forward strand.
TCCAGATCAAAGGATAATATTTAAAGTTGATTACTGAGTATACAAAGGTTGTTAACCATATTAAAGACAATAGTTAACGCCAAGAACAATGACTGTGAAGAGTTAGGTATCTTACATCATTAAAAAGGTCTTTACCTGCTTGTGGAAGGACAGCAAAGATGGGGCAAGTCTGGCCTCCTGTGGGAGGGAGTTCCAAAGTCTGGGAGCAGCATCGGAGAAGGCCCTCTCCTGTTTCCCCAGCAGATGCATGTGTGGAGATGGCAGGACAGAGAGAAAGGCCTCTCCTGAGGATCTTAGCACCAAAGCCAGTTCATAGTGGCAGATATGATTTTTGAGATGGTTTGGACCCAAACCATTTAGGGCTTTATAGCTTAAAACCAGCACTATGAGTTGTGTCTGTAAAATGCTTGGTAGGCAGTGCAAGGAACTGAAGTAACAAGGGTGTCATGTGTTCCCTGTGACCAGCCCCAGTCAGTAAACTGGCTGCAGCATTTTGGACCTGCTAAAGTTTCCTGAGACTTTCCATCGGCAGCCCCCACATAAAACACAATACAGGAATCCAGTCAAGATGCAACTAGGGTGTGTGTCACTGTGGCCAGATTAGATCTCTCAAGAAACAGACAGAGCTGGTGCACTGGTTTTAATTGTACAAATGCAGTCCTGGCCACTGCCAAGACCTGGGCATCCAGGCTCAAGGATGACTTCAGGAGCGCCTCCAAGCTGTGCCCCTCTTTTCCCCCCAACTTCTTGACATGTGACCCTTCCACTTTTGCAATCTTTCAAAGAGCCGCCTGTGTAATCACACCCACCCTTCGCTCCCATCAGAGAGGAGAAGGAAAGAAAGGAGCAGTCAGAGGCGAGAGAGGTGAAAAAGGGAGAGGACAGTAAAAGCAGCAGTCAGAGGGGGAAATAGACAAAGAATGTCTAGTGTCCTTTTGTCTAAGCACAGAGCAGGCGGGGAGAGTGCACATGTGTCCTCTGGCTATAGTAGACTCCTCTTCATGTATCTATTCTTTCATTGGCTGCAAGATTTCTTACTCACCTAACTATGCAATGCAAAGCCTTCTGGAGTTGGAGGTGTGTGTGTGTGTGTGGGGGCTCTCACACAGTTTCCACCACCCCCATGCACATATCCATTATTTGCTTTTTTAATACATATAATTATTCTGGGTGGGGGGGGGGAAACGGTACTCTAATTTTAAGAGAGTGGAAAATAGGGTTTGACTTAATGACCACTTGCTTTGCAACCTTAATGATGGAACCAATTAGATCGGAGGTTCAGAGAGCCTGGTGTGCATCTCCTCTCCACTAATGGGATTACAACGGATTGGTGATGCAGGGAGGTATGGATGCATCTGAGGTGAAAGTGAAACTGTCTCCGGCAAGTTGCTTCAGAGACCAACACTATTGACCCATCTGGATGTCATGTAAAGACAAAGTATTCTTGAATGGCTTTCACAGATGAGATCTTATGGCTGCTGTGTGTTTTTCAGGCTGTCTGGCCATGTTCTGGAACTTAAAGAACACGGCCAAACAGCCTGAACAACCCACAACAGCCAATGCAAAGACAGTTACTCCCAGAGATTCATGAAAATTTTAAAAATCTGCAAAATTGGTATAACATTCAGGAGGCTTAAACAGTTTATGAAGAAAAACTACTACTAGTGACCCAGAACGAAGCAGCCAGAAGCTATTCTTTATAAACGGGATTGTGCACCTGGCATCACTGTTGGGCTCTGCAAGAATCTTCTGATTCTCCTTCCTACCCAGTCCAGAGAGTTGGATTCAGAGTTGTTCCACATCCTAATCCAAATGGGATCCAAATCCTAACTGACACATGGGAAAACTGAATCTTCATGCTTCACATTGATTTCCTTTCCGGGAGGTATAGGAATAAAGTGGATGGAGGAAGGGGCCGGGTGTTAGGAGGGTTTGGCCTAGGAAATTAACCCCAATGCAGTACTAAACTCCCTCGATAAGAACTGAACTTCACCGTTATGTGCAGCAGCACATATTACTGAGACTTGGGTGGATGCAGAGGGAGGCAGTTCTTTTTCCCAGATGTGTCCATCTAGGTATGCCATTCAGCACCAGAGCAGACTGGATGGATGGGGTGGGGGAGTCACCATGATTTGCAGGAATCCTCTCAGTATCTGAAAGTTCTCCTCACTGGATTAGAGTTTATTTATTTATTTATTTATTTATTTGCTTGCTTGCTTGCTTGCTTGCTTGCTTGCTTGTTGGGTTTTTGTACTGACCTGACAGTGGGACGTAGAGATAGATTTGTTATGGGGATGATGTACTGCTCTCTGTACAACCCGGCACTCACCTTACTAGGGCTTTCAGAGTTTATGCCAGCTCCACTGTTGAGGTCTCCCAACTTATTACTGGTGTGGGACTTTAACATCCATGCCAAGACAGGGCTCTCTGGAGTGGAATCCATTAATCCCATGGACCTATCCCAGCATGAGTTCAGCCCCTTCATAGAGCAGGATACACTCTGGACCTGATATTTTTGACAGCTTTGGAAGTTTATGACCTGAAGATGATGAACATGCACTCCATCACCTTGTCATGGTCAGATCATCATATGCTAAAAATTGTATTAACCATGGCTATTCCCCCCCCCCCAATAAATAAGGAGACAGGACTTCTGAAGATGGTCCACCCATAAAAGTGTGTTGAACCTGAGAGGTTTCAGGAGGCCTTTCGAGGGTACCGAACTTACCTGCTCGGGTCAATTGGTGGTACAATAAGGTTGTTCCCAATCTCATTGCTTCAGAGCCCATCTCTCATTCTGGTTTACAGAAGAGTTTCAGGGCAGTGATATCACGATGGAATGGGCGGTACCTGTGTATACATGGCCCCCTCTGTATTAAGGAGACTATTGTATTGCCCATCATAAAAATACTGAATCTGGTATCTGATGACCTGAATAATTGCAGGTTGGTCACCACTATTCCCTTTCTGGGCAAGTTGATTGAGCAAGTGGTAGTGGAGCAGCTCTTGGCATTTCTGGAGGAAACAGGCTGCCAGTTGGGGTTCAAGCTACAGCATAGGACTAACACAGCACTGTTCACTCTGCACAATGAAACCAATAGGAGATAAATGACCCCATTGCTTCTCCTTAATATCTCAGCAGCTTTTGGTACTGTTGGCCATCATATCCTCCTGTGCAGGCTATCTGCTTTGAAGACTGGAGGGCTCACCCGTGGCTTATTCTGATGCCTTCTTGATGGCTACATACTGGAGAGCAACTATCACCTTCACGGACCCTCAAATGTGGGGTTCATCATGGGTTGTCTATTTCCCTGGTGCTCCATATAAAGCCTTTGGGGTGGTCATGTGAAGTTTTGGAGTGGGCTGACATCAGTATGTTGATGGCCTGCAACTCTGTCTCTTGTGTACTTTGTCTGCAGTGGATGCTGTCTAGGTGCTGGAGCATCACTTTGCCTCGATACTGGATTGGACCAGAAATAAAAGGTTGAACGTGAACCTGGATAAGACCTTGCTGGTAGGGGCTCCCCCAGGTTGGAGGGTCATCTCCCTAAGGTGGACGGTTTTAGACATCCTCTTAGGGATTGAGTATGTGTCTTTGGGGTTGTCTTTCTTTGGAGCATTAAATAGTGGCTGTAGCAAGGTTAGCCTTCAATCAGCTTCATACAATTTCTCATTTATGTCCCTTCACTGACAAGGGGTCTTTGACCACCTCGATCCACACTCAGGTGCTCTCAAGAATTGACTCTCTACATGGAGCTTTACTTGAAGCTGATTTGGAAACTGCAGCTGGTACAGAATGTGATGGGCTGATAATCATCAGGCTTACTAAGCCTGATCACATATCTTTGGTGCTGGCTTGGCTACATTGGATCCTTGTGCTTTTTTGAGCCAGATGCAAGGAGCTAGTATCAACATACCCATTAAGTTGGAACGTGGTTCTACTAATCATCTATGTGTTTTGGGGGTGTTTTTGGTCCAGATTGAATTTGGTTTGTTGGGGACATGAGAGAAGAGGGTGGTGGTACCTTGGGGCTGATCTTAGCTTGGAGGATTATGTATATTTATTTATTTATTTTATTGGATTTTTATACCGCCCATTTGGTAGTGAGGCCACTCTGGGCAGTTAACAACAATCAATACAATACAATACACAAAACAAACAGATAACTCATACAATAAAATAAAATCAACATAAAATACAGTAAATATAATAAAAATAAAATATAACAACATGAAATGACATATACATTCTGTACAACTTTAATATTATTGGTGGGCAAATCACCTAAAACATGTTTTAGTGGGTAGACACTAGATTTATGTTAGGTTTGAGGAAATGGGTGCTTCAAAAAAACAGGTTTTCATTAATTATTTTAAAAAGCAGCCAAAGAGGGAGCCTGTCAGATGTCCAGTGGAAGATTATTCAAAAGGTGAGGGGCAATGGCAGAAAAGACCATATTTTTCATTCCCCTCCCTTTCGGGCCTCATGCGCTGTTAATTGCCTCAAATGCTTAGCCTAGGAAGATTGGGTGTTAACGGGCAACTTTCACTGGGAGAATGTCCTCTGACAAGTATATGATTGTCAACCACCCAGAAAAGTGCTTTACATGCCTGAAATAAATAAATAAATGCTCTCCTCACGTTTCACACAGTAGGTATGTGAGTATAGAGATGTGTGTGCTAGTCACTTATAAAATGTTCCTTAAAAATCCCATGGGCGTTCTTTTCCACTGAAGTATCTGAAATAAGTTTGTTTGTGGTTGTTGTGCCATTCACCTTTACAACTCTCCTAATATGCTTAGACATGGCATATTTTCTGCATCCTATAGCTTTCTACACCATAGGAATCTTCATCTGGAAGAGCAGTGCAGAACTGGCAGTGGTGGAGAAAAAACACATGTGTTCCAAAATCCAGAGCCAGATATATGAGGCAGACTTCCTTGTTTCAAGGAAACTTGCAAAATGGAAAAAGAAACCATTTTCTGGCCATAGATTTTGGAATGTTTAGGTGTCCTCCCCCTCCTCCTGGTTCCTCCTCCTTTGCTGTTGACACACGTTTGTGTTCTTAGACTTTTACCTTATCCTTTCATCTTCCTTTCCCCAGCCTATATTTATTTAACGCTCTTTCCTCATATTTAATTTCCTCCAAGCTCTTTATCTCCTACGACTCTTTCTCTTCATTGATTTTGCTACATCGGTAGAGCGCATTTGAGTTACTCCGAAGCGGATATTACAGGAATGAAGCCAACATTTTCAAAACCTAGGATTTGTAACTAATTAAAAAGTATCACAACTCTTATCACAGAAGCTAGGCCATAACATCGCGAGCACGGTAGGAAGCACAACGAAATGTGAAAGGTGGATTTGGAAGATCAATAGCTAGCATAAATGATGATGACAATGGTGCTCCAAAGCGTGATGAGACTGCCAAAGTTAGCAGGCAAACAGTGGATATCTTTATGAACTGGTCAGCCTGAGACAGCTAGCTGAGAGTAATGAAAACCTATATCGGGAGAACTTTTTACGTACAGAGCCCTCGCAGGCAAGAAAACTCGTACTTTGAAACCCATGCTACTTTCATTTTTCCTGTGACTGTCTAAAGATCAACGTATATTCCAACAGTCCTTTATTTCTGGAGCCAGGTAAATCACAATCCATTTTTGCCTTTGGGAGGTGGGGGATGTTTATTTAATCTGCTAACTGCAATCCTTTGTTCAAGTTGCCACTCTGCAGGGCCCAGGTCCAATCCTCAGGCCTCCCAAAATTAGAACTTGGAATAGGAGATGGATCAACCTCTGCCACAGTGCACATGTTTCTAAAGCACTATGCAATGTCCTGCCTGTTATTTCACACCCTGTGGCTATGCTCACACACAGTAATGCAACAAGAGTTTGTGTCTTTCTGTTGGTCGGTCGGTCTTACGGAAGGAATAGAGCCATGTTTGTCTTTTAGGCTAACGGAGGGCAGGCTATTCCATGTGAATTGAATAAATGCAGCATGTGGCCACGTATTACTGTCTTCAGAATCTTCACAGGCAGTCTTCAGCAATGGTTCTGGTGAGTGAACGAATAAGTTATGAAATACAATACAGGGTTGTTACAAGCATCTGCCTGTTTCTATCTGTGAAATGCATGGACTAGATGTAATGGCTTGTTAATGCTGATACTTTAGCAGTCATGTGTGTGTGTTGTGTCATTACAGTCGTGACCGACTCTTCGGGACTCCATGTCCATGCAGTTTTCTTGGCAGAAGTCATATCCCTGTGTAAAATCGTGATGGAAAATCTTCCCTTCCTTTGCCCATGTGGAAGACTGTGGTGCCTTTGTGTTTGTGGTGGTCGAAAGGGAAAGAAATTCCAGTTGACAGGTCGATAAAATAATCGGTGGTAAGATTATTGGGGTTTGTTCTCTTTTTTTCTAGTCTTCTCCAATGACTGGAATGTTCCATTTGCAGGTGTGAAATCGGGTGCATAGGGAAAGATTTATTGTCTATATGTTGAGGTTACATGGCAGAGTGGTTCTTAAGAACATAAGAAGAGCCATGCTGGATCAGGCCAAAGGCCCATCTAGTCCAGCTTCCTGTATCTTACAGTGGCCCCACCAGATGCATCTGGGAGCGCCTGAGACTATATATCTGTCTCCTGATACCACTCCCCTGCATCTGGCCCTTGAAGTACCCCAGTTTTAAGCCTACACATCTCCATCATGGTTTGTAACCTGTGATGGACTTTTCCTCCAGGAATCTGTCCAATCCCCTTTTGAAGGCATCCAGGCCAGATGCCATCACCACATCACGTGGAAGGGAGTTCCACAGACTAACAACATGCTGGGTGGAAAAAAAATTCTTTTGTCTGTTCTTACTCTCCCAGCCCTCCAAGGATCCCAATAATGAATCTTGTGGTCCAGAATGATATGGAGCCTAGGATGCAGTTTCACGGCATGAATTACAATGGAAATCTGAGACAACAGGGCAAGTGTGTGCCTCTGTCCTTGCCTTTTCCAAAGGGCAAAAGTCAACACAAGAAGTTTGGTTCCTTGGGTCCAGGAAGTACAGTAATTAAAGTGAGGGACAGCAGCCCTTCTATCCTGAAGGAGGGTGTTCAAAAGACTCCTCCTGAAAACAACATCTCTAGATCCGGTGGACCACATTAATTGGCAGCCAGTCACAAACATTGTATTTTTCAGCAAATACTTGATTGATTGGTTGCTGTGGATCTCTAGCGTCCCTTAGAATTTCCTGGACTCATTTCAATTAGATTTGTAGTCACATTTTAGCACAGAAATCATCTTGTTTATCTTGATGGATCACTATGTCTGGAGGCATATGCAGTACAATTATTGAGTCTCCTGGACATCCCGGGGGCTTTTGATACTATTGACCATGATAGAACCTTCCTCAACCAACTATGTCAATTAGGATCTTGGAGCATCCATACAGGGGTCCCATTTTTCTGCTGATGGCTGGTACCAGATAGCAGAATCTGTAACAGAGACCTACGTTAAGCACTGTCTTTCTTTTGGGAGAAGACAGAGGGAAAGTAGGTGTTTAACAGTTCTGTCTTCTTCTTGTCCCCCCTTTCTCCACTGAGATGACTGATTGTTTCCTTTTCTGCCTCTTTTTATAAGCATAGCTGACAACAGCCCCCTTTGTTGTTGTATTTTTTAACATTTCTTACAAGGCTATGCTTGTTTTGAGCTTTAGGCTTCCTAACCTTCACCCCATATTTATTGGCAATCAGTTTATATCCTTCCTTGGTGATCTGCCCCTCCTTTCATTTCTTAAGCCTGCCCCTTTTAAATCTTAGTTAATCTAAAAGCCTTTAATGCAGCAATCCCAGGCTCTTTAGAGGTCATCCCCATTTTTTTCCTGCTCATAATTGTTTGCAATGGTGCCTTCTCATTATGGTATCTGATATTTCTTTGGCCAAAATCCAGCATGCATTTCTGCTGGATCCCACTGCTTTTTTCTAGAATGTATGACATCTCCCTCTTTAGACATCCCTTCCCCTAGTAATACCTTAGAACCCTCCTGTGGGTGGCTGGAAACCTTCTGGAGCAGAAGGAGGAGAGAAAGTTCCATTTCTGTTCGCACTGGATATCATAAGACCATAAGAACACAAGAAGAGATATATTGGATCAGGCCAAAGGCCCATGTAGTCCAGCTTCCTGTATCTCATGGTGGTCCCACCAAATGAGTCCAGGAGGGCACGAAACTAGATATTTGTCTCCTGATACCACTCCCCTGCATTTGGTCCTTGAAGTACCCCGGTTTTAAGCCTGGAGATTACACATCTCCATCATGGTTTGTAACCTGTGGAATCTGTCCAATCACCTTTTGAAGGCATCCAGGCCAGATGCCATCACCACATCCTGTGGCAGAAAGTTCCACAGACTATGAAACTAGTCTCCTTTACCACAGACTAGTGGTATATCAAAGTATACCAAAGTATATCAGTGGTATATCAAAGTATGCCACTGAGTCCTGCCCACATGTGACCCTCTTTGACAGTTTTGCTCAGTTTTATTGGCTGAAATAAACCAGATTTCCCCCCAACTGGCTGGTTCTTGTAGCATTACATGAGATCCAAGCTGTGTTTATTAACAATGATGAAGATGGACTGGAGACGAAGGGTGTGGTGCGAAAACTATAGATATCTCAATAATATATGTTTTGATTGTTTCATCAGTTATGGGGTAGAGATTGCTATCTCTGACTTGATGGGACCCTGGCTCTTTTCCAACCTCATGGAGACCTTTCGAGTTTCTCTCCACATTTGTGAGAGAAACCAACCCTTTCTAACCTTAAAAAGAGTGTTGTAGTGCAGTGCTTGACAGCCTCAGGCATAAGAACATAAGAACAGCCTTGCTGGAACAGGCCATAGCCCATCCAGTGCAGCATTCTGTCTCACACAGCAGCTCACCATTTGCTTCAGGGTATTCCCAAGCAGATGTCTTCACCTGCTTATGATTCCCTGAAAATGGCATTGAGAGATATCCTGCCTATCTCTCCAACCCGGAAGCTGTCCTTAGGCATCCATAATGATTAGACATGGGCACGGAGCGGCGAAATTCTCGTTTCCGTTTTCGGTTATCGTTATCGTTATGTAACGGGTAACGGTAACGAGAATTACTCCGCTCCAGCTCGAACCCGACCCGATAAAGATAAATTGGGTCTGATTTTTCGTTGTTGTTCATGGCATCGCGGCGATCGCGCGATGCCAAGCAGCACAGAAAAAAAGTTAAAAAAAAAACCGATTCCCGGCCATAAAAGCAGGTGAAAATATGCCTGCCTCAGTGAGGGCACCTACCAGAGAGGGGTGGTTTCTGGGGGGGTCCCCGGCCTTCCCGCCCCTCTCCTGTCCTGGGCTTCTGGTACCAGGCTGGGGGGGGCCATCCTCGTCGTCTCCATTTGCCATGCAGTGGGGGGGGGATCCAAAATGGCGACCGCAATATTTATTTTTAAATCGTGGTCCAAAAACCCACCAAAGCACCACAGAAACATATGAAAATTAGGTATTTTAAATGCCTGATTTTTTATAGTAGCAGCAGTGGGTTTTTCTTGTAATAAAACGTCTCCATTGATTTTATTTTATTTTATTTTTATTTTTATTTTTTTACACCTGCGCAATGATGGGCTGGCCACGGGATGGGACCATGCAAATTTTTGGACCCATTCCACCAATCACATGGCCAGGTTTTGACTGAGACTTCTGGATGTGCCAGAGGGCATAAAAAGCCCACTAACCCTAACCCTAACCCATACGCCAGTACACTGTCCTTCTTAGTGGGTCAGAGGCACCCAGAGGTGCAGCCCACTCACCCACCCTAACCTTAACCGTAAGCCTAAGCCTAGCCCTTACCCTAACCCCAACCCTAACCCAGATCCGTATGCAAGTACGCTTCCCTTCTTAGTGGGTCACAGTAGAGGCACGCAGAGAGGTGCCTCCCAGCCAGAGCCCACTACCCCTACCCCTAACCTGTACGCCAGTACGCCAGTATGCTTTCCTTCTTAGTGAGTCAGAGGCACCCAGAGAGGTGCCTCTGCCACTTACCCCCCAACCCTAACATAATGTAATGTATGGTACGCGGCGGCTACGCGAAATGCTTCCCTTCCCTTCCCTTCTTAGTGGTTCAGACGTCAGAGGCACCCAGAGAGGTGCCTCCCAGAGCCCACTTACCCCAAGCCCAACACAAATGACAAACGACAAACGGAAACGACAAATGTTTGAAAATTTCCGCAACAAACGGAAACGACCCGAAACAGACCCGTCCCGACAAACGACAACTCGAAACGTCATTTTTCCTGGTCATGTCCATCTCTAATAATGATAGCCATGGAAACCCTTGTTCTCCATGAACTTGTCCAATCCTTTCTTAAAGTTGTCAAGGCTGACAGCTGGCTTGAGGTTGACTCAGCCTTTTGAGGCCTGTAAAATGGGTATCCATCCCACCAGGTGGGGTGGAGGATGTATAACCTGAATGAGTCGATTGCAGAACCACCTGAAGAGTGCTTGAAGCATTATAGGGTGTTATAAAGCATTACTTTGCTTTAATAAAGCACACGAGGTTAATTTCTTCCAATTGCAGCCTCTTCTGGAAATAATTCAGAGCCATCTCTTAGTCTGAGGATGGACAAGAAACCATGCTTCGGCTTCATAAAATATTCAAATTAAGAACTTAATAGTGAATGCTCTGCTGGATACTAGCTCTTAGTCCAGGGTTTTGTTGCCAACTCAGCACTGGATTCAGTGATACATAAAAACAGACTCCACAGCACAGTATAGTGCAAGGTTCAAGGTTTTATTTATTACAACCCACGGAGTGAATCCAGTGCAGTAAAATCATCAAGTTGTCATGGGTACAGGCAATTTCCCTAATGCCAGCATCCCTTTGATTGCACTGCTTGTGATAAGACAGCCTGTATTTCATGCATATATATCCTGGCCCCAAATCATACCTCAGGCATCTCGTTCAAACTGACTACATCTGTAGTAGCTGAGAACGCAAACACTTTGTTTCTCCCGGAAAAGCAGCAAGTGCAGACATCAACTGTGGAGCCAGAATGGTGGAAGGAGTTACACCCAGCTAACCCTCCTGCTCGTCCCGAGCAACAGAGACATCACTGGCTTCAACGGGGTTCTCGCTACACAACTGGACAGGACTGGAGGTCATCTGCAGAGTTTCTATACAAAGTTCCTGATCCTGGACCAAGAGAGCGCATTTGCTTCTTCCTTTATCACCAATGGCCGGGAGGGACAGAGGAGTAAACAGCTTTCCCCTTATATTCCTTATTGTTCGAATTTTGGTATGTCAAGTCATTTTTGAATTGCTGCATAAATGTAACCACTCCCGATAAGAATCATTAATAATCACGTGACTTTCCCCTTGCAATAAATACACTTAAGTTTGCTTTGGTCATCCAAGTCTATGAGGTTGGCCTCGCCACGCTACAGGGACCGGAAATGATCGGCTTCAAGCGGCAGCATGACTGGGGAGGGGGTGAAGATAAAAAGATAATCTGTGCAGAGCTGACACAGCTACCCCCTACCCTACAACACACAAACACACAAACACACACACACACACACACACACACACACACACACACACACACACACACACACACAGAGAGAGAGAGAGAGAGAGAGAGAGAGCTTTAAGAGAAGGGCTTTAGTTTTTAAAATGCAATACAATTTAGTGTTAAATTAGAAGGTAGTTTTGGCAAGATACATAAACGGCATACTGGTGAGACTTACATGTTTATAGAGAATGAATAGGAATCCTACCTCTCTTTAGCAGCATGCGGTGCTGCCTTTTATTTTAAAGAAGCACATTGTTAAATGTGTTAGGTTTTTGTCTGCCAGCGGATGGTGAAAAAAAAAATCTAAAGAAGTACCTATTACAAACACAGAACATAAAACAAACACACGCCGTTTCCTGGAATTTCACGCGGTCCTCTTTCTCTTTTTTTGTGGAGGAGCTGCCCTGTCGTTTGAAATTATTCCTTGATATTAAACCAATAGGCTGAGGGTGAGATTGTGAATCCAGCAGTGTTGGAATATTCTTCATTTCAGATTAGAACGGCGGTTGATCTCACCCCACCAACATGGAAGATTTCTGCGTTGTATTTCTACAAGAAAAGATGCAAGCTGGGAATCCGCAAAGCTGATCCTATCGGTTTAAGTGCCATTGAAGCACAAAATCAAGAGGCTGACTGTAATTCACTACACCTCCCCTGGGATTTCAGAGATACAATAATTAACATTACTCTCCCCTCTCCTCCTTTCCTGCTGAATCTAGCTTGGTTTGTAGACAGATTCCTGTGAATTCATCCACATGATAAATGGATTATGCTGCAGTTCCCTTAGGGTCCCAGCTCATAGAAGGTTTTCATGCATGTAGAATAGATGCCCTTGCCTTTTCAAAACAAGAAGACACCCCTATTTCCTTTTAAGGCATCACCAGATATCTCAAAATAACAGGTGGGATCTAGACAGGACATGATTCTTGTTAGGGAAGCTGCCATTTGCTGATCAAACAAGACACTCGCAGCCTAATTCTGTACATGTGTACTCAGAAATTGAATTCACTAGGGTTTCCTCCCATATCAGTCTGTGCATAAGACTGCAGCCCTTAGATCTTTTTCGAAAACCCTGACTGTATCTCACCGCCCACCCGCCCATCTTTCACTGAGATTCTTTTTCTAATTTGGCAATGGGGTTTATGAGTCCATGGACAAAAGAGGAGGGAAGGCTGCAGAGTGGGACGTCTGCCCTCTGGTGGTATATATCGGAATGCTTTCTGAAGCAAAGAAATACTGTCACAGAAGAAACTGAGTAACAGCTTCCATGTTGAGGCATTAAACAATTCTGTTTACAAAAACCTGTTCGATTATAACTGGCATATTTACCCATATACATTTGCATAATATTTACCTATGAATTTTTGTACCATGAATTGATCAAAAGACAACAGCTTACCTTGAGTCTCTTGCTGAATTTTTTGGCTCCTCATTGAAGGTTTTATTATATTATTATATAAAGATTTATATTTATCATCATAATCACCACCACCACCACCACCACCACCACCATCAAATACCAGGCACAGTCAATCAAAATAAAATTATATAAAAGATAAAGAGGTATGCTTCATCCACAAGCAAGATGTTTTGATTGCCAGATCTCTGTATTTTGTTAATTTTGTTAATTTTTCCAATTCATTGGCTTCAACTATGGCATCTCCTAGAATTGCAACGTCAATTACCCTTCAGAAATTCCACAAGATTTTGACTTCTCAAGAAATTCCACATGATCCTGATTTCTCTGGAAATCTTGATGTACATATTGTTGTTGTTGCTGCTGCTGTTGTTATAGGATTTCATACTTGGTAATGAGTTATGAACCCTTGACTGATATTCAGTAATTTAAATTGTGTCACCTAACCTATTGTTACCATGTACACTGATAACTGACATTTTGCATAGCCCGAAAGCTTATTCCTTTAACTAATGAACTATTGTCACTTTGACCTCTCCCTGGATCTCTACCTGATCAGGGGTACATGTATCAATAGGACAGTCATATAATGTCACTCTTATGTCTGAGGAAGTTGCCTTGGCCCATGGAAACTCACATGAAAATATAGCAGTTTGTCTTTGAGGTGGCACCCCATTTTCCTCTCATGTGTTCTGTTTTTGTTTCAGTCTGATATACTTGCACAGAGCAACATAGCTACTTTTCCCAAAAAAGGCTGCCAGGCTGCAGAGCAAATTGTTGGGAGCTCCTTGTGCCTTGTGGGGAAAGAGTCAAACTAAGGCCGCAGTCCTACAAGCGTTTTCTGCGTAGTTTCCTGGCGGCAAACTGCGTAGAAAAAGATCGTTTGCTAACTGCGAAGAGAAGTACATTCTGGTCCTGGCCGACCACGCCCCTGGAACAGCAGTTTCAGCAAAACGTCTGTGAAGATTCTCAGTCATCCAGGTTCGTTTAACTGGGGGTTGAGTCATGGCTACTGGACTTCTTTTTTGAGAGATAGAAACATTTCACTGTTCATCCAAACAGCTTCATCGGTCTGAATACAGCTAGTGCAAGAGACCTTCTTATAGTCAGCTTGACCTCTTGTCCCCTGGTCTGATTAGCTCATAAGATTAGGGAAACATTAGTGTCCATGGCCTTAAGGTAAACAATGGCCTAAGGTGCTGAAACCTATCAAGAATGGGTCGTTAGCTGTGACCTCCCATTCTTGATGGGTTTCAGAACCTTAGGCCATTGTTTACCTTAAGACCAGGTCACAGCTAACGACCCATTCTTGATGGGTTTCAGAACCTTAGGCCATTGTTTACCTTAAGGCCATGGACACTAATGTCTCCCTAACGAGCCTATTCAGGCTTTGTTCATCTTATGAGCCAATCAGACCAGGGGACAAGAGGTCAAGCTGACTATAAGAAGGTCTCTTGCACTAGCTGTATTCAGACCGATGAAGCTGTTTGGATGAACAGCGAAACGTTTCTATCTCTCAAAAAAGAAGTCCAGTAGCCATGACTCAACTCCCAGTTCAGTTTCAGCAAAGTTTCCTAAACCACCGCCAGGGGCTGGATTTAGAAACTTCGCTAGAAAATGCTTACTTATTTGCTTCTGTAAACACAACAGGACACTGAAAATACACAGTAAAATCAGTTGTTCCCCTTTTTCGACAGCTTCCCGAGGTTAAACACCACAGAGGCTTGGAAAGTTGAGCCAGAAAGAAGGGGGAAATGTGAAGTAGACAGGCAGAGACGGAACCAGAATAGGAAAATACGACACAGAAGAGAGGAAACTGACTGCACATTAAAAACCATGTGACCGCCCTCAAAAAAATATGTATGAAATCTATATACGCAGAAAACTATGTGGCTTGGAGCAAACCACTGGTTACAGAGTGCCCCTAGAAGGAGAGAAATGGGATATCAATGTTAAATAATTTGCATCCAGGAGATGTAGTAATTGGCCGGATAGCTCAGTGTGATGGAACACCTGGCTGCAGGCCCAAGGGTCAGGAGTTTGATTCTCTGCTGTGCCTTGTAGGAGAAAAGCCAGTCTGTTTGGGTTTGGCCAAGCAATATAATCCCAGCACCAATCAAAAGAAAGGACTACTAAATAATCGCTGAGCTTTCTGTACCTAAAAAACCCTGGGAGGTGTTGCCTGAATTGACTTGATGGCACTTGTTGTTGTTGTTGTTGTTGTTGTTGTTGTTGTTGTTGTTGTTGTTGTTGTTGTTGTTGTTGTTGTTGATGATGATGATGATGATGATGATGATGATGATGATGATGATGATGATGATGATGATGATAGGCACTGAAACTAAGCAGAACGGCAGGTCATTTTTACTATTTAAAAATCAAAACCAACTACGGCTTAGAACAGCCATTCTCAACCTTCTTCTTTTTTTGAGCCATAAACATGATATGAAAGAAATACAGGCCACATCAGGATTGCACAAGTTGGATAATAAACTTTAAAGGGTGGTGTGTGAAGAACTGTTTCCAGTCTGTGTCTCCCTGACCCCTTCAAACGTGCCAGTCCTCCCTCTCCCCCTCTAGAGGCCATATGGCCCCATTTGAGAATGGCTGGCTTAAAAGAAGAATTAAGGAAGGTACCAATTCAGTTTTGTATCAAAGAGTGTAAAATTAAAAATGGAAGGCCGTGATTATGCCATAACCTCCATACCATGTAGACAACCAACATGCCCTACAGCAGGCCTGCCTAACAGGTAGACCGCAGGCTACTGGTAGCCCGCGAAAGGTTCAAAAGTAGCCCGCCGGCCATCAATAAAAAAAAGTGAAGAGATAAGTTCTCCACCCCTTCCTCCCCCATCCCAAGGACCACCACTGCCCCAGCAAAGTTCTGGGTCTGCCAGCCCACTGTCTCAGCTGAGTGGGGCAGTTCAAGGGCCATGGCGGGCGGCAGCAGCTTCTGTGTTCACTGCACCCTTGCGTCCTCGTATTTTTTCTGCCTAGCGCTGCCGTTAACGATGCTTTTTATCTAACTTTTTGGGGCTGCCAGGGCTCACTACCGGGGGTCTACGAGGGGGAATAAGGGGCTCACCGGGGCTGTTGAAGAGTCCTAGCGACTGGAAGTGCCGAGTGACTCGATGTATCCGGGCGGTTCGAAGCGGTTTGAAGCCTCCGACCAACTGAACGCGGACGGCTCTACATTTTCCACCTAATTTGAGATTCCACCTCCGGCTGAACTATCGAACCGGCCGTACCATCGACCGAATCCCGCTGAGCGTCCCTTCCCCTCCTGCGCTACCCCTACCTTTTTATCCGGCTCCTTTGTTAGACTTGTTGGACTTTGTTGGACCATCGGCTTGTGCCATGAGGGAGCCCTGGAGTGCGTTGTGGCTCGCCCTCCCCGGCTGTTTTCGAGGACCCGAGGATATGCGGTTCATGGCCCTCTCCTTTGTCTCCCTCCCGGGACCGCAGCCTGTTGGAGCCGTGACTGTCTGCTGTCCACCGGGGGCCTTCCCTTCCATCTGGCTCCCGGCGGTCCTGTTTGCCTCCTTGCAGACTCTTTGGAGGGACGGAGGGGTGCAGCCGCGGAATATGAGTGACGAGCAGCCGCCCCACTCGATCGCCGCGCCGGCGGCTCTTCTTCCCGCCGCGCCTGCTGGCTTTTTCGATCCGCTGCTCCAGGAGCTCGGGTGGTGGCTCGACCGCCGGCGACTTGATGTCCGGACCGGCTGCCGGCATTGGCCGGCAACCGGTTCGGGAGCTTGGGCGGCGGCTTGGCCGCCCCTGACCCCTTGGGCCAGGATACTCGGGCGGCGGTTCGGCCGCCGGCGCCTTGATGGCCGGGATGGACGCGGGCACTGGCAAGTGGCCGGTCCAGGAGCTCGGGCGGCGGCTCGGCCGCCGGCGATTCGGTGGTCTGGAGTGCTCGGGCGGCAGTCCGGCCGCTGCCGTCCGGCTGGTTCTTCACCTGGAGCGTACCATCTGCTCCTTGCCGCTAACGGATGGCTGATCGGTTGTGGGTCTACGAAGCAGCCGCCGCCCGCCACCGGGGCTCGAGTGGCCATTTGGCCATCGGCACCTTCTGCCTTTCTCTGGTCCTGGGCTCAGTGCAGAGATCCTTTCTATCGATGGCGGACTTGTGTCCCGGTTCGTCATCTCTCTGCTTTCAAAGACTCTTCGCCCACGGAGGATAGGGTCGGGGGTCGGGAGGGGGGAACCTAACGCGGGTGTATTCCATCTTTTTCGCGCTCCCCCCTCCCCTATTCCACCTTTAATATCCCTGAACCTTAATTTCTGCCCCTCTGTTTTTCCCCTCCCCCTTCCTTCCCCCGTTGTTTTCCAGCTGCGCCCTGGCTATGCTGCCCTTTATTCTATTTTATTCCTTTTACTTTGTTTAGCTTTTACTTTATCTTGTTATTGTTGTTTTGTTATTTGCTATTTTATTTTGTTGGTTGTTTTAATTTGCTAG
The DNA here is from genome assembly GCA_037367245.1 of Phrynocephalus guinanensis. Taxonomy (NCBI): domain Eukaryota; kingdom Metazoa; phylum Chordata; class Lepidosauria; order Squamata; family Agamidae; genus Phrynocephalus; species Phrynocephalus guinanensis. Next base: position 117,130,115 of record CM074739.1, read on the forward strand.
TTTCAGATTTTGTTAGGCTCTGCCAGGCTGTAGCTAATAGATTTGTCCTTGGCACCAATTAGCCCAGCCCTGGACCACCTGGCCACCTCTCTCCCAGGTGTGTTACATCTCTCCCGGCAGTAGTTATCTATTTCTGTTATCTCTGTATTCTTATTTGTAACCTACCTGCTCTGAGTTTGGTTTATTCTGAGTTTAGTCTGAGTTGCTGCATTTTTTTTTTCTCCCCGCTAGGTCACCATGTCGGCAGGGGCTCATATACCAACCGTGTTGGGCCATGGACGATACGCTCGGAGTCAGGGGGTTAGTCAGTTAAGAAGAACTAGGGTCAGGCATCTTGCGCCTGTCCCGCGTTCTGACCCCCTTACTCACCGCCACGTGCCTGGGAGCCAGTCCACCAGTGCCTCCAACCTGTCCTGCCTCCTTCTTAATGCCAGGTCGGTCCATAACAAGACCGCTGTCATTTTTGACACCATCGCTGACAGCAGGGCCGACCTGGCCTGCATCACGGAGACCTGGGTGGGCTCAGAGGGGGGGGCTTCCCTTACCCAGCTGTGCCCCCCTGGGTTCCTGGTTCATGGAGTGGGCAGGTTGGAGGGTCAGAAGGGGGGAGGAGTCGCCGTTGTATACAGGGAATCGCTTCAAGTGACCAGGGCCTCGACACTGGTGATTCCGGGGCTAGAATGCCTCCACTTGTTGGTAGGGCAGCGGGATAGATTTGGCATTGTGCTGGGCTACCGCGCTCCCCGCAACCCAGCACAATCCCTGCCAGAGCTCGCGGAGTTCATCGCCGCTGCGCTGTTGAAGTCCCCCCGGCTTTTGGTCGTCGGGGACTTCAACGTGCATGCTGGTGATGGGCTCGTCGGCGCAGCCCTGGAATTCATGGAATCCATGACGTCCATGAGCCTATCCCAGCATGTTGTTTGTCCTACCCACAGGAGCGGGCATACCCTGGATCTGGTATTTACCTCCATGTCGGGGGATTCTCATCTGGAGGTGCGGGATCTTGTTCCCACACCTGTGTCATGGTCAGATCATTACCTGTTGTCTTTTTCCCTGTCAATGGCGGCCCCTCACCGCGGGGACCAACGGCCCGTTGTATGGGCACGCCCCCGAAGGCTTCTCGATCCAGCCCGGTTCCGGGAAGCCTTCGGTGAGCTTCCTGGTGTTCTGGCTGACGATTCGGCCGAGGCCTTGGCCAACCAATGGTTTGTGTCAGCTGCCGATGCCGTCGACCGAATCGCCCCCAAGCGTCCCCTCCGTGGCAGAGCTCGAACTTCGCCGTGGTTCACGGCGGAGCTAAGAGCGATGAAGCAGGAACGGAGGAGACTGGAGAGCATCTGGAGACAGAGCCGGACGGAGAATAACAAGACTGCTGTTGTGATCCAGACTAGGCGCTACTCGCGAGCGATCAGGGAGGCTAGAAGATCTTATTACTCCCTGAGAATTGGTGAGGCCTCGAACCGCCAGGCAGAACTCTTCCGGGTGGTTCGGGACCTCACCAATCCTAGTCTGGCTAGGCCTCCTCCTACTGATTTCAGTAGCGAGAATTTCGCAGTCTTTTTTAGATCCAAAATAGAGGCCATCCGGGCCGACTTTGACTCCAGCAACACTAGCCCTCCCCCGCCATCCCCAGCTCCCTCACCCCCCCGCTCTTCCCAATTGGTTGAGTTTGGGCCTGTCTCTCCTTTGGATGCCTCCAGGGCTATTGCCCATTGCCGTCCCGCGACCACCCCCTTCGATCCTTGCCCATCTTGGCTCATTAAATCTGCCGGAGGGAGCATGCCCGAGTGGGCTGCTGCCATCGCCACCGCCTCCTTCAGCGAGGGGGTCTTCCCCTCTCGTCTGAAGGAGACGGTGATCAAGCCCATTTTGAAAAAACCGGGATTGGCGTCGGATCAATTGTCCAACTACCGACCAATCGCCAATGTTCCCTTCATGGGCAAGGTCATCGAGAGGGTGGCCGCGGTGCGGATTCAATCATTCTTGGAGGAACATCGGTGCCTTGATCCTTGCCAGTCTGGCTTCAGGCCTGGCCGGGGTACCGAGACAGCTCTGGTCGCGCTGCAAGATGACCTAATCCGGGAGGCCGACAGGGGTTGCTCTACCCTGTTGGTTCTTCTGGATCTGTCAGCGGCCTTTGATACCGTCGACCACGGTATCCTACTGGACCGGCTCCGGGAGGTTGGGATCGGGGGCAACGTCCTCAGTTGGCTCCGGTCCTTCCTCCAGGGTCGGCCCCAGTATGTACAGCATGGGGGAGAGTTGTCGGCCCCGTGGACACTCCCTTGTGGGGTTCCGCAGGGCTCGTCTCTCTCCCCCATGCTGTTTAACATCTATGTAAGACCGCTGGCGGGGGTCATCAGGAGATTTGGGCTGCGTTGTCATCAGTACGCTGATGACACGCAGCTCTATCTCTGTTTTTCCACCTCTGCAGTGGAAGCTGTCCGGTCCCTCGACCAGTGCCTGGAGGCGGTCATGGCTTGGACCAGGGCCAACAGGCTCAAACTCAACCCTGGGAAGACCGAGGTGATGTTCTTCGGGAGCTCCCCGTCTGGGTATGAGGGCCCTCTCCCCAGCTTGGAGGGAGTTTCCCTTCAGCTGGCGGAGAGGGTCCGGAATCTGGGCGTGATCCTGGACCCTGCCTTGTCCCTGGATGCCCAGGTGGCGGCTGTGACCAGGTCCGCATTCTATCATCTTCGCCAGATCGCCCAGATTCGCCCCTACCTAGACGGGGACTCCCTGAGGACAGTGGTCCAGGCGCTGGTGATCTCGAGGCTGGACTACTGTAATGCTCTCTACATGGGGTTGCCCTTGACTCTCCTCCGGCGATTGCAGCGGGTACAAAATGCAGCGGCCAGACTGGTGGCGGGTGCGCGTCGTTATGACCGCATCACCCCGGTTCTGGCCCGGCTGCATTGGCTACCCGTTGCCTCCCGGATCAGATTCAAGGTCCTGGTTTTAGTTTATAAAACCCTCCATGGCCTGGGCCCGGACTACCTGGCGGAGCGGATCGCCCAGCGGTCAACATCGGCCCGACCGGTTCGGCAGTCACGGGCGCACTCGCTTCAGGTTCCATCTATCCAAGAAGCCAGGCGGTCCCGCACTCGGAACCGGGCTTTCTCGGTGGCTGCTCCAACTATTTGGAACAGCCTACCTAGCGAAGTGCGCTCTGCAGAGTCCCTGCTGGCCTTCCGTAAAGCGGTGAAGACCATCTTATTCCACGAGGCCTTTGGTGACCTAGCTTAACCCCTTTTTCTTTTTCCGCCATCGATAATCAGGACATTTTGCTTTTGCAGCGGTGAGGCTTGATTTAAAGGGTGCGCCCCTGCTGCGGTCCTCCTATTTGCTTTTATTGTTTCTTGTTTATTTGTTGACTATGCCTTTGTATTTGCTGTACTAACTATGTGTATTATGACCTGTCTCTTTTGTTCGCCGCCCAGAGTTCCCGTTGGGAAGATGGGCGGGATATAAATTTAATAATAAATAAATAATAAATAAATAAATGGCACATTGAAATCTGTTCTCTCCAGAACAGATTAATTGGTTTTCAATGCATTCCTATGGGAAACCAATGCTCTACTTACAAGTTTTTACTTATGAGCATGTGCCCGGAATGGATAAAATTCATAAGTAGAGGCTTTAGTGTAGTAGCCCTCAGGCACTTTGGGACGGAAAAAGTAGACCTTGGCTTGTTCAAAGTTGAACAGCCCTGCCCTACAGCTTCTCACACTGCGCTTCCACCTTTGCTTTCGTGCACCTACTCACGCTGCCATCTTTCAGTTCCAGTCCTGTTCCCATCCCTTTTCTTTTCATTCCACCCCTTGACCAGACTCAAGCAAAAAAAAAAAAAGTGACATAGGTGGTTGCACTTTGTTGCAGAAGGCCATGCAGAGTTTATAGATACAGCTTCCAATCTATAAACCACCCCCACCCACCCACCCACATTTCCTTCTTACCTTTCTCCCTCCCTCTTCTGATTCTTCACGCCTTCATCATTTAAGGTCAGCCTACATTTTACAGCCCATGAACCCTCAGAAGAAGGAAGGGGAAACATCTTAAAGCACAACTAGAAACTGCGTACTTTGGACATTGTCTGTAATCTGTACTGAATAGATTAATGTTCACTTTATTGTTTATTCCAACTATTTATTTGACTGTAGCTGAAGTGGGTTTCTGAGTTTCTAAACCTCCAGAATACTCTTTCTTCTCCCCCCTTAACTTTTGGTGAAACAGTAACACACACTAATATTCATTTATTTCAAGCACTTGGATCCAAGGTGGCTTACAGCATTAAAATATAAATGTAAAACATAAACCACAATAGTTGAATTCCTTCTAAACCACTTGAGCATAAAGTATTCCATGTGCTTTTATAAGGCTATATGATTTTTGACCTATTAATCACTAGGTATTTTGTCTTGAGTAGCATTTTCAATGAGGAATTAATAGAATTCAATGAATAAATACATCTTGCATTTAAGAGGAGAAGAATGCCCTTTTGTCTCTCCAAAGATGATATGGTTTTCAATTTGGTTTAAATATTTCAAAAGTCAAGGTTAAATCCTTAATACCTAGTCTCTGAATATGGTGGTCAAAGTTTCTTGGCCAGTTGTGCCTTCCAGCAGAATGCCAATTTTAAGATGCTTTACAAAATCTGTGTTACACAGTACCAAGAACTATCCCTGAAAAGTATCATGGATGGAATTATTCATGTTTTGATATATCCTTGAAGGGTAGCATCAGGGATATCATGCAATCAAAAGTCTCCATTTTGGATTACAGCATCCATACTCCGCCAGCCAGCATCCAGTTCCATGGCTTACCAAGCTTTATGAGGGCAGTGACAGGTTTATGAACAGATTCCAGCTGTTTACAAAAGAGCTATAGCCATTCCATACATGGTAAAATAGAGGTTATGGCAACCTTGACAAAATAAACAGCAGCAGGAGGTTGGATATCCTAGACCAGTGGTGGGGAACTTTTGGCACTCCAGATGTTTTGGACCACAACTCCCAGAATTTCAAGCTTGTATTGCCAATGATAAAGGACTGTGGGAGTTGTGGTCTAAAACATCTGGAGTGCTGAAGGTTCACTACCACTGCCCTAGACTGTTTAGCTTGTCTAAGCTATCTTGGAGCACAATTAGAAATAAGAACACTGCAGGAAACCAAGTCCACCACCCTTCTCGCTGAATCTCTAGCATAGGATAAAGGCAGAGCACAAAACCTGTACTTCTTTGTTCAAGATGAAATCTTTGGTGTAGTGAGATGCAACATGTCATGGGGGGATGAGGGATCAGAGCAAGCATGGGGGTAATGGAAATGGTGTCGAACTAGAACTCAGAAGATCTGCACTCAAATTCTGACTCAGCCATGGAAAGTCACAAGGGAGCAGGGATGACAATGATAAACCACTCTCTGAACATCTTCCATGCCTTAAAACTTGATTAGGGTTGCCCTATGTCAGAAGCAACTTGATCGCACATAACGGCAACAACATGATGCAACTGCACTCAGCTTATAGCACATTAGTTCATGAGGCCTCTGAGGGACCATCTTGGGTCTAAAATGAAGGAAGTGGTTCTCAACCTGGGCCCCCCAGATATTCCTGGACTGCAGCTCCCAGAAGTCTTCATCATTAGCTGAGCTAACCACGATTTCTGGGAGTTGAAGTCCAGGAACATCTGGGGATCCACAGGCCGAGAACCACTGAATTAAGGGTTCAGGAGTGCAGCTTCTGAAGCACATTTAGCCAAACACAGGTTCCAAGTAGACCTTGACAACCAACCTGAGAAAGTGATGTTCTTAAGATGGAAAAGTCTGATCTCGTTGGAGTGGATTGGCAAAGGAACTGGGTATTCAGGAGAATGTGTTAAGCTGTGCTCTGGCTAGTCAGTGTGCCCTTATTTTGAATATAGTCTCAGACTCTGTATGAAACAGACAACACTCTTGGTGAATCCATCTCCAGTTCAATGTATTCTTGAAGTCATTCACAGCCGGGATCTGATCGCTGTTGTGAGTTTTTTGGGATGTTTGTCCATGTTCTGGAAGTTTTTCTTCCTGATGTGTCAGACTCTGCGGCTGGCATTTTCAGGGGGCAAGGACAGCTCCTTGCATTTTGAAGATGCTGGCTACAGAGTCTGGTGAAACGTCAGGAATAGAGATAAGCACAAAATGCCAAAATGGCATTTCATTTCATTTGTCGTTTCTTTTCGCCTGTTTTGTTTCGTTTATTACAAAATGAATTTTTTTAAACAATTCATCTTGTATTTCGTTTCGTTTCATTTTTCATTCTTTTTTACACTGTTGGGGCTGGGCCATCTGGTCGGCAGATTTACTCCCGCTGACCAGCTGACATGCAGGGAGGCCAGTCAGCAGGGTTTTTTGCTCGTTTGTTTTCTCCCGCCAACCAACTGGTGCGTGGATAGGCCAGATTGCGGTTTTTCTTTTCTTTTTTGAAATCACGTAAGGAGGCTGGTTGGTGTTTTTATTTACCTTAATTTTTCTCGCCGACCAGGTGGCACCAGCTTCTTATTTTTATTATTTATTTTGGCAAGCGCAGAGACTGCTGCTTGTCAAAATAAATAATAAAAAACTAAAAATGGAATGGAATGGAATGAAAATTTCCATTTCATTTCATTACTTTTAAAAGGGCATGCCATTTTTCATTGCATTAGGAAACGAAACGAAAAACAAAAAATGAAACATTTCATGCCCATCTCTAGTCAGGAAGAAAAACGTCCAGAACACGGCCAAACAGCCAGAAAAAATTCACAACGGCTATCATCTCCAATTCCTTCTGCAAAGCTATCTGATGCAATGGTAACCTTGTGGTGCTAGTTTCATGTTGCTAGGAATGTGGTTCTTTTTTATCTTGGACTTAGAGGAGCTCTTCTTTCTTTGTGGTATGCACGTGTGCTGGGCCTCTACTACCATTGTTTTAAACAGTCTCCATGCACTCTGGAGAGATTGGATTCTTTTTACCTCCCCTTCAATTTCTTTCTAACTAGTTTCCTCATCTGAGGGAAGTCCAACCTTCCGAAATCAAGGGGTTTTAGTGTCAGATTTGCTTGACAGTTTCCCCTGATATGCATGGCAAAAGAGATTGCAGCATGGTCACTGTTCCCCAGAGGCTCAGTGACATTCACATCCATGACCAGATCCTGAATATCACACAGTATTAGATCCAGAGTTGCCTATTCTTGGGTGGATGCCATGACAAGTTAACTAAGTCACAGTCATTAAGTTTGTCAAGAAACCGTGTTTCTCTTTCATGCCCCAAGCTTGCTTTGGCCCAGTCAATGTGGGGTTAAATTGAAGTCCCCCATGATTACTATCCTGTCTCTCTTAGACACCTCCATGATTTGTCTCCTCATTTCAATGTCCCCCTCAAGTTTTTGATCTGGTGGACAACAGCATACCCCACTATCACACTGCTCCATGGCCCTGGTAGTTTAACCCACAGTGATTCTACGGTGGTGTTAGAGACACCGTTGATCTTCATTCTGCTGGATTTTACCCCATAGATGGCAACTCCACCTCCAACCTGCTCCTCTCTATCCCTCCTATAGTTTATAGCCTGGGATTGCGGTATCCCACTGGTTCTTTGTATTCCACCGGGTTTCTGTTATGGCTCTTATATGAATGTTATCCCTAGCTACCAAATGTTCATCTTTGCTCGGAGGCTTCAAGCGTTTGTGTAAAAGCACCTGTACCGTGCGTCCCCCAAGAACGGTTGCTTCTTTGTCTCTCTTCCCCCCCCCCCCAGTGTGTTCTGAAGTACATACTTTCCCGAACTGGATGCCGCTCAGCTCCTGTTGACTTTCCCCCAGTTATCAGTTTAAAAGCTGCTCTGCAGCCTTTTTGAGGTTGAGTGCCAGCAATCTGGTGCCATCATCGTTCAAGTGCAACCCATCCCTCCTGAACAGGTTTGGCTTGTCCCAAAATGTTCTCCAGTTCCTGACAAATCTGAAGCCCTCCTCTCGACACCATCACCTCATCCACACATTGAGGCTTCTGAGTTCTGCCTGCCTGGTAGGTCCTGCACGAGGAACAGGTAGCACTTCTGAAAATGCTACCTTGGAGGTCCGGGACTTCAATCTTCTTGCTCTTTGGCTGCTTTCACACAACCACTAAAATCCACTGCAAAGTGCTCGCAAATGCAGAGCATAACATCGTTTTCCCATGAGCAGTGGACTTAAAAAATAAAAATAAAGTGCGACCGTGCCCACTTAAGCATGACCCAGTGCATTTTACAAGTACCTGGTCTTGAGGTGGTAAAATCCTTGTCACTGTTCCGATGTGGATTTTAAACTGTTACTTGAGTCTGTGGAAACAGGGAAAATCTGCATCAAAACCTTTTCGCCCCCATTATGGTGTCTTTGCTGTGGTTCTCAGTCGTGGGATCAGAACAGATTTTCAAAATGCGACCATGGGAACATCCAATCTGCAACATCAACCACATGACCACTCCGAGGAGTTTTCCAGATCAAAGTTTGCTGCAGATTTTAGTGGTTGTGTGAAAGCAGCCTTTGTTGTCTTTTTGGAGTTGGATATTAAAGTTATCATAGAAACAGGCCCTTCAGGGGAGAGAAAGAGGCTTCTGTTTCCTGAGAAGGGATGACTTTGCCCCGTTAAAAGTACCTTTTTATGCTAACATAGCTGAAAAGTGTCACAGATTACTTAGCCATTTCAAGAGGGGGTTGCTAGTTCGAACAGATAGGAAACCACTGATTTAGAATGAGAGGAAGATGGACAACTAAAAGGAGATTCTGTTCTCTTGGGGGACTGGGATTAGGCTCTTATCACTTGGATTTAGGGAATAGTTTATTAATGCATGTATAGTGGAGGAGCAAGCTTTTGATTGAAATATAAACACTCGCTTCCTTTGCATCTCTAATTGCTCAGATATCCACAACAGAGGAGACCATGTGGAGGGAAGATATTGTTAAAGCAGGCAGGGCTGCATTCTGCTGAATGCCTGTTTTTACCTGCCGCATAAGGAGTTATTGGCCTGATCTTTGCTCTGCTGCAGCACTCCTGGCTATATTGCTGCTTGTGAGCCTACCTGGAATATATGTCTTGGGAAACTGTCAAGGGAAATGGTTTCTATGCAAGTATTTTTGCTCTCAAGCTGGTTTCTCAGCACAGGTACTCCTCCATTTGTTTTGCCCCTCTCCCCCCTCCCCTCCCCTCCCCTCCCCGTCCCCCTTATTTTGGAATCTTACCAACAGTGCAAAAACAGTGAATTTAATTAAAAATCAAACTCGACACTGGTTAAGCTGTATGAGATTTGTCTTCAAAACATTTGGCTTCTAAATTGTTGCCACATTTTGACTTTGTCTTATTCCTAGTGGGCCAGTTGCTTTAATCCGACTTCTGATTCACAGCTTGCCACGTGCCATCAAGAATAAGAATAAAACCATAAAAATGGCTGTTTCCTCCCTGACATCTATTTTCTGCTCCTGCTCCTGTCTCTGGGTTGCATATTTCCAGCCCCACAGAATTCAGCACGTGACAAGTTAATTTCTGATGAGCACAGAAAATGGAGGCAGCGCTAGATGTTAGAGAGTGGGGTGAGGGCTCTCCGAGCAGAAGGTAGCCTCTCTATGCTTGCAGCTTCCGTCTCCCCTAATGGAAACGGTGGTCTGTTGGTGAATTGGTAGACACTCCCGATGATGTCAGGCAGGGTCCACAGAATGGAAAGAATGCCATCTGGTGGTTTCAAGAAAGATGTAATGGCTGAACTTCAAAAAAGAGAAATGTTTTAGAAATATGTGCACATAGACACGCACACAGGGCCTATCCAAAACTAATCCTACAAAAGCAGTGCCCAACTTTGAGACAAGCTTTTTAAGCTTGAAGGTTTCAAATGAAGAGTATTTTAACTGGTAGGATTCTCATGGACTTTGTATTCATGGATGAACAGTTATACTTTAGGACATCTATTAGTAAAACCTAAAGGTGGGCCATTTAATTATAAATGTTTTTAGAAGGGAAGGGAGCAAGCCCCATTAATGACTGTAGAGATTAAGCCTGACTAAATACAAAACATGTGTTCCACATTACCTGAGCCCACAGGCCTTGACTGTACTGAGACAGAGAGGGCAACCAAAGGTTAATTTGTCCTCAGCTGATGGAAATAGTTGGTCATCCATCAAAGCATAATTAAATGCTACAAAAAAGAAAAAGAAAAAGAAACAAAGATAGCCATCCAGGTGTAGCAGGAGTAAGCAGTGACCCCAGAGCCTGCAATATTCCTGGACAGATGAATTTGGATAGTTTAACATTTTGCTATCTGAGGAGAAATGCAAATAGGACCCCACCTACACTAAAGCCTGCAGTGTCAAGTTATGTTGCCAATTTATGTTTCACCTGAGACAGGCAATGTCAAATGTGCTTTTTCTGGAACAAAATATACAGCAATAATAAATTAAAGCCCTTTGCAGGTTACAAGACCTGACGGGGATACATGTCATCTCCAAGCTTAAAAGGAGGGTACCTTGTAATGCCAGCTGCACGGGAGCAGCATCAGGTCTCTGGTTGTCTCATGTGTTCCCAGAAGCATCTGGTGGGGCTACTGTAAGATCCAGGAAGCTGGACTAGATGGGTCCTTGGCCTGATTCAGCAGGGTGCTTCTTATGCTCTTATGTAAAGAAAAAAAAATGTGCTCTCCTTTTGTGTCACCTCAAATCAGCTGCCTAAAGTTGCATTTTCACTCCACTTAATTGCAGCTGATTGCCCTAATTTGCTTCAACTCTGCTCTAGCCCCTGGAAGATTTATTTATTTATTTATTTATTTATTTATTTATTTATTTATTTATTTATTACACTTATTTCCTACCAGACTATTCTGGGCATTTATTACAATATAATATAAATATTGGCCTTCACCAACCATTTCACAACATATTACATTAAATGGACACCCCAAATTCATAAACAATCAAAGGAAACAAAAATACCCGTATATACTCAAGTATAAGTCGACCTGAGTATAAGTCGAGGCCCCTAATTTAACCCCCCAAAACTGGGGAAATGTATTGACTCGAGTATAAGTCTAGGGTGGGAAATGCAGCAGGGCCTGGCAGCTCCTCCTTTGTGAGCTGGGGGAGCAGTGTGTGATGTTTAAAATGACTTTTAGCCACTGATGCAAGTGCTTGGGTCAGTGGCTAAAAGTCATTTTAAACATCGCACACCACTCCCCTGTGATGCAGAGGGGGGGGTGAGGAGAAGCGGCACACAATGTGTAAAACGACTTTTAGCCACCGACCCAAGCACTTGCCTCAGTGGCTAAAAGTATTGACCCGTATATAAGTCGAGGGCCCCTTTTTTTCAGCCCATAATTAGGGCTGAAAAACTAGGCTTATATTCGAGTATATACAGTACGTTATGTACACTACCTGTAACTGTGGCTCTTCAAGTGTGCATCTGTGAATTCACACAAATGGGTCTTTGCACCTGCACAGAGATCTTCGGCCCTTCTAAAGCTTCTGGGTTGTACAGGATCTCCTCATGCCAGTGCACATGCTCCATGTTTCCTGCCGGCAGCCTTAGTTCCTATTATCGAGAGACCTTTAGATGGATCGGATTGCCGAAAAGAAGCCGTGCAGGAGAGGTAGAAGAGGAGCATGTGATGGACATCCAGTATGTGAAGAGACCATTCCAAATCAGAGGAAGGAGATGGGAAGAGGGTAGGTAATATGAGAGGTTGTTTCAAATGAAAATCAGAGACCACTTTCAGAAGGAAGGAAATAATCTGGATAGAGGGTAACCTTGTTAGGGTGGAACTGTAGGAAGGGTGGATCTATACGGCGTGCCGATAGTTCCGATGCTCTCCTAGCAGAAGTAATTGCAACTAGGAGGGCAGTCTTTAAGGTTAACATATGTGGAGTAATGGTGGCCATGGGCTGAAATGCAGGTTTGATGAAGGACCACTGAGGAGTTGGGGCTTGAGTATTTGGGTGGATAATCTTTAAGCCCTTCAAGAATTGCTTGAGAGTAGGGTGTCTGAAAAATAAAGCCGCTGAAGAATTTAGGGGCTGGTGTGCCATAATTGCAGCAATATACACCCACAGAGTAGAGATGGAGAGGCCTCTGTTGAAGAGGAGGAGAAGAAACTGTAGCAATACATCCAGAGTTGTGGAACTAGTTGGAAAATCATGTTCGGACGCAAACGAGAGAAAGGCTTTCCATTTGTAAGAATAAAGCAAGTCAGTGGAGGGCTTTCTGGCCTGTGAGAGGACCTGATCTATTGATAGAGGTTTAGCCATGCTGTGAGGTGGAGAGATGCCAGATTGGGATGGAGGATGCAGCCGTGGCATTGGGATAGCAGGTCTGGAGTTCTTGGCAAATGGAGGTAATCAACTGCCATGGAGTTGACTGTCACAAACCATGGTTGTTGTGGCCACCAAGGAGCAATCAGGATGGGGTGGGCTGAATGATGTTGAAGTTTTACTATAGTCCGCTGAAGGCATGAGAGTGGAGGGAAGGTGTAGAGTAGGGTGGGAGGCCATGGAATCAAAAAGGCATCTCCAAGTGACAGGTGTCCTAGGCCTGCTCGAGAGCAGTACAGTTTGCATTTGGAGTTGGTCTTTCTGACAAACAAGTCAATTTGGGGAGTGCCCCACCACCAACAGAAGAGGTGGAAGGCAGAGTTGAGGAGTAACCATTCATGGTTGTTGTGATTGCAACGACTGAGCTGGTCTGTCATCAGGTTGTCCTGGGAGGATATGTGGATTGCTATTGGGAAGATGAATCTGAATGGGGAAGTGAAGAAGGGGCAAAGAATGTGTTCTGCCTTGTTTGTTTATGTAAAACAGAGTGGCAGTATTGTCCGTTATTGTTTCGACAGTCCGTCCTAGAAGGAGAGGCTCAAATGACCAGAGAACTTTGAAAATCACTAGAAGTTCAAGATGGTTGATGCGCAGGTGTTTCTCGGTAGAATTCATGGAGACTTGTGCAGTGAGCTCTCCATCAAGTGGTACTGGTGTTGGTGGCGAGTTGGATGGAAGCGTGCCTGAGGTGAAAGGGGTGACCAGTGGTCAGGTGAGTATGTGACGCCCACCATTGGAGGCTGAGGTGTGAAGCCGAGGTGACTCAAAGAATGAGCATGTTCTGACGATAAATATGGGGACAGAAATGTGCCAAGAACCAAGCTTGCAGTGGCCTCATCTTGAGTCTGGCATGGAGGAGGACAGACATGGAGAAGGCCATAAGGCATAGCAGGTGTTTCGCTTTTTGCGCAGATACCAATGTCTCTGAAAGAAAGGATTGAATGGCTCAGAAAATTTTTGGTTTCCATTCTTTGGGAAGGAAAACTCCATTCTGGAGTCGAAGACTGCCCCTATGTAATGGACAAACTGACAGGGAGAAAGGATGGATTTGCTTTTGTTGATCTACAATCCGACTGAGGTAAGTATTGTTATGGTGTAGGGTAGAGCTTGGGTTGCTGTTTGTTTTGTAGGTGACACAAGGAGCCAATTATCCAGGTATAGAAAGACATTGATGCCATGGAGGTGGAGGAACACTGCAACTGGAGCAAGGCACTTTGTAAAGACCCGAGGTGCTGTGGAGAGTCCAAAAGGGAGTGCCTTGAATTGGTAAGTATGGACCCCAATTTTGAATCTTAGGTATTTGCGGTGATCTGCGTGTATGGAAATATGAAAATAAGTGTCTTGTAAATCTACGACTGCAAAGCAGTATCCTTGCTGGAGCAACAGAAGAATCTGCTGTAGAGTTGTCATCTGGAATTGTTTTGGATGTATGTAGAAGTTTAGATCTCTGAGATCTAGAATGGCTCATAATCCTCCATCCTTTTCTGGAGCAGTAAAGTTGTATCATCACCATGTGTGTGATACAAGTTATCAATACACCTGGCCATTAAGGGTGCTGATGATGGCTTATTCCATGCAGATTTGACTCGTTTTAGACGTGATGGGATAAATCCAAGTCACAAAGGAGGAGTTTGATTCTTATTAAGATGGCCAAAATTTTCTAAGAGTTGTCAGTATCGAGTTGGACTTGCAAGTCCATAATCTTAGCTGTCTTGTGAAACATCTTGTAATATAGTCTGAAATCCGCCAATGGTGATGGAAGATTGAGATCAGCAACATCTGAATCTGGTGTTGGTAGGTTCGTAGGAGATGACATCTGAATGTATTGGGAGGCATCATCAGCAACAGTGAGGAGATTGGTGTGAAGGAAGAGGTTCATCCATAAAGGCTGGCAAGTCAGCTCTAGGTCAAGAAGACTGCTGTGTCTAGTAGTCACGAGAGCGGTGTCTTGGTAGTGAGGTATGAGCAGGAAAATCATGGACGGGTGCCCTGAGTGTTAAGACTGGTGTAGAGGTTGTATTTTTTGATTGAGGGTTCCGCAGTAGCTGGTGGTGCCGATAGTGAACAACATCAAAAACACTTTTGTGGTTGGGAGGAAGTGAAGGCAACTTGTGCTTGGATCAGTGTCGTGATGGCTCGATGTCATCAGGTTCATGGTCAGAGGAACAGGAAATAAACTGAATGTACTGTCAATGTCGATGAGTATGGTTGGTATGGGTGTCTGCATAGGCATCAACAATGGTCTTAATACTGAGGAGGTGAGGACTGGCAGATATTAAAAAAAAGTGACGTCAAGAGTCTTGATGCTGAGGCTGGGACAGTCTCTCCGGCATCAAGGAAGTTTCCTCATATAGAGGCTCGTCTAGGAGTCTAAATCATTTGGATGGATGAACTCGATGTAGAGGTGATGGAGAGTGGACGTAGCATTTCCACATGATGCCTGGTGTCAGTATCTGGTAGTTAGTGAGGCTTAGGCATCTGAGCATGATGCGAAGGCGGCTGATCCTCAACAAGCTGAGACGGAAGATCCTGGTGAAAGCCTGGTGATAGACCAGGGCTTGAGAGAGGCACTTGGACTACAGTCAGTTCCTCAATGGAATTGTCTCCCCAGCTAGAATGATTGAATCTCGGATACAGCATCTGGAGCTGTCGACATTGGAGATCATCCTGATTTTGATGTTGTAGATCTGTCGGTGTCAGTGTCGAGTTTTGAGCTGGAAGGACCAGGCTGGAAGCAGCCTTAGGCAATCTCGAGTCCAGCTTTGATGTCAAGGGAGCAAACTTCTTTTTCTTTTTGTCTGATAGTGAAGCAGAGGGCTTCGAGGGTTTAGGACCCTACAACTTCTGCTGTTTTACAGGTGGAGACAAGCTATTGTTTTGTTCCCCAAAACAATAAAGGCAAAGATTGTGACCATCAGAAATAGAAACTTTGTTGGAGCAGGCCACACACCTTTTGAAAAGTCCACTGGAGGCCATAAAATGGTGTGTGTGTGTGTGTGTGTGTGTGGGGAAATAATAAAATTGTCCAATCGACGTAGAGAAGGGAGGAGGAGGTATAGAATTAAGAAAAAACTGGTAAAGAAAATAAGTAACAGATAAGATACTTAAGTAAAATTGCTTTCTCTTTGCAGGAGCTAGAAGCAACTGTCTTCTGCAGTGGTGAAAAGGAACTGAAGCTGCAGGAGGGGAACGAGGAGTATGCTCACTGGGAGGAGGAGGTCCTATACAATCCAGAAGCTTTAGAAGGGCTGAAGATCTCCGCGCAATTCTCTTTTCAACCAATGAAGAATCATAACAGGACCATGTTTTTGCAAGGCAACAAATTGATAACTACCTTAAATGTAATGTGTAAATAAATGGACTACTAGGGTACTCAGATGTTGAGCGGTTAGCCTGAAGTACTTCAAATGCTGGAAACAGTAGTGAACCTACTTGTGATTTATGCCTTGTTTTTTGGTTCTTACCAATGGTCAGAAAAGTTAGGGTTTTTTTTGAGTGTGTGTACGACTACCAGAATGGACACATGCTGGCTATGAGGTTTTCGGAGCTGCAGTCTAAATAACCCTAACTACTCTGAGAATTGGCCTTGACATTTATTGTGCCTCAATTCCACTTGGTTCCAACGGTCTTATCCCACCACCTTATCCAGCGGCTTCCTTGGTTCTCAAAGGCATCCTCCATACGAAGGAAAACCAGCTTCCCTTGTCCGAAGACATCGGTTGCTACTTCTCTTGAGTTGACAAGCCCTTTCAGTAATTCAATAGTCTAGGTTACACATGGGCACGACCAGAAAAAAATGACGTTTTGAGTTTTCGCTTGTCGGAACGGGTCCGTTTCGGGTCGTTTCCGTTTGTCGCGAAATTTTTCAAAAATTTGTCGTTTCCGTTTGTCGTTTGTCGTTTGTCATTTCCACCGCGATTTAGCGCAATTTGATTTCCCAGAGCATGGGGCGTCCCGCGATCAGGGCCAGCGCTAGGTGTTTTAGCGCCCTAGGCAGCGGGCGGGGCGGGGGGTGGCAGGGGGGAGGTGCGGGCGGGCGGCGGTGGTGGGGGGCTGTGAGCAGGTCGTTTGTCATTTCCACCGCGATTTAGCGCAATTTGACTTCCCAGAGCATGGGGCGTCCCGCGATCAGGGCCAGCGCTAGGTGTTTTAGCGCCCTAGGCAGCGGGCGGGGCGGGGGGTGGCAGGGGGGAGGTGCGGGCGGGCGGTGGTGGTGGGGGGCTGTGAGCGGGCGGCGGCCACGGGCGGGCGAGTGGGCGGGCGGCGGCACGGGCCGCAGGCGGGTGGCGGTGCGGGCGGACGGGTGAGTGGGCAGTTAGGATATCGCTTAGGATAGAGGTTCTGTTCTTGGCTTGCACCCCAAATGTGTGTGTGTGTGCAAGCAAATTGAAGTTGGGAAAAGAGAAAATAAATGGTAGTATATAATATATTTTTAAAATAAATCCACACCTCCCACTCCTAGTCGAACCTCCCCCTTTATCCAATATCAGAAAAAAATCCTCACAAACTGCCAGAGAAGAAATAAAGAATAAACTGCTATTCCCTCCAGCAGACAAAGCTGCAGGGAATCAAAGAAATTATTTTCTAAATTCAATTCCCTCCCTGCCTGCCTAACTTAAATCCTAAAGCCTCCAGCCTCCCTCCTCAATCTCGATCGGATCACACCAGCACCAGCAGCCAGCCCTCCTCCCTCAACCACATCCATACACCCGACTACGATTTCTGGAAGGTGCCTCGGCTTTTTATGCCCTCCGAGACATCCAGAAGTGTCAGTCAGAACCATTTGACAATATGTTTAAAGAAGGGATTGGTGGGGGAATAGATGTGTCTTTTAAAAATTTACATATATAAGTTGGCTATTTCAGGGGCCATAGGACAACCCATGGCAACCCCTTTAATTTGCCAATAAAATTTATTGTCAAATTTATTATGGTTCCGATACATTGATGACATTTTTATTATTTTGAGAGAGGAGGAGACAAGCTCATAAAGTCCTTTTCTGAATGGATAAATTCTCTAGATACTAATCTGAAATTTGATTTAGAATACAACCATTCTGAAATCCACTTTTTAGATCTTACCATCAAAATACACTCCGGACGATTGAACACCAGCTTATATAGAAAACCAACAGACTGCAACTCTCTCCTCAGATTTGACAGTTCACATCCAAAATCCCTCAGAGAAAATTTACCATATGGACAATTCCTAAGAATCAGAAGAAACTGTACCAACACAGATGATTTTCCTCTATCTGAATCTCATCTCCTAAAAAAACAATTGTCCAATAGAGGCTATCCAAATCACATCATTGAAAGAAATTTCTATAAAGCAATTAACTCTAGAAGAAAAGATCTACTTTTAAGTCAACAGAGGGATACCCATAACCGTATTAGTTGTGTGTTGACATATAATCATATCACCAACAAACTACAAAATAGCATTAGAACACATTGGCACATCCTCAATAACATACCTGGGTGCTCAGAAAAACCTTTAATTACTTTTCAAAGA
Source organism: Phrynocephalus guinanensis (assembly GCA_037367245.1). Taxonomy (NCBI): domain Eukaryota; kingdom Metazoa; phylum Chordata; class Lepidosauria; order Squamata; family Agamidae; genus Phrynocephalus; species Phrynocephalus guinanensis. The sequence continues at coordinate 117,147,963 of CM074739.1, forward strand.
ACAAAAAAACCTAGCTGACTTTTTAATCAGGAGTGAATTCAAAGAAGAAAAAAATCAGATAAAAGATAACATTCTCAAGACCAAAAAGCCACCTACTGGCCATCACCCATGTGGGCATTGTATTTATTGTAAACATACCACAAAAATGACTGATTTTACAGATACACAAAATAGGAAATATACTTTAATGCAATTCACAAACTGCAATACTCAGGGTGTCGTATATGTCATCAGCTGTCCTTGCCCTAAACTGTATGTAGGGAAGACTTCCAGACCCTTGAAAAAACGGATAGGGGAACATATTAGCAACATCAGAAATAAAAGGATAGGTACTCCTTTAGTAAACCACTTCATAGAATACAAGCATTCAGAAAAAGATCTTAAATTTTGGGCAATAGAAACTGTGAAAAACAATGAAAAAATCCTTCTAAAAAAAGAAATAGACTGGATCATTAGGCTAAACACCTTATCCCCTATGGGTTTGAATAAAGAAATAGACTTTTTACCATTATTATAAATTTTGGTCAAGGCTACAGCTACAAATGGTTTTCACTTGAATGCTACACCAGCTGGGTAATCTCACCAGCAACTATAAAAGTCCTCAGCTGTAGCTAGCAACAGACTGAGAAGCAAGACATTTACGTCTCCAGAGTTTCTTTGAGCACAGGTTAGTTGTATGTATTGTAGTATAATATTGCAGTTATAAAAACAGTTCTTTTACCCTTCTAAACAATGAAGTGATAATACTAAGAAAGATAAGAGTATGTTTTCCAACAAGTGGAACACAGGGATAAATGCCCGCAAATTCCGCTTCAGATAAGATGTTTGGAAATAGTTGTAGACAACACCCACATACATGCAAGCAGATGAATGATACCCTATATATGGAAATAGTGGGGTAAACAGTAAAATACCCATGTATCTGCTATCATCACTTCTCTTTATATATTTTTGAGACTGTATACACATGCATACCACGCCTTATATGGTTGTTCTCCAGAATGTTATTATGTAAGCTAGTTAGGAGTTTGAGACAGCAGGCCATACTGCTTTTAAAGTATACCTGTAACACTTAGTGAGTATCCCTACAAAACTTACTGTTTCAGCATTTTAAGTATTTATCATGCATTTGATTATTAGTGCTTCTGTTTGTTGTTCATATGTATAATTCTCTAACTCTATGTCTTTTAAATGTCACCTTTTTTATAGTGAATAAGTCCCTGAAGAAGGCCATTTGGGCCGAAACGCGTTGGGCTATTTTAATAAGGACTATTTTAATAAACTTTTAATATACTGCCTACCAGCATCCTGAGAGTGTTCTCTCCCACACTGCTATTGCCTGCTTTTTTGGCCGGGAGTCGGGTTTTTTTTAAAAAAAAAAACTTTGAAAACTTTTTCTGTGCTTCGCATTGCGCGATCGCCGCGATGCCACAAACGGAAACGAAAAACCCGACCAAATTTTTCTTTTTTCGGTTCGAGTTCGAGTTCTGACGGCTTAATTATTGTTACCGTTTCCGTTACGTAACGGAAACGATAACCGAAAACGGAAACGACAATTTCGCCGAGTCGTGCCCATGTCTAGTCTAGGTAACTGAGTTTAGAGTATATACTTTACCGAGGTCATAGCAAGATAACAGCATCCTGCTGCTTGCATAGTATAATACACCTTTACTCTGTAAAACAAAGTAATTTTGGAATTCTATTATTCACACAGGGACCAAACATTATCATTTCTCTGTGGAATCAATTGGGCTTAAATCTTCATCAGGTTCAACCCACCACCATCAGTGGAATTATGGGAGATGGAGCCCAAAACATACAGAAGACCAAAAGTTCCTTGGCCCATATATAACTTAGTTAAGTATGTATAACTGTGCTTTATGTCACATTTCTTAGCAGTTGAAGATCTTAGAGGTTTTTTTTAATCATACACAGACGTTTTGCAGGGGGAATATTCGTCCCTGTGACGTGTGGGTGCAGTTCTGGGTTTGACCATTCCGTGTCACTATTGCCCAACATGGTGCTGAGGGTGAGCAAAGACTGCAGAAAGGAAGAGCAGATATTTAGGAAATGGCAACCAAGAGCTTGCTGTTGCTCAATTCATGTTTTGTTCTATTCCAGGCCATTTTAAAAAGAGCCTCCAAAAAGTTCAGCCTTGTCCAGAGAACTTGATTTTCAGTCCACCATAAGAGAGAGGCAGAAAAGGTAAGTCCTTTCATTTCTCCCTACCTTTGTCAAGTGCTCTCTCTCTCTCTCTCTCTCTCTCTCTCTCTCTCTCTCTCGACCCACAAATCTGGAAGCGTTGTCATTTGGACTTCCGTATATTCCTCAGGAAACATATGCAGATGAATGGGTGAGAAAATAGCCCTCAGTTGTATTTGGATTATTTGTAATAAAACATTGGATTGGAGCAATTGGACCACTTTGCCATTTGTGTAGCATCTTCAGGATGTGGATATCTTGTGCCAGAAAGCCTGCAGAGTAAAAAATGGACCCAAATGGTAAAATTTGCAATTGGGATCGTACTGCAGAAAAGGATAAAAAGGGAAGCACAGTCCTTTTCCGAGGATTAAAGGGAGAAACAGCTATTCCAGCAAAAGAGCATTTCAATGGAAAATGGTGTTCAAGTTTTAAAATCTTAACATTGATAAACAGACTTCAGGGCCCCGGAAAAAAAGAGTGACAACAGACATATCTATTGAAGATCTTAGAAGCAGGGTCAGGATGTGTATTTGAACCTTTCAGAACTGGACAGATTGCCTAAAAATGATTCCGAGAAAAAAATGCTTCCATCCAACAAAAAAATTCAGTACAATCAGAGGAATCAAACAATGTTAGCTCAAATGGACCAAAATCCTATTGTTAAACATGTAGTGGAAGGACAACTACATAAGTACCCTCCTAGCTCCAGATAGCTTCCCTTTGCTCCCAGTATCAGCAGTACGATGGGAAATGTATCCGAGATGGCAGACACGTGTGATTCACCCAGAATGGGTATTTGGGAACATGAACATGTAACTGGGTATTAAAACATATTTTCTTTTCCTTCAGCTCTCAGAGAAGCCACATCATAGCTAGATCAAAGTTCTGGCATTACCGTTCATGGAAATGGAATTATGTTACTCTCAGTGTTGCAGATGCGGAATGAAAGTTAGGAACCAAGTTCTGCTGTTCATTGGCAAATAGCTGGCACATTCGTTCTTCTGTATGGGATACATCATACTCTCAAGCTCAGAGAACCAGCCAGACGTCCTCTGAAATACAATCCATACTGCAGACTGTTCCCTTTTTCTTCTTTTTGAAGATATGGTGACACTGTTTTTCCTGAGAGACAACTGTATGCAGTCTTGCTCCATAGGATAGAAGTAGTTTACTAGAAACTGTGGTTCGTTGAGATGTCATCCATGGCCCAATCATGTGAGACTAAGTATTGAACCCTCTTGGGATGACAGTCATGACTGGAATGAATTAACTAAAGGCCACACCTCTTCAAGCAACCAAACAGATAATTGTACATATGGACAGCAAATGGTCAATATAGGAGTCAAATAGACTACTGTACATAATTAGAAGCAGGAGATGGAGAAGCTGTATTCTGTCTGCCAAAATAAGACCAGGAGCAGATAGTAGTACTTACCAGGAACAGTTCACATGAAAGATGAACATTTCTGATGAACTGACAGTGAACCAGAGGAGCTGTGGATTGAAACCAGATATATCATTAAGGAAGATGGTAAAAAGAGAATTCCTGATGTAAAAAGAACTCGCTGGATTATGGAAGAAATATTTAAAATGGCAAAGGGTGTACAAGAATTTTTTTGTATTTTACACTACAGTTTACACTACATTGTAAAATAAAAACAAAAACAACTCATTCATTCATTGTGATTTTTATTGTTAAACATGTGAGAAGCAAAATAAAAGTTGACAGAAATAGGGTCAACTAAGAAAAAACAATTAAGGAGGTGATATCACTGATATGAGGACATCTACTTAGTTTAAATAAGTGCAAGTCTTCAGAGTCAGAAAAACTGTGAAAAACTGCATCCAAAAATGCTAAACAAATATGCTGATGTAATTTTAGAACCTCTGCCTACAGTATTCAAAAATTGTTTGACAACAGCTGAAGACGTTACACCCTAGACATAAGGAAATAGAGCTATCTTCAACTATTAATTAATTAGCTCGACACAAATGCTGTGAAAGGCTCTGGAATCGATGATTAGTTAGTTTGTATGCACTAAGAAATTGTGTGATATCAAGCACAAATGAGATTCTCTTACACAAATCATGCCAGACTAGATTAATCTTATCTCTTTTTCTGATAGAATTACAAGGTGCTATGGGGTCAGAGGAATATTGTTTTCAACAAGATCTTCATGGTATGAACAATAATAGTTATTTTTTCTGGACACAACCCAGCATGTCAATATCATTCTTAAAGTGGAAGGCCTAGAACTGAAGTCCAGATGATGTCTGAACCAAGCAGAGTAGAATTATATTATTTCCCTCGATCCAAATATTAAATTTCTGTTGATGCAAACTGCATTTGCATTGGCTTCTTTTGCAGCTACATCACATTTTTGGTTCACATGCACAACCTGAGATACACTCAGAATAAAGTACAGTGGACCCTTGTATAACAAACAGCTTGTATAATATAAAATTTGTACAACATAAAAAATTCCGGAGATAGGGGAAATTTGCTTAACATAATCGCCTATGCGGAGAATCTGTACAACATAAAAATGGGATTACTCCGTTTTCAATGCATTCCTATGGGAAATTTGTATAAAAGAAAATTTGCTTAACATAATTTCATTTCAAATGAATTAATTCATTTATACAAGGTACCACTGTAATTAGAGTTATAAAAGGTCCGATAATCAGGCCCTCGAAGGAATAGCTAAGAGGGTTATGCTTCTACAGGCTACAGACGAGAACAGTGAGAGACAATATAATAGCCATCTTCAAATATATGAAGGACGGTCACATAGAAGATAGAGTAAGTGCAGGTTAGGACCCAACAAATAGATGGAAATTACAACAAGATTCCAAACTAAATACGAGGAAGAACTCTTGGCTGGCAAAAGTTGCTTGAGAATGGAACAGCCTGCCTCAGAAGGTGAAAGACTCTTCTTCATTGGATGTTTTTAATCAGATTGAACAGCCATCTGCTGGGAATGCTAGCACTGTGGATTCCTATTGGATTATATTACTTTAGATGCCTTCCAACCCTACAGTTGCATTTGCCTGTGATTCTGCCTACCTGTACTCTAGCCATCTCTAGACTGAGACTGCTTAACGTGTTGCCTTTGAAGGCTAAGCAAAGCAAACAATTAGTTTCAGCAGGTAAGATGGTAGCGATATTAGGTTTGGGCTTTTGGAGCCTATTCCACCGGTCTGTAAAAAGTTGCATTAGTTCCTAATTTTTTTTCTGGGCACAATTCAAACTACTGGTACTGACTTTTAGATCCTTTCACAGCTTATGAGCAGGGTATGTGAGAGGCTGCCAAAGTGCACAAAAGGTGATCTGTACATGAAGGTGAAGGCTGGAAGCTGATCTCTAAATACATTGTGGCTGATGGAAAATAGGGGAACAGCTTGCGTTAAGTGTTGGCACCCCACCTGTTGAATGCTTTCCCAAAGGATTGTGCACATCCTCTGTTATATAGCCAGGCCCTGTTTGTTATGTGTACATACACGTATGTAGCTCATGAATTTGCATTAGTTTTATTATGCATAGCCTGCTTTTTAAAAAAAACCAAAAACACCCTCAGGGATTATTATTCTTGTTGCTTGTGTGGGGATATTTTATGAGCTTTGTTTAATTACATATTGTACAAACCAGCTGGAAAAAATTGGAAATATTTAGTATAAATCTGTTTAAAAATGAACATATTTATATCATTTAAATGTATCCTTTATCACATTCATAATTTGGGGCAGGGGCTCTTCATACGGGCCACACTCATTACCAGCAGTCTTTATTTGAAGGTGAGAAGCGATTGTCTGTTTTATATGCCCATTAAAAGAATCATAATGAAATATTTAAAACAATACAAATTATGATTGCAAAAGGGATTTTTTAGGTAAGCAGGTAAGAGGACTGTTGGTGTTTGGGGGTGTTGTATCACACGTCAAACGCAAGGTGGTGCTATCGCACAACACAATGAACTATCGGAGAACAGCTCCTCTTCCAAAGAGCTGTAGCCATCTTTCAACAAAGACATCCACAGGAGAAAGAAAGCAGATCTCCATTGCAAGCTATTTTTCAGAAGGAGGCAGATCAAAAGTCTCCAGCTTATTTTTCAGACCTGCTTGGCAAGGAGGCCAAGGCCATAGAGATGCATGTCAAGAGCAGGCAAGTGGTATCTTTCCTTCTGTCAGTCTGTGCAGGGCTAGCAGTATGTGAATCTGTTCTGTTCACAGTGCCTGAGGAGGGGGAGAGTGGCTCTCTGGTGGCTAATGGGCTAAAAGATTTGAAACTGGAAGTCAAGGAGTGGTCCGCTCGGAATGCCAGGCTGGTCTCCAAGAGCTCCCCAGTTCCGGGAATGTGATTCTAAAGGACAGAGTAGATCGAGAGACCCTGTGTGGCCCAAAGGACCTTTGTGTTTTACCTGCTAAGATTGTGCGGGAAAATCCACTGCAGCTACATAGAATCGAAGTCGAAATAGAGGACGTCGTCAATGATAATTCACCCAAATTCTCTAAAAAGCGAATCAGTCTGGAAATATCTGAGCTTGTACCCGTAGGGACCCGGTTCCCTTTGGAGAGAGCAGAAGACCCAGACAAAGGACAAAATACTGTTCAAAACTATACACTCAATGCCAATGGACATTTTTGGCTGGATATGCAAAGCCACAGTGATGGAAGCACAGATGCAGATCTGGTGTTGGAGAAACAGTTAGATTGGGAGATGACCCCACAGATTTTGCTCATGCTATTAGCTGTGGATGGGGGAATCCCTCAAAGAACTGGCTCTACAGAAATAATCATTGACATTCTGGATGCCAGTGACAACTTCCCTCACTTTATTGAAGCCACATATAAAGTGAAGCTAATTGAGAATACTCCATTAGATACACTGGTCACCAAAGTTAAACCAAATGACCACGATCTTGGTTCCTATGCAGAAATTACCTATTTTTCTAACCAGGTAGCAGAAGAAGTCTTCAGATCATTCAAGTTAAACAAATATTCTGGGGAACTTACTCTTGCGAGGAAGCTGGATTATGAAGAGAACAGTAACTATGAAATGACCATCAGAGCCACAGATGGAGGAGGGCTCTCTGCTTATTGCAAAGTCATTGTGGAAGTTGAAGAATGACAATTCCCCAGAGGTGATCATAGCATCCATCACCAGCCCATTACCGGAGGACTCTGTTCCAGGCACTGTGGTGGCCCTCTTCAGCATCACAGACCGAGATTCTGGAGATAATGGGAGAACTGGTTGCAACTCTGAAACCAACCTGCTTTTTGTGCTAAAAGCCATGGAAAACAACTATTACCAGCTGGTGACCCAATGCCCCCTGGATAGGGAAAAGGTCTCTGACTATAACATCACCATCACAGCCACAGATAAGGGCTCTCCACAGCTCACCTCAACAAGGATTATTACTGATATCAATGACAATCCCCCAGAATTTGAGAGGTCTTTCTATGACATGCAGTTATGGGAGAACAACATTCCAGGTCTTCTGATGGGCTCAGTTCATGCTGTGGATCTGGACATGGAGCAGAACACCAAAGTGATCTACTCATTGTTGCCTGGCAAGATCCAAGATGGCCCAGCATCCTCATACGTCTCCATTAATTCTGAAAGTGGGAGCCTCTATGCCATCCGATCGATAGACTTTGAAGACATAAGAGATTTCCATGTGACCGTCCAGGCTAGGGATAAAGGTTCACCTCCACTGAGCTCAGAGGCTACTATCCGAGTTCAGATCATGGATGAGAATGACAATGCCCCTTTCATCCTCTACCCCCTCCAGAACAGCACCGCCCCTTCGAATGACCTGGTTCCCAGAGGGGCAGAGGCTGGCTACCTGGTCACTAAAGTGGTGGCCGTGGACAGAGACTCTGGTCAGAACTCTTGGCTTTCCTATCAGCTCCTGAAGGCCACAGAACCAGGTCTCTTCACCGTGGGGACCCACAATGGGGAAGTGAAGACCTTGAGGGCAGTTACTAAACGAGACGCCATGAAGCAAAACCTCATTGTGGTTGTCCGAGATAATGGGCATCCTCCCCAGTCAGCCTCAACAACACTGAGGATTCTGCTGGTGGAGGGCTTCTCTGACCCTTACCTGCAAATTGCAGAGGTCCCAAAGGAGGAAGTAACCCAGGAAGAAGAGCACACCCTGACGATGTACATGATCGTATGCTTGGCTGCCATCTCCTCGGTTTTCCTCTTTTCCATACTAGTGCTTGTTGCTATCAAGATTCAGAAGAAGAGACAACTCGTGGAAGCCTATAGCTCTGCACCCAATATCCCAGCAGGACCTCATGCCCAAGGGAACTGCATGGATTCTGGTACTCTTTCCCCGGCCTACAACTATGAGGTGTGCGAGTTCAGGTTTCTCAGGCTTTTATTTCCTGTTTTTTCTGTGGAGCCCTCCAACACCCACGTGGATCCATGGAATTCAACTGGTACTTAAGAAGCCCCTGGTGACACAGAAGAAAATAATTTCTTAAACCAGGTGAGAATATTGTTACAGTAATATGGTTTTCATATACTTTTCAATTTAAAATGCTTAATCATCGACCATTTATCAAATCCATATTGCTAGCTATTTGGTGAAATTTGTATAAAAGAAATATAATCCTGAACATATTGAACAGTAGCAGATTTGAATGAGGGTTTCATGCAGATCTCTTTTTCTCTCTTTTCTTTTTCTATATGTGATATCCTTTTTCTGGTCCACCTATTGGTTCTGGATCAACATGGTGTTTAATTTTCGTCCCCACTGCCTGTGGCTCTTTTCTCTCCATGTGCTCGATATGTATGTGCAAAAATCTACCCTCCCCAATCCTGTCATAATCCTAACAAAATCATTCACAGTGGAGGGCGGTCGAGGAAGGCAGGTGCTCTTTAGAGGGAACTTTGGCCTAGATATTTTTTCTGTTCTCTATGTGCATGAATAGGACTGTAAGTGGCAGTCTGTTATGACAGGAAGAATATAGCATGTATGTTGGCCATCTTTTACTTTCCAGCTTTATGACTGTGGTGAGGTTCATGAAATCTATCCCAGTTTACTGTTGCCTGCTTAAAGAAAAGGATTCCCAGTGTAGTGTGGTGGGTAGAAAGATGGACTAGGACTCTGGAGAACAGGGTTTTAATCTCCAGTTGGCCATGGAAACTCTCTGGGGAAGTGAAACTGATAAAGCCATCCCTTAAATATCTCAATTACCTTGAAAGCCTTATTAAGGCCACTCTCTGCAGAACATTTGGCTTTCTTATCAACTGCTAAAGGCTCCAGAACCACGATCCCCATGGTGAACAGAACAGGGAAGTGAAAACCTTGAGGTCAGTCGATAAACAAGATGCCATGAAATTGTCATTGTGGACAAAATTTCATGCAGATAAATTCTAAGATACCTTAGACAGCCAGAGTCACTAATGTGGCTGTATTACAGTGTATGAATAAAAAGTGAGACATTCTCAATACTGTAAAGAGAAAAAAATGTAATATTTCGTACACATAATGCACAATAAGAAATACTATCTGCTGCAGGTTATCCTTCAAGTTAAAATAGATGAGAAGTATGGTCTGGGGCGCAGAAGAACATTCTGGCTTAAGAAGTTAAGCCAATGGTCTGCAGTGAGCACAGCTGCTCTCTTTGGAATAGTTTTAGATAGAAATCAGTTCAGGCTACTCTGATTGCCAACATTCTACAAGGACATGGCACTTGAAGAAGAAGATGACAAAAATAAAAAATGGCGCTTCCCTGGAAAAGGTAGGTACCTGAATGCAGATTGAATGACTGCAGATGGGATTCCATGAGAGTTCACTTTTATTGGTCTGAAAGTGCTTCCTTTGGTTCTGAAGACAAAGTAGCAGAAAAATAATGAAGCTAAGTAGACCCATAAAAGTTAGGCACGCTTAATCTCTGCTGGGATGGTAGCTTATGTTTGCTTCATGCTACCTCCTGAATGTTATAGCATATGCCATGTAAAGAGAGCAATTTCATTATAGGAGGGGGGTGGGTAGGAGATGCTGAACGTGGCTTAACTAAAAGGAGCATGGTGTTGCCTTAACACTTGTTATGCTTGGGAACACGGATCTTCGAGTGCTGCTGTTGAAATCAAGCAGCCCAGCTATCCAGGATGTGACCTACGAACAATGTCTTTCATCAGAATATAAGTCCCGCCTATTGAGAGAGACTCCTACTTTGCTTAAGTGAATAGGTAAACTAATCTTCATTTCCTTAACTGTTGTTAAAATAGTAGAACTCCGTGTGGTCCTTCGTATTTTGTACAACCTTCTTCTTTATATTTTTCTAAGAGATCCTCTTGAGTCTTTCAATGAGAAAAAGAGACAAGTGCTCACAACATGCATGCCTCCCGCTTCCACCCAAAGCACTCTAGTCAGTTCTCTACAGCCAAGCCCCGGATTGAAACAAGATCTGCTTGGACCTGTCAGACAGACTTTCTGTTTGAGGATTTAAAGAAGACTTACCTCAGATTGCCATACCAGTCCAACAGAATTTAAAAAACATACCAAGAGGACTGGACTGGTACCTAGAAGCAAACTCCTGTGGGACAGATCCCAAATGCATAACAATAGCATACCTACAATTACCAGCTAGAACCTTTCAAATGTATCATGAACGGTCTACAACCCATCTGGGCCAAGGACATTAGATATGTCTAAACAGGGTCATTAGCAGCATTTGGTAAGCATATTTGTTGCCTCCTTTGGGGAACTACCAATCTACTTGACTAACTGCTTCTTAGCTATGGAGGGAAAATTCAAGGTATCGATTTTGCTCACCCTGCCCTACCTCACAGATGGTGCTCATCACCTTAACCCTCTACCTGCCCCATACAAGCATCCCACAGTTCTCACGTCTCTATCCACTTAATATACATATGAATCCAAACCCAGATTCAGGGTTCTGATGATCACCTAGAAAGCCTTCCAGGCATATCTTTTTGATGTGTCTTTTCCCAATTGTCATCTACTCACACATCTAGATCAGCATGTTCCTCATGATGGCCACTCCAAAGGGGGCCAGGAAATCATTTCCCAGAACTAAAACCTTCTTTGTAGTGGCACCAACACTCTGGAACCAACTCTCAGTACCTAGTCTGATTTTCTTATTATACCTCTCATTCTGCTTGTTAGTTGTAAATTATGCCCCTGAGTTTATGGCTATTTTCTGTGTGATTTATTTAAATTGAGTTGTTTCTTTTAATCATTGTAAACCATTCAGAATATTGCACTGCATGAATGGAGTGGGAAAGAAAGAAAGAAATTTAAAAACAGGTGAAATTCACATATAGGAATTTGAAGTACTGTACATTCAAAAGAGTACTCTCTTTTCTTTTTAATCTGTTTTCTGATAATTTGCTGGTGGTCACATCCTTTTCTTTATTTATTTTTTCAAACAATTTTGGGGAACACGAGGTATGCCATTGGTCATGGAGTCCACAGACTTTCAGATGGAACAGAGGCTCCAATTTTAGCATTGTCTCTTTGCATTGAACATCCGAACAGAGAAAAAGAGCTAATCTGAATGGTTGTTTGCGACTTCAGCCACATGGTGGCAATGTAGTCAAACAAATTACATGACTTGCACTAAGACGGGAAGCATTGGCAGAGGTTGCTCTCCCTGATAAAGGGATAACTCTCAGTGGAGCAAAACAGTATCTCTACTGAAGACAGTTGCTAGAGAAGGTCAAGATCTTTATATTAGGGCTGGAAATTGTGACGGACAAGCATTCTAAACTATGGAAAACTGTCTCAGGAACATCCAAGGTCAGTATCTTCTGCTTTTGTTCATTATTTCTGGAGTACTCTGTGTCCCTGTCCAATATTCTGTGCCTGAAGAGAGAAAAAGTGGATCTCAGGTAGCTAATGTGCTGAAGGATTTGAAACTGAGAGTAGAGGATCTGTCTGCTCGCAGAGTCCAGCTAGTTTCCAAAGGCAATAAGCAATATTTCCACCTTGATGCCCACTCTGGAGACATTTTGATAAATGAGAAAATAGACCGAGAAGCTTTGTGTGGCCAGGCTGAGCCTTGCTTGCTTCTTATTCAAGTTGTGCTACAAAACCCTCTGGAGCTCTATAATATTGAAATGAAAATAGAAGATGTGAATGATAATGCTCCCAAATTCCTTAAAAAGGAATTTCAGCTGGAAATCCCTGAAAATGTTCCCATTAATTCACGATTCCCCTTGGAATCTGCCAAGGATCCGGACCTGGGAGAGAACAGCATCCAAAACTACACACTCAGTCCCAATGAGTATTTCCATCTGGCTGTACAAAGCAATCCTGATGGGAGCAAATTAGTAGATCTCATTCTGGAAAAACCACTAGACAGGGAGACGGAGCCACATTTTAGGCTGACGCTTACGGCCGTGGATGGAGGGGTACCAAGCAGAACAGGCATGGTCCAAATAAATGTTAATGTCCTTGACATCAATGACAATTCTCCTCAGTTCACTCAGTCTGAATATAAGGTGGTTCTAAAAGAAAACAGCCCTCGGGATACTCTTGTCTGTAAAGTGGAAGCCAGAGATTTGGATTTTGGTTCCAATGCACAGATCACTTACAGTTTCCATCAAGTGGCAGAAAATATACATGACTTGTTCCATTTAAATGAAATGACTGGAGAAATCACAGTTTGGGGAGACATTGATTATGAAGAAGAAACCAGCTATGACATGAATATCAAAGCAACAGATGGTGGAGGACTTTCTGGGCACTGCAAAGTCCATGTGGAGATTGAAGATGTGAATGACAATGCCCCAGAAGTGTCAGTCCTGTCCCTTAACAACATCACAGCAGAGGATGCTCCCCTGGGCACAGTGGTGGCCCTCTTCAGTGTAGCAGACCAAGACTCTGGAGATAATGGAAGAACTGTCTGCTTTATGGAGTCAAATCTGCCATTTGTGTTAAAATCCACTATGAAGAACTTTTACCAACTTGTGATCCAAGGTCCCCTGGACAGAGAAAAAGTCACAGAGTACAATATCACTATCACTGCCACAGACAGGGGCTCCCCTAGACTCACATCCGTACATATTATTAATGTCCAAATCTCAGATGTCAATGACAACCCTCCGGTGTTTGAAAAGGCTTTATATAAATTGCAAATGCAGGAAAATAATATACCAGGCCTGCTTATTGGCTCAGTCCATGCCATTGATCTTGACACTAATAAGAATGCCAAAGTGAGCTACTCACTCTTGCCTGGGAAGATGGGTGGAGCCCCCATGGTCTCTTACATCTCAATCAACTCTGAAACTGGAAATGTGTATGCTGTCCAATCTCTGGACTATGAAAGGATGAAAGACTTCCAGGTTGCAGTAAGGGCAACAGATGGTGGGACTCCTCCCTTGAGCTCGGAAGTAATTATCCGAGTCTTCATTCTGGATGAAAATGACAACGCTCCCTTCTTCCTGTACCCCCTTCAGAACAGAACAGCCCCTTGCAATGAGCTGCTTCCCAAGACAGCCGAGGCTGGTTACTTGGTCACCAAAGTGGTAGCTGTGGATGGAGATTCCGGCCAGAACTCCTGGCTCTCCTATGAACTGTTGAAGGCCACTGACCCTACTCTTTTCAGCATTGGAGCCCAGAATGGAGAGGTGAAAACCAGGAGGCCCCTGAATGAGCGAGACACAAGCAAACAGAGACTTATCATTCTGGTCAAAGACAATGGGGTCCCTCCTCAGACCAGCACTGCTACACTCAGCATCCTTCCAGTGGATGGCTTTTCTGATCCTTATATGAAAATGGTGGATGTCAGGCAACAAGATCCAGGAGAGGAAAATGAGGAATCCTTGACCCTTTATTTGGTGATCTGCCTAACTGCAGTCTCTGCTTTGTTTCTAATAGCCATTGTTTCCTTTGTTGTTATCAAACTGTACAAGAAAGGCTCCAGGGAATGTTTCATGGCTGCACCTCCCCAATTCCCTCCTACTAGACCTGATATTCCCGAGACCTGTTCAGATTCTCAGAGTGGGTCCCTTGCCAGGAATTATCGCTATGACGTCTGCTTAACTGGTGGATCCTTAAGCAGTGAGTTCCGATTCCTCCATCCACTCATTCCTGTTTATTCTGTGGGGGAACCAATCATCCCTGGAAACCCCAAGACCTCTGCTGGATCCCATGATGTTCATGACCATTTGGATCACAATACATCAACAGAACAGGTGAGAGAATAGTTGTATATTTTAAAAATTACCTTTTTAAAGGAAAGTTAAAGCTCACTATGTTATTGGATTTTTTTAAAATTCACAATTATTGTCTGATATTTGTTGTTTCCCTTTCATTGTGTTATAATTTGCTGGTAAAATATAAGAGTGCATATAGAGAAAGCTGAAATGTTTCTATGTTCTGTTCATATCAAGTCAATGTGAGAAATTTGCATCTGTCTTTCTATTTTCTTGGACTCCATCTGTGTCAACAAAACGTCACCAGTTTAAAAGAAAAGGATCTCAAAAGAAATGGCCTTTTCCTTAATGAAAAGCTCTTTTTCTCTAAATGGAAACTTAGGGCCTTTTCACACGACCCCTAAAATTCGCGGCAAATGGCTCCCAGATCTGGAGCTTAAAATTGTTTCCCCACCAGCTCCAGAGTTTACAAAAAATTAAGTGCGACCACACCCACCTAAGCGCGTCCCAGTGCACTTTTCAAGTACCTGCTCTCCGGGGGTGAAAAATTCCTGATGCGGATGTAATGTAGTGAGTGCCGGGCTCTCCTCGCTTCTGTTTGTTGTTGTTTTGCCCCCACCCCTTTAAGAGATACTAAGTGACTGGAATGCTGCCGGGAGCAGAGCGAGATGGCAGAACGGAGGTGAGCCTGCGTTTTTTCTCCCTTTTTTTCTCCCTCCCCTCACGCAGCCAGCAGCCAGGAGTGCTGAGTGGGTGGGAACACAGGAAGAGCGATGAACCCCCAAGATCTCTGGTCCAAATTTAAGTGGCCAGCGGAACTTAGGGGTCGTGTGAAAAGGCTCTTACTCATATACTTCAGTAGCACACACATATTGATTGGGATATTGCCTGACCTCATGTGAAAGACCCTGTGAGGAGTGTTTCCCCTGCTTTACTTACCTAAATTAGTGTCCGGTAGTGCTGTGCTGAGATACTTTGTCTTGGTTCTAGTTGTTTGTTTGCTTGTATTGTCACAATGGACACAAAGACTTACCTCAATATTTGTGTGTGTGAATGTTTCATCAGTGTTACAAAGTTTATCAAGTACAGCATGAGTGCATTAAGAGTCCACTTGACTCTGTTTCTTCTGTGATTAGAGATGGGCACGACTTGAAAAAATTTTTTTCGAGTTGTCGTGAGTTGGGCCGGTTCCGTTTCGGGTCGTTTCCGTTTTTCGCGAAAATTCGCAAAAATTAGTCAGTTTGTTTTTTTGTTTTTTCGTTTTCGTTAATACTGGTTTTTTTTGGGGGGGTAGCGAGCTCCTGGAGGCACCTCTGTGAGGTGGGTGCCTCCTCTGGCCTGCTATAAAGGGAAAGCGGGCTCCTGGAGGCACCCGTGGGTGCCTCCTATCCTCACCCACTAGGAAGGGGAAGCAGGCTCCAAGAGACCCCTCAACATGGGGGTCTCCCCTCCTCACCTGCTGCTGCAAAATGGCATGCATAGCCATATGGATATGCATACCAGTTGCAGACAGTGAGACCAGTGAGTGAACCCAGAGCCATAGGTGATGCCTAAGGCTCTCGCACCGCCATGTCTCACAAAGAAGGGAATCGTACTTGCGTGTAGTGCAATGCAAGTAGATCTGGCTTAGGGTTAAGGTGGGTTAGTGCAAGGGCTAGGGTTAGGCTAATGACGGGTAAGGTTACGGTGGGCTAGTGGGTTGCACCTCTGGGTGCCTCTCTGACCCACTAAGAGGACAGTCTGTGACGTATGGGTAAGGAGTCAAGGATTAGGGTTAGGGTTAGGGGGCTAGGGCAGGTTTTAGGGGGCTTTTTGGCACATCCCAGAAGTCTCCATGGCCAAGTGGCCATGCGATTGGTGGGATGGCTCCAAAAATTTGCATGGTCGTCCACTCCCACATGGCTGGCCACTCGGCCAGCCCATCATTGCGCAGGTGTAAAAAGAAAAAATCAATGGAGGACAGAGGAGGAGAGGAGAGACATTTTGTTGCAAGAAAAAACCCACTGCTACTGTGAAAAATCTGGCAGTTTATAAATTTTCGCATGTTTCTGTTGTGCTTGTGTGTTTTTGGACCACGATTTCAAAAACAATATTGCGTTCGCCGCCCCATTTTGGATCCCCCGCCCGTACCGCATGGCATGGCGAGTCCGGCTGCCCAGGACGGGGGGGAGGCGGGACCCCCCCTCCAGAAACCACCCCTCCGGTAGGTGCCCTGCGCCCTTAGTCAAGCAGGCATTTTTCCGCCTGCTTTTTTGGCCCGGGAATGGGTGGGGGGAGAGTTTAAAAGTTTTTTCCTGTGCCGTCTGTGCCGCTTGCTTGCACTTTAATTGCGGCGGCCGGTGGCGAGACTGGGCTTTTTGCTGGCTGCGAGCCTGCGGCAAGTCCCACCAGAGCAGCCCAGGACGGGGGATGGGGGGGGGGAGGCCGGGGACCTCCAGAAACAACCCCTCTGGTAGGTGCCCTGAGGCACGGCAGGCATTTTTCCGCCTTCTTTTTGGCCGGGAACCGGGTTTTTTTAACTTTTAAAAACTTTTTTTCTGTGCCGCGTGGCATCGCGCGATCGCGCGATGCAAGGAACGAGCACGACAAATCAGACCAAAATTGTTCATTTGTCGGTTCGAGCTCGAAGTCTGGCGGAGTAATTCCCGTTACCGTTTCCGTAGAGTAACGGAACCGAGTAACGGAAATGGAAACGGGAATACCACTAAGTCGTGCCCATCTCTATCTGTGATCAGTTTCCTGTCAGCTATGAACTAATATGTTTAAATTTCCAAAATCAGATAAAAATTTCACTGATAAAGAAAGGAAATGTTTTCAATGAAAGGGATCAGTCATATTTATCTAATCAATTACCATTATGTGAATAGACTTTGAAGCGCAGTGGAACTGGGAAGATCAAAGAATAATAAAGTAAAATGGGCCTATTTGGACACAGGACAGGTTTTCTGTGACACTGGAGAAATTCAATTAATGCAGGACTTAGGTCTTTGCAATTTATGCCCTGCAATGTGTACAAAAGAACATCTAGCAAATAGCCAAAATAATGCTATTGAAGTATCTTGGTTCTAGTCTAAGGTAGTTTAAATGTTATAGCATTTTGATTTGTTTTTAGTTTTACCTACATTTCATATACATCCATAATTTTGAAATGTGCAATGCTCAGACCCTACTTTAAATGAGTTCAAATCTCCAGGACCAGATGAACTGCATCTAAGGATTTTGAAGGAATTGGTTGAAGAGATCGCAGAACCACTGTCTATTATTTTCTTGGAATCATGGAGGATGGGTGAATGGAGGAGAGCTGATGTTGTCCCTGTCTTCGAAAGGGCAAAAAGGAAGAGCCAGGGAACTACAAACTAGTCAACCTAACATCAATCACAGGGGAAATTCTGGAGCAGATTATAAAACAGTTACTCTGCAAGCATCCTGAAAAACAATCCAGTAACAACCTATATTTGACAGAGAAGATAGGTGGTGTGAAGGAGGAGTCAGGGAAGCCATTCATGTGAGCATTGAAACCCCCTCCCTCAACAGAGGTGGGGGGTTCAGGCATAGTCTATCTGCTACTTATCAGGGTGTGCTTTCAATATTATCCAGGCAAATCAAAAAGCCTTCACCACCAAGGCCATAGCTAATGACCCATACTTTATAGGTTTCAGCACCTTAGGCCATTGTTCACCTTAAGGCTATGGATACTATTGTCTACCTAATGAGCCTATTCAGGTCATTGTTCAGTTTATGAGCCTAAAATGGAGGACAGGACTCAGCAACTATGGGCGCTTTTACACGACCCCTAAAATCCGAGGCATAGCGCTCCCAGATATGGAGCTTAAAATTGTTTTCCCACCAGCTGCGCACTTTAAAAAAAATTAAGTACAACCACGCCCACCTAAGCGTGCCTTAGCGCATTTTAAAAGTACCTGGTCTCCGGAGGTAAAAAAAATTTCTGATGCGGATTGTAAAGCAGTGAGTGCCGGGCTGTCCTCGCCTTCCGTTTGTTTTTTGCACCCCCCCCCGCCCCTTTAAGAGACTGGAATGCTTTCGGGGCTGCTCCTGACGGCAGAGCGGAGGTGAGCCTGCATTATTTTCTCTCTTTTTTTTTCTCCCTCCCCTCACGCAGACAGGAGCAATGGCGTGCGGGGGTGGGTGGGAACACAGCAAGAAGAGCAAATCCCCAAGATCACTGGTCCGAATTTAAGTTGCCAGAGGATCTTAGGGGTCGTGTAAAAGGCCCTATCTTTCCTCAGACTGATGAAGCTGTTTGGATGAGCAGCGAAATGTTTCTATCTCTCATGAAAAAGAAGTCTAGTTGCCATGACTCAACTTCCAGATAAACTCACCTGGATGACTGAGAATCTTCACAGACATCCAGTAACAACTAAAAGCCAACATGGATTTGTCAAGAACAAATTCTGGTAGGCTGATCTTATCTCATTTTTGATCAGTTAACCTCTTGTTAGACCAGGTGAATACTATGTCAACTTTAGCAAAGCTTTTGACAGAGTGCCCCATGATATTCTTATTAATTATGTTTGGAGTAGTCTGATTTAAGATAAAAGTTATATGGGAAAAGCAAAAATCACTTTGGGATCCTTTGAGGATCCTATTTATGATTATGATTATGATTGTTGTTGTTGTTGTTGTTTAATTGATTGATTGATTGATTGATTGATTTCTATACTGTGTCATCTGGCAGCATGGCCACTCTAGGCGGTTTACAAAATACATCATAAAAATGAAAAAATATACATTGTACAAATAACAAGTGAAAATAAAATACACATGACTAAATCTACATTAAAATACTAAACACATATTCAAAAAACAAAGATCGGCAGATAGCATAAGAATGAACGAGCAAGTAATGAAAATAATAATTAACGAGCAGGGAAAGCAGATCTATAAAGCCATGTCTTCAGATGTTTATTAAAGACAGATAGCATGGGAGTTCGTTCCACAACCGAGGCCCTACTACAGAAAAGGCCCAGTTCCTTGTTGATGATTTACAGGCTTCTTTTGGCATAGGGACCCTCAAGCCTGAGACGAACAGGTGATGCAGTCGGAATTCTGATGAAGGAGCCGGCCTGACAGATAACAAGGTCCTAAACTGTTTAGGGCTTTGTGTGTCAGTGTTATTCTGATTAGCAAATTATCTAAGTGTGGGAAGGTGGATACACGATTAGTTACAGATTACAGAACCATATTCAGACAGCGCTTATCAGTGGCTCCTCATACTGGCAGGATAAACTGAACCACCAAAGTCCTGGAGCCAAAGGTCTTCAACATTTTTATAACAACTGGTTTGGAAAAGTACAGGGAATGCTTATCAAATTTGCAGATGACACAAAATTGGGTAGAATAGCTAATGCCCTGGAGGACAGCAACAAAATTTAAAATAAATAAATAAACTGAACAGGCTTGAGGACTGGAATAGAATACTGTGTTGAGTTTTGGATATCCCACTTTAAGAAGGTTGCTGGCAAACTTCAGAGGAGGGCAGCAAGGATGACCGGGGGGGGTCACCCTTGCAGAAAACCAACCCTTATGAGAAGAGACTGACAGAGCTGGCCATGTTCAGTCTTGAGAAGAGAAGTCTGAGGCGAGATATGGTAGCACTTTTCAAATACAGTAATACCTCGGATAACGAATGCCCCTGTTAACGAATTTTTCGGATAACGAATACCAATTTCCAGTTATAGGGTTGTCTCGGATAACGAATTTTCCCTATGGGCTGCCTCAGTTAACGAATCGCAATTTCTAGGTATAGGTCTGTCTCGGATAATGAATTTTCACTATGAGCTGCCTCGGATAACGAATTTTCCTATGGGCTACCTCGCATAACAAATTTTCCCTGTGGGCTGCCTTGGATAACGAATTTCCAGCATGCATCAGTAAAAAAGAGTTATCTTGGGCTGCATCATATCTGTGCCCTTTATAAAGAGTTTTGAGCAAAAAAACAGGTGTCTGTGTCATTTTCCTAGGGTCCAGAACAAATTAATTGGTTTCCCACACATTCGGATAATGATTTTTTTCAGATAATGAATTGCCTCAGAGAATGAATTAAATTTGTTACCTGAGGTACCACTGTATTTTAAAGGCAGTCATACAGAGGAAGGGAAGGATCTGTTGTTGATCATTCACAAGTGCAGGGTGCATAATGGGTTCAAGCTACAGAAAGACAGATTTAGGTTGAATATCAGGAAAAACATCGTAACTGTTAGAGCATTATGACAGTGGAACCAGTGACCTCACCATGTTCCAATGTTGGTAGCATTCAAGAGAAAATTGGACAACCGTGTGTCAGATCTTATTTGATTTGGATTCTTGGACCTAACAATGCGTTGGATCTGCTGGTCTTATAAGCATTTTCCAACTCAGTTATTCTGGGATTCTACTTTCATCCTGTTTCTTCAAACTGCGTGCTTGTGCATGTACTGTATTCTCACAATGGTGAGCTTTGTCACAGAAGCTGTCCCATCAGATACAAATCCTGAAGCAAGGGAACAAGGCAGTGGTTGCTTCTAATTTTCAGAGAAGTATTCATATTTCATAGTTCAGCGTGCATGAGGGCAAGAATGTCTTGTGGCACATTTAAAAATAAAAGGTTCACTTCAGAGTCAGTTTTCAGTTTTGATGGATTATAATCTATTTCTTCAGATACTGCTTCTGGGAATCTCCATCCTCATTTCAAGATGGCCTTGGCCAGTTTATGAAATAATTCTAAAGATTCACGTTCATATTGTTGTTTAAATAAAACCGTCTAGCTACCTAGAAAATGTAAACATAATGAAAACATTTTGTAAACCCACAGTCCGAGACAGATATGCACATCCAGAGATGGCAAGATTAATGGTTTTGGACTACAATTTCTGGAAAATTCCGACTCGCATGTCTAGGGCAGTGTATTGTCCTGCATACTTCAGGATTAGACAAGCAAACAAAAGCTTTCCCCATCTCTCATACAGCCTTTTTTAGCCTCACACATTTCTATCAACCAATCCACCCTGAGAAATGTTGATGCATCGGGGGCAGCCAAATCTCCCAATTAAAGGTAAGTAAAGCCTAAGACAAGAGAAGATATTTTGGTATCTTGCACATCATGACTCCACACATATCCACGAAAATAACCAACCAACTCCTTTACGGAGTTCAGAATTGGATTAAGGCCGCCAACTTTGAAGTAGATTGTATTGCAGCTACCTTTTTACGTCGTATTTTGGGCCTTCCAAATACGATTAGCCTATCAACAATATGCTGCGAACTTGGGCTCCACCTCCCCTCAACCTTAGCCTGGATGGCTACTATTAGGTTTTGGTTGCATCTCCTTTTTTATATGGCACCAGAATATCTGCTCGAAAATAGCGTCCATTGGAATTGACTTGGAGTCTCTATCGGACTGCAATGAAAAGTATCTATACAATCTTAACTGTCAACGAATTTGGGATATAGAGAGACAGACCATTATCGAAGGAACAAACCCTACTTACTCTCCTTTCTATTATGGCTTATCTCCCAGTTTTGAACATGGATCAAACTATTTTAGGAATGTTTTGAACCCGCAGGAACGACGGGCCTTCATACTGGCTAGATTGAATATCTTTCCCTCTGCTGTCACTCTTGGCAGATATTCTAAAACCACTTAAAAGAATAGACTGTGCAAGTTTTGTCGGCTAGAACCTGACTCTGTTTCCCATATTTGGACACGTTGTCCGTCACATCATCTCATTCGTCAACAATTACTTGGCCCCTATATTTCCAAACTCCCACCTATCCCAGAGATCATTACTTCATGCCTTTTGGCTGACAAAAATCCCAGCCTGACAGAGTCAGTTGCCAAATATTTATTATTGATCCATCAGAAAAAATAACACCGTTCCTTTTACAAGCCAAAGATTTACTTCAACTTTAGACTAACTTATTCCTTTTAGAATCTGAGACTGGCTTACATTTTATGTAACTGCATCTCTGTTTTAAAATATTTATGCCAATAAAGGTGAATTGAATTGAATTTACATATCCACCAGTTTAAATACATTTAGTAGCTAGAAAGTTGCAGCCCTTTCAGGACACCCCAATTCCCTTGGTATTAGAACTAGTTCTTACAGCCAGTTCTGAGGGGGGGGTCTAGGACTCTCATTCCCCCCCTCCCTTGCTAGATGCTTATTGCCAGCAGGATTGAAGGAGGTGTCATCCAAAGGCTGAGAGGGAGAGAAAAGTAAGTTTTCCACTAGTGGAGAGTTTCTAATATGTGTCATCCCCACCCCCCCAAGTGATACCGAAACATGTCTTATTTCAAAAGCAACATCAGTGTCACTGTGATACCACCAGCTGTTACCCATGTTTTATATATAATCTCAAGACAGAGTGCACCTTGTACGGTTCTGGAAATAAAAATAAAAATAACCACAGTTTGCCACAAGAAATATACAGCTACCTTCTGTGGTACAAAAACTCCACATAGCCATATGTGCACAAGCATCTCACCTACTCTTCTCAGACATTCCTGCTTGCTTTATTATGAATAGAGTTGCCCTTCACTGCAGATTGTACACAAATAAAAAAATTCCAATCATTGTGGTTGTTTCCTCAATCAGCCACACAGTGGCAGTACAGGAAAACACATTCTCATAAACGGAGCTGTGACTGAAAAAAAAAGATATCTATAGGTTCCCTCTGCAATCCACCACTGAAAATCAAAAGAGATTTCTTCCTCCATAGAGACAGTGACAGGGTAAGATTCAGAAGCATTATATTCAGGCTGGAAATTGTGAGGGACAAGCATTCTAAACCATGGAGAATTGCCTCAGAAACATCCAAGGTCTGTATATTTTGCTTTTGCTTTTTGTTTCTGGCATGTTCTGTATCCCTGTCCATTATACTTTGTCTGAAGAAAGGAAAAGCGGGTCTTTGGTAGCTAATGTACTGAAGGATTTGAAATTGGGAGTTGGAGAGCTCTCTACTCGCAGAGCCCAGTTAGTCTCTAAAAGAAATAAGGAATATTTTCACCTTGATGCAAACTCTGGAAACCTAATGATAAATGACAAAATAGACCGAGAAGCTTTGTGTGGCCAGGCTGAGCCATGCTTACTTCTCTCTCAAATTGTGCTCCAAAAGCCCTTAAAAATCTACAGCATTGAAGTGCAAATAGAAGATATCAATGACAATGCTCCCAAGTTTTCTAAAACTAAATTTGAACTAGATATCCCTGAGAATGTTCCCCTTAATTCACGATTCCCCTTGGAATCTGCCAAGGATCCAGACCTGGGAGGCAACAGCATCCAAAACTACACACTCAGTCCCAATGAGTATTTCCATCTGGCTGTACAAAGCAATCCTGATGGGAGCAAATTAGTGGATCTCATTCTGGAAAAACCACTAGACAGGGAGAAAGAGCCACACCTTGGGCTGACAATTGTGGCTGTGGATGGAGGGGTGCCACAGAGAACAGGCTCAGTTCAAATTAAAATTAATGTTCTTGACAATAATGACAATTCTCCTCAGTTCACTCAGTCTGAATATAAGGCAGCTCTAAAAGAAAACAGCCCAAGAGACTCTCTTGTCTGCAAAGTGGAAGCCAGAGATTTGGATGTTGGTTCAAATGCATTCATCATCTATTCCTTTAATCGAGTGCCTGAAGATATACACAGTTTGTTTGATTTAAATGAAATGACTGGGGAAATCACAGTTTTAGGAGAAATTGATTACGAAAAAGAAACCAGCTATGACATGGACATCAAAGGAACAGATGGCGGAGGACTTTCTGGGCACTGCAGAGTCCATGTGGAGGTGGAGGACGTGAATGACAATCCTCCAGAGGTGTCCGTCATTTCCGTCAACAGTCCTGTGCCAGAGGATTCTCCCCTGGAGACACTTGTTGTCCTCTTCAATGTTATAGACAGAGACTCAGGAGACAATGGAAGAGCCGTCTGCTCTGTGGACATGAACTTGCCCTTTGCTTTAAAGACCACCACAGATAATTTTTACCAGCTTGTCATTCAAAGTCCCCTGGACAGAGAGAAAATATCTGACTATAATGTCACCATCACAGCCATGGACAGGGGTTCTCCTAGGCTCACTTCCACAAGAAGGATAAATGTTCAAATCTCAGATGTCAATGACAATGCTCCAGTTTTTGAAACAGCTTTATTTGAAATGCAGCTTCAAGAAAACAATATTCCAGGGTTGCTAATTGGCTCAGTTCATGCTGTTGATCTGGACACAGAGAGGAATGCCAAAGTGAGCTACCAGGTTTTACCTGGGAAGGATGGGGTTGGCGTCATGGCCCCATATATCTCAGTCAACTCTGAAACTGGAAATGTATATGTCCTCCGATCTCTCGACTATGAGAATATCAAAGACTTCCAAATCAAAGTGAAGGCAACAGATGGCGGAACTCCTCCCCTGAGCTCAGAAGCAGTTGTTCATATTGTTGTCCTGGATGAAAATGACAACGCTCCTTTCTTCCTCTACCCCCTTCAGAACAGCACAGCCCCCTGCAATGAACTCCTTCCCAAGACAGCAGAGGCAGGTTACTTGGTCACCAAAGTGGTGGCTGTGGATGGCGATTCTGGCCAAAACTCCTGGCTCTCCTATGAATTGATGAAGGCCACAGACCCCTCTCTTTTCACTATAGGAGCCCAGAATGGAGAGGTGAAAACCAGGAGGCCCCTGAATGAGCGAGACACAAACAAACAGAGGCTTATCATTCTGGTCAAAGATAATGGAATCCCTTCCCAAACCACCACTGCAACACTAAACATTCTTCCAGTGGATAGCTTTTCTGATCCTTATCTGAAGATGGTGGATATCAGACAACAGGATCCAGAATCAGAGGAGGAAACTTTGACCCTGTACCTGGTGATCTGCCTGGCTGCTGTCTCAGCTCTGTTTCTGATATCTGTTGTTTCTTTTGTTGTTATCAAAATCTTCAAGAAAGGCACCAGGGAATGTTTCATGGCTACACCTCCCCAATTCCCTCCTGCCAGGCCTGATATTCCTGAGACCTGTTCGGATTCTCAGAGTGGGTCCCTTGCCAGGAATTATCACTATGACGTCTGCTTAACTGGTGGATCCTTAAGCAGTGAGTTCTGATTCCTCCGTCCACTCATTCCTGTTTATTCTATGGGGGAACCAATCATCCCTGTGAACCCCACAACCTCTTCTGGTTCCCAAGACCTTCAGGAACATTTGGAAAGCACTCAATCAGTGGAACAGGTGAGAGAATATTAGTTTTTTTTAAAAAAATCACTCAATATGCAAAGGAAGTAAAATATGTTGATTTACAAATCTTCCTTGAAATATCTTATATATGTTTCTTTGTACAGTGGACCCTTGTATAACAAACAGTTTGTATAACATAAAATTTGTACAACATAAAAAATTCCAGAGATAGGGGAAATTTGCTTAACATAATTGCCTATGGGGAGAATCTGTACAACATAAAAATGGGATTACTCCATTTTCAATGCATTCCTATGGGAATTTGTATAAAGGAAAATTTGCTTAACATAATTTTATTTGGAACATATTAATTCCTTTATACAAGGTACCACTGTATTCTTTTTATGTTAAATAAATAAGTATGTAATGCAGAGGAACTCATAATTACCTATGTGTTAATATATGCTACTTAGGACAACTGGAAAAGAAACATAACTAAAAACAAGCTTACCTCACAACCTTATAAGGTATATAATAATACATAATTTATTATTAAGTGCCACAAGGGACATCTTGAGATATAACATTTCCCCTCATTACAGAACTCCTGTTCCATTACTGCACTGACTCTTGTGAAGTTGTACAACACTTCCCCTTTTATTACATCAACAAATTCTCTCAAAATATCAATAACATTAGTCTTACTTGTCAAACCCTTCTTTAATTTAATATTCCACATTAACTTGTCATTAATAGCTATAGTCCAAGCTTATTTAAACCAATCATTTAATTGAAATTCATATTTTATTTTCCAATTCCTTGCTACCATTAATCCTGCTGCTGTCAATAAGTTTGAAATTCATTCTTGTCCAACTCTGTTGCTCCATTTCAGATATTGATAAAATAACTGCTTTAGGTTTGACCTCAATATTTTATTTTGATATTTCACTCCAGACCTTCCTGAAACTGAGTTTAGCAGGTCATCTCCCCCCATTGGGGCAGTCTGACTCCAAAACATACATTTGACTGAGGGCCTTTTTACACGACCCCTAAGATCCGCTGGTCCCTTAAATTCGGACCAGAGATCTTGAGGGTTTGTCGCTCTCCCTGCGTTCCCACCCCTCCGCACTTCCTTGTTCTGTCTGTGTGAGGGGAGAGAGAAAAAAAGGGAGAAAAGAATGCACGGTTACCTCCGGAGTTGCTCCGACCCCCCGTCACTTCCTGGTTCCTCTTAAAGGGGCGGGAGGCAAAAAAACAAGAAGAAGAAGAAGCGAGGAGAGCCCTGCACTCTCCGCATCAAAATTTTTCACTCTCCCAGAGCAGGTACTTGAAAGGTGCGCTGGGTCGCGCTTAGGTGGGCGGGGTCACACTTAATTTTCTGTTAGCTCCGGAGCTGGTGGGGAAACATTTTTAAGCTCCGGAGCTGGGAGCCATTTGCAGTGGAGCTTAGGGGTCGTGTATAAACGCCCTGAGTTCAAGAGCACCACTTTAAAAGAAAAAAAAATAATTGTTCTTCATTGTATGTAAATTATTATTGCCAAATGTGCCTGTTGCTAGACCTCAAGCAAAACTATTTTCTTCACAAAAAGAGACAGCCTTCCCAACTCTTGATGTTGGCAGTGAAGATCATCTCATGCCTCCAGATGAATGATAATGAAAGGCAGGATGCATTAACCCTATGTCCCTAAGGGTGGTTTGGTGTTCAGCCTTTACTGTAAGCATATTGGAACATGTTTGATAGAAGGAAAAATTGTTTCTTTTTCATTTCATTATTTGAATGCATCTGTTTGATGTGTGTTTGCTTCTTTTTTTTTGTTACACCCAGCAGTGTGTACCTGGTTTTTAATCAGGAGGGATATTTTAGAGACATACATTTTGCTGCCTTTGCTTACTCCTTGATTTGTAAGAACTGCAAGTGTCAGATTTTTTATTTTTATGCTTTGTGACATTTACAATATAGTAAAGAGGGTGTCTGCACTGAATGGAGCTAAACATTAGAAGCATGCTAGATTCTGAATGAATCCTGTCCTTCCAAGTAGATTTGCATGCAATTGATTTCCCCCATGTGTGCTGCACTGCCAGTTGTGTGTACTTTTTGTGTGTTGTTTTTCTTGGCAATATAGATTGCAATTATGGAAGGACAGTGGATCCATCAAAGCTATTATCATATTGTCTCAGTGAAGGAATGGGGTGGAGAGTTCAGTCTTTCTTGGGATTTAACAAAATGGGTTTGTTACCTCCTTATAGCTCCTGCTAATGCATTTTAGAAAATATGATGATGACAACGGTGTTGGTGTTGATTACTGACTTCAGTACTCTTGTATCTGCTCCTTCCAAAGTCTCTTCTTCTTCTTCTTCTTCTTCTTCTTCTTCTTCTTCTTCTTCTTCTTCTTCTTCTTCTTCTTCTTCTTCTTCTTCTTCTTCTTCTTCTTCTTCTTCTTCTTCTTCTTCTTCTTCTTCTTCTTCTTCTTCTTCTCATTTGAAAAAAATGGTTCTGAGATGAAATAATTGTGAGATGAACATAGTAAAGGATGAAGGAGGGCAAAGTGTTTACTGAAAAATCATTGTGAGATCAGAATGTTCCAGAAATGACTGGAGCCACCAGCCATAATTTCATACAACCCTAACCCTAACCCTCATCCTGAGGGGGAAAATGACTGACCTGCCCTTAGCACTGAGTGGCTCAGCATTATCAATAAGGATCATCAAGGGCTCAGTTCAATGATTATTATTGGCATTCAGATCCCAGAAGCCAACAGTATAGTTTAGTGCTTGAAACATTCTTCTCTGACATATAATTAAAATAAAGCAATAATCTTGACCTGCTGATCAGTTCAGTCCGCTCTGCTAATACAGGCACTGAGCAAAATGCAAAAGAGACTAACTTTTGCTAGGAAGAATTAGTTCCTAGCCTTCTCCATCAAGTGAGAAGTCATGTGCCATCCAGTTTGTTGCTTATGTTAGAAAAGATTTCTGATTGACCATCTGGGATATGGACTAGGGCTCTCCTCTATTCAGCTCAGGGGTTATTGTCCATATTCACAGCATGGGTGAAAATGATAGTGCTCCTTTAGTCCTTTAAAACACTCTTCTAAATGACATGGTTTCTATGTGGACAGAGGCCGGCGTCACAGGTACTGGTGGACAAATTCTGATCAGAACTCACAACTCAATCATCTACTGTAAAAAGCCCCATTCATTTAAGGGGTCTATACAGAAGAAGTGAGAAGCATGTAGTCATGTGGTTATCAGAATAAAAACACACCTTTCTCTTTGATGTTTATTGTTTAGACTCAGAAGCAAAGAACACAATGTCTAGAACCCTGATGACAAAAAAGAAGGAAAACATTCCTTGAGTCAAGCACTCCACATTTGTCTGGTGGTCTCCGGCTTGCAGTTCCACAAACTGGAGACAGTCCAGTTTAAAAACAAGGGGGGATTTATATTTCTTCAAAATCTCACTAGATTCTTCCTGTGCAGGCTGTGGTCATTGCTGCTGCAGTTTTATTTTAGCAAAAGGATGCTAACCCAGACAACAGAGAGATGCTTCTGGACAGTCAAAAGGGAGATCAAAGGATAGGGATACAACCTGTACTGTATGGGATCCCCCCCAGTTGAAAAAAGAGGTGCAAAGCTTGGGGGTGCTCTTGGACTCATCCTTGAGCCTAAATGCCCAGGTCACAGCTGTGGCCAAGAGTGCATTTGCACAATTAAAACTATTACACCAGTTATGCCTGTTTCTCTGGCCACTGTGACACATGCCCTAGTGACATCCCGGCTGGACTACTGTAATGGGCTCTATGTGGGGCTACCAATGGAACGTCTCAGAAAACTTCAATGGGTCCAAAATGCAGTGGCCAGATTGCTGACTGGGGCGGTCTACAGAGATCACATTACACCCCTACTAAAGCAGCTCCATTGGCTGCCAATCAGCTATCGGGCACAATTCAAATTGCTGACCTTAACCTACAAAGCACAAAATGGCCTGTGTCCGAGGTACCTCAAAGATCAAATCTTGCAGTATGAACCAGCTTGGGTGCTAAGGTCATCAGGAGAGGCCTTTCTCTCCATCCCACCACCCTCACAGGTTCGTCTCATAAGAACACATAGAAGGGTCTTCTCTGTTGCTGCTCCCAGAATTTGGAATTCCCTCCCGCTGGAGGCCAGGACTGCCCCATCTCTGCTGTCTTTCTGGAAGCAGGCAAAGACCTTCCTCTTCAGGCAAGCTTTTCCTGAATGATGGACTACCTACTATAAGACTTTTATATGGATTACCATGCATGATTACATTGATGGATTTCATAAGAACACCAGTGTTTTCCATGTTACTCACCACCCCTCACAATGGATTTCTTTCTTTTTTGCATGCTCTTTGTAGTTTTAATATTACCTTTTAGTGTTCTAAGATGCCTCTTCTAATTCCCTGTTCTTAACTTGAATATGAAATAAATGTTCTGAGCTTTATATTGCCTCCCATTACTGTAAGCCACCTTGGGTCCTTTTCCAAGGAGCAAGATGGGGTAATTTTTTTCAAAATAATAATAAAATAATAATAATAATGCTAGTTTGAAACTCTACATCTAATTTATCTGAACTAGGGATGGGCAATTCATGAGCCCGGGTGGTGCTTGGAACCCTCTGACACACATGCAGCCAATGTATTACCTTTATCTGTGCCAGCACGGAGCTGAGATCCAATGAGGAAACAGGCTGCAATGTCATCTTTGCTTGCTCCGTGGTGCTGGCCAATGAGACAGGGAGGTGGGATGATGCCTGTCCCTGCACAGCTCCTGATTGGCAAGCACCATGGAGCAAGCAAAGATGATGTCGCAGCCTGCTTCCTGGTTGGAATTTAACCCCACACGATCCCAGAGAAGACAATTGGCTGTGTGTGTGTGTGTCAGAGGGTTCCGAGCACCACCTGGGCTTGCGTGGGTCATTTTGAAACCTACCGATTCTGAAACGAATTGTCTATCCCTAATCTGAACCTAAAGACAACTGCCTACTACTGGATTTTACCCACTCACTATGTTATGTTCTAGACTGTATTGGGATTTTTCTTCCCTCTGAATTTGTAGTATTTAAGATGGAATGGAATGGGTTTTGCCAAATATGAATGACAGTTTGAAAATGTTCTGTTGTATACCTTTGTATGCTGTTTTGTAAGATAAATTTGCAAAGGGGCATTCTCAGAGGTCCTATAGCAAGTGGTGGTCTTTGGGTGCAAACATCTATAGAAAGTTCATACAGGAGTATTTAAAAAGCATATCTCCTCTCCCTTGCCAATAGCAATACAATAATGCCGCCAAACAGCTTGATATCCCACGAAACCTAAACTAATCCACCTGAAACAACAGGTTTTCAGTGACTAGCTATTAGATCTGTCCACTCTTTCTATGATCTTGACTGTTTCAGAGGTAATTGTGGTAGAAAACCAAAGGAAGAAGTGTCATGCAAAAAAGGAGAATGGCAGACGAACATAAATCATGGATGAACTGAGCTACAAGGGGCCAATCTGTTCAAGTGCCTATTTAATGTAACAGTCCAAATCAAATCAGATCTGACAAATGGTTGGCCAATTTTCTCTTAATTGCTTCTGGCAATTAAGTTGTACCCCCTGTTTTTTCTGAAGGTTAAAGAGGCCCACTTCTTTCAGTCTTCCCTCTTATGGAATAGACTCTCTGAGGGCCATCCAAAATATTTCTAGTGGGAAAGCCTAAAATAAAAAGTGTTTTAAAAATTAGCTGCATTTTTCCAGCATGTAATCTTGTAAATAAAAATACCACGGTTATTGTGATGCCACCTAGAATTGCAGAAGTTCCCATCATCATGGTTTTGATTCTCTAAGATATCAATATCACCATGTTGTAATGGACTTTCCTACTGTTTGCTGACCATGATGATTTCAAAAACGGCATCTCTGAAATTTTGCTGGCAAGTTTCTTGTGCACTGAATTGCCATTCAACAACTATATGCCGGTGATTGTTTCCAGATTCAGCCACATGGTGGTAGTATAAGCAAACACATGACTTGCAACTTGTAATTTTGGTCTATCACAAGGATTTCCAACCATTTCAGTCTGAAACAAGACAACAGCTGGGATTTTAGATAAAAGGCAGCCAAGGAATCTGCACTGAAAAACAACCTATCTCAGTAGAGAAGGTGACAGAGTGAATGTGAGAAACTTTATACTGTATTGGGGCCAGAAATAGAAGGAGGAGATAACAACTCTCAACCATGAAGATCTGTCTCAGAAATACACAAGGTCTGTATCTTTTCCTTTCTGTTTGTGTTTCTGGAGTATTCTGTGCCACTATCCATTATTCTGTGCCTGAAGAGAAGAAAAGTGGGTCTCTGGTGGCAAATGTGCTGAAAGATTTGAAACTGGGAATAAGGGAGCTTTCTGCACGTAGAGCTCAGCTAGTTTCCAAAGGCAATAAGCAGTACTTCCATCTTGACATTCCCAATGGGAATTTGCTATTAAATGATAAAATAGACCGGGAAGCATTATGTGGGAAGACTGACCTATGCTTACTACAGTCTGAAATTGTGCTCCAGAACCCCTTAAAAATCTACAGTATCGAAATAAAGATAGAAGATGTGAATGACAATCCTCCCAGATTCTCCAACGATGTATTTCAACTGGCAATCCCTGAGAATGCTCCCATAAATGCACAATTCCTTTTAGAGTCTGCCCAAGATGAGGACCTGGGGGAAAACAGCATCCAGAACTACACACTCAGTACTAATGAGCATTTCCTTCTGGAGGTGGCAGGTGGGACAGATGGCAGGAAATCTGTGGCTCTCGTTCTAGAGAAACCACTAGACAGGGAGAAGGAGCCCCATGTGAAGCTGACACTTCTGGCTGTGGATGGAGGGGTGCCACAGAGAACAGGCACAGTTCAAATCAAGATTAATGTCCTAGACATCAATGATAATTCTCCACAGTTCACCCAGTCAGAATATAAAGCAAAATTAAAAGAAAACAGCCGCCAAGGTATCCAGGTTCTTAAAGTGGAAGCCAGAGATTTAGATTTTGGCTCAAATGCACAGATCACCTACTCCTTCCACGGAGTACCTGAAAACATAAAAGAATTGTTCCTCTTACATCAAGAAACAGGAGAAATCTCAGTACTGGGACAGATTGATTATGAAAAAGAAAAAAGTTATGAAATGAACATAAAGGCAACAGATGGTGGGGGATTTTCTGGGCATTGCAAGGTCCACGTGGAGATTGAGGATATGAATGACAATGTGCCAGAGGTGTCCGTCATTTCCGTCAACAGCCCTTTGCCAGAGGATTCTCCCCTGGAGACACTTGTCGTCCTCTTCAATGTCATAGACAGAGACTCAGGAGACAATGGAAGAACTCTCTGCTCTGTGGACATGAACTTGCCCTTTGTGTTAAAAAACACTGTGAACAACTATTACCAGCTTGTTATCCAAAGTCCCCTGGACCGAGAGAAAGTCACAGAGTATAATGTCACCATCACGGTCATTGATCGAGGCTCTCCTAGACTAAGTTCAACAAGAATGATTAATGTCCAGATATCCGATGTCAATGACAACGCTCCAGCATTTGAAAATACTTTATATGAAATGGTGATAAAAGAAAATAATATTCCTGGACTGCTGATTGGTTCAGTCCATGCTGTTGATCAGGACACAGAAAGGAATGCTAAAGTAAGCTACAAGCTTTTGACGGGGAAGGCTGGAAATGACCTTGTGGCCTCTTACATCTCGGTCAACTCTGAAAGTGGAAATGTCTATGCTCTCAGATCATTGGACTATGAACAGATCAAAGATTTCCATGTTACAATTAGTGCAAAAGATGGTGGAAGTCCTCCATTGAGCTCAGAAGCAGTTGTTCATATTGTTATCTTGGATGAAAATGACAATGCTCCTTTCTTCCTCTATCCCCTGCAAAATGGCACTTCCCCTTGCAATGAGCTGCTTCCCAAGACAGCAGAGGCTGGTTATTTGGTCACCAAAGTGGTGGCTGTGGATGGAGATTCCGGCCAGAACTCCTGGCTCTCCTATGAATTGCTGAAGGCCACCGATCCTACTCTTTTCAGCATAGGAGCCCAGAATGGAGAGGTGAAAACAAGGAGGCCCCTGAATGAGCGAGACACAAGCAAACAGAGACTTATCATCCTTGTCAAAGACAATGGGGTCCCTCCTCAGACCAGCACTGCTACACTCAACATCCTTCCAGTGGATGGCTTTTCTGATCCTTATCTGAAGATGGTAGATGTACCACAACAAGATCCAGAAGAAAATGAGGAAACGTTGACCCTGTACTTGGTGATCTGCCTGGCTGCAGTCTCAGCTCTATTTTTAATAACTGTTTTTTCTTTTGGTGCTATCAAACTATACAAGAAAGGCTCCAGGGAATGTTTTATGGCTGCAGCTCCCCAATTCCCTCCTGCCAGGCCTGATATTCCTGAGACCTGTTCAGATTCTCAGAGTGGGTCCCTTGCCAGGAATTATCGCTATGATGTTTGTTTAACGGGTGGATCCTTAAGCAGTGAGTTCCGATTCCTCCGGCCTCTCATTCCTGTTTTCTCTGTTGGGAACCCAAGCATTCCTGTGAACCCCACGGGCTCTTCTGGATCACAAGACCTTCAGGGCCATTTGGAAAGCAATCAGCCAGTGGAACAGGTGAGAGATTGATTCATTTTCATTACTCTGTATTAGAGATGGGCACGACTCAAAAAATGGTGTTTCGTTTGTCGTTTGGTTGTTTAGGGCAGTGTTTTTCAACCACTGTTCCGTGGCACACTAGTGTGCCGCGAGATGTTGCCTGGTGTGCCGTTGGAAAAATTGAAAAAATTGAAAAATTGTTAAGAGAGAGGTGGGGGATGAACATAACATCATAAAATATGCTTATATACTGCATGTGGAGCAGGTCGGGAGGCAGAGGGCATGGTCCTGCCCTCCCTTTTCTGCCCTGACCCCGGGCACGTTCCTTCCAGCAGACCGCACGGCGGTGAAGTTGCAAAAAAAGTTGTGCCAAGGGTGCGCAGCGTCGGCGCCTCGTTTTGCAAAGTGCCCTCGCCACCAAGGCGCTTGCAACCTGCTCCTTGCGGCTCCAGCAACCCGTAGCAACTGCTTGCAGGCCGACGGCAACGCGGACCGTTGCTTTGGGACCCCTCGCAAGAGGTCCCAAAGAGGAGTTGACTTTCCCGCCCTCCGGCCCCCCACTCTTCGACCACCTACACCTTCCTCCCCCACGCTAACCCAATTCCCTCCTTTCCTGGCTAAGGCAGCCGATCCCCCGGGGACGCAATGCCTAACGAGTCCTCTTTCAACAAGCTGTTGGCTCCCTTGGAGCCTAACGGCCAAGGAGGAGGAAAGATGGGCCCTTTTGGAAAGTCCGCCGGCCTGGCCGCTGCTGCAGGGGCGGGAAGTCACACGACCAGCTTAGCCCAAAGCCCGGCGGCGGCGGCGGCTGGTGCCTCCGGTGCCACCGCCACCACGTC
Organism: Phrynocephalus guinanensis; assembly: GCA_037367245.1. Lineage (NCBI taxonomy): Eukaryota > Metazoa > Chordata > Lepidosauria > Squamata > Agamidae > Phrynocephalus > Phrynocephalus guinanensis. The sequence goes on from CM074739.1 coordinate 117,182,947, forward strand.
GGGGAAGAAGTCCCCGCGGCTCCCCAAATGCACGCTGTGTCGGAACCACGGCTATCCCTTGCCCCTGAAAGGGCACAAGCGGTTCTGCATGTGGAGGGATTGCCAGTGCAAAAAATGCAGCTTGATCGCCGAGAGGCAGAGGGTGATGGCCGCCCAGGTGAGCCACCAAAAAGTGGAAGCAAACGGGTGCAAAGTAGTTGGTGCGAAACAGCCCTGGGGGGGGGGGTGGCGGCGAGAGGTAGGGACCCTTCCAACCTCCCCCCCCTCTCGATTCTAGATTGCTTCATGAAGGTCAGTGCCTTTCTTTGTGTTTATTTGATTCCTATTCAAGAGAATTACTTTATATATAGTCAATGTAGGCACAGAGTTAAATTTTTTAACATTTTCTAATGGTGGTGTGCCTCGTGATTTTTTTCATGAAACAAGTGTGCCTTTGCCCAAAAAAGGTTGAAAAACACTGGTTTAGGGGTCCATTTCGGTTCGTTTTCGTTTTTGTGACGTTTTTTGCAAAAAAATTCATTTTCGTTTCGTTAGGTAATGAAACGAGAAAACGAAAATGAAAAATTGCTGTTTCGTTAGCATTCTTTTTAGTTCAATGCATCTGCTGCAACGAAAACGAAAAACACGCCAAATTTGGTCATTTCGTTTTCGTTTTCATTTTGTTTTTTTAAAAAAATTCATTTCGTTTTCATTGCGTAATGAAACGAAAAACGAAAACGAAAACGAAAAATTGCTCGTTTCATGCCCATCTCTACTCTGTATACTAGGAATGTCAGTCACAAGCAATATTTGTTTCTTCACATTAATCCCTTTGTGTTGGGCCATTGTCAGCAAAATACATGATAGGTGAAATAGTTTGGCATCTGAGAGTATCCGCCAGGTGTTTACTAAGGGCTACGCAGCCACATGGGGAGGAACAAACATGGGCACTTGAACACCGTGATCGGGATTGAATGCAAACATGTATAAATAATTTTTCATGTATACGGTGATTGAATTTGAATTGTAATTAAGTATAATGACCTCTCATTGCACAGCGACAGGGATTAGTTTTGCTTGTAGGTGTTGCATGGGAGCTGAATTACAAAATAGTAACCTTTTCTATCCTTCTGTGTGGTATTATTTGCCTCGCAGAGGAGGGCAGGAAAAACAAATATAACCAGACAAACCTTTGGTCACTATTCAGAAAGGCTCTTTGTCAAGATATTTCTTCTTTGAACCTTTGCTTCTTGCCTCCAATCCTCAAATGTCTGTCACATGGAAGACATGTTTGGACAATACCAATAGGAACCAATAGGTGAAAGCCTCCCTCCTTTCATGAGATCAGGAATCCTTTGTAAGCGAGAATAAGGGGGAAATTAATTGCACGTAGTAGTTGAAAGTCATTTCCCTTTTCTGGTGAAAGATCTCTTTAACATGGAGTAAAATTAATTGTAGAAGAACCAAAAATGCTTCTTGAAGTCATTTAATGTTTGTTCTTCATTATAAGAATTACTTTTTGTTTGATATTGGATTATTTGTAGTCCAGAGGTGCTCAGGGGTTCAGGACATTGATCCATGGAACTGAAATCTGATGGGAAGAAAGATGCCAAGCTACTATGTGGATCAGAAAAATATGGAAAATGTATAGTATTGACGGGCTAATCACAGTGCTTCCCAACCATGGATCCTCAGATGTTCTTGGACTACACCCCCCAGAAAACCTTGCCAGCACGTAGCTAGTTCTGAAGGTTTCTCGGAGTATTAGTCCAATAATATCTGGGGTCCCAAGGTTTGCATCCATTGGGTTGGGATGGGCGGTGGTATGTGAGTGGAATTGAAAGGGGCTAAAGATCTAAAAGTCAGAAGAGGGAGGTCAAGACAGAGAGCAGCAAAGCAACCAAGTACCAAGTACCAACAGAACCCAAGAATAAAGGAAGATGCCAGGGAACTGCAGCTCCAGAGCGCTAGATAGGAAGCCAAACTATCTGCTATACAAAGAAGATAGAGTTTATTAAATGCTGAAAGGAGGTGATTCACAGCAGGCACTATCCATACCTTCTGTTAGTTTGCAAACCACCTTACTTTGTTTCTGAGATTGCTTTTCTGGATGTAAACACAAGTTTCATTTGCTTGGACACAAAAGTTGGTCAGAATCATGTCTCCGAAGCACATAATTTCAGATAGAAGGGCTGTTAAATCTAATGATTAGTTTGAATTTGAATTGTAATCAAGTTTAATTCAATTTCAATTTATCAATAGAGCTTTAAGGAGGAAAAAAATTCTGGTCAACCTTTAGATGGATTACCTTCGCCTATGGTTAATTCTAAAATCTTTTTGTAGGAATATAATTATGAAACAAAACAAAAAGAAACCTAATTGCTCACATTTTGCAGATTTTTACAAAAAAGAGGGGAGCTAACATGTTTTATTCAGCACACATTTCTTTGCATGTGATGAAGTAGGTTATAGTCCATAAAACCTTGCGTCAAATAAAAGTTGCTAGTGTATAAGGGGGCACACCCTTTGTACAACCATTGTTTTAGAAAACTCTGTTGGGTAAATTTGCTGTTGGGTAAATTTGCTGTTGGGTAAATTTTAGTAACTGAAGGAGGAGTGGAAATTAGTGGAAGAAATATAAATGAATTAAGATGCACAGAAGATATATTACTAGGACAAAAAGTAAACAAGGGGAAGTAATTAATAAAGAACGTTAAAGATTGATGTTCAAAGGGATGACCACAGCTGATGACAAACAACAGCAGCAGCAGCAGCAACAACAACAAAAACAACATTATATCTTTAATACTGGCATCAAGAAATTGAAATTGTTAAAAGTGTTTCTATGTCTTGGTTCAGTCATGAGTCAAAATGGAGACTTCAGTCCAGAAGTCAGAAGACTGACACTTGGGGTGACAGATATGAAGGAACTAGAAGATACTTGCCACTAACTTTGCTTTCTTGAGGTGTCATATTTGAACTCACCCATTAGTGAGAGTTCAAATTGTAAGTGCACAAAATCTCCTGGATCCTTCCAAAGAGGAGCTGACGCATTGTAGTGATAACCACGCTCACACCACTGCACTTATCAACCTATTTCCCCTCCAGTTCTACGTCCATCATTCTAATAACACTAAATATGACTTAGCAGGAGGAGGGCAGGGTGTGTGAGTTCACAGATGAACATCTGAAGAACCACAGTCACCTACTCTTTGTGTTCTCAGTGAACGTACACTGCCAGATGATTACTAAATTTACCCGAAGGTTGTGGGTCACTGTCACTGCAAGAAGGACAGAGTTGTGACCTGCAAGAGTGGAGAAAAAAAGGTGAATTACTGGCTCCAAATTGCTGCTTTGTTCATTTTTGGCAAAGATACCCCACATAGAAATGCTATTGCTACTTACATGTAGCCACTACATAACCTCTTACTTACAGTAGTAAAAGTCTCAAAGAAAATTCTTACTTAACTAAGTTCTACCACTATAAGATTCCAAGAGAGTGATATTAAAGGGGGTATCTGATAAAGATTGTTTGACCTTTGAGAAATGTCTTCATATCTTGGTTTGCATGCCACGACTCTCCAGATGCAACATAGCCTGATATGGCTGCTAAGTCTATCCACATAAATTGATAGGCTATTTTGTTTGAGTATTAGAAGAAATGTTAGAAAATCTAAAAGAACTGTAGAAGAAAGGCTGTTTTCATGTCCTCCTCTGAGTCTTGTAAAAACTTTCCATTTATTTTCATAAGGAAAGTTACTCTTAGGTTACTGTAGCTCCAAGGTAAAAACCACAAAGGTCTGAAGGAAACACAGCAGTAGTTACAAAGACACAATGCACTGCAAAGAATCTGCCCCTCCTACACACCTGTACTAATTTTCTGTTCCCTAAATCAAGATGATAGGGTCCTAGGAGAACAGGACTACTACTACTACTACTACTACTTCTTCTTCTTCTTCTTCTTCTTCTTCTTCTTCTTCTTCTTCTTCTTCTTCTTCTTCTTCTTCTTCTCTTTAGACTCCTCCTTTTCTTCTTCCAAACAAATATTGTACAAGCACAGCCCATTCCTGGGGGTTTCCCCATCCATGGGGATAACTGTAGGGCTAAAGTTATCTCAACCATGACCCAGTGCTGAAGAGTCCCCTGACCTGTTGCTTGTCAATAATTCAACATACAGTATCTGACTCATGTTTCATTTGATCAACTTTTGCTGAACTCAATACATCTTGCATTGTAAATGTACTGAGCTTCAGATCCTTTCATAGCCAGCAGTTTTTTAGAGAGAATTTCTCAGGTAGCTCCCATGGAATAGAATGGCAGCTTCTCAGCAACTTCCATCTGAGACTAATAGCATCGAAGTTACTAACCCCTAATCCTGCAAAGCAATGCAGCCATATTGGATGCAGGAAAGTCAATGTAATCATACCTCTGTTTCTTTCTCTTGGTAAAAGTTATTCAGAAGAGCAGTGCTTCTATCTCATTACTTGTTCACAAGCCAAAATGGTTTCAGAGATGCTACTTTCAGTCTAAGCCTGAATGTAAGTAAGAACTGAGTGACTGAATAATGAGAGGTGAGTAGTTGCCACCATACGCTCCATCAGCTTGCTATGATATGGTTGATACGGAGAAGCCTAGACAAACCAACACCTAGCAAGGTTCCTTGTATCTCTCCAACTATATTTGCTTATTTATTTGATTTTTATACTAACCCTTTAGTGAAACAAAACTTTGGGTGGTGTACAGATTATAATTTAGAACCCCACACGACCCCACATAGCAATACAATAAATGTGGCAGTTCAGTAATATAGATCTAAAATTCATACAAAGACCGGGGTGGTGGTGGTGTTGGATAATCTTAATAGCTACTAGGTAGTAAGTTATTGAAGGCAGCTTTGTGCATAATAGGACTGCAGTGCCTGTGGGGGATCAGTCCAAATCCCCATGTGTATGCTGAAAAAAGTGAAAGTATTTAACATTATACATTGCATTGTCTTTGTCTCTTTCTAATGGCTAGTTCTCCCTGGAAATGCATATACAATCATATTTCTGAGGGGTTTTTTCATTTAGTATTTTCATCCAGCGAATAAATGAATTGGTAATTACTGATCCTGTAGATAGGGAATCCTACTATATTTCTGTTTTCACTAATTTCCTTGTTGTCACCTTTTAGACCTCCTTCAATGTAGCCACTTTTAGCACCATGGATTGAGAGGAACAAGTGAAATGGGTGGTTGATTTCTAAGAAAGACATGTCCTGAAGAATTGGGGTCTTAAAACTGTTATCTATCATACTATAGCATCCTGTAGAGGCTTAGAAACAATCCCTTCTTTTCCTGAATTAAAGGAGAATTCCCTATTTCTACTGCTGGGAGAAGAACACTCCCCACCTGGAATTAATTCCACTACTATCTAACTGTTATGTAAACAGAAATTACTTGGGTTAACAACCAGAACCTACTATTAACCATTTAAGGATTAGACAAATATAAGTGACTACATAAACTATTATAGTATAAACCTACACTAAAGGTGGTACTATGTAAATGATGTGGCATAAACAGATGCTAATAAGGGAGACTATATAAACAATGTAGCATAGGTAAACACTAATGAGGTGAGTTCAAGGCACGTAAGTCTGAGGTAAGATCAGTCTGCCTTGACAGCAAGGCCGGATTGTTGATTGGCTTTGTGCAGAATGTCTTGGAGAAGGCTTGCTGGTCTCGACAGAATCTTGTGAGCCCACAACCTTAGGTTCTGCTTGCCGCAATAGTCCGTGGGTGCTCGTTAGGACCTGGTGTACACCATGGGCCACAAGTCCTGGTGTGTATCCCTTTGTGGTGCCAGCATGAATGTCACTCTCCACACTGTGGACTCGGACATGGCAACATTGATGGAAATGACACAATCTAAGAGCATGTGCTGCTCCATCTTCAATGCGGTGGTAGGTGAGATGGGAGCATACGAGTGTTGCAGGTGGCTGTTTTGAAGAGTATGGCATCCCAAACCTGGGTGTCCCAGAAAGCTTACAAAGAGGGAGCCCTTTTTGGACCATCGCAGGGGCTAGAGCAAGACCACATTGGATGAGGGGGTCTCCAGAGGACAGCCCAAAGTCCTGCTGGCCTTCGTCATGAAATGCAATATTACTGGGCACCAGAGCCATAGGATCTGCCTGCAGTGGAGCATTCCTTGGAACCCGAGGAGTCACCAAAGTGGCAGAAGCAGCCTGAAAAAGGCCGGTGTCTGCTGGTGAAGCCATGAGCATATGGTCCTGAGTGGACGCCAAGGTGTCAGGAGCTGCCTGAGGAGGGCCAGATTCTAATGCTAGAGTCCTGAGATCCTGGTCTTGACTGGATGCCAAGTCACAGCTGAGGGTGAAGCAGAATAGTAAAATGAGGTGGTGTCTCTCCTCTAACGTTCCTCGTGTGTGTTTACTGAAGGCAGACAAAGACCAATAAAACATGCAAATATGTACCAGAACCGACATGCAACGGTGTCCTGATGCTATTCTCTAGTCATGTGACATAAAACTACAATTCCCAGAATTCCTGAATTAAAAGAGAATTCCCTATTTCTACTGCTGGGGGCAGGACAGAACTTCTCTGTTTACTGTGAATCTCATGTAGATGATGACATGCTGCTCTTGATATTATGTCATTATTGGATCTTGTGTTGTATTGATATTTCTTGAAATAAGTACATCAGTCACTGGAGAGGTTGATCACCACCTTTTAAAATATATATTTATGCTGGAACTGTCTCTCCCTTTGGGATTTTTTCCATTGGAAAGTTGGTTAATGGGCTTTTGTGCATCTTCCAAAGACAGAGGTAGGTCCATGGAATTGTTTATTGGCAACTGTGCTTTGACGCCTATTGGCACCTAATCACTAATTTTAGATGGTCTGTTTAGAACATTTTGAAATTACTGACCCCACCTCTACAAAAAACGTGTAACTTCTCATTGATGAATATTGAGCCATTAGCACTGAGAAATGTCTACCAGATGAGGACTGTAGTTGACGCCTGTTGGCACCTAATCAGACTGCTTCAAAGGATTTCTATTTCTCCATGATAATCAAAGTCCTGACTCTCCTTGGTCAACTTAGGCTGCTTTCAAATGACCCCTAAAATCCGCTTGAAAACACTTGCAGATCCGGAGGATAAACTTGTTTTCCCACCAGCTGTGGACTTAAAAAAAAAAGTATGTCCATGCTCACTTAAGCCCGCCGCAGCGCACTTTACAAGTACCTGGTCTCCAGAGGTAAAAAAAAATTCCAATGCGGATTGTAAAGCTTTGGGTGCCGGGCTCGCCTCTGCCTTCTGTTTGTTGTTGTTGTCCCCCGCCCCTTAACAGTCTGGAATCCCTACGGGGCTACTCCGACGGGAGATGGAGGTGAGCGGAGGTGAGCCTGCATTTTTCTCTCCCTTTTTTTCTCCCTCCCCTCACCACAGACAGAAGCAACAGAGTGCAGAAGGGTGGGAACACAGGAAGAGGAACAAAACCCACATGATATCTGGCTGGGGGAATCCAAATTTAAGTTGCCAGCGGATTTTAGGGGTCCTTTGAAAGCAGCTTTAGTGAGCTGTGAGTTCTGCATCTGCAATTTAGGATGGATTCTGTTAAAAGCAGCTTTATTGGCAAGTGATTTATTGAGTCAATAAACTTTATGAGGCTGATATTTCTGCTCAAGAAATGGTTTTGCCATTTTCTTATCATTCTTACCAAATCCATCCTAACGGAAATGGACACATTTCTTACGTCCATAAGCTTATGCTTATGACTGGAATTCCATCCATATTTGAGTTTATTTTTACCTCAAGGATCAAGTTTGATCTCTAATAGATCCCCGTGCCAGGACCTTGGGAACAACCAGTTTACTTGGTTTCAGTTTTAAAGTTGAAAGAGTGTATTTGTGACCAGTAGATTATATTAGCACCAAGTCCTCCACAGAGGCAAACCATTGCTATTACAGCTTTCCAAAGACGTCAGTCCACATTTGACTATTTAGATCAACTTTGGCATTAAACCCATCAAGGATGCTCAGATTATCTGATCGTGGCACATTATCTAGGCTGCAGTGAAAATCACTGTAAATTTTGTTTACATCACTATTAGTATGATTGAACCATAGCCATGGCATATATCTTTCCAGAAAGTGTGACCAGGCAGCCATTCATGCCTTTTGAGAAAATACTACATTTCTTGATGATTTCTTTCTGAAGGGCAAAGCTAACTCCTGGAAATGTTACAATGGGACTACTTTATTTGGGACTGGCCTGTATGTTTAAATGTTTCTTTGAGCTTCTAGGATGAAGGACTGCACATATGAATGACATGAAAATAGAAAAGAGCTTTAAAAGTTGAAATCGCTTCCATTTGGTCTCTTCTTCAAAGGCTATGTTTGTGTACACAGAGAGAGATAGACACATATAAAATAACATTCTTACAAATATAAAGACATTCTCTATTAAAAAGAGCTTCTTTCTGCCTTTGTCACAGAAGCTGAGTCCTATCCATAAGAAATAAATCCAGGCTAGCATACAAGCCAGTGTCGGCTCCATGTTTTTCAGAGCAGTAACCATGTTTCATTGTGTCAGCATGTGTGAAGGGGAAAAGTATTGTTGTGGCACCTTTCAGTCTTAACAGTTTTAGTTTATTGATTGTAATCGATGTATGCAGTGTTCCTGGAATCCCTTCCTCACTCCAAGCAGGCCTTTTTTATGAAATAATGCCTATCCTAAGAGATTACAGTTTATGGCTTTAAAATTAGAACATTCCAGCTGTCTAGAAAATGTAGACATAATGGAAACATTTTGGGAATCAGTGCTAGCCCCCACCGTACAAGAGAAATATGCATATCGAAAGATGGGCAATTTTCCTTCCACCTCCCCCTATCCCCTGGACAACCCTCACAGTATATGTGTGGGGGGGCACCATAGTTGCAGACTAAAATATGTGAAGATGTGTCCTTGAGAAAGAAAGAAAGAAAGAAAGAAAGAAAGAAAGAAAGAAAGAAAGAAAGAAAGAAAGAAAGAAAGAAAGAAAGAAAGAAAGAAAGAAAGAAAGAAAGAAAGAAAGAAAGAAAGAAAGAAAGTCATTTAGCTTTTAATATTTTAATTTATTGGATTTTATACCTCCCATCTGGCTGTGAGGCCATCTGACAGTGAAGCCAATATACTGTAGTTTTTAAAAAAAATATTATGTAAGCCACCATGGAGTCTTTTAGGAGAAAGGCAAATTATTCTAAATAAGTAAAAATAAAATAGAAAATAAAAACCACATGTTTCAGAGTAGGTTTTTCTACTCTTAAGAAATTTTGCTGCACGAGAACCAGCAGCAAATGGCAGCGAAGCATGTTCCATCACCACCCCACTTCACTTGGCAGCTTAAATACAGTAATACTTTCAATAACTAAGAAATTGCTGCCTTTTCAGGACAGCCAAATTCCCCTGTCTTAGTAGTAGCCTTATTGTGACTAATGACTAGATCTTAAATGGTGGTAGCCAATTGGGATCAACAAAGTGTCATCCTAAAGCTGAGAAGGAGAGGAAGGCGATCACTTATCTGGGAGCAACGTGCAAGCTTCCTACTGGGACAGTTTCCAAGATGTGTCTTTACCCACAAAGGTCATGCTGAAACAAGTCATATTTTGAAAGCACCATCAGGGTGATGGTGATACTGTATGTGTTCTGTTAACATTTCTAACCTGTGCAGAACAGCTGCACTGACAATGCATGGTCAAATAGCCCTGGACACTGAAGGGTCAAAATATACAGAAGCACAATTTGCAAGAGCAAATATTCAGCTATGTTCTGTGTGCAGGCCATCTGCATAGCCATGTTGGCATGTAATTCTCCAAGAAAATCCCAGCTATTTCTGTCAGTTATTCCTCTTGGATTTCGTATCAAGTTGCCAGTTAAGAGGATGAAAATATAACCAATACAGTGGTTGTTTCCTCAATCAGCCACACAGTGGCAGTACAGGAAAACACATCGGCACAGCATTTTGGTTTGTGAAGAAATTCACAGAACTGTGTCTGAAACAAGCAAGAAGTCTAGTTCTTCTCTGGAATGAACGGGTTGCAATAAATAAATCCATGTTGAAAAGCATACTACTGTCTCGCTCAAAGGAGATACGGAAAGAGTGAAATTCAGAAGGCTTCTTTTTGATCCAGAAACAAGAAAGACAAGAACTGCATGAACCATGGAAGCCTGCCTAAGGAACATCCAAGGTCTGTATCTTTTGCTCATTCTTTTTGTTTCTGGAGTGTTCTGCATCTCAATTCATTATTCTGTGCCCGAAGAGAAGAAAACTGGTTCTCTGGTGGCTAATGTGCTGAAGGATTTGAAACTGGTTGCTGTGGATCTTTCTACTCGTAGAGCCCAGCTAATTTCTAAAAGCGATAAGCAATATTTTCATCTTGATCCCCAATCTGGGAATCTGTTGATAAATGAGAAAATAGACCGAGAAGCTCTGTGTGCCCAGTCAGAGCCTTGCTTGCTTCTCTCTCAAATAGTGCTCCAAAAGCCCTTAAAAATCTATCGTGTTGAAATAACGATAGAAGATGTGAATGACAATGCTCCCAAGTTTTCAAAAAATGAAATTCAGCTGGAAATCCCCGAAATAGTTCCCCTTAATTCACGCTTCCTCTTGGAATCTGCCAAGGATCCGGACCTGGGAGACAACAGCATCCAAAACTACACACTCAGTCCCAATGAGTATTTCCTTCTGAGTGTACAAACCAATGCTGATGGAAGGAAATCTGTGTCTCTCATCCTGGAGAAGCCACTAGACAGGGAGAAAGAGCCACACCTTGGGCTGACACTTATGGCCATTGATGGAGGGATGCCACAGAAGACTGGCATAGTTCAAATTAAAATTAGCATTCTTGACAATAATGACAATTTTCCTCAGTTCACTCAGTCTGAATATAAGGCAGCTCTAAAAGAAAACAGCCCAAGAGATTCTCTTGTCTGCAAAGTGGAAGCCAGAGATCGGGATTTTGGTTCAAATGCACTCATCACTTATTCTTTTGATCAAGTGCCAGAAAACATCCACAGCTTGTTTGATTTAAATGAAATGACTGGGGAAATCACAGTTTTGGGAGAAATTGATTACGAAAAAGAAACCAGCTATGACATGGACATCAAAGGAACAGATGGTGGAGGACTTTCTGGGCACTGCAGAGTCCATGTGGAGGTGGAGGACGTGAATGACAATCCTCCAGAGGTGTCCGTCATTTCCGTCAACAGTCCTGTGCCAGAGGATTCTCCCCTGGAGACACTTGTTGTCCTCTTCAATGTTATAGACAGAGACTCAGGAGACAATGGAAGAGCCGTCTGCTCTGTGGACATGAACTTGCCCTTTGCTTTAAAGACCACCACAGATAATTTTTACCAGCTTGTCATTCAAAGTCCCCTGGACAGAGAGAAAGACACAGAGTATAATGTCACCATCACAGCCATGGACAGGGGTTCTCCTAGGCTCACTTCCACAAGAATGATAAATGTTCAAATCTCAGATGTCAATGACAATGCTCCAGTTTTTGAAACAGCTTTATTTGAAATGCAGCTTCAAGAAAACAATATTCCAGGGTTGCTAATTGGCTCAGTTCATGCTGTTGATCTGGACACAGAGAGGAATGCCAAAGTGAGCTACCAGGTTTTACCTGGGAAGGATGGGGTTGGTGTCATGGCCCCATATATCTCAGTCAACTCTCAAACTGGAAATGTATATGTCCTCCGATCTCTCGACTATGAGAGGATCAAAGACTTCCAAATCAAAGTGAAGGCAACAGATGGCGGAACTCCTCCCCTGAGCTCAGAAGCAGTTGCTCATATTGTTGTCCTGGATGAAAATGACAATGCTCCTTTCTTCCTCTACCCCCTTCAGAACAGCACAGCCCCTTGCAATGAACTCCTTCCCAAGACAGCAGAGGCTGGCTACTTGGTCACCAAAGTGTTGGCTGTGGATGGAGATTCTGGACAAAACTCTTGGCTCTCCTATGAACTGCTGAAGGCCACAGACCCCACTCTTTTCACTATAGGAGCCCACAATGGGGAGGTGAAAACCAGGAGGCCCCTGAATGAGCGAGACACAAGCAAACAGAGGCTTATCATTCTGGTCAAAGACAATGGGGTCCCCCCACAGTCCAGCACTGCAACACTCAACATCCTTCCAGTGGATGGTTTTTCTGATCCTTATATGAAGATAGTGGATGTCAGACAACAAGATCCAGAAGAAAATGAGGAAACCTTGACCCTGTACTTGGTTATCTGCTTGGCCGCAGTCTCAGCTGTGTTTCTCATATCTGTTGTTTCCTTTGTTGTCATCAAAATCTACAAGAAAGGCTCCAGGGAATGTTTCATTGCTGCACCTCCCCAATTCCCTCCTGCCAGGCCTGATATTCCAGAGACCTGTTCGGATTCTCAGAGTGGGTCCCTTGCCAGGAATTATCACTATGACGTCTGCTTAACAGGTGGATCCTTAAGCAGTGAGTTCCGATTCCTCCGGCCTCTCATTCCTGTTTATTCTGTGGGGGAACCAATCATCCCTGTGAACCCCAAGACCTCTTCTGGTTCCCAAGACCTTCAGGAACATTTGGAAAGCACTCAATCAGTGGAACAGGTGAGAGAATATTACATTTTAGTCAATATAAAAAGGTAGTAAAGCATATTTTTTTCTAAGAACCTTATATTCTCTCTCTCTCTGTGTGTGTGTGTGTGTGTGTGTGCGTGCACATGTATCATTTTAATAATATACATAATCCAAAATCATAAAACACCAAAGCCTACGTACTAGGTGTAACAAATTGCATTACAAGGTAAACTTAACACATATTTTCAGAAATTAGCATGCGTGGCTGGTGGTGTTGCTGTAATATGACTATTACAGAACTGAATGAAAGTCTAAACTGGAATTTTGGTACCTCACTTGTGAGTGGACAATGAGTTTTTTCCATTGGTATTAATTCCCATACCTAGATTCATTGAAATTTCTATACTTGTCTTCTAACATTGAGCAACTGTTTGTCTAAGTAAATACACACAAAAAGTTATTAATAGAGGTGGGCCTGAAACGGAAAAGGAATGCTTTGGTTCATTTCTTAAGTAGTTTCATTTTGCTTTGTTACTAATGAATTTTAATGTAGTTTTCTAATGAAATGAAACAAAACACTATTGTCCCCTGGTTCCTAGATGCACCAGAATCGCTGGGGAACTGTTTTGGACTTTCCTGTAGGGCCTCGAAATATGGAGAGGTTTGGGGGGTCAGGGGCTGAGTTATTAAGCTCTAAAGGGTGTGTCCCTTAAGAAAAAAATCTTTCTAATTGAATCTAGAAACTGCAATAACCCCCTGGCAGGTGAACGATTACTGCCGCCACAGCTTGGCTTCCAAATCCCGATTCAATCAATTAGAAATAAGAAATATTTTTTCCTGGGGGCGCCCCCTTTGAACCTTAATAACTCAGCCCCCTGACCCCCAAACCTTTCCAGATTTCTGAGGCTTACAGGAAAAAGTCCAAAGCAGCTAGCCTGTGATTTCCATGCCAATACATGACTGCAATACCTATATTCTAGTACATAAACGTAAAAACATAATGTACTTGAATATAGGTATCACAGCCATGTATTGACGTAGAAATCTCAGGTTAGCTGTTTTGGACTCTCTCCTGAAAGCTCCTAAAATTTGGAGAGGTTTGAGGGTCAGGGGGGGCTGAGTTATTAAGCTCCAAAGCGGTCCTGGTAGTTAACTGAAAGAGTGCTACCAATATACAGAATAAGGGGCTTAATTAAGCCCTATATTGCTGACGTATGGTGTACACTGACCCCCTGACTTTACAAATTTTGAGAGCTTATATAGGAAAGATCTTGAGGAAGCTCCCCAGTGGTTTTGGTGCCTGCGATGTACTAGGAAACAGTGATTGTGCCAGCTATATATCAATTTGGCAATGGCGCCAAGACCACTGGATATTTCCTGAAAAGAATTAACAGGGATGGAACAAGCCAATTTCCTTCCTTTTCCTAAATGTATTTAAATCCTGTTCCACTTATCAGTTACAAAATACAAAAATATAGTAGTTCAAAAATGTTTATATCTGGAAAGTCTACTCAAATAAGTAAAGCAGATCACCCTCAGCTATCTCACTCCAATGACACAAAATATGGCATCAAAGCACAGCTGTGCCTGATAAATGGATGGGGGAATCGCCTGAGTTTTAGAGCACTGCCTTAAAAGAAAAATGTGGTTGTTCTTCAGTGTATGTAAATGTCATTGCCCAATGTGGCTGTTCCCAAACAGAAGTTTTAAGTGCTAAGCACATCTGATCTCACCTGATTTCGAAAGCTAAGCAGGGTCAGCTCTGGTTAGTATTTGGATGGGAGGCCACCAGGGAATACCAGGTGCTGTAGGTACCTGGAGTAGGAATTGGCAAACCACTCCAGTATTCCTGGCAAGAAATCTCCATGGACATGGGGTCACAAAGAGTCCCTCATGACTGTAATGATGCAACAGACACCAAACAAAACTCTATTCTTTTGAGAGAGTGAGACGGAGAGAACCATTACATCCCCTTGGTGTTGGCAGTGACAATCATCTCATGTCTCCAGATAAATGATGATGAAAGGTAGAATATATTAACCCTATGTCTCTAAAAGTGATTTGTTTGCCCTTTGATGTATGCAGACTAGGACAAGTTGGATAAAAGAAAAACATTGTTTCTTTTTCATATGATTTGAGTACAGGTACTGCTATTTGGTGTGGGTATGTGCTTCTTTGCTATTACATCCAACACTGTGCACAAGATATTTAATCAAGAGCAATATTTTACAGATGCACATGTTGCTGACTTTATGTATTGTTTGATTTGTAAGAACACCCTATGAGTGTCTGATTTTGCATTGTCATGCTTTGTGACATTTATAATGGAGTGGTGGTAATAGAAAGATGATTGCATTCTGTGGAGCTAAACTTTTAGAAGCATATTCCATACACTTACTGCCGATTCCTTTTAAAATTCCTCTCCTTGTGAGCATAGAATCATAGAATCATGTTAAGATTTGGAAGGGACCTTGGAGGTCTCCTAGTCCAGTGTTTTTCAACCTTTTTTGGGCAAAGGCACACTTGTTTCATGAAAAAAATCAGGAGGCACACCACCATTAGAAAATGTTAAAATGCCAAATTCCACCCCATACAAACACGCGCGCCACGCGCAACGCCGCCTTTTTTCCAGCTCGTTAAAAAGGCCTCGCAACCTGACAGCTGCTGGCTGGCGGGGGGGGGGAGAGAAGCAAGAGCTGGCGGGTCTCTCTCTCCCCCCCGCCCCCCACTCACACCCAAGTCTCCCTTGCCTTGCAACCCGAATTACTCTCTTCCTGCTTTCGATCAAACCCGCTCCTCTGGTTGCTCACTCCGGCCACCCATCCCCGAGCATGATGTCCCAGGCATCCCCGAGCATGATGTCCCAGCCCATTGCCGCCACCCCCAACACCCCCGGTGTCTTGGAAGGGAAGCGTTAATGCCAATTAAAAAGGACCCTGCCCCTCCCACTCCAGATAGAGAGAGAGAGAGAGATACACACACACCTCGCCTATGCTCCCCCTCAGCCCTCCTCCTCCTCCTTTGCACGGCACTGCGGGCGAACTCCACTCCACCAGTGCCGGTCGCGATCGGGCAAGCCCCAAACTCGCGGCGGGCTCACTCTGGGCGCCACACGCGCGGCCGGCACCATCCCCCCGCCCGGCCAAGAAGCCACCTTTCCCGCCGCCGCCGCCGCTGCTGCAACCACCACCACCACCACCACCCCGACCCCCGCTGCGCACGCCAAACTTCGGCTCCTTCCGTCCTTAGGAGGGAGGGAAACAGCCAAAGGGGCTTTTAAAAATAAAAAGGGAGAGAGATTAAAAAAGTGGAGGGTGTCCCCCTGAGGAGCGCGGCGCACCTGCTGGCCGAGGGTGGGGTCAAACATTTTTCCCACGGCACACCAGGCAACATCCCGCGGCACACAAGTGTGCCGCGGAACAGTGGTTGAAAAACACTGTCCTAGTCCATCCCCCTGCCCAAGGCAGGAGAACTCATACCATCCTGGACAGATGATCCCCCCCCACATTGGGAGGCAAGCTGTTCCACTGTTTTATGGCTCTCCACTGTCAGTTTTGCATACAATTGATTCTCCCCCTCCCCATGCTGCTTTGTCATTTATTTATTTTCCCCTCTGTGATATAGGTTACATTAATGAAGAACTGTGGATCCATCAAATCCATGATCATATTTAACTAGCAAAGAGGTGGCAGGGTTCAATTATTCCTGGGATTTAACATAAAGAGGAAACTGGGTTTGTCACCTCCATAAACCTTCTTTATACAGCCTCTTTGTCATCCAGTTTCCACGTTTTTCAGTCTCCCTGATCATAGAATAGAATAGAATAGAATAGAATAGAATAGAGTTTTATTGTCATTATGCATACACAAGATATGCACA
Source organism: Phrynocephalus guinanensis (assembly GCA_037367245.1). Classification (NCBI taxonomy): domain Eukaryota; kingdom Metazoa; phylum Chordata; class Lepidosauria; order Squamata; family Agamidae; genus Phrynocephalus; species Phrynocephalus guinanensis. The sequence goes on from CM074739.1 coordinate 117,199,402, forward strand.
ACGAAATTAGAGTGCTGTTCCACTACACACTCTAAACATACAAAACACATAAAACACATAAAACACATAAAACACTTAAAACACCATACAAAATATTAAAAACTCTTAAAATTGCTTACAAAATTTAAAACACTACTTAAAAACTGATCAAGATGGTGCTAAAACTGTCGCATTTAACTTGGATACCGCTCTGTGATTAAAAAAAAATCATGAAATGCTTTAGACTTTATAATCATGGACTAAAAAGAGAAAATATGCAAAAGGGCATGATAAACATGATTCTGAATTTGGGAAATAGGAAATGTGCAAAAGAAAAATGATTTTTCTCTAGTGGAATGTTATTTCTCTTGCAAGTACTCATCACATTCCTCCTCCAAACTTGAATTAGTATTTCCCAAAAGTTCATACTCTACCATTCCCTTTATTTTTAAAATCATTTTTATTTTTTAAACTTTTCATTTTAAAACAACACAAACAAAATAATAAAAAATGGATACATATACTTGTGCTCCCCCCCCCAAGAACTGTCTGGAGATCATCATCATCATCATCATCATCATCATCATCATCATCATCATCATCATCATCATCATCTTCTTCTTCTTCTTCTTCTTCTTCTTCTTCTTCTTCTTCTTCTTCTTCTTCTTCTCTTTAAACTCCCCCTTTTCAGAAATATATAGAGTGAGTCATTATTAGGTTCTTTCTCTTTCTCTCTTATTAAAAACATATTCAATTACTTTCACTCACATATAAAAATATCTTTCTTAATTTCCCCTCTGTTCAAAGGATTCTTGAACTCAGCTATCTTCTTGATTGTCCCAAATAGATATTTATTCACCTATAAGGTATGCCTATACCTCCTATCTTTTGTGACTTGTACCAGTAACTTTTGTTTATTCTTGCTCTTTTGCCTTCTTTGCAAAATCTGTTTATCAGTCCCAGCCAATACTTAAACTCTTCTTCTGTTAACTGGATAGGCAACATTCTAAAAAGAAAATTAATCTTTGGCAAAATTTTCATCTTCTTCAAAGCAAATTCTTCCAAACCAGAAAAGCTTTAAATTAGAATGCTCTTGAAATTTATTTTTAATCTCCCTTTTCAGTTTATCAAAGTTATGTGCTTTAAATTTCTGAATATCCTTTGCTAAACCCCTCCAAACTTCCTTCCAAACCCGCATCCTTTTAACAGAATTTTTAATGTGGGCCTTTTGCTTTTGATGACGCCAAGCCCTTTTCATGTTATGTTTGGTAATTTCAGTTCATTAAGTCCATCCCTCGGTTGATGTGGATCTTGTAGAAAACCGATGTCCACGTTATTCTTCTTGATTAAAGCCTCTATTCTCCTTTTCATTTTAATATACCTTAGCCCAGTGATGGCGAAACTTTTAGAGACTGAGTGCCCAAAAGGTGATTCAAAACCCACCAATTTTTCGCGAAGTGCCAAAACTGCAATTTAACCTGAATACAAGTGGCTGTAAAGGGGGGATGTTGGGTGCCCACAAAAAGGGCTTTGAGTGCCACCTTTGGCACCCATGCCATAGGTTCGCCAACACTGCCCTAGGCCTTTTACATTCAGAGTAGCCACTTTTATACTTTCCCCCACATTCTCTTAATTTCACTGCTCCATTTCTGTCCCCTTATGTGATTTTAAAAAAAGCATTCTTATACAAACCCTACACCAAGCTATCAGACATATTCCCCTAACCTCCTACCATACATTTATGTTTTTCTCCTTCCCCCATGCCTTCATGCTATTCTACTATGTAGCATGGGGGAGGAGGGAATGACACTCACCCCACCCAACCCCCCTGCCAGTCCATCAATTGGCTCATATATTTTAGCTTACTATGCCCTACTATTTTTTCTTTTCTTTTTCCTCATTCTTCCCTTCCTCTCCCCCATCCTTCATTTCCATCTTCTCTTCCCCCATTATATCTTCTCCCCACGTCCCCTACCTCCTCTACCTCCCCCACAACAAAAACAAACAAAAAAAGAAAAAAGAGGGGTAAAAGGGAATAATCGAAGGTAATTGAAAACAGGAAAGGATAAAAGAAATCAAAAAAGAGAGGGGGAGAAGAGGGAAAAAGTGAGGAAGGACATGCAGTTGGTCATCTGAATCATCTGGAATATTAGAGATTGTACTTCAATTTTCCTCTCCAGTAGACTTCATTTCTTGGACATTGAGGCTTCCACTGTCAGCCTTCCTTCATCTTGCTTATCATCTCCCAGGTTCCATGCAGCCAGGAAGTCCTTGCCTTCTTCTAGTGATGAGATCTTTTGTTGAACAGCACCCTTCCAAATTCTCAAAAAAAAAAAAAAAGAAAAGAAAAGAAAAGAAAAAGAAAAAAAGAAAAAGAAAAAGAAAAAGAAAAAGAAAAGAGGAAAAGAAAAAAAGGGGGTATCCTCAATTATATTTCAGACCATTTTCCTACAAAATAGAGGTGATCGTTTTCATTTACTTCTTCCAGTCTGTTGTTTCCTTTGAAAGATCCTGGATGACCTGCACACATTGTGCTCTATAAGTCTATGAATCTGGCTTTTGTCTTATGGCTCTCATAAATTGATCTCTTTTTAGCATAATTGTGAAAATTTGCCATTACTGATCTTGTATATTTACTTTCTGAATTTCCCAAGAAGTGTATTCTTTCAATATCCTCTGAAGTTAAATGCTGAGAGCCCATCATCTCATTAATCCAAGCTATAACCTCTTGTTTCACTTCTGTAGCTTTCTGAACATTAAAGTGAATCAATTTAATGTCAGAGCTCCTCCAACTATTTTCAATGGTTTTGTCCTATTTGTTCATTTTGGTTTTGTTGTTTTTAATTTTGATTATTTTACTTGGCTTTTATGTAAACCACCCAGAGTCCCTCTGGGGCAATCACAGTGGTCAAAAATGTAAAAATAAATGAATAAATAATTGATAAATTGAAGAGCAACAAGTCATTGGGCCCAGATGGCATCCACCCAAGGATTATTAAGGAACTGAGAAATGAAATTGCTGATCTCTTAATGGTAATATGCAACTTGTCTCTTAAAATGGCCACAGTGCCGGAGGACTGGAGGATAGTGGATGTCACACCATTTTTTTTAAAAGGAAGGAGGGGGGACCCAGGCCAGTTAGCCTTATGTCTGTGCTAGGGAATATGGTGGAAAGCTTCACGCAAGAGAAAAATCTTAAAACACATTGAAGAACAAGGCTTGCTGAGGGAAAATCAGCATGACCTGTAAGGGTAAGTCTTGCCTGACAAACCTTTTAGAATTCTTTGGAAAGGTCAACAGACATGTGGATTTGGGTGAACCAGTGGATATTGTCTATCTTGATTTTCAGAAGGCTTTTGACAGAGTCCCTCATCAAAGGCTGCTGAGAAAATTGCACAGTCAGGGGATAAGAGGGCAGGTCCTCCTATGGATTGAGAACTGGTTGATACCCAGGAAACAAAGTGTAGGTGCCAATGGGCAATTTTCACAATGGAGAGAGGTGAAAAGGGGTGTGCACCAGCGATCTGTCCTGGGACTTGTGCTTTTCAATCAGTTCATAATGATCTGGAGCCTGGGATAAGCAGTGAGGTGGCCAAGTTTGCAGATGACACAAAACTTTTCTTTGTGGTAAAAACCAGAGAAGATTGTGAAGAATTCCAGAAGGGTCTCTCCAAACTGGGAGAATGGGCTGCAAAATGGCAAATGTGGAGTTCCGGTCCTTGGTTTGCCGCAGTGAGTCACCTTGATAAGCTCTCCGGCTTATCTGGATGAATTCCTCCAGATAAACAGGACCTGAAAGAGTAAGCCCCTCGGGGGGGGGGGGGGGGTAAAGAGAGGCAGCATCTGGGAGCTGCAAAGAATTGCGGTTGCAAGCTTTGTAGCTTCAGAAATTGCCTCATCTTTCCTGCTCAGGAAAGTCCGTCTGCCATCTGTCATGGCGGCGGTTTAAACTGCATGCACCGCACAATGTAAACAATCTTGAAGATATTTTGGAACTTTACTGCCACAACTAAGACTGTATGTTTTTCCCTATCTTTGTATTTATGTGAGCTGCATCTTGGACACTTTTATTTTATGCTTCAGTACTTGGATGGGAGACCATCAGGGAATACCAGATTCTCTAGGCGCCTGGAGTAGGAGCTGGCAAACCACTCCAGTATTCCTGCCAAGAAAGCTCCATGGACATGGAGTCACGAAGAGTCGGTCATGACTGTAACGACACAACACACACACACAAGTACTCATTATCCCCCTTCCTGAAAAGGTGGCTACAAGCATGTGCTGGGAGATTAAATGTAAGGATTGCATTATTTAGAAGCTTTGACAATTATATATTGTTCTACGGAGTAATTTGCCTTTCTGGGAGAAGACAAAAGAAACTATTTGACCTTGGAAGTCTCAATGTTTCCAAAACAAACTTTTTAGATAACTTACTTGGATGTTTTCTCCTTCGCTTCTTCCTGTCCTTGCTCTCCTTTTTACACCCCTCCCTACTGGAAGTGATTAACTCTCTAAAGTGGAATAAGACTGAGTGAAATAATGAGCAGGGAACCAATGTCAGATGAGCAATTTATGGATATACTTGATAAAATCCAACATCTACGTAGCTGACTCTCTTCAATCTGAGCTTTTTCCAGAGCTCAATCAGAAGCAGATGAGAGTCCTGACTTCAATCTGGATCAGAACACTGAGCTCAATATACAAGTAACAAGAAATATTCAGGAGGAATGCGTGGAGAATGCAGAATCTAGCACTGCTAGGGAGACTAACCTTTCTCTAGAAGAGGAGAAAAGTCTCATCTTCAATCCTGATTTGAGCAGTAAACTGGAACAGAGCATTCACTCTAATCTGTAATCTTATAAACGGTTTCCTTAGGAGACAGAAGCCTCTTCAGAAGCAGAGGAGAATCTCAATTTTAACCTTGTTAGAAGCATGGGATTGGAACAGGACATTTCCCCCAATTAAAAACCTCAAGAAATATCCAGCGGGAATTTGCGCTGGAGGTTTTTGCACCATGGGATGGACTGACAGGGAAACAACGTATGAATCCCTGGCTTAATGAATCAATCACATAAAAAGCTATTAATGGATCACAATGAATAATAACAATATGGAAAATGGTTAACAGATATCTGCAAGCAAGCCGATTACTTGTTTTAATTAGACCTAACCATGTGATAGAAAGCTGTTAAAATTATCTACCTAATGGAAAATGGAATGTTTAAACCAGCTTGAGATGTCAATTTGTTAGAGCTTTAAATCTTAGCCAGGCAAAGAAAGAGAAGGATTTTCCCTTTTAATACAACAAGACTAAGAGAGATCAAGATGTAATGCTTTTTTTCTTTTAATAACCCATTATCTTAGACATATAAGTCTTTGAAAACTTGGTAAAATTTATAAGAACAGAGAAAAGATAATGAGTTGATGTTAGGTTGTGGAACTCCCTGCCACAGGATGTGGTGATGGCATCTGGCCTGGATGCCTTCAAAAGGTGATTGGAGGAGGAGGATTCCTTTAGGAAATGTCCATCACAGGTTACAAACCATGATGGAGATGTGTAATCTCCCAGTTTAAAACGGGGGTACTTCAAGGACCAGATGCAGGGGAGTGGTATCAGGAGACAGATATCTAGCGGGGCCACTGTAAGATACAGGAAGCGGGACTAGATGGGCCTTTGGCCTGATCCAACATGGCTCTTTTTATGTTCTTATTGGAAATTCATTGTGGGAGGTGAGGATAAGAATGCCCCAGAGATTACTGTAGCATCCACTTCCTGTGAAGCTCCCTTTTGCATTTGAGCTCACCAAAAACAGCTATTACCAGCATGCAATCCCCAGAGAACAAGTTTCTCTGCGGGTCAGAGAAAGCCTGTAATACAAGAGGGTTTTAAAAAAAAATCTGTGGTCTGTATTTTCAGATATGCATTCTATATATCAAAAGGACTAGTATCACTCTGGTATCAGTTGGAGTAATACCTTTCCCCTCCATCATGGTTTCTCAGCTACATCTTATCTCCATATTTTCAGAAAGTTTCCATCTGTTTCTTCAGCACTTGATTAACAGAAAATCTAAACCATTCTATGCTGAGCAGTCCTTCAAGAAGTAAAAGGAGATACGTAGCAATCATTTCCTGAATCAGCCACATGGTGGTAGCATAAGCAAACACATGGCTTGAAGATCCCTTTTTTTTTAAATTAGGAAGTTCAAAAACCTTTCCAAGCATCCACCTGAAAACAGACAACAGCTGGGTTTTGTCCTTCATATAGAGATAACATTAAACGGCAGCAAAGGATTCTGTACTGAAAACCACCCCCGAACAGTCGAGATGCTGACAGAGTGAATATAAAAAGCTTTATATCTGAGCAAGAGACTGAAGAGAGCTAAGAATTCTCAACCATGGCAGCCTGCTTCAGGAACATACAAGGTCTGTTTATTTTATTCTTTCTCTCTATTTCTGGAGTGTTCTGTTTCTCTGTCCGTTATTCTGTGCCTGAGGAGAAGAAAAGCGGGTCCCTGGTGGCTAATGTGCTGAAGGATCTGAAACTGGGATTGAGGGAGCTCTCTGCTCGCAAAGCCCAGCTAGTCTCAAAAAACACAAAGCAATATTTCTACCTTGAATTGCTTTCTGGGAATCTGCTAGTAAATGATAGAATAGACCGGGAAGCATTATGTGGACAGATGGAGCCTTGCTTACTGCTGTGTGAAATTGTGCTCCAGAACCCCTTAAAGATCTACACTATTGAAATGAAGATTGAAGATGTGAATGACAATACCCCCAGATTCCCTAAAAATGAATTTCAGCTTGAAATCCCTGAGAATGTTCCCTTTAATTCACGATTTCCACTGGAATCTGCCAATGACCAGGACTTGGGAGACAACAGCATCCAAAACTACACACTCAGTCCCAATGAGTACTTCCATCTGGGTGTGGAAAGCAATATGGATGGAAATAAATTAGTGGATCTCATTTTGGATAAACCGCTAAATAGGGAGAAGGAGTCACACTTTGAACTGACACTTATGGCTGTCGATGGAGGGGTGACACAGAGAACTGGAACAGTGAAGATAAATATCAACATTCTGGACATCAATGATAATTCCCCACAGTTTACTCAGTCTGAATATAAAGTCACCGTCAAGGAAAACAGTCCTCAAAATACTCTGGTTTCAAAAGTAGAAGCCAGAGATTTGGATTCTGGCACAAACGCACACATCACCTACTCCTTCCACAGAGTGCCTGAAAACATACACAGTTTATTTCATTTAAATGAAGTGACTGGGGAAATCACTGTTTTAGGAGAAATAGATTATGAAAAAGAAAGGAGTTATGACATGAACATCAAAGCAAGAGATGGAGGGGGTCTTTCTGGGCACTGCAAAGTCCATGTGGAGATTGAAGATGTGAATGACAACCCCCCAGAACTGTCTGTCATTTCCATCAACAGTCCTTTGCCAGAGGATTCTCCCCTGGAGACGCTTGTTGTCCTCTTCAATGTCATAGATAGAGACTCAGGAGACAATGGAAGAACTCTCTGCTCTGTAGATATGAACTTGCCCTTTGTGTTAAAAAACACTCTGAACAACTATTACCAGCTTGTGACCCAGAGTCCCCTGGACAGAGAGAAAGTTTCTGAGTATAATGTCACCATTATAGCCATTGATCGAGGCTCTCCTAGGCTGAGTTCAACAAGAATGATTAATGTACCGATCTCAGATGTCAATGACAACCCCCCAGAGTTTGAGAAGACAGGGTATGAAATGCACCTACAAGAAAATAATATTCCTGGACTGTTGATTGGTTCAGTCCATGCTATAGACCTGGATACAGATAGGAATGCCAAAGTGATCTACCAGCTTTTGTCTGGGAAAGATGGAGGTGGTCAGATGGCCTCTTATATCTCAATCAACTCAGAAACAGGAAACGTGTATATTCTCCGGTCTCTGGATTATGAGCAGATCAAAGACTTTCAAATTACATTGCAAGCAATGGATGGTGGGACTCCCCCACTGAGCTCAGAAGTAATTGTCCAAGTCTTCATTCTGGATGAAAATGACAATGCTCCCTTCTTTCTGTATCCTCTTCAGAACAGCACAGCCCCTTGCAATGAGCTGCTTCCCAAGACTGCAGAGGCTGGTTACTTAGTCACCAAAGTGGTGGCTGTGGATGGAGATTCCGGCCAGAACTCCTGGCTCTCCTATGAACTGCTGAAGGCCACCGATCCTACTCTTTTCAGCATAGGAGCCCAGAATGGAGAGGTGAAGACCAGGAGGCCCCTGAATGAGCGAGATGCAACCAAACACAGGCTTATCATCCTTGTCAAAGACAATGGGGTCCCTCCTCAGACCAGCACTGCTACACTCAGCATCCTTCCAGTGGATGGCTTTTCTGATCCTTATATGAGGATGGTGGATGTGAGACAAAAAGATCCAGAAGAAAATGAGGAATCCTTGACCCTGTACTTGGTGATCTGCCTGGCTGCAGTCTCAGCTCTGTTTTTAATATCTGTTGTTTCCTTTGTTGTTATCAAAATCTACAAGAAAAGCTCCAGTGAATGTTTCATTGCTGAACCTCCTGAATTCCCTCCTACTAGACCTGATATTCCTGAGACCTGTTCAGATTCTCAGAGTGGGTCTCTTTCCAGGAATTATCGCTATGACGTCTGCTTAACTGGTGGATCCTTAAGCAGTGAGTTCCGCTTCCTCCGGCCTCTCATTCCTGTTTTCTCTGTGGGGAAGCCAAGCATTCCTGTGAACCCCACGACCTCTTCTGCTTCCCAAGACCTTCAGGAACATTTGGAAACTAGTCAGTCAGTGGAACAGGTGAGAAATGTGTGAATTTTCATTACTGTGCATATTATTGGTGTCGTATTAATTCAGTCACATGTAATATATTTTTCTTTATGTCAATCCTTTTTTGGGTGAGTAAATGGCTGGTGGGTGGAGTAGCTTGGCATCTGAATGTAATATTCAAGTGTTTGCTTTGGGCTGCGGCTCCCGATGAATATTAAGAAATACATTAGCACAAGTCTCAACATGACTAAATGCACACATATATACTCATTCCCCCAAACACCTCAGTTCATGGATAGAGATTAGCCTTGCTGGCTGGGTTTGCATGGGAGCTGTACTCCCAAATATTAACGTCTTCTATCTTTCTGCATGGTGTTATCTCTTTCACTCAATAGGTACAGTGCAAGTCCTTAGTAGCTATTCAGAAAGACTCTTTGTCAAAGTATTTTTCCTAATGATCCCATGTTTCTTTTTTTCCAAATATACACAGTAGTGAATTAATGTTTGGACAGTGGCCTGTAGGTACTAATACTAGGTGTTATCCTCTGTATGTTTGAATGGGGGGGGGGAATAGAAGGTGAAAGTCACTTCCTGTTTTGGTGAATTGGCTCTCTAACAATGAGTAAGAATAAATTTTGAAACCCAAATGTTTCTTGAAATATTTGAAGGAAGGAAAATGTCATCATTTTATATTTGGTCTTGGCTACAAAAGGGTTAATTTTTGTTTGATATTGGACTTAAGAGATGCTCTGGGATTCAACAAGTCACACCATAAAACTGAGTCTTGATGAGGAAAAAACTGCCAAATTACTGTGTGGATCAGAAACATAGCAAAAGTCTACAACACTGATCGCTCAAGAGACTGGAGGAAAAGTTGAATGTAACCAAAGTTGACAATTACACATACATTTGAATATCTAGAAGTCAGAGGAGAGTGGCAAAGGAACCAGAAACCAGGCACCATGAAGCCAAGCTGAAAGCAAGATGGCAGGGAACTGCAGTGCCAGAGGGTTAGGATGGGGGTCAAACCATCTGCTTGTACAGAACACCTACCTAATCAGAAGAAGGAGTTCATTATATGCCAAAATCATTTAATCATCATAGCACAGGCTTGACCCACATCCATTATTTTGTACATCAGCTTACTTTGGTTCTGTGATTCTTCTGTCTCCTTACAAAAATATAGATCTCCAATAGAGATGGGCACGGCATGAATTTTTTATTCATTTTGTTATTCGTTATTCATTTCATTAGGGAACGAAACAAACAACGAAGGGACCCATCAAAGAAAAACGAAACGAAATGAAATGGAAATTTCTAATTTGTTTGCTCCGTTTTTGTTTGCTCCGTTTCTTGTTCTGGTGTACCTTTTTCCTCCTGGGCCAGGCCAGGGGGGAAATGAAAAAACAAAACAGAGGCACTAGCACTTCTCAGCTGTTAAAAAGAAAAAAGCCCCACAACGGGAAGTATTTAAAATAATAAAAAACCAAAAAAATTCAAAATTAAAAACCCACATCCTTGCAGGCAGGCATAGAGACGGAGGAGGAAGTGGATGGGGTGCCCACTCAGGGTGGCTGGAAACTTCTCCAAATCTCCCTCACTCACTGCCCCGACACCTCTCGGCCTCCCCTGGTTCCCTCCATGATGCCCCCCTGCTCTAGCTCACTCTGTGTGCGGCGGTGGCGCGTTCCCACCTCTCTTGCCGGTTGCCTTCAATGCTCGCCCCCAGCCATGCCCCGCCCTGCCTGGAGGTGTGTGTGTGTGAGAGAGTGGGAATCTCTGTCTCTCCGGCAGCAAGGGTGAGGAGAAGGAGGCATAACACAGGTAAGGAGAGCACAGCAGGCGGCCGGCTTCCCCTCCGCTCCCTGTTTCGCTGGCTGGGTGGTCCGGCTCCCTTCCCTTCTCTTTTCCCTTTCCCTCGCCTGCTCTCTTCCTTTCTGGCCCTCCTGAACGAGCCAGCCAGTTTCCCCGGCCGAAGAAATAAAACAAAAAAACAGAAGCACTAGTGCCTCTCAGCTGGGAAGGCCCGGCCCCAAGCCAGCTCTTCTCAGCTGTTAAAAAAAAAAAAAAAGGGAAAAATGCCCCGCAATGGGGACTATTTAAAATAGTAACCCCTCCCCCCAAAAATAAACATGTCCCTCAGCCGCGCCCAGCCAGAAAAAATGAAACAAAACGTTTAAAAAGAAAAATGAAACAAATGAAATACGAAATGATTTTTTTTAAAAGAATTCATTTTGTATGCAACGAAATGGGTGCCAGGGCAACGAATAATGAAATGAAACACCATTTTGACATTTCGTGCCCATCTCGAATCCCCAAGCATCTTCTTCCAGTTTTAAGGCAGAAGGAAAAGTATGCATAACAACTTTTATGGTTTAATTCCTGTAAGAAATAGATAACTATTTTGCACCTTGTTCATTTTACTGTTGGCTTCTGAAGATCGTGAGTTAAGTTTTTTTGCCTCATGCAAAATAGATAAACCAACCCCCCCAAAAAAACCCCATTTTTTTCATTGAAAAAAACATATGGAGCAGATAGGAGTGTCTAATACCAATCTCTGCCTATGTATATAGCTAAAATAATGCCTTTTACGTTTAAGAACTTGAATATTCTAAGTCAGTGGTTCCCAATCTGGGGGTCAGGACCCCTTTGGGGGTTGAACACCCATTTCACAGGGGTCGCCATGAGCCAGTGAAGAAAAAGGCACAAACAGCTAAGGTCTGGAGGGGGCGAGGAAGTGGGGAAGGCGTGGAAAGAGTAAGTTACAGCTTGATAGGTTGGAGGGGATGTCAGTCAATGGCACAGGAGGCTGCGATTGGCTGATGGTGCCTGTAGAGGGAAGTTCTCTATGGCACCTGCGGTAGTGGCCTGCCAAAGAGGGCTTGTGGCCTTTTCCAAGCAGGGCAAGGGGGTCACCACAACATGAGGAACTGTATTAAAGGGTCATGGCATTAAGAAGGTTGAGAACTATTGCTCTAATTAGAGAAGGGAATCTCTGTGCCAGGTCATTGCTCTTTGTCATTGTGGTACCACATGTGCTGTGTGTTCCTTCCCCCTACCTGCTGGTGTTTCCACTCACCAGCTGGCACATGCTGTTCTTCCCATCCTCTTTGGATGTTTGTTCATTCCTGGCAGGGCATCTACTTCCCTCCTCCACCTCCTCCAGCAGCTGCCCACTCAAAGGCTGTGTTGCAGGAGTCCCTTCCCCGTGGCCCCCACCTCCTCATCTGAGTGGACAGCTGCTGGAGGAAGAGTTGCACTCACCACTTTTTAAATATCTTTTTAGGACAAGGAGCTCTGCTATTTTTGAATTGAAATGTGATTTGAATTCTTGCCTGTAGCATTTATAGCTAAAAGCTTACACAGGAATATGTCTGTGAAGATTCTCAGTCATCCAGGTGAATTTATCTGGAAGTTGAGTCATGGCAACTGGACTTCTTTTTCTTGAGAGATAGAACCGTTTTGCTGCTCATCCAAGCAGCTTCATCAGTTGCACTAACTTTATTCAGACTGATGAAGCTGTTTGGATGAGCAGCGAAATGTTTCATTCTCTCAAGAAAAAGAAATCTAGGCCACATGGTCAGCACTAGAGATGGGCACGAAACAAACAATTTTTGTTTCCATTTTTGTTTTTTCGTTTCATTACACAACGAAATGACAAACAAATTTTGTCTCCAAAATGAAACAAAACGAACAGAAACACCGGAAATTTTGTTGTGCGTTTCGTTTCCGTTACTGCAATACAGTGAACTGCTTTAAATGCTAAAAAAAATCACAAAAATTGAAATAAATGGTAACAAAACAGTAACGAAACGAATGAAAATGAAAACGAATTTTTTGCAAAAATTCACGTAAAATGGAAACGAATCGAAACGGACCCTCCAAACGACAAACGAAACGTCATTTTTTGATTCGTGCCCATCTCTAGTCAGCACTCTAAAATGAAGGGGGAAAAATAAACAAATTAAAAAACGGTGACCCGGCCCCTGGGGTCGCGTGGTCAGCACTCTAAAATGAAGGAAAAAAATTAAAAAGTGCCGAACTGGCCCCTGGGGCCACGTGGTTGTTGTCGTCGTCATCGTCGGTCCCCCGGCAGCGGTGGCGGCATTCTAGGTAAGCTGAACCAGTTCATTTTGGTTTGGTTCGTATGAATTTTTGTTTTAAAATCCGTATGAAATGAAACAAAACAAACTGAGGGGGGCTGAAACAGAACGAATTGAACTATCAGTTTTCTGTTTCATGCCCACCTCTAATCACGTCTGTAAAACATGAACAAGATTTGAGATAGAATGTCACGTTGTATGTCAAAGTTTGTCATTCAACCCTAACTTTTAAGAAACAATCACTATTCATTTACAATTAGTTAATATTTGAGGTCTAGAAGGAAGTTCCCTCTGAGGTCACCAAATATGCCGTGTTGAGTCCTGTAAAGCCCAATGAATCCCTGAGTCTACTCTGCTTACAAGTAGCAATAGGATAATGGATCAAACATTTAAATGTCCCACTGAGCTTTTAGTTTGAACACATGAATGACAGGAAAGTAAATTCCGGTTCAAAAAGTTTAAATTGTTTTCATTCCATCGCCTCTTCAAAGCCTATGTGTGTGCACTATAACGTCCATGGGTGAAGAACTATGTAACATGGATGCAGTAAGAATATTCTCACAAATATTAATACTCTCTATGAAGAGGTAATTTCCACTTTTTTGACAGATTTATCTTTGCTACCAGAAAAAAGTCTCGAGGCATGGGCAGCATGAGCCAGTTGTTTCTCCTGGTCCCCGAGAGTTGCTGTATTAGTCTATTTCAGCCTATTCGCCAAAAACAAAGGTGTTTTGGCACCTTGGTTATTAACAGGTTCATTTCAGTGTGAGAATTTGCAGATTGTAAATGACTTCCCCAAACCTTGCTCTCACATTCCAAGTTTCCTTTTGCCTTTAGGTGAGATTTAATATCCTAAAATAGCAGCTTGTCTCTGAAGATTCTCAGTCATCCAGGTGAGTTTATCTGGAAGTTGAGTCATGGCAACTGGACTTCTTTGTCTTGAGAGATTGAAATATTTCACTGCTCATCCAAACAGCTTTGTCAGTACGAAGCTGTTTGGATGAGCAGTGAAACGTTTCAGCCTCTCAAGAGAAAGAAGTCCAGTTGCCATGACTCAACTTTCAGAAGAATAGCAACATTTCCACTGTCTTGAAAAGTCAACCACCACACAAACCTTTTGGGGAGCTAGATTGTCCAGGAAAGAGAGAGAGGGAGAGAGAGAGAGAGAGAGAGAGAGAGAGAGAGAGAGAGAGAGAGAGAGAGAGAGAGAGAGAGAGATCCATATTCAGAGATGGGATGGGGGTGGGGAATGATGGTTTGGGACAACAGCTCTGAGAATACTCCAGCTAACATGCCCAGGGGCTGTTATAATGTCTGGCAGGTGCCAGAGTTGCCAAATTGGGAACTTCTTCCATCTCACACCCCTTTTCAGATTTTTCTAGTCATCTCAGCATGTCAGGTTTCCCACCCATGAGAAGGTACACGGTGACCATGTTCATCATCATCCACAACAGTTGCTACTTCAAATGATTAGAGAAACTATATTTCAGTGTAAGTCTTTGGGATCCAATGGCATCTGGTAGGTGTTATGTGACATTTTACATGATAATATCACACATTTTAGTTAACAAGGCCAGCCTAAGAAATGTTGCGACAAAATAAGGAACAGCAAATGATACCACGTGCTCCCAAGGAAAGGGACAAAAAGCCCATGACCAAGAGATTCTGGCAGTTGAGGCAGAAATCTCACATTCACTTTCGTTACTGAAAACACAATACAGTAGGACCCCAGTATCTGCTGGGGATTGGTTCCAGGCCTTCCCATGGATAATGAAAACCATGGATAAGAGAGAATACCAAAAGCCCCAAAACTTGTTTTGTGACAGTAGCTTGCTTTATGGCTGATGTTTTGTGACAGTAACTTGCTTTACAGCTGGTGTTTATGACAGTAGCTTGCTTTACGGCTGCTGAATTATTTATTTAATTTTTCCCCTGCCAACCATGGGTAACTGAATCAATGGATAATGAATCAGTGGATACGGGGGTTCTACTGTAATAGCAATCCAGTATTTGCTGCCCTTTCAGGAAAACCAAACCCCTGTGCCTCAACTGCAGCCTCATTGTGAATATGTATGATTGGTTCTCAGCCGTGTCTTTGAATTTGACCTTTCCCCTCTTGCCAAAAGGTTTTTGCCAGGAAGGGTGAAGGAGCTGTCAGCCAAAGCAGAGAGGGAAAGGAAGATAGTGAATACAGTAGTTGATACCTCTGAAAAAGCCCTTGAAAATGATTTAACGGAAATGGATTTTATTGGAATTTGGAAAGCTAACATCAACAAAACCAAGGTTATTTGCTTTCACTTGCGCAACAGAGAAGCCAGCTATACATTGAAGGTGGAATTTAGGAATAAACTAAAATCCAACTGCAACTCAAGCTGTTTAGCAATGACTGTTGACCAACCCATAACCAATAGTGAACCATGAAGAAAAATCACAGGGGGGGAAATGGAAACTTGGAACAATATCCTACACAAAATATCTGACACCAGATGGGGAACAAGTGCCACAGTTCTTAGAATATCACTTCTTGCCTTAGTGTATTCAAGGCCTGAGTACTGAGGCAGCTTTTTACAATTGCCCTTCCTGTCTCTAACAATACTCCTACCCTGGCTGCAACCTCATTCTAGCCGTGGACTTTAAGAACATCATCTAACCACAGACTTTAAAAGTAACCTCCTGGTGAAGCACATCTTTTACCATGCCTGAACGTCTGAGACCTACTTCGAAGAAAGCTTGCAATGTTCCTTTTTAAATTTTTAATAGTGGCCTATTAAGGTATTGCCTGTAACTTATTTTTGCAATTATTTATAGTGTGTGTTTTTAAAATTTCCTAGAAATGACTCTTTTAATGTTTCACATGATGTATATGTCGTAGTGCCTTTGCAAAGTATTGCACAATAAAGCTGCTGTATTCTGTTGTGCCATAACAAATAATAACCTTACTCACTGTGGCACAAGTTCCCACTTGCAAATCTCATGTCTGCATACTTTACACCTAGACAGCATGCTTAACATGCAAACTGAAGGGTCAGAACAAACATGAGTGCATCTCACGTTCTCCAGGTTTGTGTTTCCATAAATATTTCTGCCATAAGGAGAGCAATTACTAGAAGTAAAATAATCTTATATGATTGGGGGGGGGATTCACCCATACTTATGAAATGCATTGAGCTGTCGTTTGATAAGAAGACAAAATTGTTGTGGTTATTTCCTCAAACAGCCACACAGTGGCGGTACAGGATAAAACATCAGGAACTCAGCACCTTGGCTTGTGAAACTGATCATAGGAACCATTTGGAATCGGCAGAGGAGTCTCCTAAAGACAGCCAGTTTTTCTCTGTGATCAAGACATTGATTAAGACAATTGGATCAGTACTGAAAAGGGAAAACAGCATCTGACAAATAAGCTGACAAAAGGAAGCTTTTATATTTGGTTCAGAAATTGAAGAGGAAAACCATGGAAGCCTGCCTTAGGAACATACAAGGTCTGTACCTTTTGCTCTTCCTCTCTGTTTTTGGAGTGCTGTGTGTCCCTATCCATTATTCAATTCCTGAAGAAAAGAAAAGTGGGTCTTTGGTGGGTAATGTGCTGAAGGATTTGAAACTGGCAGCCAGAGAGCTCACAACTCGCAGAGCTCAGCTGATTTCTAAACACAACAAAGACTATTTCCACCTCGATACCAGCTCTGGGAACCTATTGATAAATGAGAAAATAGACAGAGAGGCTTTGTGTGAGGCTGACCCATGCTTACTTATCTCTCAAATTGTGCTCCAGGAGCCCTTAAAAATCTACAGCATTGAAGTAAGGATAGAAGATGTGAACGACAATGCTCCCAAATTCCCTAAAAATGAATTTGAGCTTGAAATCCCTGAGCATGTTCCCATTAATACACACTTCCCCCTAGAGTCTGCACAAGATGAGGACCTGGGTCAAAACAGCATCCAAAACTACACACTTAGCCCCAATGAACATTTCCGTCTGAGTGTGGAGAGCGACACAGATGGCAGTAAATTAGTGGATCTCATTCTGGATAAACCACTAGATAGGGAGAAGGAGTCATACTTTAGATTGACGCTTATAGCTGTTGATGGAGGAGTGCCACAGAGAACTGGAACAGTGAAGATAAATATTAACATTCTGGACATCAATGATAATTCACCTCAGTTCACTCAATCTGAATATAAAGTAACCTTAAAGGAAAACAGTCCTCAAAATACTCTGGTTGCCAAAGTGGAAGCCAGAGATTTAGATTTTGGTCCAAATGCAGAGATCACCTACACCTTTCATCGAGTCCCTGAAAAAATATGCCATTTATTTTCATTACACCAAGATATAGGGGAAATTAGAGTTTTGGGACAGATTGATTATGAAAAAGAAAAGAATTATGATATAAGCATAAAAGGAACTGATGGAGGAGGACTTTCTGGTAATTGCAAGGTCCACGTGGAGATTGAGGATGTTAATGACAATGTCCCAGAGGTGTCCATCATTTCCATCAACAGCCCTTTGCCAGAGAATGCTCCCCTGGAGACACTTGTTGTCCTCTTCAGTGTCATCGACAGAGACTCAGGAGACAATGGAAGAACTCTCTGCTCTGTGGACATGAACTTGCCATTTGTTTTAAAGACCACCACAGATAATTTTTACCAGCTTGTCATCCAAAGTCCCCTGGACCGAGAAAAAGTCACAGAGTATAACATCACCATCACAGCCATGGACAGGGGCTCTCCTAGACTCACTTCAACAAGGATCATTAATGTTCAGATCTCAGATGTCAATGACAACCCTCCAGTGTTTGAAAAGATTTTATATGAAATGCAGATATGGGAAAACAACATTCCAGGCCTGCTGGTTGGTACAATCCATGCTGTTGACCTGGACGCAGATAAGAATGCCAAGGTGAGCTACCAGCTTTTGTCTGGGAAGGTTGGGGATGGCCCAGTGGCCTCTTACATCTCAGTCAACTCAGAAACTGGAAATGTATATGTCCTCCGATCTCTGGATTATGAATGGATTAAAGATTTCCAAGTCACAGTGAAGGCAACAGATGGTGGAACTCCTTCCCTGAGCTCAGAAGTAATTGTTCGAATCTTTATTCTGGATGAAAATGACAATGCTCCCTTCTTCCTGTATCCTCTTCAGAACAGAACAGCCCCTTGCAATGAGCTGCTTCCCAAGACTGCAGAGGCTGGTTACTTGGTCACCAAAGTGGTGGCTGTGGATGGAGATTCCGGCCAGAACTCCTGGCTCTCCTATGAACTGCTGAAGGCCACAGACCCTACCCTTTTCACTATAGGAGCCCAGAATGGAGAGGTGAAAACCAGGAGGCCCCTGAATGAGCGAGACACAAGCAAACAGAGGCTTATCATTCTGGTCAAAGACAATGGGGTCCCTCCTCAGACCAGCACTGCTACACTCAGCATCCTTCCAGTGGATGGCTTTTCTGATCCTTATATGAAAATGGTGGATGTCAGACAACAAGATCCAGGAGAGGAAAATGAGGAATCCTTGACCCTTTATTTGGTGATCTGCCTAACTGCAGTCTCTGCTTTGTTTCTAATAGCTGTTGTTTCCTTTGTTGCTATCAAAATCCACAAGAAGCACTCCAGGGAATGTTTCATGGCTGCCCCTCCCCACATTCCTCCTGCCAGGCCCGATATTCCTGAGACCTGTTCAGATTCTCAGAGTGGGTCCCTTGCCAGGAATTATCGCTATGACGTCTGCTTAACTGGTGGATCCTTAAGCAGTGAGTTCCGATTTCTCCGGCCTCTCATTCCTGTTTTCTCTATGGGGGAACCAATCGCCCCTGTAAACCCCAAGACCTGCTCTGTTTCCCAAGACCTTCAGGAACATTTGGAGAATAATAATTCCACAGATCAGGTGAGAGAATCATAATTTTTAAAATACTAAATCCCAATGGAAAAGTAAGTATATATATATACTTTTCCACATTACATAATTTTACTGAGCTTTTTGATTAAATAGACAATAATTCAATACATTATTTGATGTATTTATCGTCCCCTTCTTTTTCTTTACACTCCTCTTTCATTATTTGTTTTCTATCCTCCTGTCTTCCTGTTCAGTTTGTTTTTCTTTTTTTACAGGAGACCACTCTTTTATCCCATGTGAGGCCTAACATCACCCACTGCTACTTTCATTAACCCTTTCAAATCTGAATGTTTTATTTCTATTGAGTCTCTATTCTTCTTCCACCCCATCATATATTCACTGAAAACTACTAATGGATTTTTAAAGGCTTTTTAATCTGTCCTTTTAGGTCTTTTTACCCAACCCTTCCAAGGTAAAAAATGGCTCAGGAATTCGTGTGACAACTGTGCGCTATTTATATCAGTGTGCTATTCATTAAAGTAATTAATGTTTTTATTTTATAATTATGTATATAGATGTCTACATACATGACTGGGACAGAGTAAGAGTGTCCAGTGTTTCAAAATGCAGATGCAGCATTTACGTACGTGTGTGTGCATGCGTGCGTGTGAGAGAGAGAAAGAGAGAGAGAGAGAGAGAGAGAGAGTTACTTCACGTCCTTCCTCGTTCCGATATATTCAATTACAGTGGACCCTCGTAGAACAAATGGTTTGTATAACAAAATCTGTACAACATAAAAAATTCCAGAGATGGGAATATTTGCTTAACAGAATTGCCTGTGGGGCAAATCTGTACAACATAAAAATGGTCGCGATTAGGGATTACTCTGTTTTCAATGCATTCCTATGGGAAATTTGTATAAAGGAAAATTTGCTTAACATAATTTCATTTGGAATATTCCTTTATACAAGGTACCACTGTAATTAGATGTTCCATGAATGAAGATGTTAAACTGGCCCATCTAGTTAACAATAATAGTAAACTCGTCTTCACAGTGAATTGACTGACCACTTAAAATAGTTTCTAGTTAATTTATTAAATAAATTATATTGAAGGCTATTTTCACATTTAACAATTAACTTCAACATTGAGCAACATTGATCAAGACCATCAAATCTTAACAGGGTATTCAATCCTGATAATAATTTTCAGTTAGCTAATCTACTTTATTTAATTAAACTACTATAAAGGACATTTTAACCAGTTATATAATAGGTAGATAATTTTAACAGCTTTCTATCACATGCTTATGTCTAACTAGAACAAAACTTTGTTTCGGACTGGTTTGCAGATTTCTGTAATCCATTTTCCATATCATTATAGTTCATTGTAATCACTTAATAGCTTTTTATGTGATTGATTCATTAAGCAATGGATTCAAAAGTTGTTTCCCTCTCAGTCCATCCCGTGATGCAGAAGCCTCCAGCGCAGAACTCTCCAAATATTCCCCCTGCATGTTTCTTGTTGTGGTAAATTTTAACTGATAGATTTTTACATTGGGGAAAATGCTCTGTTCCAATCCTGTGCTACAAACAAGGTTAAGATTGAGACTCTCTTCTGCTTCTGAACAGGATTCTGTCTCCCAATCAAAGAGCTTATAAACTTACAGATCGGAGTGAATGCTCTGTTCCAGCTTCATGCTCAAATCAGGATTGAAGATGAAACTTTTCGCCTCTTCTGGAGAAAAGCTTAGTCTCCCAAGCAGCGTTAGATTCTACATTCTCCAAGTATTCCTTCTGAATATTTCTTTTTACTTGTATATTGGACTCAATGTTCTGATCTAGATTAAAGTTGGGACTCTCATATGCTTCTGAATTAAGCTCAGGAAAAGCTCAGACTGAAGAGAGTCTGCTATATTCTGAATTTTATCAAGCAGAACCCTAAATTGCTAATCTGACATTGGTTCCTGGCTCATTGTTCTGGTTTTATTCAATTGTACTCCACTTCAAAGGGCTAATCACTTCCAGAAGAAAGGGGGTGTAAAAAGGAGAGCAAAGACAGGAGAGAAAAATCCAAGTCCATTATCTAAAAAGTTTGTTTTGGGAGCATTGAGACTTCCAAGGTCAAAAAGTTTCTTTTTTCTTCTCCCAGCCAGGTAAATAACTCTGTAGAACAATATATGAATGCAAAAGCTTCAAAATAATATTATCTTAAAGTTTAATCTCCTGACACATGCTTGTAGTCACCTTTTCAGGAAGGGGGGTATTAGTACTTACTGAAGCAGGAAAAAGTGTCCAAGATGAAGCTCACATCAAAACAGGGGAAAACTTACAGTCTTAATTATGGCAGTAAAGTTCCAAAATATTTACAATTATTTACATTGTCCGGTGCTCGCAGTTTGAACCTTTACCATGATAAGGTGATTTCTGAAGCTATGAAGCTTGATGCTGCAATTCTTCACAGCCTCCAGATGCTGCCTCTCTTCACCCCCCTTTCCAAGGGGGCTTACCCTTTCAGGTCCTGTTTATCTGGAGGAATTCAGTCTGATAAGTCAGAGAGCTTATCAAGGTATCTCACTGCGGTGGAACCAGAAATGAAACTCTGAGATCTTCCTTTTTTTGCAGTTATATTTGCAAACAATTTAGAATTTTCATTTCTAAACCCTGTTGTTGTTCAGTTTTTCAGTCATGTCTGACTCTTTGTGACTCCATGGACCAGATAATGCCAGGCCTTTCTGTCTTCTACTGCCTCCTGGAGTTTGGTCAAATCCATGTTGGTTGCATTGATAGCACCATCCAACCATCTCATTATCTGCCATCCCCCTTCCCTTTTGCCTTCAATCTTTCCCAACATCAGGGACTTTTCCAAGGACTCCTCTCTCCTCATGAGGTGGCCAAAGTACTGGAGCCTGTTTCAAAATCTGTGCTTCCAGTGAACATCCAGGGTTGATTTCTTTCAGGATAGATAGGTTTGATCTCCTTGCAGTCCAGGGGACACTGAAGACTCTCCTCCAGCACTACAGCTCAAAAGCGTCAATTCTGTGGCAATCAGCCTTCTTTATAGTCCAGCTCTCACTTTCATACATCACTACTGGAAAAACCATAGCTTTGACTATTCAGACCTTTGTCAGCAAAGTGATGACTCTGCTGTTTAAGATGCTGCCTAGGTTTGCCATCACTTTCCTCCGAAGAAGCAGGCGTCTTTTAATTTCATTGCTGTAGTCACCTTCTGCAGTTATCAAGGAGCCCCCCTCAAATAAACTCTGCCATTACCTCCATTTCTCCCCCTTCTATTTGCCAGGAGGTGATGGGACTGGTGGCCATGATCTTAGTTTTTTTGATGTTGAGCTTCATAGAGTTGTAAGAGACCTCAAGGGCCATCCAGTCCAACCCCTTGCCATGCAGGAACCCCCATCACAGTATTTCTGACAGATGGCCATCCAGCCTCTGCTAAAAAACCTCCAAAGAAGGAGACTCCACCACCCTCCATGGCAGCCTGTTCCACTGCTGAATCTATGTTCACTCTGTATTCCATCTACAAGAAGGCTGTCATTTGAAAAAGATTAAACAGTGCAATTCTAAACAATCACAAACAGAAAATAAAATTTCATCCATATTCTAAAATCTATAAAGTATATTTCATAGCCATAAGCAATTATTACATTGATAATTATTTATAGTCTCTTTCTGATAGAATTGTGCCAGCATAAAAATTAGTTGCAGGTCATATAATGCCTATTTCTCCTAACAGCTTCACAGCAAAATGTGCTTTATTTATATCCTTCTATTTAAAATTCTAGCTCTTATGTGCCAACATTGTTTTATTGTTGATATTAAGATGCTTGTATAGCAGTAACTTTAAACAGATTTCTTCCCTGTTTGCTGTTAATAGAACATCTCAGTCCTATACCTGCAAAGCACATTGCCTAATCCTGGCTGACATCTACTAGTAGTGCAGTAACAGCATATGATAAAACATTATCAGATATACAGTCTATTCAAGCAGATTATTTCTATATGCTTGTTAATAGTGTACTATAAGAAAAGATATGCAGGAGATGAGGGCGACTCCTGCTTAGTTTGCCTTTGTTCCCTTTTAGCATTGTGTGGCCAAGAGTTGGCCACTTGTTGCATCAATTCAAGTAAAAGAATCAGCATTGAAAATCCTTGGCTGGATCAACCTGAAGAGAAGTCAGGATGATGGTTGTGTTTCAGATTTTCCTATCTGATTTCATTTCTGTAATTATTTGTTTGGCCTCATTTGTCGTTAATTACATGTTTCATTGTTATTCTAGTAAAAAGTGGTCCCAGGCTTACCTAGGGCATGGGTTATGGCCTCTGCAGTTAGCGCACAACACATGTGCAGGCTGTATGGGAGCTTGGGCACTGATGCTCACACTGGCAGCCAGGGGCGATAGGTGTGCAGGGCGTGCCCAAGTGACAGAACTTCGGTGTGTGTGTGTGGGGGGGGTCTCAAGTTCCCACCCAAGTCTGCACTCATGTGGGGATCAGGCCTCAGCAAGCCTCAGCAGCATTGTCCCTCCCTACCCACACCATGTTTGTTAAAATTCAAAGAGATCTTGACATTTAATCAAGTTACATGTTTGGCTGGTTTGTGAGATATCATAACTCTTAATCTCGTCACAACTTTATTGGCGGTTTGGAGCACTGGGCATATGGATATGGCAGATGATAGATGGCAGACAAGGATCCTCTTGCTGCTACTATGAATCCCCCTCTTGGAGGGGGGCAGGGGCAAAAGCTGGAGACTGCCCCAGTTTGGTGGGGCAGGACCCTGGCTTTGTCCCTACTTGGATGTGGGAAAAAGCCAGGCACTTCAGCTGGCACTTGGGTCTCCTGATACAACTAGATCCAATTCCATTGCTTAGCTAGGGAACTGCAGCCGTAACCAATCACCAGGAATAAGGTTGTGGCCGTTTGTCTCCAGTTAGTATAAGTGTGTTTATTGTTGGGGTGGGAACCGGGCCAACTTAGGAGTAGGCCCACAATGTGGAAAGTGATTGGACTCTTCTTTTTTTATTGCTTTCAAAATTGTATCCGTTTCTTCCTGGATAAATGTTATTGAATCCCCGGATTTGTCACCCTTCAAATGGCTGAGTAGCTCTTATACATGTATGCCTCTTTCTCTCAGTTTCAAGTCTGGTCAAAACCTTTTATTTCTCTCTTTCCTTTTAGAGATTTCTCAACTCCTCCACTTCTTAAATTTTACTTTATATTTTTGTTTTTAATTAAGTTCAGTTTAAAGTGGAGGTCAAAACTGCATTGTGTACTAGTTGGGTGCATTTGCCAGATATGAGGCTCCATGGCTACTACACTGGTGTTGGATATCTAGTATTTCCAGGTTTGCTTCTTAGTCCAACTACTTTGTCTTCAGGAGGAACGAAACCCACTGACCACTCCTCATATAACCCATATTCAAGTAGTTTAGTATTTTCATGAACTTCTCTTGAGGGATTTGAACCTTCAGAATAATGGCTCTGTGCTTTTCTGTCTATAGCAGTGCCCATTAACAGCATTGCAGCTTTGCTTCTGATCTTGTTAAATCAGAACCAGAAATGGCTTTCAATGTTCTTCTCACTGGTCCTAGTATGGTGGTTCCTTCTCCATGACAGTCTGGTAGGAAATTTAATCAGAACTGATTCACGTTCCTTGGAGTTGAACTCCCAGAGTCTGCCAGTTGGTACAGCTTTTCCATTCCCTGAATTTTAAGCTGGTTTATTTATAAAATGGTTCATCAATTAATTTAATTAGTTGTTCCCCTTTCAATCACAGAGTGATCCTCAACAGAGTTAGTAGATTTTGTGCAAACCTTTATAAAACAAATCCACAAATTTCTATAAACAGGACCATCCTCAGATGTTTTGCTGTCTTAGGTAGATCAGTTCAAGAAATAGTGTACAATGCACATGAAAATTACACTCAGTGTCTTAAATCATTTATGAGTAATGATTGGACCCAGCCTTTCTATGAGCTTGCCTTCCTATTTCCTAATTACTTTTGGTAGAGTATAATGGAGAGTTGTCACCCTAACAAATATGAGGATGAGGAAGAAGAAAGCAAAGGACCTTTTGAAACCAATCTGCAAACATTCAGCAGTGAAAACAGAACTGCATATATTCCAATATTCAGTCATTTTAATCAAAACATCATAGTCATTATAATATCAATTATGAAAGTTCTGACCCAGCTTTCTGCATCAAGCAACCAATGTACACAAGGAGAAGCACTCACATGGTCTTGAAGTAATCCTTATCCTTTCATCAGCATTTGCCATTTGTTAAGAATTATGAATTGATAAACAGTAAACCTAAAGGTTTCCAGCTAGGTTTATTATGCATTGAGCTGCCATTCAACTTATACTGTATAGTATGATTATTCCCTAATTCAGCCACATGGTGGTAGCATAGGCAAACACATTGCTTGCAAGTTGCAACTAAAAGCCATTTCATCTGTGAGCAAATTCACAGGAGCCTCTGCTTTCATCCATCAGAAACAAAAGGACAGCTGATTTTTGTACACCACAGTGGACAAAACGTCCCATGCAGCAAAGTAAGGAAAACTGAAAAAAGAAAAATGAATCCCCATCAGTAGAAATGATGAGAAGGTGAATTTCAGAAGCTTTACCTTTGGCCCAGAAACTGGAGAGAGAAGCAGCAGTTTTGAACCATGGAAGACTGTTTCGGGAAAATACAAGGTCTGTATTTTTTGCTTTTTCTCTCTGTTTCTGGAGTATTCTGTGCCTCTTTCCGTTATTCTGTGCCAGAAGAGAAGAAAAGTGGGTCTGTCGTGGCTAATGTGTTGAAGGATTTGAAACTGGGATTAGGGGAGCTGTCAGTTCGCAAAGCCCAGCTTGTTTCCAAAAGCAATAAGCAATATTTCCACCTTGATAGTCACTCTGGAGATCTTTTGATTAAGGACAAAATAGACAGAGAAGCTTTATGTGGCCAGAGTCAGCAATGCTTACTGCTGTCTGAAATTGTGCTCCAAAATCCCTTAAAAATCCACATTATTGAAATGGAGATAGAAGATGTGAACGATAATGCACCCAGATTTTCTAAAAATGAACTTCAGCTGCAAATCCCTGAGAATGTTCCCATTAATTCTAAATTCCCAATTGAATCTGCAAAAGATCAGGATCTGGGAGAAAACAGCATCCAAAACTACACGCTCAGTCCCAATGAGCACTTTTATCTGAGTGTGGAAAGCAATAAAGATGGAAGAAAGAATGTGGATCTCATTCTGGAGAAGTCACTAGATAGGGAGAAGGAGGCACATTTTAGACTGATACTTAAGGCTGTTGATGGCGGGGTGCCACAGAGAACAGGCACAGTTCAAATAATGATTAATGTCCTGGACATTAATGATAATTCTCCTCAGTTCACTCAGTCAGAATATAAAGTAAAAATAAAAGAAAACAGCCCCCAGGGTAGTGTACTCTGCAGAGTTGAAGCTAGAGATTTAGATTTTGGTTCAAATGCACAGATCACTTACTCCTATCATCAAGTGCATGAAAACATATATGATTTATTCAGTTTAAATGAAATGACTGGAGAAATCACTGTTTTGGGGCAGATTGATTATGAAAAAGAAACCAGTTATGAAATGGACATCAAAGCAACAGATGGAGGAGATCTTTCTGGGCACTGCAAAGTCCTGGTGGAGGTTGAAGATGTGAATGACAATCCTCCAGAAGTGATCGTCATTTCTATCAATAGTCCTATAGCGGAGGATTCTCCCCTGGAAACACTTGTAGCTCTCATCAGTATCAGGGACCAAGATTCTGGAGACAATGGAAGAACTGTCTGTTCATTACCAATAGATTTGCCCTTTGTGATAAAAGCAACTCTAAATGACTATTACCAGCTTGTGATTCAAAATCCTCTAGACAGAGAGAAAGTCACAGAATATAATGTTAGCATTACAGTCATGGACCGGGGCTCCCCTAGGCTCACTTCCACAAGAATAATTAATGTTCAGATCTCAGATATCAATGACAATCCACCAGCATTTGAAAGGACTTCCTATGTATTGCAAATACAAGAAAATAATATTCCTGGATTGCTGATTGGCTCCGTCCATGCTGTTGATCAGGACATAGAAAGAAATGCCAAAGTGAGCTACTCACTCTTGCCTGGGAAAGTTGGAGGTGGTCAGATGGCTTCTTACATCTCAGTTAACTCAGAAACAGGAAATGTTTATGTCCTCCAATCTCTGGATTATGAACAGATCAAAGACTTCCAAATTACAGTGAAGGGAATGGATGGTGGTATTCCTCCCCTGAGCTCAGAAGTAATTGTTCAAATCTTCATTCTGGATGAAAATGACAACACTCCCTTCTTCCTCTACCCCCTTCAGAACAGCACAGCCCCTTGCAATGAGCTGCTTCCCAAGACAGCCGAGGCAGGTTACTTGGTCACCAAAGTGGTGGCTGTGGATAGAGATTCTGGACAAAACTCCTGGCTCTCCTATGAAATACTGAAGGCCACAGACCCCACTCTTTTCAGCATAGGAGCCCAGAATGGGGAGGTGAAAACCAAGAGGCCCCTGAATGAGCGAGACACAAGCAAACAGAGACTTGTAATCATAGTCAAGGACAATGGGGTCCCTCCACAGACCAGCACTGCAATGCTCAACATCCTTCCAGTGGATGGCTTTTCTGATCCTTATCTGAAGATGGTGGATGTGAGACAACAGGATCCAGGAGAAGAAAACGAGGAAACGTTGACCCTCTACTTGGTGATCTGCCTGGCTGCAGTCTCAGCTCTATTTTTAATAACTGTTGTTTCCTTTGTTGTCATCAAAATCTACAAGAAAGGCTCCAGGGAATGTTTCATTGCTGCACCTCCCCAATTCCCTCCTGCCAGGCCTGATATTCCAGAGACTTGCTCAGATTCCCAGAGTGGGTCCCTTTCCAGGAATTATCGCTATGATGTCTGCTTAACGGGTGGATCCTTAAGCAGTGAGTTCCGATTCCTCCGGCCTCTCATTCCTATTTTCTCTATGGGGGAACCAATCATCCCTGGGAACCCCAAGACCTCTTCTGGTTCCCAAGATCTTCAAGGCCATTTGGAAAGTAGTCAGTCAGTGGAACAGGTGAGAGACTGATTCATTTTCAGTGTTCTGTAAACAAGTAATGTCCATAACAAGTGGTATTTATTTCTTCACATTAATCCTTTTGTCTTAATCCCATGTGAACAAAATACCTGGTAGGTACAATAGTCTGGCATTTGAGAATAGCCTCCAAGTGTTTGTCTGGGGCCATGGGACCACATGAGAACAAACATGGGCATTCAAACAATACTGATTCCCCAAGAGAATCAGTTTAGAATTGTGTGAGAATTGTTATCCAAAACCAGCAATGTTTTATGTCCTTCTGCATGATGTACCTGTTTCAAAGATCAGGCAAGGGAAATCAAATGTTATTGTAGAAGCCCTTGGTGACTCTCTAGGAAGACCCCTTTCCAAATCACTTATCCGTGAAAACGTACTTCTTTCCTTTTAGTCTCTAAATGTCTACTACAATGCCAAACTAACCATTTTTGGACAACAGCCAACAGCTGGCAAAATCTTCTCTGCTATGACGAGACCATGCATGCTCTGTATGTTAGTGTGGGGTTATAACTGGTGGCTTATGTTGGGTCAAAGTCACATTCGTGATCAGAAGTAGACTTTGGCACATACATTTCTGAAGACCAATAAAATCTCCAGAAGACCATACATCCATGAAACAGTTCAATAATTTTATCTTTGTTTGCATGTATAAGATTTATTTTTCTGTTTTATACCGAATTACTTGGAATTAATTGGGCCATACATTTATTTATTTATTTAGAATATTTTTTACCCCATCTGGAAAAGGTATGTAATTACTGTACAGCTCTGATTGTCTAAGAGTTTGGAATGTGGATATGCGATAATATGTGATAATATTGCTCAGGAGCCTGGAGATGACAAGAATGAAAACCTGATAGAGTGTAGTAAAGAAACTAGACACTAAGGATAAAGGAATCCCGTTGGAAGCTAGGTAGTGAAGAACTCCATTGCCAGAGGGCTAGGACTGGGATCAAAAGGTAAACTACAGATATCAAATAATTAGAGGAGGAAAGCATCTGACTGCTGTAGCAAGAGCAATTCCCATACTTGTTTCATCAACTTGCTTTGCGGTTGAGATACTCCTTTTGGATGCAAACACTGGTTTTGGTTTGAATTTTGATTTCTCATATATTTTGCTTTATTATTAATTTAACCACTTGGGTCATTCAACCACCACTAGTATTTCAATTAAAGCATAAATACTGTAGAAATAGAAATATATGCACCTGTGGAACATTAACTTGGCAACATTATGCTAGCAAATTAAAAAGTACAAATACAAATACATACATTCACAAAATACTGGATTAAATTCAAAGTACAAACAAATTTAAATGCACAATTTCTAAAAAATTAAGTTCTTTCAAATAACAATATTTATCTTTGCATAATTTCTTCTCAACTTTTGGGTAGCTACTGCAAACCTCGCTACTTTATCTGTTACCACTGGTTTTTCAGATATGTAAATCTGCCAGAATAATCCGTCTACAATGGTTACATGATCTCAGGTAGAGGAACATGTTACGTGTAATGTATAGTTTGGCACTGAGTTGTAAAAAAAATAACTTAACAGGAATTTGTCTCAGTAGGAAAACAGTCACATCATGTTTAAATGGAATTCACTTATTTTGTGGCTTTTTATAGGCTAATTGCTCATACGTTTAATTTTAGAATCTTTTTAAAGGAAGGTGATTTTTACCAAAAAGTCAGTCCTATAATTGCTGAAGTCCCATATTTTATTTGGCACAAGTTTTCAAACACATGATGAACTGGGCTGCATTCCCTAACATCCTATGTCAAATAAAATTGTTAGTCTGTAAATTGCTGAAAGACTCTTTGTTTAGACACTGTTTTGTTAAACACAGTTTTGAAAACTCTTATTAAACTCTATATGCCCTGCAGACAGAGATGCACTGAGTTGCTAGTTTTGCAATTTATCATTATCTTCTTAAATCTGTATTGTAACTGTGCTGTTTTGTTCTTTTTCTGTATGCCAATAAAGGCTGATTGATTGATTGATTGAAATCTATATGTGTGAAGAAGTGAATTGTGATTGGTGTAATGGAAATATGTGGAAGAAACACCAATAATTTAAGATATGCGGATGATGGTGTATTACTGGCGAAAACAGCAAGGACATGAACAGACTACTGAGAGAGATTGCGTAAGGAAGTGGGAAAGCAAGATTATAGCTGAAAATTAAGAAGAGAAAAATCACAACTCAAAAATACTTTATTATATTATTTATTTTAAATATTTTACCCCACTTTTCTCCTTGGAAAAGGACCCAAGGTGGCTTACAATAATGAGGGACAATATACAGTCCAGAACATTTAAGACATATTCAAATTAAGAACGGGGAATTAGAAGAGTCATCTTTGAAGGTAGCATTAGACCTACTTGCAAAACTTGAAAGTTGACAATGAGGAAACTTAAATTATTAAAGATACTGTAATTTAATTCAACTGTGAATTGAAATGGAAACTCCATCCTGAAAATCAGAAGATGACTGAGAATCAGAAGGAATTAGAATATAAGGAATTAGAATGGTCTTATATTGTAAGGATGTGTCACAGGAAACCAAGGCCAAGATAATCCATATGATGGAATACTTGATTCTCTGTGAAAACCAGACAGTGAAGGAAGGTGACTGGAAAGGCACCCATCATTTGAATTACAGCATTGGACATCAGCTTTAGCGATAAAGTAGGCAGCCATAAATAAGATTAAGTCAAGCCTGGGCTCACACTAGAACTTGAAACTTATTTTGGATGTGTCACTGCATAAGACACTAATAGGAAATGTGGGAAGTATTTGGAAAAGAACTAATATGAGATGGACTGATATATTAAAGAAACCTATAGCCTTAAGTTTGCAAGACCTGAGCAGGCTTGTTAATGATAGGTTCTTTTGGAGATTATTAACTCATTGGCTTACCATAAGCTAGAATCCAGTTGATAGATCACAACAACAATACATTTGGGGCGGATACCTAAATTTTTACCTCATGCCTAGTTGTCTTTCCATTGCATTTAATACAAGTCAACCAACCAGTTTAGTTTGCAGGTGATCCATAGAATAGAATAATGTTACAAAAGATAAAGTGTTGCTTCCATGGAAGAAGCCAAGAAAAATAAGGAGGTTCATATGGTGGGAAAGACAGACTACAGGAAAGAAAGAATAGTCAGGAACCTTAAATGCTTGCTTTGCTTCTTAAATGTATCCAAGGCTGTTGGAAAAGATCTACAGGATGATACGATGGTTTTTAATGTCCTGTTGAAGGCTGTCCAGAAGCAGTTTCTTCTCAGTACTAGGCCTGACACTGGAAGGGTTTTAGATAATCAACTTTATTCTGTGTGAGAATAGGAGCCAAATGACTGAATAGAAAGAATTACAACTCACTTACAACTGTATATTACATCACCTTGCTATGATAGAAACTAGTCTGTAGTAACCATAGCCATCATGTCCAGTGATTGGTTGCTTATCAGTCTATTCTTCTTCGTGTGCCATGTCCTCGTAGAACATTGGCAATCAGTAGCCTAAACTGATTTCTATCTAAGGCTATTCTAAACAGAGCAGCTGTGCTCCCTGCAGACCATTGGATTAAGTTCTAAAGCCAGAATGTTCTTCTACACCCTGGACCACGCTTCCCATCTATTTTTCCTTGAAGGATAGCTTGGTATTTCTTGTTGTGCATTATGTGTCCAAAATATTGCAATTTTCTTATCTTTACAGTATTGAGGATTTATAACTTTTTATTCATGCACTGTGATATAACCGCATTAGTGATTCTGGCTATCCAAGGTATCTTCAGATTTCATCTTTACGTCCACATTTTGAATGCTTCCAGCTTCCTGCATAATATGTCTATAAGGGTCCAAGTTTGAACCCCACAAAGAAGTATGCTGAATACACAGGATTGAAGTATCCAAGTATGAAGTCTGATAGATAAGTCCTGGTTTGTCAAGACTTTCCTCACTTTCTGGAAAGAATTTCTAGGTTGTTCAATTCTACAACAGATTTAACATGAAGGATCCCAGTTATCTTTGACAAAGCATCCCAAGTATTTATAATATGATACTCTCTCAATTATATCACTGCCAATCTTGAGAAGGTTCTGTGTTTGTTTTTTACTGAAAACCATCCATTTTGTTGTCTTCACATCTGGCTTCAGTCATTCCTCGAGGAAAATTATGTCCTTGGCCCATTCCAGTTCGGGTTCAGCCGTTTTGTGCGACCGAGACTGCCCTGGTCACACTGCAAGATGACCTTCTCAGGGAGACTGACAGGGGGCGCTCTACCCTGTTGGTCCTCCTTGATCTGTCAGCGGCCTTCAATACCATCGACCATGATATCCTGCTGGATTGGCTTACCGAGGCAGGAATCGGGGGTTCAGCATTCTGCTGGCTCCAATCCTTCCTTGGTGCCTGGTCCCAGCGAGTTCAGCTGGGGGATGAGTTGTTGTCTCACTGGATGCTCCCTTGTGGGGTGCCCCAGGGATTGGCAATCTCCCCCATGCTGTTTAAAATTTATATGAGACCGCTAGCAGAGGTCATTAGGGGATTTAGAGTTTGCTGCCATCAATATGCTGATGACACGCAACTCTATTTCTCCTTTTCCACCTCTGCAGTGGAGGCAGTACGCTCCCTTGATCTGTGCCTGGAGGCGGACATGGAATGGACCAGGACCAACAGGCTCAGACTTAACCTGGAGAAGACCGAGGTTCTGTTCTTCGGGGCGCCCTCCTCTGGTTACAATGTCCCCCTCCCCAGCTTGGGGGGTGTTGCCCTCTGGCCTGTGGACAGGGCCAAGAATCTGGGTGTGGTCTTCAATCCAGCTTTATCCCTTGAAGCTCAGGTGATGGCTGTTTCAAAGACTGCTTTTTTCCATCTCTGCCAGATTGCCCAGATTCGTTTGTACCTGGACGAGGCCTCCCTGAGAACAGTTGTGCAGGCCCTCGTGATCTTGAGGATAGATTACTGCAACGCCCTCTACATGGAGTTGCCCTTGCCCTTACCTGGAGACTCCAATGGGTACAGAATGCGGTGGCCAGACTGGTGGTGGGTGTGCGTAGATATGAGCATATCACCCCAGTTCTGGCCCGCCTGCACTGGCTGCCCGTGGTACTCTGGATAAGGTTCAAAGTCCTGATTTTGGTTTACAAAACCCTCTATGGCTTGGGACCTAAATACCTGTTGGAGCATATCTTCCAAAGGTCAACTGAGGCCCGACCCACTAGAATGTTGCAGGCACTCTCACGCCGAGTGGCCACACCCAGGGTGGCACAGAAATCACTTACACGCAACCGCACCTTCTCTGTGGTTGGCCCCTCGCTCTGGAACCATCTCCCAAGTGAGTTGCACCTTGCACAGTCCCTACCTGCCTTCAAAAAAGCACTTTTTGGGGAGGCATTTGGTGACCTTTAATTTTTTTTTTTATGCCTCTTGCCTATGATTTTTACTCATTATTGCTTTTTTCTTTTCTCCTCTTCTTTCTTCTTTCAAATTTTTTGATTCTTTGCTGATGTTGCACTGTGTTTTATTCGGTTCTTTCAACCCATATTGTTAACCGCCCGGAGTTCCCTGGGAAGACAGGCGGTGTTAAAATAAAATAAAATAAAATAAAATAAAATAAAATAAAATAAAATAAAATAAAATAAATAAAGTCGTATTCCCATGGCACTGCTTTCTGCAGCAACAAAATTCAATAATCCTTGCAAATCTGCCCAGCTTGCTGCAAGCAGAACAGTGTCATCAGTGTTTCTTATGTTATTAACAAGAACTCCATTCACTTTCACACCTTGGTTCTTTCCTTCAAGAGCACCCTGGAAAATTATTTCTGAATAGATATTAAAAAGTAGAGGTGAGAGAATACAACCTTGACAAACACCTGACAAATGGAGCAGGGTTCCATTGATCTTCACCCAGCCCGGGAGGCTTGCAAGGGAGGCACTGCTGGTGGGGGCAGTGCACTCGTGGCAGGACATTTTAAAAAGGATCAAGTCAAATGACTAGATACTTTTTCTAATGCCCTGCCACAAGCACTCTGGCCCCAAATTAGTAGGCAGCGCACAGACCGATTGATCTTTGCCCAGCCCAGAGGTAAGTGGCAGTGTTCGATTAGTGCCACCACCACTTCCCTTGCAAGCCATCCAGGCTGGCCGAAGATCAGTCAGTGCCTGCTTCACCCATCAATTTGGTGGGAAAAACAGGTACCCAGTGATTCTCACCCAGCTTTGGCTGTTCCCTGGCAAACAGCCCAGGCCGGGCGAGGATCAATGGTATCTCATAAGACAAATGGAACCCTTGGGGGGGGGGGAATTGTCTGATGAGTTTTTCCTATTCCAGGAAATTACATTTGTCTTACAAGTTTTTCGTCTTAAGGGTCATTCATCTTATGAGGTACAACTGTATTCTTAAATGCAGGACTTTTAAAAACAACTTCAGGATGTGACTCATCAAACTGATTGTCCAGTATTCATTACAATTTTTTGCACTAGGTTTCTTTGGAAGTGGATTTTAGCCAGTCCTATGGGATGGTTCCACTTCTATAGATGTTGTTGTATAAATTAACCAGAAGGGAAAGTGTTTGTTCTTCCTTAAGCAATTCTAAAACCTCCATGCATATATCATTGGGGCCTGGGGCTTTGCCACACTTCAATAGTTAACTTTAATGGCATGTTCTATCTCTTCCCTCATGATATCTACACCATCATCTAACTTGACACCATGGTCAATACTTTTGTTATCCTTAAAGAGATGTTGTATATATTCCTTCCATTCCTGGAGTTTCTCCTCAGTGCTTGTCAAGGTATTACCATTTTTGCCAATAAGAAATTCAATTCCTTTACTGTTATACACACCTGCTGCTTGCCTTATTTTCTTGTACATGTTAAATCAATCATGCTTAGCATCTAGTTCTTCAATTTCACTACATTCTTTTTAAAGTTTTTCTTCCTTCACCACCGTATTTCTTTCTGCTGTTGTTTATATATCACAGGATCTCTATTTTTCATTTCTCTTCTACGATCTATGAAGTCCATAATTTCATCTGTCATCCAAAGTTTGATCATCTTTCTCTTGACCATCTTTAATTTATCTTGGCACACCTCATTCACAGCAGCTTTAATTTGGCTCCTGGTGTTTTCAACTTCATTTTCATCTGCTGTCTCCTTGATGGTTTTGAATTTTGTACTCACAATCAATTGAACTTCAGTTCTTAATACTGGGTCCTGAAGCTTACAAATTTCAGTTTGACTATTTGTCACCTTTGACTGACATTTCTTCAACCTACGGTTCACTGCTGCTAACAAAAGCAAAAGCAAAGCAAAGTGTTCTGCTTATACACCACCCCATAGCACTCAAGCACTCTCTGGGTGGTTTACAATTTAATTATGCAGGCTACACATTGCCCCCCCCGCCTCAGCAAGCTGGGTACTCATTTTACTGTCCTTGGAAGGATGGAAGGCTGAGTCAACCATGAGCCAGCTACCTGGAATTGAACCCCAGGTCGTGAGCACAATTTTAGCTTCAGTACAGGCATTTAACCACTGCACCACAAGGCAAAAAAAAAGTTACAATCTGCATTAATATCTGCGCTAGGGTAAGTTTTCGTGAATTTAATTGAATTCCTAAAACATAGTCTATGAGTATATTATCACTCTATGTGTATATTAAATCAGTGTTTCCCAACCTTTTTTGGGCAAAGGCACACTTGCTTCACACAAAAAATCACGAGGCACAGCACCATTAAAATGTTAAAAAATTTAACAAGCGGGGGGGGAGGAGTAGATCGAGCCGTGGCTCGAGACCACCCCCCACCCCCCTGTACCTGGGGGTCCTGCAGCAGGGGGGGCGCTGGCCACCCGTGGCACCAGGAAGCCCAACACACCCACACACCCACCGAGCGCCCACCTGCGGATCAACAGGCCAGGGCCGCGCGCCCGCGGAAGTACCGGCGTCGGCGGTGACATCGGCGATGGCGGAGGCGTCGTCGTCGTCGTCGAGGGAACCGTCGGGGCCGGGCCTGGGCCTAGGGGTGTCGCGGGGCTTCGGGCAAAGCGTGGCGCGGCTGGTGGCAGCGCGCCTGGCGCCGGGCTCGCTCCTGCTGCTGGCGGCGCGCTCAGCGGGCGCGCCGGGTGAGCTGGAGGGCGAGCTGCGCGCCGCCTACCCGGAGCTGCGCGTCCAGGCCCTGCCCGCCGACCTGGGCGCCGATGAGGGGCTGCAGCGCGTGGCCCGGGACGCGTGGCCCTGCGCCGCCACCATGACGGCGCTCGCCTCCAGCGCCTCCTCCTCCTCAACAGCGTGGGCGACTGGCCGGCGGGAGCGCGCGCAGGGCGGGGAGGTCGTCGAGGGAGTCGCCTCCCTGCCTGCGAGTGGCGGCGGCCAGGGATCCGCCGAGAAGCGCCGCCCCCGGGACCGGCTGGATCGCGCACCTGCCCTCTTCCCCTCACCTCCGCACGGCCCAGGGGCTGGGGGTCGCGTCCCCGGACCCCTGGCTTCTTTTGCTGGAGGGCAACCCGCGGGATGTGCCAGGAGGGACGGCGGGTCCGCTGGCGAGTGGTGACGCCTTCTTCTTCTTCTTCTCCTCCTCCTCCCCTTTCAGGCTCGCTGGGCGACGTCTCCAAAGCCTTCGTGGGCTTGGCCCGCCCCCCTCACGCTCTCTCTCCCCGCCTCTCTCTCTCCCCTCCCACCTTCGCGCTCCTTCCCAGCAATCGCCACTTCCTGCATGCCCAGAGCGCATGCCCCGACAGGAGGCTCTGGTCCTCCTCCTCCTCCTCCTCCTCCTCCTCCTCTGACTGCTCCTTCACGGCACACCAGATAAGATCTCGCGGCACACAAGTGTGCCGCGGAACAGCGGTTGAAAAACGCTGTATTAAATAACAGTTTGCTTTACAGCCTAGAAATACTTGAATAGAAAGCACTATTCAGACCAGTCAGTCAGATAAAAGTGGTAGCCTCAGCAGCTGCTCTGTCACCAAACTGGAGGTCATGAAGGAGAAGGAACGTCAAAAAGGAAGATATTCTTCTTAGAAACAGAATAGTTTTTATGCAAAAAACACAGAATGCATATATTAGATAAACTAATATATGCAAATTTTATCATTAGACATTACTGCTATACAATGTTCCCCCGCCCTTTCACGCTTCATATACTGTGGTCCCAGTATATTGTGGGACTGCAGTATATGAAAGACAGTAAGCTGGATGGGCCTCTTTCAGGCCTCCTGTACTTACTCCAGTACCGGCGCTGCCCTGAACAGGCCTCTGATGGCTTTCCTGGGCCTGTTGGAGGCCCCAAAAGTGATTCCCAGTGAACTGGAAGTGACTTCCAGATTGATGAAAACCACTTCTGAGACTTCCAATGGCCTTCCTGGGCCTGCCGGAGGTCCATGAAGTGCTTTCTGGCAAACCGAACGTGACTTCCGGATCACTGGAAAGCACTTCTGGGGCAGCCCGGGCCTCAGGTAAGTGCAGGGGGGCCCAGATAGCCCCCCCAAGTCCCAACCAAACCCAGTAGAGATGGGCACGAAACGAGTGATTTTTCGTTTTCGTTTTCGTTTTTCGTTTCGTTACGCAACGAAAACGAAATGAATTTTTTAAAAAAACAAAACGGAAACGGAAACGAAACGACCAAATTTGCCGTGTTTTTCGTTTTCATTGCAGCAGATGCATTGAACTAAAAAGAATGCTAACGAAACAGCAATTTTTCATTTTCGTTTTCTCATTTTGTTACCTAACGAAACGAAAATGAATTTTTTTGCAAAAAACATCACGAAAATGAAAACAAACCGAAACAGACCCCTAAACGACCCAACGACAAATGAAACACCATTTTTTTGAGTCGTGCCCATCTCTAAAACCCAGCATCTGCATATTGCGGATTTTCAATTATTGCGGGTCAGGTCGGGTCCCTAACCCCCGCAATAGGTGGGTGGTTACTGTAACTTAAGTGGAAACACACTGCTGGTCACCAAACTCCACAAGACTGTGACTAGTTAACCATCTTGGGCCACAGTAATGAGAAATATCAGTCAATGAAACAAACAAATGATAGTGTTTAATAAATGCTCTAAAATGCTCTGTGCCTTTTATTTTCTTTTTTTAAAATAATATTTTATTGAATTTTCTAAACCTAAAACAAATATATTGTTTGTGTGTTGCCATGTTACATAGTTGAAATACAAATATTTTCCCACTATTTTAGCCCAAGTGTTTGAAATATTCCAAATTTACATAATTCTTTTCCATCATTATATACATCATTACTTATCTCTATCTTCGTCTAGTCTTTTGTATTGTAAAAGGAAGCTCATTTTCCCTTCAAAGTGATTTACCATCCAAAAATGCCGAAAGCGAATAAATCCACAATGCAGTCACTTCTATGGTAGCGTCATAAAGTAGTCGATCATTCTCCCCTCATGATTGTAGCCGCCATCTCAGAAGTGGGGGTATTTAAAGCTTATTGAAGAAGGAAATCAGGTCTCACCAAGATATCACTGGACAGAGTGATGGGGTAAAGAAAAAGAATAAAGTATCTTACTCATGGCAATAAAGTTTCATAATATCCACAAATATTTACATATTCCATTCAGCTAAATACCGTTTACCATTACAACAACTGGACTTTCCCCAGCAGGGAGATAAGGTTATTTCTGGAACTGCGAAGTCTGCCGCTGCATTCTTCACAGCCCCCAGATGCTGCCTCTGTTTGCCCCTCGCCCCAAGGGGACTTACCCCTTTCCAGGGTCCCGTTTATCTGGGGCAATTCAGCTTGATAAGACGGATAGCTTATCAAGGCATCTCACTGAGGCAAACCGGAAACCAGTTTCTGTAGCCTACTGAAAACAAACATACTGAAAGAAAATGAACAGATGTTACAGTAGAGTCGTTGAAATATCTAGCTAGGCAATGGTTATTTCAGGGGAATAGTCTGAATAGTATTTTCAGAATGGGGATTGGAGAGAAGGGTGACAGCTGACAGCTCACCAAAAAGGATAATCTTCAGCTAATAGGAGGACAGCTCTTCAAATGGAAACCTTCCTCTCTAAAGGAGGACATACAGCTGCTCTATTTAAAATACACAGGTACTGAGGGATAATTGAGGCCTCGTAGAATCTTTCATCACTGCCTGATAAACGGCTAGTGTGTGGAGGAGGGTAACATAGAGTCTTTTAAAAACCTAGATTATAATTCCCATCCACAGGGATAATCTCAGGGGCTTGTACCCTGCAACTCACATGCCAATAGAGAAGGCTCCTCGTGAAAACAGTCTTTGGACCTATTAGTCATCATTTCTATTTGCTTTTCTCCCTTGTGGCTCTGTCTAGTTCCAAAGGAGAGTGAGGAAGGCTCCGGTCTCACTACCGTTATCTGCACATCTTAATATGATGTGTACTATTTTTGGGGGTGGTTACGTGGCGTTTGATGCACGGTTAGTGCCCCAACGACAGGGGAGTATTTGTATGTGTTGCAGCCAGGTAGCAGTTTTACAGGCGGAAAGCCAGTAAAAATTGTGCTGGCATGCCAGTATGCCACCAATTCAGTAGCATAAACGATTACCAAGGCAGAACTACAGGAAGTGGCAGAAAAAGGGATATGAATCTAATTGGTGTGAATGTTCTGGGGTCGCACCTTGTTTGAGGCATTAAATTTGTGCATCAATAACAGAAGTATTTTAACACAACCCCTAGCAGTGGTACAAAATGCTGCTGTTAAAGTGTGCTTCCGGGGGCGTGGTCAGCCAGGGTACCAAAATACTGCTCTTTGGAGTGAAGGCACGATCTTTTGATGCACAGTCTTTTGCATCAAAAAGAGCAGCAAAATTGTCGTGAGACTGGGGCCAAAGTGAAT
Source organism: Phrynocephalus guinanensis (assembly GCA_037367245.1). NCBI lineage: Eukaryota > Metazoa > Chordata > Lepidosauria > Squamata > Agamidae > Phrynocephalus > Phrynocephalus guinanensis. The sequence continues at coordinate 117,239,072 of CM074739.1, forward strand.
GAGAAGAAGAGAAAATCCTACCACTAGCTTCCTCCCTGGCTTTTAGTTTGGCAAGACAGTTGGTGGAAACAATGAAAAGGATGAGAAGCGACAAAAACCTAGAGGTCATGCTGTCTAGGAGGAGGAGCCCTCTAAAAAGGGGGGCAGAGCGCATTAGAAATATCTGGCCAAAGGGCCCCATAAATCTGAGGCCATCCATGTGCATTGTTCCTCAGATACAGGGGAATGTTATCATGATTATTGGAAAATGAAGTGGACCTCTGAACATTATGGACAGGATCTAATTCCTAGTACCAACTGGACAGTACACTCTTTTTAAACAGCTCTTAACAGGTAAGCTAGCCCTTACATAAGTGCTGCTGAGTCAATGGATTCATCTGTTTGGGGCCAGCAGTAAGTTACTGGTCTCTAAATTTACTTCTGTCATTGTTGCTAGTAGTTGCTACTGGTTTTCAGATGTTAATCTGTTTCATCTTGTGAAAGAAACATAAAGAGGTAGCACAAAATGGATGCCATCATTTGGTAGATGAGGCAGAATCAATCAATCAAATCTGCACGAAGTCCCATGACAGTCAAAATACATTCATAAAATATCCAATAATTTGCTGCCCTTTTAGGAACACTGAAACTCTTTTGCCTGAACAGTAGCCCTGCCAGTAGACTGGGTCAATACTAGAGACGGGCATGAAACGAACAATTTTTTGTTTCTGTTTTCGGAAACGACAAATGAATTTTGTCTCTAAAATGAAACGAAATGAACAGAAACACCGGAAATTTTGTCGTGCGTTTCGTTTCCGTTACTGCAATATGAGTGAATTGCTTAAAATCCTAAAACAAATCACAAAAAATGAAATAAATGGTAACGAAATGGTAACAAAACGAACGAAAACAAAAACGATTTTTTGCAAAAATTCGTGGAAACTGGAAACGAACCAAAACGGACCCTCCAAACAAGAAACGACAAACAAAATACCATTGTTTTGATTCGTGTCCATCTCTAGTCAATACTATTTATAGAGTTGATTACTTCCCTCTTCATGTATTTTTTTTGTCAAAATGAGTGGAAATAGTGTAATCAAAAACCAGAAAAGGTCAGGAATATGGTAAACATTTTGAGAGGAATCTGCAACCCTTTAATTGGGAGAGTTTCCAATATATATTATTTTGCATAACCATTAATTGTGGCACAAGGTTCTATCCTTACCTCTGTCAATATGGACTGCATGAGTAAGGATTGGATGCTGAAAAGTTAAAATATATCTAAGAACATTCACAAAAGTATTCATTCAGCTACTTTCTCCAGCACAAACAACACACACACACACACACACACACACACACACACACACACACACACACACACACACACACACACACACACACACACACACACACACACACCCCTCCATAACACAACATCCACTGGGCAATTTCTAAAAATAAAATTAAAATGGGTACCAGTAAATGTCAATTATTCCTCTCCAGTATTCCTGCCAAGAAAACTCCATAGTCGTGGGGTCACGAAGAGTCAGTCATGACTGTATCAACACAACACACACATTCCTACAGCATTTACAGTGTGATCACCAGCTGTTCAACAAATCATATAGAACCAGAGTTGTGATTTCTTCATTCAGCCACACAGTGGCAGTACAGGCAAGCTGATCGGTAGAAACCAGGCATTTTGGTTTGTGAAGAAATTCAGAGGAATCATTCTGCGGAGGAGTAGCTCAAACAAAAAGGCATCCTGATTTTTGCTGTGACAAAGGGGGACATGCAATAAGATGAATGCATGAAGTGTAAACATTTGTTCATCGATAGTGACTAAGTGAAAGACAGTGAAAGTGAAAGTGTTATAGTTTGGGCAGAAATTAAAACAAGAGAGGAGTTCTGAACCATGGGAGCCTGCTTCAGGAACATGCAAGGTCTGTATCTTTTGATTTTTGTCTCTGTTCCTGGAGTATTCTGTGTCTCAGTTCGTTATTCTGTGCCTGAAGAGAAGAAAAGTGGGTCTCTGGTGGCAAATGTGCTGAAAGATTTGGAACTGGGATTAGGGGAGCTGTCTACTCGCAGAGCCCAGCTAGTTTCTAAAAGCAATAAGCAGTATTTCTACCTTGATATTCCCTCTGGAGATCTGCTGATACACGACAGAATAGACCGAGAAGCTTTGTGTGGCCAGACAGAGATTTGCACACTTATTTTCCAAATTGTGCTCCAGAAACCCTTAAAAATCTACACTGTTGAGATGAAGATAGAAGATGTGAATGACAACCCTCCCAAATTCTCCAAAAATGAGTTTCAGCTGGCAATCCCTGAGCATGCTCCCATAAATGCACGATTCCTTTTAGAGTCTGCCCAGGATGAGGACCTGGGGGAAAACAGCATCCAAAACTACACACTCCGTAGCAACGAGCATTTCCTTTTGGATGTGACAGGTGAGACAGATGGGAGGAAAGCTGTGGATCTCGTCCTGGAGAAACCACTAGACAGGGAGAAGGAGCCCCATATAAAGCTGGAACTTTTGGCTGTGGATGGAGGCACTCCACAGAGAACAGGCACAGTTCAAATAAAGATCAATGTCCTGGACCACAATGATAATTCTCCTCAGTTCACTCAGCCAGAATATAAAGTAAAAATAAAAGAAAACAGCCCCCAAGGTACCTGGGTTCTTAAAGTGGAAGCCAGAGATTTAGATTTTGGTTCAAATGCACAGATCACCTACTCCTTCCATGGAGTACCTGAAAGTATAAATAAATTGTTCCTCTTACATCAAGAAACAGGGGAAATCACAGTTTTAGGACAGATTGATTATGAAAAAGAAAAAAGTCATGACATGAACATAAAAGCAACAGATGGTGGGGGATTTTCTGGGCGTTGCAAGGTCCACGTGGAGATTGAGGATGTGAATGACAATCCCCCAGAGGTGTCCGTCATTTCCATCAACAGCCCTTTGCCAGAGGATTCTCCCTTGGAGACACTTGTCGTCCTCTTCAGTGTCATCGACAGAGACTCAGGAGACAATGGAAGAACTCTCTGCTCTGTGGACATGAACCTGCCGTTTGTTTTAAAGACCACCACAGATAATTTTTACCAGCTTGTCATCCAAAGTCCCCTGGACCGAGAGAAAGTCACAGAGTATAACATCACCATCACAGCTATGGACAGGGGCTCTCCTAGACTCACTTCCACAAGAATTATTAATGTTCAGATCTCAGATGTCAATGACAATGCTCCAATATTTGAAAAGACATTATATGAAATGCAGATATGGGAAAACAATATTCCAGGTCTACTGGTTGGTACAATCCATGCTGTGGACCTGGACACAGATAAGAATGCCAAAGTGAGCTACCAGCTTTTGTCTGGGAAGGTTGGGGATGGCCCAATGGCCTCTTACATCTCAGTCAACTCAGAAACTGGAAATGTGTACATCCTTCGATCTCTTGACTATGAGAGGATCAAAGACTTCCAAGTCACAGTGAGGGCAACAGATAGTGGAACTCCTCCCATGAGCTCAGATGTAATTGTTCGAGTCTTCATCTTGGATGAAAATGACAATGCTCCCTTTTTCCTCTACCCCCTTCAGAACAGCACAGACCCTTGCAATGAGCTGCTTCCCAAGACAGCCGAGGTTGGTTACTTGGTCACCAAAGTGGTGGCTGTGGATGGAGATTCCGGTCAGAACTCCTGGCTTTCCTATGAACTGCTGAAGGCCACAGACCCTACCCTTTTCACTATAGGAGCCCAGAATGGAGAGGTGAAAACCAGGAGGCCCCTGAATGAGCGAGACACAAGCAAACAGAGACTTGTAATCATAGTCAAAGACAATGGGGCTTCTCCACAGACCAGCACTGCTACACTCAGCATCCTTCCAGTGGATGGCTTTTCTGATCCTTATATGAAGATGGTGGATGTCAGACAAAAAGATCCAGAAGAAAATGAGGAATCCTTGACCCTGTACTTGGTGATCTGCCTGGCTGCAGTCTCAGCTGTGTTTCTAGTATCTGTTGTTTCTTTTGTTGTTATCAAAATCTACAAAAAAGGCACCAGGGAATGTTTCATGGCTGCACCTGCCCACATCCCTCCTGTTATACCTGACATTCCAGAGACCTGTTCAGATTCTCAGAGTGGTTCCCTTTCCAGAAATTATCAGTATGACGTTTGCTTAACGGGTGGATCCTTAAGCAGTGAATTCCGATTCCTTCGGCCCCTCATTCCTGTTTTTTCTATGAGAGATCCAAACATTCATGTAAACCCCAAGATTTCTACTGGTTCCCAAGATGTTAATGACCATATGGAATCTAATAACTCCGGAGTTCAGGTGAGAGAATAATAATTTTTGAAGTACTCAATACGAAAGTTAAACAATTAAGGGGGGAAACTACCATAATGTTGGGGAGTTCTGTCAGTCAGAGCTAATATTTGTTTTTCCATAGTGACATAATTTGGTTGCTCTTTATTGATTAAAACATAGTAGCTTAAGGCAGTGTTTATTGTTGTATGAAATGTAAGATAAACCCATCTGTAAGAAAACAAGGAATTATTTGTCTTATTCAGAATGGTGTATGATATTATTTTAGATTAGAGACTCTTATTAACTCATTCATTTTTCAAATAGTTTCAGAAAGGTATTCTGAGCCTATTGCATTTATTTGAAAGTGGATGTAAAAAGTCTGGCCAGTTGGAGTAATACAGTATGTATCTGGGCTTTGAATTTTACAGTTTGAAACTGGTAGATCATGGGAATAATTGTAATTTTCAGGAAAGCAATCCCTCCTAATAAAAAAAATATCAATTTTTCCAGATAATCTGAAGAAGTTTGATTTGTTTAGGATGAGTTTATGATTGTCTTTATACATTTCTAAATCAAATGTTTTTACAAACAAATTATTTATATTTATAGAGCTTCACTGAGTGGATTGTATGCAGTATAGCCCAGTGGTGGCAAACCTTTGACACTCCAGATGTTTTGGACCACAACTCCCACAGTCCTTTGTCATTGGCAATGAAGGTTTGGTATTCTGGGAGTTGTGGTGCAAAACATCTGGAGTGCTAAAGGTTCACTACCATTGGTATAGCCTAATAAATTTTAAACAGACAGGGCCATTCCAATCAGTCAAAAGCTTTTGCTGTACCAAGAGAGCCTTATGGCATGGGGAAGGAAATATTTGCGACTTAAGTGATTGAGGTTGAATAATCTTTATAAGATGTCAAAGATATGTCTCTTGCATATAAAATCAAATTGATTGTTTTTAACATAGTTGTCAAGCTAGATTACTTAATGTCTCTGCTAATATACCAGAAAAGACATTAGTGCCCTGCTTAATGATGGTTGTAAGGTGATATGTGTATTGGCCAAAATCCTGTTATTTAGTTACACCTGAAGAAGACAAATGGTTTAATTTTGCAGTTTCTAGATGGCAATTTGAAAAATTCACTCTTGGATTTTCTGGTCTACAACTGTTATAAACAAATAAAGGGTATTTGATCTTCAAAACCTGGTAGATATTACCATAGAGACCATCTAAATGGGGGATTTTATTTAATGTTGTTTTCAAAATTGATTGATTACATTCGTCTTTTAGCATTTTCGTGAAATGATTTTTTTGTTCTGAGATGAACAAACGTGGTTTCATTCAAAAGGGTAAGATATTGATTGCAGGCAGCTGGGCTTGTACAAGTATCAAATCTTTAAGAATGCTATTTATTTTATCACCAAAGTGTTTCATTTTTTTTCAGGGGATTTGATTGAGTTAATTTTTGTTTCTTTGTTTATTTCTTCCAAATTAGGTTTGTGAGTAATTCAGTATTTTATTTCTGTACTCATAATATTTTGGTTAGTATTTTTATTTTTTATTTTTTGCCTTTATTTAAAAACAAATGCTTTTAATTTCTTTTAATTGTAAAAGTAGTTTTGTATTATGATTCTGGCCTCTTTTACTATAAGATTACTTAATTTTTTAAAAAATTAATCTAGTTATATATTTTGATAATCTGCATACATGTTATATATAGCTATGTCCTTTGATACATTCTCCTCATAAAGTGACTCTGAATGAACTGGATGCATTGTAAGCATTATTTTCTCTAAAGTGTTTTGAGTTGGTCATGCCCAAAAGAGGCTGGAAAGAGTTTTGTTTTGATTTTTTCAATTTACACATTTGGTGTTTTGATTTCATTTCAGTGATTCATTTAGTTGGTTGGCCCCATCTGTACTTTATTCCTTATTTTGTCATCATGTTTGTGTATTGATGGAATGTATCACTTCATTGGAGTGTTGTAAGGTCCCCAGAATAACGGGATATTGTGTCCTTTGAAAGTTACAGGACTCTTTCTTCTTATTATTTTCAAAATGGCATGCCTTGTCATATTATTATGTCTCATGTCTGGCCTTTCTTCAGTGATTAAGGCAGGATTCTTTCATATACAGAGAGCATACCACTTTCTATCCATTGACGATCTGGAGAGCAGTAGTTTAGTGGATTAAGAATTGCTATGCATTCTCTGTTTTGATGCTCTCTCTTATTTTGAGCCCACCTGGGCAGAGATCCACCCTCCATGTGACTCCGCCCCCTGCACAGTGTTCCATCATGGCCTGAACCAATAGGGCTGGAACAATTGCTGTGGGAGGAGGGAGGAACACTGTGCAGAGGGGGGGTGGAGTCACACTTGCTCCTGTAGCTGTGCACCTTAGAGGATACCTTCCCTATTATAATATCTTCAACCCCTCTAATTAAATTTTGCTTTCTGTTTTTATCTTCAATTAATGGCTCACTAAGATGGAAGTCTAAAGTGCATTATATAATAGGTGGAAGTGTTTGTTTGTGATTAATACCAAGCTTCCTTTCTTGTACAGCTCCGTTAAGTATGCTTAAAGTTTACTTACTAGTTTGCCTTTAAGAGGGGTGATGGCTTCTCACTCAAGCCATAATTATATTGCTTAGTATTTTTAAAACTTCACGTGAGGGATTTGAAACATTAGAAGAATTTTTCAATATGCCAGGTTTTATATAGCAACTTGTCAGCTCTGAATTTCTAAGTTTTTACAAACAAAAGTTTAGGCATACATACACAACACACAAATTCCAAAAGGAACATTCCTTGTGGGGGTTTACCTTCTGCTAGCGGGTCACAGAAGATGATCAAATGATCTGATTCTGTACAGTATTTGCTGGGTGTGTGTATGTGTGTAGAACCAGGAACAGCTCGGGTGTGGCTGCAGTTGCTCTGTGGCAAAATACCATGGATTGTTTTGGACTTAATGAAATTGTGAAGCAAATGTGTGAAAGAGACCAAAACATGCATCAGAGAAATATACACAACACATTTTAACCTATCCACCAAACTAATGATACCATACTCAGTTTGCAGAATGCAGAATACGTAACGAAGTTATCCTCCAATATCCTGTTCCTTTCCTTGGGGCAGGCAACTTGAGGAAGACAGGTACATAGACCCAAAGCTTTACTAACATGTGGCTTGCATGTTTTCCAAACAATATCTCCAGCCATGGTGTCTATAATCCTGCATTTTGGAATAAGAAAAAGGAGGGTTAGGAGTAACAAAAATGTCACTGAAAACCAAAGTTTAAAAATCATCCATAGGATGTAAAAGACAAACAATAAAGAAAGACAGAACAAAAGAAAAAATGAACTCGTGTGGAATGTAATGTTGGAGGACAGCCTTATAGATACCATGAACCATCAGAAAGGCAGATAAATGGGTGTTCAATCAAGTCAAGCCTGACGTCTTGAGCAAAAAAATAAGTAACCCAAGGCTATTGCTTGCCTTGTACATATAATGAGAAGACAGAATTTTCCAAGGAAGGCCAACATTTATGGGGAAAGTGAGGGGGGCTCAGTAGGAAGGGACAAAAGCATGACTGGAAATGGACTCAATGAAGGAAGTCACTGCTGTCAGTTTGCCTGAGCAAACTGAGCAGAGCTGTTAATGATAAGGTGTTCTGTTGTAAGTGACCTGAGGGCATGTAATGTCTCTGGAGGCTTTTTGGGTGTGGAAGGGTTTTAATTACAAAAAAAATCTATAGTGATAAGATGGGCACAATAGCTACAACATCCCACTACCAACAGGAGACTATGGCAGGAGATAAGCCACAAATGCTACTGACATATCTGTCCATTTTTCAAAATATGTCCCCAGCCACAGCATTTAAAAAATATGCCTTTTGGTACGCACAACCCCTCCCCAAAACCCACCCAAATTTGTTGCATTCTTATTCATTAAGTAACTCTATCCCCTGTCATGAAGTGCAAAACCCAGCAATTTCCTAGCTTCTGAATATTTGTTCTCTGTTCTTTCTTTAATATCTTTTTCTGTATGTCTACGGCCAGAGAGAATCCTCTGGCAAGCATGATTCTCAACCGGCACATTAGAGTAGTAGTAGTTAAACATCAGCTAAATGAGTCCTAAGTAAAGATGGGTGCTTTGTGCTTTCTATGAGACATCTCTAATCCTAACTAACAGGTTCAGAAGTAGACTGCCCCAGGCACAGATCCGGTGTCCCATTTGGAAATGTGTGTCAGGAGACTGTTTAGTCCTAGAAATAATGAGAGAATGTTTGTTGAAAGGGCATTGGGCTAAGGGAAAATACTACTGGATGACTTCATGTTGTGTACTTTTGTAATGTTATGTGTAAATGTTGCCTTACAAAATTGTATGCTGATTTCCTGAACATGCATTGAAAACGTCCTGGCCCCCCATTCCTTTCTTTAAAGTAAGTCTGTTTTTTGGCTCACCGGTTTCCAATTAGCTTGGACTCTGGTCTTTCCTCCTAATAGCTCCCCTGATATTTCCCCAGCTTTAGCCTTTGTCAAAACCAATCGTCTTCCAGGCATGCTTGTACCATGTGTGGCATGCTTGGTTTTATGAGATATCACTCTTTCTCCCACTTGAAATCCTTTTTCAAAGGGCCAGTATTTCAGATCCTGCAGCCTGGATTCTTGCCAAATAAAAAAGAGGGTAGGTCCAAGCATTCTCATTCAAGATAAGCAGGTTTGGTCTTTTAAATTATGTGAACTATTTTAGATCTGTGAATGTTCAGGCCAACTAGTTCTGGATGCAGAGAGGGAAGAAACAGTTTTACTTGAAAAACAAACAAACCCATAACTTAAAAATCCTTTGTTCAAACTTTCCCAAGTGTGAACTGAGTTCTGATCTGAAGCCCAGTTTAAAAGTTACTTTTTTGTTCTTTTGGCTATCCCGCTTTTAGAAGTGCCTTATGGAATGTTGATTTGCTCTGTCCGCACAAGATGAGAGACGCAACTATCACGCACCTCTAATTTCTTCTTACTTTCTTGCCCACTGTAGCAGAAAAGTAGCAGTGTAAGCTCTTTATCGATAGAATACATACCAAGCCAAGAGATTTTTGTAACAAAAGCAAAACATTCCACATGCACGCCTCTTCCTTGACAGTAAAAATACAGCAATAATTCCTTTAAACAGCTGGAATAATCAGAAAATCAAAACTCATTGGCCTGAAACAGCAATTTCAATAGGCCCATTGGTTAGGCTGACTGTATGAATAAGACAATTCTCTTTCAAAGCAATCCATTCTAGAATATGGTGGAAGAGGCTAATCAGAAGAAGAAGGAAGTAATAAAATATTTGAGGCTACTGTGCAGCCCTTCAACTGGGAGATTATGCAATGCAAGGCTTTTCTTTTTCACCTGTATATTGTGATATTTATTTTTTAAAAACCAAAGCTGCAGTGTCATTATAACACATAATACATGTTACATAGCCAGCAACCAG